>CM041780.1:65835891-66435891 GCA_023374045.1 Limonium bicolor | reverse complement strand
GATGCACCCTTGGCCCTACAATTTTGGGATGACCTGGAAAAGGTGGTGTAATGGGTGCCAAGGGATGAAAAGGTTGTCACAAGTGGAGACCTCAACGAGCATGTGGGCTTTAGTCGTGATAGCTTTGAGAGTGTACACGGCAGACATGGTTTTAGCATTAGAAATGAAGCAGAAAAGAGAACTTTGGATTTCACGCTGGCATATGAGTTGGCTATAATGACGCTTCAATAAGAGAGACTCTCATCTGGTGACATACAAAAGTGGAGTGCTAATTTGATTTTCGGGTAATGTACACTGAACACCTGGTAGGTGCTACGCTAGTTTGTTGAGGCTCAAATGCAAAGAAAGTTATACATTTTTAGGAGTTTGCGGTTAGAATGCTAGAAGAGACTAACAGATATGATAATTTTATGTGGTTCAGCTGCTACAATAGCAGCCTAGTCCTCAGGGGATGCCCACAAAAATTTCACAGAATTCTTTGTGAATAAGAGATTATAAGTATGGAGGTAGTTGAGTATTGAATGCTCTTTTTTTCAATTTGTGTAATAAATGAGGTGGCGGTTATACCCAAACAAGGTAGGTATTGTTGACGTATCTGCTGACAGATCTATACCGAACAGACACCATTAGTTTAGGAAATAGTTTCTTTATTATGTAATTATTAGTCTCTAGTGTCTGTTCAAGTAATAATTAATAATACTTGTCCAGATTGTTTATGGTACAGTTCCTAGACAGTTCCAAGGTGTCTACTCTATACTCTTCCAAGGTGTCTCTTCCCCTAAATATAGGGTTGTACATCAGTTTTCTATTAACTTCAATCAATAATAAAACCTCAAAGACTACAAGTATGATTTTGGCTTCTCATTGACAGCACCTTCCAGGCGGGAAAAGGTTAACGGCGGCTAATGGTCACATCATGTTCTTCCCATCAGGCACACCTCGAGCCTTGTGTCCGACCAACAAGAAATTTTATGACATCATGGACTTGTATTGTTGGATCTACAAGCAGTTAATACAATTAAATGCTAAGCTCGCCACGTCTACATTGATGAGCCAAGAATAGATCGTCCTTAGCATGGCACCTTACGCCTGTTCCTTGACAATGCTTGGCCCTTGGTGTGTTCCATCCACTTACTTTAATGGGAGAGTCTAGGGGGAGTGTCACATGTTTTACTATTGTCGATGGTCACATGTTTTAACTGCGTTCTGTCAGCTGACTATCAACCGCCTAAGCTTCTTGGATCATACCCAGTAAGCTTACCTAAGTATGCTTCTTGGATCATACCCAGTAAGCTTACCTGAGTATGGTTCTCCTTTAAAACCAGTCTAGTCCTACCGGCCTATGATTCCAACACGCAACCCTTAGTCTGACTGGACTATGGTTTGCAAATAGAGCATGCAACCTTTAGTCACACTAAACTAGGATTGCCAACAGACGAAACCCTTAGCCCTTGGGGATAAGGTTCCAGAGGACAACCCTTAGTCCCGTTGAACTGTATTTCCCAACAGAATAGAATAGATCCTTAGTCCCATTGGACTAAGGTAATAACCGACAACATTTAGTCCCACTGAACTGAAGTTGCCAACAGAAAATATCCTTAGCCTCACTGGGCTAAGTTTCCAACGTACAACCCTTACTCCCACTAGACTAAGGTTCCCAACAGGACATACCATCCTGTCACTGGACAAAGGTTCCCAATAGAACATACAACCCTTAGCCCCACAGGTGAATGGACTAAGGTTCCCAACAAAGCATATCACACTTATTCTCGCTGACGACTTGACTAAAAGTTGACTATAGAACAGATCATCAGTCCCACTAAACTAAGGTTCTATCGACTACCAACCATCTAAGCTTCTTCAATCATACCTAGTAAGCTTACCTGAGTCTGGTTTCACTTAAAAACCAGCCTTAGTCCGACTGAACTATGAGTCCAACAGGCAACCCTTAGTCTGACTAGAAAAGGATTGCCAACATACGATACCGCTGAGCTATATTTCCCAACAAAGTAGAATGGATCATTAGTCCCATTTGGCAAAGGTTATAACGGACAACCATTAGTCAAACTGAACAGAGTCGCCAATGGAAATATCCTTAGCACACCGGGCTAAGTTTCCAACGCACAACCCTTACTGCCACTAGACTAAGGTTCCCATTCGGACATACAACACTCTCACTGGACCAAGGTTCCCAACAGAACATACAATCCTTAGCCCCCTTGGTGAATGGACTAAGGTTCCCATCAAAGTATACAAAATTTAGTCCCACTGGTGAGTAAACTAAAAGTTGACTACAGAGCAGATCATTAGTCCCACAACACTAAGGTTCTAACAAACAAGCCTTAGTCCCAATGGAGATGGGTTACTCTACTAGGCGAACGCTTGATTAATTTAATATTACTTTCGGCGAAACATGTAAGGGAAGCACGAAAGCAAATAATTTTCCCCTCGAAGGGCACACGCTCTGCCAGCCAACCCTAGAAATGATGAAAATTTCATTGGAACACACGTGTGTTGACATCTTCTACTTTGCATGTGCTGATTCAATTTTTTTCTAATCATTTAAGTATTGGCTTTTCAAGTACCGGAGGTTTAGTGGGTAATGTAACCTACTCGAGCTTGCAACAGATCCCGGAGATATTGTAGGAGTCTCTCAACAACTGCACATGGCTCACACTAAACAGGGAACATAAATCAGGTCGATTGGGATTCTGCCAACCCCTTCATAACGAAATCCTTGCCTTTCTCTTGCCTTACACTTTCCAAAATTCTCAAGCTTTTCACCTCTTCCTTGCTTTCCTCTATCGTCTTCCTTTCCCCTTTGATCTCCTAAGTTTTCCTTGTTTTATGAAAGCGTTTCTCGGTCACCTATTGCTATTACCCAAAAATGCCAAAGAATACAGTTGCAGCCAACAACATTCAGGATCGAACTTGTCTCGGAAGACTACTCCACTTACCCCTCTGGATGGGTATGGCTAAAGGATGCAGTCAATGCAAAAACACCAGCGATCATTGCTGAGTTCAGGCTGAAAGAACATAGCAACTCGATTGTCCTTAACGAAGATAACTTCATTGAGGCCATGCCACTGGGAAAGTTCACATGGGACCAAGATCAAATTCCTTCCCCATGGGAGCAACTGCAAGGACCATTATAAGGACGGTTTCGTGATGTACCTGTTTCACTTTCGCCTGGGACTGCACTTGCCTCTCCACCCCATGCTAGCAAGGCAGCTCAACGAGATGGAGGTGAGTCACACGGAGCTCCACCCCTAAGCTATTAGGGCCATGAGTGCTTTCCTCGTGTTGTGTGAGGAGCAGAAGGTCAACTTGAATGCTGACTTTTTCACATAACTGCTCACCTTACGCTGCCTAGAACAAGAGGATGTCATCTTCGTCCATTACAATTACCCATTCATGGCGCTAAACAAGTGCCATGACTGGCACTCAATCTGGGTTATGGGAATTCTTTCAGCTAGGAGCGGGCTAGGCGCACTTGAACTAGGGGAATCCATCTACGGAGCCTTGGTCCTGGGATTGGGACCGAACACCTTCCCCACTACCTCCACCTCACACAGCACATTGTCTAGATGAACCACGTTGACCAAGGAAGCTACACGAAGGGTGTCCGTGGAAATAACCAACACTCCATAGTACGATTGGGTGCGTGTAACGGTGCTAATAGAGCCTTTAAAGAAAACTATCGCTAATTGGTCAACCTACGCCACCTAAAGCAAGAGGATGTCATCTCTGCTCAGTGCAACTACCCATTCGTGGTGCTAGACAAGAGCCAGGATCGGCGCTCACTCTAGGTAGTGGTGATTCTTCCAACTGAGAGCGTGCTAGGCGCACTTGAATCCAGAGAACTTCATCTGTGGTGCCTTCATTCCGGGAGGGACCAAACGCCTTCCCCAATACCTCGCCTCACATAGCACATTGCCTGTATGAATCACACCAACCGAGAGTGGGGAATCTACACCAAGGGTAGCAAACATTTGTTGATATTTTCATTATCCTACTTTACAGATTTTTCATCGTGTTTTGATAACTCGGTTTCCTCTACTCCCTCCCCATCCCTATCACATTTCATTTTCTGCTCCTGGGTCTTTTCTTTTTTATGTTTATGGCTTTTCCCCAACTTCATACATTGATTAATGTTAGCCGAACCCAATTATTTGGGAATAAGACACTGATATTGCTACTGTAAACATATATGCAACCAAGCATTTATATAACATATAAATAAGAGAAGACGAACATACCCTTTGTACGGTTCATGAAAATACAAACATGAGATTTGGAACTTGACTTGTCATTATCATATTTCACATCTGATATGTTAACAACCCTTAAAATGAGGGGTACTGGCAGAATTTATGAAGTTTGGAACAGTAAATAGTCTTTGAGTTTAAGAAGAAAGCGGGAGGCAATCATTTAGTGCAAGTAATATACTCCCGCCTTTTGAAATAAAAGTCGTATTGTTTTATACCAAATGCCATTTCAGACTTTAAGTGTACAGTACTTGCACTTATACCATTTATATTTTAACTAATTAATACAGGTACATCTCTCCACTTTTTATCTTCCCCAGAAATAACGATATCCTTTCTCTTTTCACATGCAAAAAATGACATAAGAGTATTCGTAGTAGATACTTGGTTTCACCCCCATAATTTCTTATTTTATATTTTTTTCCCTCATACTCTCTCCTTTATGCCATAAGGTATTCTCCCTCCAAGTTTTTTAACTAAGAAATTCTCAAACATCCTCTCTTTTCCACATACTCATTTATCCTTTTTCTTTTGAGTTAAAGAGTGTCGATTCAACTCTACTATGGATGCCCTAATGAATTTAGTTTGCAACCTTCCCTAGAAAGTGTGAAGAAAACTAAAACAAGATTTTATAAATGGCAAGAGTAAAAGCTGAGACAAATGCACAATATTTGAAAAATCCACACAGATAGGTTTCAGAAGAGCCAACATAGTAGCAAATATGTGTGTGGTATGAGCCAAACTACAAAGTTTTATTCATTAAAGCTAAACTTGAAAAGGAAACAGAAAAAAGGAGGCAAAGTAAGTCTGATCGGTTAAAAAGGTAAAGAAGAAACTGGTAAGAAGACACAGTAGGGGGAAGAGAACGATCAACATCCTGGGAAGAAAAGAAGAGTCCCAGACCAGAGTTAATTTCATAACCCTAAATTTCTTCCCCAAGTGGCCCTGTCAATATTCTGCTTTTGTCGAACTGTCGTACTGTCTTTGACGAGTTTGTAGACATCAGTTCACCTTGCCTAAGAGGAAGATGGCAAAGCACAGCACAGCGCAGAAGAATGTAACCATCACCGCCAATTTTGAGGACGGCCAGATCGAAGACAACCTCGGAGTGGTCCAAGTGCTGCTAGCCATATTTCCTCCAATCAAGTTCCGTCCGCTAATCAACCACCGATCAAAATTCTGCTACAAAACGTCATCTATGCATCTGCTGGCAATTTTGGAAAAAGCAGAGAGAGAAGAGGATCACCTTGTTGGGAAAAAACCCCAACCCTTCAACAACAATTTCTTTTTTTCCACCTTGAGGACAAGATGGATGTAAGGGCGTGCAAACGGTTAAAATGGATATCCGTTCACCGAAGTTTAAAATAAAGTACAGTGTTCATTATTTCGGTTATGACCGAATTAGCTGAATTTAAAACAATAAACTGATAACCAATAATCCTAATAACCGTTAACCGCCCGATAACCGAAGTTCCTGAAATAACCGAACTTCCTAAAATAACCAAAAAATCAAACTTTTTGAATGAACCGAAATAATCAAAACCTAAAGCTAATTGAGTTAGTAAAATAATAAATAGGGAAAATTACATCCCCACCCATGACGTTTGGCGAAATTACACTCCCCACCCACGAGGTTTGAAAAATTACTTTGCCCACCCATGTGGTTTTCACTATTTTACATCCGACAACTTTTTAAATATTTGATCAACTTAAACGAGGCTTAAATGTTGTCTAAAATTGATAAAACTTTGCATGGATGATGCTAAGGCGTTATATTTTTGTCCAATGCCAAATCTAAAGTTTTTTAAGGTCATATATGACCTGTGGAACCCAATAAAAACACGTTCACATGTCACATGGTTCATTGGGTCCCACGGATCACATATGAGCTTAAAAAACTTTGGATTTCATGCTAGACTAAAATATAACACCTTAGCATTGTCCATGTAAAGTTTCATCAATTTTGGACAACATTTAACCCTTTTTTAAGTTGATCAAATATTTGAAAAGTTGCTGGATGTAAAAAAATGGAAACCACATGGGTGGGCAAAGTAATTTTTGAAACCTCGTGGGTGGGGTGTGTAAATTCATCAAATGTCATGGGTGAGGGATGTAATTTTCCCTATTAAATAAAATTACTGGGTTAAGGAAAAAAATAAAATTTATAAAAATATTTTAAAAAAGTTTAGTTATTACGGATAACCGAAGTTTGAATTTCATTATCCGTTAACTGAACCGTATTTTATTACGGATAACCGTTTTAACCCAAATAACCAAACTTCTGTAAAATAGTTAAAAAATACGATGATCGAATCTGAAAAAAGAACGGTTATTTCGGATGTGCAGCGGGGAGAGATGACAAGGCAATTCCTGATAAGTTCTATGGCAAAGTCTACGCCAAGAAAGATTGTAATTAAGAAAGGATATTGTTTAGGAAATTGGGGGAATATTACTATTAGGGTATATTACCGATAGTTGTTTAGTATTTATCATTAATGAGAGAGAATATTGTGGGGATTGGGGTTAGCATTTATATTAATGAAAGTGGATATTAGGGATATTGTGCAGCGGGGAGAGATGACAAGGCAATTCCTGATAAGTTCTATGGCAAAGTCTAACGCCAGGAAAGACTATAATTAAGAGAGGATATTGTTTAGGAAATTGGGGGAATATTGCTGTTAGGGTATATTACCGATAGTTGTTTAGTATTTATCATTAATGAGAGGGAATATTGTGGGGATTAGGGTTAGCATTTATGATTAATGAAAGTGGATATTAGGGATATTGCTCATTAATGCAAGGTGAGTATTATGGTAAGTATTAGTGTATAAATAGATGGTAAGGGATTGAGGTAGAGGGCATCGAATAGTTGAAATGTTTAGGCCTCTTTGAGGATTAATTGGTAGGGAGAATCACATTGTTCTTCCTAATTCTACCTTGTTCTTCCTAATTCCTATCAATATTATCTAGTTCTTAAATCCTATCATAATTAATCAACAACATTACATCTAGCCTCTCTTGTGTTTGGTTTTAAAATGCGTGAGGCGGCCCGAGGCGATGAGGATCCAGGGGCGAGGTGTGATGCGTGAAGCAATGAGGCGAACGCATCACGTCGTTGAGGCGACCGAGAAGATGCTTGTTGAATACGTGTGGGGATGATGGTGGTGGGGGACCCATTGGTGACACCGGGAGGAAAGAACAGAAAAAAAAAAAAGGAAGAGGAAGCTAGAATGAGGAAGAGGAAAGGAGTACGAGGAAAATTTTGGGGAAAGTGGGTAGATTTTATGAAAAAAAGAACTTCCCAACTTACCAAAACGATGCGTTTTGATTAGAGGAAGTAAAGAAAAAAAAACTTACAACTGCTTCATTTTCTTCCTTGCACGACGGTTTCTATATCTTCCTCACGAAGATCTCTACATCTTCTTCCTCATGCCTCAGGCGACGCCTCGCTCGCCTCAACTCCGCCTCGCCCGCCTCACTCCGCCTCAGACCGCCTCTTCACCTGCGTCCGCCTTGCCACACTGGAGGCGATAGACCCATCGCCTTGCGCCAGAAGGGCATCAAGCACGCCTGAGACGCGCTTTTTAAAACCAAGCTCTTGTGAATCATGATTTGGTCAGTCCACCAAAAATGATGATTGATTCTATTTTCAATTTTTTAGACCATAGCAAGCAACACAGTGGTATAAAAGGGGTCTAAGATGGTATAAAAGAGGGGTCTAAGAGAAAAGACTTAGGTGATACAATGGAGGACGATATTTGTGTGCGCGCTAACCTAACACGTTATCTGTTAGGTTCAAAAGTTTAATTTCATCCAACAATCAACAGTAGTAGGCACCAAGTCTGAAGACGTTACCTTACCAGACCGGAAATCTTCAAGAATTTTGCTCATTGCGGTTCGGGACATACTCTTCAAGCCAGAGTGAATCCCTATCAGGTAACCACACCTCCAAGATGCTAAAGTTCTTAATTTTTGTAGCATAGAACACAAGGATCTTGCAACAATAATCCTATTGACAAATATTATACACTTCATATTGGGCCGATGCCTGAAATGTACAGAAAATAAGCACAAAATAAGAAACGGTTCTTACTCTTATGCCAGAATAGCACTGATACACCTTCACTGAATACATTTTCAGGAGCAAAAATTATAATATTCATAATATGTTCCTAATGTACATAACTTATTAATGAATATGGAGCGTGAACAAAGGTTTCTAGCCGTATAAACTAAATTGGCACAAAGATTGCCGCCCCTGCAACTCCCAAACAGGGAATCATCTAATCTTGTAATGCAACCAAGACTACTTTGGCAAACAGGTAATCTCAGCGATGGTCTGTAATATATATCATGTCAAGTTCAACGCACAATGGTAGAGTCAAATACTGAAGTGTGAAGTCTCAGACATTTATCCTAGAGCATTTCTAAACACGGAAAGTGATTGTGTCAGAAGTCAGATGAGTAAAACTAGTGTTACAGAAAGTTATCTCAGCAAGTATGTATTCACTACTGGGGCTGAATACTGAATTCATTCTGAAAGACTTAGGTTGCAAAAACAAAAGAATTATGTTACACGATAAGGAACAAAATGACTTCTTTAATATAAATCAATTCATATTCAAGTATAGTGATCTTATTGGAACCACCAAAGCTCAAAATATATCCCACCAGACCATATGCAGTCATAATAACAGTATTTCCTGAAATGAATCACAGTGATAATATTGGTTACACACCTAAAGTTGGAGAGGATTCCAATGAGCTTCAAGACCTTACATGAGATATATGGCTCCACCACATTCATTGCACTAAAAAAATTGGATTCAACCGCATCTACGACAAGAAATACACAAGACAAAATATAGCATTTAGTCCTGCCAAGTTCAGTGATCAACACAGCAATCTGATGTCCCACAAGGAAAGATATTCTAGGGTAATTACGCCGAAAACCAAATATGTTTTTGACACAGAAACACAAGGAAGGATGCATAATACCTTCAAGGCAATAGGAACTGGAAAGTGACACAATCTGATTCAAAAAATCAGTGCTCAGAAGATCATCACTTGAGTTATCCTTCGCCTCTATTAACTTGATCCGTTCAGATTGATCGCCACCCAAAAGGATGAGACCAGCCTTTGACAAATACAAAGAAAAATAAAAGAGCCAATATCTGAACTCTCAGAACATAGAGCTAGTCAAACAGAAAAGGTAATAGCGAAAACATACAACTATAGAAAATACGAGTATGGCATATGTGTCATTCCTGGAATTCAACTACTTACTTGCAATACACCATATACACCAAGAGATCTTGCACAGAATACCAAATTATAATACAGCCTCTGGAGCATTTTTCTTGTCCTCTTAACTTCGTTATGGTTTTGACCTTTAATCCCAAGGTTTGACATACTCTGTGACCAACATATCAGTAAAACATTAGAAATTGGTGAGACCTGAATCCAGATCTGCTCAAGATCATATAAAAAAGCACCTCGTGGAGTATTTTATCAAGTTTGTCCAAATATATCTGCTTTGATGGGTCATTTGAATTCGAATCATACAAATATGCCTTTACGGCAGGACACGACACATAAGTTTCCAGTTCTTCCTTGTCTTCAACAGAGCAAACCTGCATCACATACACAAAACTGCATTATGTAATTCTAAAGAAATAATACTGTATAGTGAACAAGAAGATATGTCTAAGCATTATGTCAAAACAGGATAAAAGAATCAGCATACATAGATAACAAGCACAGGAAGAAAGCGTGTCTTTTTCTCACCTTTGCACGAAGTAAAGTTTCAAGACTATCAATAGAACCACCTGAACCAAAAAAAAAGAAAGCCAAACCGAAGACATTTAAATTACTGAGTTCAGTCATATGAAACGGAAATGTAAGATAGTAGTTACTTAAGTGCAATGCCATACAAGCGTATAGCCATCTTACATTTTCCTAACACAGGGGATGCCGTCATGCCAAAAATTCGAGGAAGTCTAGCACCTTTATAATTATAGAAAACCTGCCAACATTTTTAGTATGTGACATGAAAGCATAGCATATTTTAAAACAGAATCTCCTCAACGTTCCTGAATGAGAACTAATTAAAAAGTCACCACAACAACTTAGGCATTTACCTTCATGATTTCTGCGTAAGGATGATTGCTCTCTGCCTGAGCATAATGACACTCATCAAATACCAAAAGCAAGATCATATCCATTTCAATGAAGCAATGGCTTAGATTATGCAATAGCACTTGAGGAGTCATGACCAGAACCTGCGTAAGAGTATAGATTATCTATAAACAGGCAAGCGGGCCCTCCTTAAATAGGTGAATAGAGGAACAAAAGATGGGAGGTTGTTATGAAAATATTCAGATCATAGAGGAACTGATAAGCATGAGAAGAAGTTTTTTTCAAGGAACACATTCAAGATACTAGGTGATGGTAGATGCTCTAACGAGATCAGTAACATAGATAAGTGGCATGTCATAAGGAGCACTATTGCAGTTCTAAAGAAACATATCAAAACATTTAAAACTCTAAAAATATTGACGTAGTAAACCTCATGTTGCTCGAGTTCTTTTTCCCAGTCGCTGTGGCCCTTTAGATGTTTACTATCACCACAGTAGATTCCAACCTTGAAATCAGTAGAGACAGCAATTACCTGGGCTTGCTGCAGAAGACGGCAAAAACAAAATCATGAAATGAATCGCAGGAAACCAGCTAACAGCATAGCAATTATTTCTGAAATTATTTTCAATCAACCAAGCAAACAACCCAGACGCGCACCCAAAAAACACCTAGACCTTAAAAGGTGCATAAATCAATATTGAACTCCGAAAATTGTACAACAGAATGCTTCCAGAGTGAAGCATAAAACTTCATGAATTCACAGTCAAAAGACGACAGCTACAAGTACTCTTGTCAGATCGCGTATTCTCCTCTTTGGCGGCCAAAAGCAATTGAAAAGAACGGAGGAAATCCGCTAAGACTGAGCTTCGCGCTATTGAAGAGTCATGAAAATGCAAAAAAATTACACTTTACAGACCCAACAACTTCAAAGTTTTCTTTCAGAATCGATTACTCGGGATGACACCAGCTACATCAAAATAAAAACGGAGGGGGAGGGATGGCAAACAGACAGCCACCTGATGAACGAGAGCAACGGTAGGAGCAAGGAAGACGCAAATGTTCTTCTGCGGTTTCTTAATCACGTGCCTCATTTCATATAGTAGCAGGACGGCAATGTGGGTCTTCCCACTTCCAGTCTCCAAGCAAACAATTATATTCTCCTCCATCCAGCCTTCCTGCAAAGCTCCAGTTGATACCTTCAAAGGACAATGGGGGCAGAAGAAAAGGCAGAACACAGGCAACAAATAAAAACTTGAGATTTCACATACAAAAATAACGGTAAATAGCAGGTTTGAAAAAAAAAAAAAAAGAGAAACATCTGATCAAGTACTTTCTGGCGATTTTTCGGGGGTCTTTCTCTCCTTTGTGCGTCGAAGCTTCGCCTTTAGGGGAGCAGAGCTCCACCACTGCACCATCTGCCGGCGACAAGTCGGTGATTAGTGGTGTGGCAGCAGAGCTTTCGGCCGCGTCGAAACTCATTCTTGGCGGTCGATCGTCACCCATTCACCGATTTGGTAACGCAGCACGCCCAGAGTTTTTTTTTTTTTTTTTGCTTCCAGCCTTGGAGGGGAACGAGCAGTCTTCTTCTGTCTCTCTTGTCAGCTTTTCCTTCGCTCTGCCTTTTGCTTTCCAGTGGGAGAGGAAACGAAGTGGAAGAAGAGAGATTCCCTCGCCTTTGCACTGGAACAAGAATGGACCCCGCCCGAATACCTGAGAAGTCAAGCAATGGTATTCTCCGGTCTATTGTTTAGCCTGCAAGTTTCAACTGGACTAAAATAATTCTAAAGGCAAACAGGTGCGTGGAACGAGCAGTCTTCTTCAGTCTCTCTTGTCAGCTTTTCCTTTGCTCTGCCTTTTGCTTTCCAGTGGGAGAGGAAACGAAGTGGAAGGAGAGAGATTCCCTCGCCTTTGCACTGGAACAAGAATGGACCCCGCCCGAAGGCCTGAGAAGTCAAGCATTCTCCGGTCCATTGTTTAGCCTGCAAGTTTCAACTGGACTAAAATAATTCTAAAGGCAAACAGGTGCGACGCGGGCAAATTTCGGGATGCTTTGGTTCTTTGCAAATTTTAAAAAATAAAAAACTTCCGGAAAAAATAAAAATAAAATTTATAAAAGAAAACAAATACATCATTAATAAACGCGGTTTCAAAGTCTAGTGTTTGCTCCTTACATCACCGTAACATCAAATGTCATGAGATGTTACTATACAGTAGCATTATGAGGAAGATGTGTGGAAAAAACAATGCAGTTTAAAGTAGTGAAACTCACGTGTATGTGGAGGACAAATTTTATATCAGTCATCCACTTTTTGTGTTATGTGTCACATTCTGATTGGCTGAGCATGAAAGATAAAAAAAATTCAAAGTGTTGTAATTTATACTAATATAAGTGCAAAAAAATAAAAATATATTATAATTCATCATAATTAAGATGCATCACTAATATATTTTGGTAAACTTAAAATTTTTATGTTTTACATTGTGATGTATTCGTGCAAATTGAATCTTATTTTAGCTAAAATGAATCAGTAGCGTTACAAAAGTGAATGTTATGTTTACGTAAAATGAATCTAGTGTTATAAAAGTAAAAAATTTATGCTATAAAATTCACTACTGTAACACTATTGATTCACTACTGATCTAAATGTAACAAAAGGTGAGTGGTTGATCCAACCGTAAACATAAGATTCACTACTGATTCATTTTACGTAAATATAAGATTCACTTTGCACTAACACATCACAATGTATATGAAATTTTTATAATCTGAAACTGAAATTTACAGTAACTATAATTGTCATACTAGTGGATCATTATCAAACAATACTTATAGCAGTAACTATAATTTTATACCAGACAATAGTTCATATTTATAATAATGTTGCTTCATTTTACGTAAACATAAGATTCATTTTGCACTACATCAAAAATGTATACTAAACTTTATAATCTAAAACTAAAATTTACTTTTATAACACTATTGATTCATTTCACGTAACGTAAGATTCACTTATGTACACCATTGATTCATTTTACATAAACATGAGATTCTATAACACCCCTAATTAATCGGCTCCTAAACGTCTTCTAAACTTCGTACTTAAAATAGAATCGCAGCGGTAATCTTAACATTATCAAACTATTGGTGTTACCATTCTCACTCGCTCATACGAGTAGTAACGCATTTACTTAAACATTTATCATACGAAACAATTTCCCGTAGTGATAACAAGAGACAAATCTAACTTTCCATTCCAATCCAACATACAATTATTAGTGAGCATTCTAAATATTCAAGTCCTATACATGTTTCTACGTTTGTATCATAAAACAACAGTATATAATTAAATAAATGTAACTAGCTACCCAGCGCGTCCCACACTCTGTCGGAAGCTGCATACCTGAAAGTGTTTGTTTGTATGATGGGATAGATCGATATGTTTGTAGGCGCCGCAAATGAGGAAAAACAGCGAAGGTGGTGCAGATCTATCAGTCGCGTGATTTCTGGATTTGGCGCAGTCATTTACACGTTTCCGGATTTGTGTCCGGATAGGGCTCATCAGGACGTGAGACGTCCACGTTTCTGTCCGCGTAAGGACACATTTGTCCTGGCGAGATCTGTGTTATGTCCGAGTTTGAGTCCGCGTACAGACGCGTGTCCGAGTTTCTGTCCGCGTAAGGACACATTTACTTTAGAGCTGTCCGCGTAGGGGCTACGCGGACACAAATCAGGACAACACCTGTCCGGGTAGGGGCTACGCGGACACAAATGCGGACACATGTATTTTGTCTCATCTGCAAACTTCGACTGGCTCTAGATTCTTCGTTTGAGCTCCGTTTTTAGATCCATTTGCGCCTATGCGTTCGTCTCTTCGTCTACTTTGCTCCTAGTTTGGTTTTCCTCATGTTTAACCAATAAATCTGTAAAATAACCAATAAAACATAAACTAGAGGAAAACTAACCAAAGTGGAGAAATGAGCAAGAAAAGTGCTAATATAACATATGAAATACACCCATAAATCATGCTCATTTGGACACTTATCAGACGACATACGGTAACTACCAGCATGAATTGGGGTGTAAAAATAGAATCGCGTCTATTTAGGGATCTAGCGGTGGAATCACTACAAATATTTTGGGCGGCCGCTCCATTATCAAGTATCCTAAACCTTGTTCATTGCAAGGCTAGTTCCTGAGCCTGTGTTGAACAAAATTGAGTGTTTAGCATAGCTAAGTCCAGCAACTACGTACTGCATCATCAATTAGCACAAAGAACAGTGAGCGAAGGCATGGTGCGGAAGAATCAAGAGGGTGATCGTATGAGTGTAAAGTCGAATTGAAGTAGAAGACAACAATGCCGTGTTGTTTCGCGTGTATGGTTGTATTTTTCCACAAATCATTTGGGGTATTGCGGTCTTTTACGCAAGAGAAACAGCTTTTGCCAATCGCAGATAACGAACACTACAATTATTAGCCCAGATAATCGCCGGCGAATCGTGAGCACATTAATGCAGGCATTAATCCGCATCGATTTTCAACGGCGACTATCGAACGGGCCCTTATACTTTTATATATATATATATATATATAATGCATACTGCTATGAATATAAAGATGAAAAAAATAAACAAATACGCGGTTATTGATCTGAGATTAAATTCAACCTTAAAAATCATATTTTATGACATAAATAAAAATAAAATACAAAATAATGACAAAGATTTGCTTTAAAAATAAATATTTATGGGCGTTCAGAAGTAAAAGGATAATTACCATAATTGTATATATTTTCACAAACTTAGCACGTAAAATATAAGTATACTAATTTAAAATAGATGATAAAAACGTCAATAAATGTTTTAGAAAAATCATATATAAACATTTAGGAAATTTCATAAAAATATCATTATATTTTTTGCCAATTCATGAAATATCTCCTAAAAAAAAAGTCACAAAATGTTACATTACATAGTACATAGGTTTTTGTTCGGAACAAAAAATATAAAACACTTGTAAAGTCATGTTTAAAATATTTATCCTATGACATACTATATTTAGTCATTAATGAATTAATGCGTTGCTTAATCATTAAATATAGGAAACGATTTTCTTTTTAAAAAAGTTAGGTTACAGCTTGGAAGGCTCGTCTCAAAACAGATTTTCACTTTAACCGCTACTCAACCATAAAATCTTTTCAAGTTAATATCTTCAACCTAACTTGTCAATTTCGGATACAGTTTCGGGTTTGACACCTCTACCTGACAGAATGTGTCAATGAATATACGCTAGCTTTCTTGTTATTTCATGGAGGAAGAAGACGATGAATGAGTACTGGTTTTTACAGAGAAAAGGATAGTCAAGTATTGACCGGTGCTCTGTATATGTGTATATATGAATATGACCGGGCCACTAATACCCTATATATAGGTCCGGGTCATATTCAATGAAAGAGAAAAAATATTACAACAAAATAAACCTAGATGTACACACTAGAAACGTACATCACATAATCCTAATACAATCTATTTCAAGCATGTATAACACTATAGCATATCTCTAACACCCCCCCCCCCCTCAAAGAGTACATCCTTCAAGTGGGGAGGGGAGCTGAAGATGTGCTCTTTGCTTCATGAGTGAACTAGACTGCCTCCCTGATTCCTGAACCTGCATGAAAAAGAAAACAAAGAGCAGCTATCCGTTGTCTTGAATTTGCATACCTAAAGTACAAAAAGAGTATGATACTGTTTACCTGTGAGTGTTTTTGTCATGACGTCGGCTAGTTGGTGTGCGGTAGGGACATAGTGAACCTGGATAAGACCTGCTTGAAGCTTTTCACGCACGAAATGACAATCGAGCTCGATGTGTTTCGTGCGTTCATGTGAGACTGGGTTCCGAGCGATATGAATCGCTGCTAAGTTGTCACACTTGAGAGGAACTGGTGTGATGTCTTTGACTCCAATTTCATTTAGAAGTCTGCTTAGCCAGCTCAGCTCTCCTGTAACTTGTCTCATGGCCTTGTACTCTGCTTCGGCAGAGGATAGCGCCACTGTTGTCTGTTTCTTGGATTTCCAACTCAAGGGGGAACCACCTAAGAGTATGTAATATCCGGAGATGGACTTCCGTGTGATTGGACATGAAGCCCAATCCGAGTCACAGTATGCCTCGAACTTATAGTTTGGTTCCTTCGTGAAAAACAACCTGAAACCCGATGTACCTTTAACATAAGACAAGGTATGGAGTGCGGCTTTTAGATGTTCGGTGGTGGGTTCTTGAAGGAATTGGCTGAGGTACTGAACGGCAAAACAAATGTCAGGTCTGGTGTTGGTGAGGAAATTTAGTTTCCCTACAAGGCATCTGTATGTTGTTGGATTTTCTAGACCTTGTGGTATGTTCATGTAGACGTCCTCATGGAGGTCTCCATGAAGGAACGTGTTATTGACATCCAACTGATCTAGGATTCATCCATTTTTAATGGCTATTATTATTAGGGCACGAACCGTGGTTAGTTTAACTACTGGGGAAAAAGTCTCCTCGTAGTCGAGCCCTTGCTTTTGTGTGAATCCCCTCACAACAAGTCTTGCTTTGTATCTTTCGATGTCTCCATTGGCCTTAAGTTTAATCTTATAAACCCACTTGCAACTGATGGGACACTTGCCTTTGGGAAGATCAATAATAGTCCAAGTTTTGTTTTCCTTTAGGGCGTGAAATTCTTTAGCCATGGCTTGGAGCCAATGAGGATCCTTGCTGGCTTCCTTGAAGCTTGTGGGCTCTTTCAGGTTGTGCAAGTGGGCTAAAAGTTTATTTGTGTTTTGGTATAGGGAGCATGAAAGGATCGTGGTGTTTGGTATGTGGTCTGTGAGGGTGTTCAAAAGGGGTTGTGAAAGGGTGGGAAGGGTGTTGTTATGAAGTCTCTGGGCAAGGATAATGGAAAAGGGGTCTTGGTTGGTTGTATTGGAGGTCATGACATAGTCATCGTATCTTTGAGGGAGTTTGTGAACTCAAGTTGACCTTCTAGGTTCAACGGCTTGTGTGGTGTCCTCATCTGTGGTTGATTCTAGAATGTTATGGGGAGGATGTGTCTCTTCTCTTGCCTCAGAAATCTGAGACGTACAAGAGTCATCCTCAACCGGAGCATTAGGGTGAGAGAAGAAAAAATCTGTGTCATGTTGTTTTGTGTTGGGGTGTCTGGTCCATTTTTCATCTGTTAAGGGATAGATGTCTTCAAAGAAAACTAAGTCGCGTGTGACCTTAAGCTCTTTTCCTTCAAGGGTTAGGACTTTGTGTCCTTTGGTGTTCTTGAGGCTTCCTATGTAAATGCAAGTTGAGGATCTGGGGTCGAGCTTGCCCTTTGTGGGATCTACATTGGTCATATAGCAAAGACACCCAAAGCTCTTTACTTCATTGTAGTTGGGTGTATTACCATATAATTTCTCGAAGGGAGTCATGTCGTGTATGGCCTTGCTAGGCATTCTGTTAATCAGATATGTAGCGTGCTCAAGGCAATGACCCCAGTAATGTTTATCTAGTCCCGACTGAAAAAGAAGGGCTCTAGTTATTTCCATGCGGTTGCCTTCGTTTCCTCTATACCGCCCCGTTTTGTTGGGGGGTATGTGGGCAGCTCGTTTGGTGAATTATTCCTTCTTGAGTGAAGAATTCGGTTCCTTCTCGTGACTTCCCTAGTTCGAGAGCATTGTCACTTCGGATTGTTTGATGTGTTTATTCATTTGTCTTTTGATTAACTTAACAAAGTTCTTTATCTTTTCCATAGCTTCAGATTTAAACTTGAGGAGAACTATCCATGTCCCTCTGGTGTAGTCATCAACGAGGGTCAGAAAATATCTATAGCCTTCTAAGGTTTGGGTCCTCATAGGGCCACAAATATCCACGTGAACTAAGTCAAATGGTTCATTGCTTCTGATTTCAGACAAAGTAAATTTGAGGCGTTTTGCCTTAGCCTTGTAGCAAATAGTACATGGTAAAATTTTCATCTCTAAGTGTTTAGGAACATGAAGATTTAATGCTTTTTTCATTCTTTTCACAGAAATGTGGCCTAATCTCTTATGCCACAAAAACAGATCATTAACATCATTGATTCTATGAGTTTTTATAGAAAGATTCACGCAGACAATGGATAATTGCTTTCTGTACAAAATGAAATCACACAGGGAGCCTACATCTACCACATATAAACCATAAATTTGTCTTCCTACTTCTTTCGCAAGATCAGTTTTACAATCCTGCAAAATGCAAATGTTTTCCTTAAAGATAGCAGCAACATTAAGGTCCTGAATAAGTCTAGAAACCGAAATAATGTTAAACATAAAAGAAGGCACGAACATTATGTTCTTCAGGCAAGTCACACCACGCAGCAAAAAATTTGCAATAGAATCGATAGTTTTCCTATTTCCATCTGGTAGGGTTATTTCCCTCTTTGGTTTAAGTTGAACGCAATTAGCAAGTAGAGATTTATTGCCACTGACATGCTTAGTGGCACCAGAATCCAATATCCAAAGATTTCGCAGGTTATGCATTGCAGAACTGGCATTAGAATTGAGGCATGGTAATAGATTAAGGGAAGTTCGGAACTTACCTGTAAACTCGCCAAAATCAACTTGTTTGGTCGACCCGTCTGCATTCCTTTGAAGCTGGAGATAGGAAACTAGTTGTTGTAGTTGGTCTGGGCTAAACCCTTGTACAGGAGATTCTTGGACTGATTTTTCGCTGCTAGAATTGGACATTCCTGGAGTTCCTTCCACTTGTTCTGAGATTACCGACCCTATTTTTGTCTCTTTGGATCTTCTTGAATCTTCAGTGGGGAAGCCAACGATCCACCAGCAGTCGTTGCGCCCGTGACCCAATTTACCGCAGTTAGAGCATTTTTGGGGTTCCTTCTTGAAGCCGGTGGTGTTCTTTGATTGCGTCTTCTTGTTGAAACTTCTGTAATTTGGGGAAGAATTGGTAGCCCGCTGCTTGTTGAAAGTCAGATTTGCTCCTCCTTTGGAAATTAGGGCAAGCGACTGTTCTGGTTCATTTCGCGTGTCGGCACCTTCTCTCGTCTCTTCTTCTTGCACAATCAAAGAAAAAATTTCTTCGAGTGTCGGGATTTCACTCATCGCCAGTATCTGACCACGCAATTGAGCATAGGGTCGACTTAAACCCATCAAGAAATGGATGGTTTCTTCCTCGGCTCTTTTTTTCGTCTGATTGTCTTGCGACTTGCAGGAAGAACAGCAGCTACAATCGTCGATTGGTCTAATTAGGTCATATCGCGCCCAGACTTCTCTCGACTTCATAAAGTAGTCGGTTATGGTATCCTCTCCCTGCCTTAAACTTGCGATTTGTTTTTTGATGTTGTGAAGGGTGGCGAGGCTCTTCTTCTCGAAGCGCTTACATAACCAGTCCCAGATCTGATTGGGATTGCTGGTATACATTACACTCCGGGCAATGTTGGGAGCGAGCGAAGAAATTATCCAGGTAACCACCAAAGAATTCGCCCTCTTCCAAGCTGCTGTGCGAACCGTGTCTTGACTATTTGGTTGCGTGATGCTGCCATCAATAAAGCCTATCTTGTTCTTTGCAGTTAAAGCTTCCTGCATAGTCCACTTCCAAGCCAAGAACCCTTCGCCGGTGAATTTGTGGGCTAAGGGTTGCCCGGTTTGTTCAGTGGGAGCGACATATAGTGGATCGCTTGGATCGATACTGCCTGTCTTCCCTCCACTGGTTTCTTTCTTCTTTCCTAATTGATCGTCCATGTTTCTTCGCTAGAGAATCGAAGCTTGCTCTGGTACCATGACAGAATGTGTCAATGAATATACGCTAGCTTTCTTGTTATTTCATGGAGGAAGAAGACGATGAATGAGTACTGGTTTTTACAGAGAAAAGGATAGTCAAGTATTGACCGGTGCTCTGTATATGTGTATATATGAATATGACCGGGCCACTAATACCCTATATATAGGTCCGGGTCATATTCAATGAAAGAGAAAAAATATTACAACAAAATAAACCTAGATGAAACGTACATCACATAATCCTAATACAATCTATTTCAAGCATGTATAACACAATAGCATATCTCTAACACTACCTGGGCCTCAACTATCTATACCAGTCTTAATAGGTCCCAACAAAGGAGATACATTCAAAACGCCCTTTGTACAGAAGCGGGCATTAACTGGAGATGTAACCTCGTTTCTTCAAGAACCAAAGCGCACCTTGTGCTGCCAGTTCAGCTGCGTCTTCCTTTTTGGGCTGGGGATCTCCATAACTTTCTATCTTCACATTAGGGAGTCCAAGGACTTCCAGCACAACCTTGTATGTGAACCTGGCAAGAGAACAAAGACAGAAATTACATCAGGTTTGACTCAAATGCAAACAGCAAGAAAACCCTTCAGAAAACATAATCAATTTATCGAGAAGCCCAATTACTGATTTAAACAGATCTTTTGAAGCAAGCAATGCAACTGTGCTCCAGCAGGATCATCTTATAAAGCAACAGTCACAAAAAAGGTCGACCGTACAAAGGCGTGACTGACTTACAATCTCAAGTCGCTTGGCCCATCTTCCTTGCAACACTCATATACAGGAGCTTTCCAACAGTTGGCCACACATATCTCATTCAAGTGGAATTTAGCATTCCCATGGCGAGGTCCACCTAGACAATGCAGACAGAAGGGTGGAATATATTGACAGAGAATACAAACACAAATGTTCATACAAAGCTAGCTGGATTAGAGGAATTAGCCATACCAGATTTCTTCAAGTTGTCGCCACTGGAGCTCTCATCTTTTGTGGTATCACAGCAAGGTTGATCGTTTTTGTCTGTAGGTGGAGATGATGGCTTCTTGATATATCCGTCTGTCTTCTTACGACTGTATAGTAGATCGTAAACTGAATAAAAGGGTTTCATTGTCCGAGCACTAGGTTCTTCCAGCTTCAAGTCCTCCAGTTTGATGACAGATTGAGAAGCTACAGGTACCACCCCTTCATTCCAGCCAATCAATTCAGGTTCACATTTGCGGCTCCTTTGCAGAACCTCCTCCAGTGATTTAATCTTTCCTCTGTAGCCTTGAGCCTAGAGCAGGTTACGGTTAACTTGTCACCAAATTCAAGTAGAATTTTAAAGCAAAGCACAAAGAAGATAAGACACCAAGAAAAAGCAGCATAAGCGAAATAAACAAAGAGAACTAAGACCTTGAGTTTCGTAAGAATTTGCTCTGAAGCAATTCTCTTAGCAACTTTTTGGCTGGAATTGGTCTCAGTGATACTCTCGACAACAGTTTCTCTGGTTACTTTAGCTTCAAGGACGCATGACTTCTTATTTCTCGACCAAAGATACTGCAGTTCCAAGCCATGATGCTGGCAAAGCTCTTCAGCTCTCTTTCAGGGTTTAATTTAAGAGATGAAGGTCTTACTGGACCTAGTAAAGAAAGCGTAATACGCCAAACCTTTTTCAGATCAAAACCAGTAAAACAAGAAGAATGGAACCAATTGAAGACTCCACCAAATCGCCAAGAACCTGCTTCGATCAAGAACAGTTACTCCATGTTAATAGTCTTATCTTAGACTTCCTCTCAATTCTATGGTCAACGCAATCAGGGAAACCATCACTCCAACCCAGTCATTCATGTACTAAATGTCCCTATTTTATTAATAAATTCATACATTAATAATAGAGAATGACAGTTAACAAAAAACCTTTGGGCAAGGTGGCTCCTTAAGTAGACCCTTAGTGGAAGAAGATGCTTGCATATTCCACGTATTTATCAACAGCTTCAGACAGGGGACTACTATCACATATGATATATTATGGAAGGACCGATTCACTGCAACTTTGGCAAACGATTCATTGTTTACAAGTGCTGATCTCAAGTCAGTCAACTGTCCAGGTTCAAGTTTTGGATACGCAGAGTACAGATACGATGTAATCAGGTAGTCCAAAACTGCGTCGCCTAGAAACTCCAATCTCTGACAAGGAAGAAGAATGACTCAGAAGGGTTATTATTCGATAGACTAATGCAGACCTAGACACAGCTGGTTTACCTTCCTGTTGGGTGGAATGGACCATGTGTTATGGGTTGAAGAGAAATGTAAGAAAACTGAATTTAGAGGTCATACAGGGCTATACCTGGTAACAACCGCCTCCAATCCCATTGAATGAGGGATGCACAAATGCCTGTATAAGCAAACCTTGGTACGCGAACTTGTGCCCCAGCTCATCTCAAGAGAAAAACAACAAGTTTGGATGAAAGGGGTGTAAAGTGATCTAGCAGCACAAGCAGCAAAAACTTTTGGCATCTCAAAATCTACTTTAATGCCCATCCATCTAAGGTAGGCGATTGCTGCTTTGAAGCCACCGTCAATAAGATAGGCTCGGTTAGAGCTTCAACTACATCTGCAATAGTTTTCCGGTATAACAACTGATGGTTCTTGCTGCACCTCACTGGCGGAGACTGTGCACGATTACTACAATTTTCTAGAGCATGTACAGATTCTTCAGTTTCCTTTGTACAGATTACATAACATGCACGACCAAAAGCATGAAATTGCGGTGGATCAAATTCTTGATCCCGTATGTACACCTGATAAGGAAACCACACGTAACATAACTTAGATGAAGAGATTGTAGTGTGTCAAGCTACAAGGTCCAATAAGATGGAACTATATAATATCAAGCTACTATGGTTCTACCTAATAGCTGATCAAGTAGTAGTAAAACGGACGGATAGAGGAAGAAGAGAGGGAAGACTAGCCTGTAATTTCTTCCGAATGGCTAGCTTGCACAGATTTGAATTGTTAACAATCTTAGAACGTTTCCTAGTCAGCTGTCCCTCGTCATGGGAATCATGCAAAAGGAAAAGGTGCCTGGCAACAGCGAAACTTAAGGAAGCATCCCCAAGGACTTCAAGACTCTCAAGAGAAAAACGCTCATTGCACTTCGCAGTGTCAGTGCTTCAAGAAACCTGTAATGGAGTGTCAAGATATTGGGCAGGTTACTTTTGGGGTGGCCAATAATAGTCTGATCTAGATCAATGCAGGTTAGATAAAGTTTCCAATGAGACTACATGTTGGGCAGTAACTAAATCTCCTTCAGGAAATGAGCTAGACAGCAAAGATTTCAGTTCAGTGGCAACAAGCAAATTTCAAGACGATGCATTATTGAAGGTAACAAAGACAACAGTGCTTCCCATCTCCTTTGAAAACCCTGTTATCTTAAGCTGGCAAATTTCTGGGGGCAGCTCAAAGAAGTGCTCATCTAGTTTTTGAACTTCTGATTTAACAAGAAACTGATACTGGTTAGTTATATGATCATACTAATATAGTAAGAAACATATGTCAGAGATACAAACAGCATATACTGATTTTAAGAAGATTATGCTACCAAAGACCAAGTTTCATCATCTCTGAGTGGTGGGCTGGCATTAAATGGTAGGACAAGACATACCTAAAGTTACATGCTTTCGATCTCGTAGCAAATTGCGCAATGAAAAAAGTTGTTTTGCCGCAAAAGAGGCTGTTCAGGGTAAGATAGCTGAATCTCGAACCTGAGAAAACATAATCAGATAGGACATACTTGTTATTAAGCAGCTAGAAATGTTGCAGTTTAGGCACAGCTCGGTATTGAAATATCTAATCATAAATTAAGTTCAGAAACATGAGCGCCCTAGATAGCCCAATTCTTAATGGACTTCACCACGCATAACTTCATACCATAATTAGGAAATAAAAGGAAATAGTGCAAATACTTACAATTCCTTAAGTGTTCTACATGGCTGGAAGAAGCATTAAGTGAGCAATACCGTTCTTATCACGGAGAATCTCAGACACAAAGAAGAAAGATTTTTGTGGGGCACATAATTAAACTATTAAAATATCATTTTCCTTAGCTGGTCCATCAACAAGCTGTAAATAGCCATCTCGAGTATCTGCTACATCTCTCACAGAACAAAATACTGGTGAAGATAAACATTTTCTTATGGTTTTCCAATCAACAGTCAACACACTTTCATTTAGGATGACTGGAAGAAGCAGATAGAAGGTAGTCAATTCCAATTCAGAAACAGCGCCATTTTCAAAAGGAACAATTTTTGACTCAAATTTTGACCGGTCGAGGATGATTTGAAGGAACATTTCTTGAAAGTGTTGTGCCTGCAAAATCTGCAGATATAGACCTGGGTAAGGAGCAGTTAACTATTTTATTCAAGCTGTATTAATTTCCAATATTATAATTACATACCTCTTCATCGTTAAATTCAGTCATTCCATAAGGAACAAACTCAGTCATCACAGATCGACTATGAGCTAGATGAAGATCTACTTTCATTCGTTCCACCTCGTCAGGTAGGGTTGCTTTGATAAAAAACCCAAACTCTTTGTACCGCCTATCTGGAGGATCGGGAATAACCTTAACGTAATACGAATAGAGGTACACAGGTTTGTCTAACTCCATCCAAGTTTCTTTGAGTACAGCTGGAACCAGCATTTCATGTAGCTCTGCCGAACAAGCCTCATCTGAGGACATACACAAGCAAACAATGAAAAGGCTCAATAAGTTCACCATTTTATAAGAGAGAAAAGAAAAACTTCATGTTCTGTAGTCTAAAGTCGTACCATCAGTACCATCTGCATCAGATAAGTCTGACATAATGTCATTTCCTGAGTTATCTAGATCTGGCAAGAGGAAGTTTGTCAAGGCCCCTGTTTCATGCAACTGTTTGCATGCCTTCAAGCACGCATCTTTTTTAGCTATGTCTATAGAAGATTGAGGTTCACCCACAACATGATGAACTGGAGCATTAGAGGGAAGGATAATGTGGCAAATTGTCCCCTCCGCATCATCAATGAAATAAAACTCTGGACGGGGACAAAAATATCTGCAAATATTTCATTTACAAGTTCCCCTCGGGAAAGAGAAAAAAAATCTTTACAAGGATGTGTGAATGAGAGCAAAGAATAAATGCATACTCATCATGAGGGAGTTTCGAACAATAATGGTGAAGTAATGAAGTAGCTGACTGTGCGCTAATTGTGGCCCCGGTAGAACCAACCGTATAAACTTCCACTTCAAATTCCGCAATCTTTTGTTCAGGCTTCCTGCTAACAATTTCCAAGTTCATTTGTTGTTCATCGAATTTGAATTTTTCCATAAGATTAAGCTCTCTCTGGCTTTCACTGCAGATGAAAAGAAAATGGTGGTTACTCCCATCATAGTGAAATAAATCTCAATCACTAACTGAGAAGGAAAGGGGGGCACCAGTCAACTAAAACTGCATATTCGGAATCAACCATTCGAGCACGGCCTCTGGATTGTATGAAGCTTGCCACTGTTTCAGGAAGGTCAAACCTTATAACCAGACAACACGTTTGAATGTCTAGTCCTTCTTCACCCACCTTGGTAGCAACCAACAGATTGAGCTGTAACAAGCTGAAGAATATTAGAACCCAGAAAAACATTTGAAAGAAAGCTCGTAGCCAAGGAACAGCTTGAGTACTGCCTAGCAAAAACTTTAGTACCAAATTTCAATGCAGAAACTTCAAGAGACAGGAAAATTTCACAAGTATAGACACGCTAGAAGGCAGTCTAATGACATAATATAATTCAGAAAATCCTAGTTACAAGTCTACTCCATGCTACACCATCTCCAACTCAGTATTTAAGAAAGAGTCTTTGGAAAAATTTGTTCAATTTCAGATTTAAATTGATTCAGGTTTTCAGTCATCTTTTAATTAAATTATTAGGTCAAATTTCAGATTTAGATCAAATTTGTTCAATGTTAAAAGTTCCAATCACTTAAGTCAGGTCTAGGAGAGAGCAGACAAGCCTAAGCTTGTATGCTTCTAATACCAAGAAAGGGGACATGACAGTGAGTGATTAGTTCCTAAGCACCACAAATTGGGTAGGATGCACCCTTGGCCCTACAATTTTGGGATGACCTGGAAAAGGTGGTGTAATGGGTGCCAAGGGATGAGAAGGTTGTCACAAGTGGAGACCTCAACGAGCATGTGGGCTTTAGTCGTGATAGCTTTGAGAGTGTGCACGGCAGACATGGTTTTAGCATTAGAAATGAAGCAGAAAAGAGAACTTTGGATTTCACGCTGGCATATGAGTTGGCTATAACGACGCTTCAATAAGAGAGACTCTCATCTGGTGACATACAAAAGTGGAGTGCTAATTTGATTTTCGGGTAATGTACACTGAACACCTGGTAGGTGCTACGCTAGTTTGTTGAGGCTCAAATGCAAAGAATGTTATACATTTTTAGGAGTTTGCGGTTAGAATGCTAGAAGAGACTAACAGATATGATAATTTTATGTGGTTCAGCTGCTACAATAGCAGCCTAGTCCTCAGGGGATGCCCACAAAAATTTCACAGAATTCTTTGTGAATAAGAGATTATAAGTATGGAGGTAGTTGAGTATTGAATGCTCTTTTTTTCAATTTGTGTAATAAATGAGGTGGCGGCTATACCCAAACAAGGTAGGTATTGTTGACGTATCTGCTGACAGATCTATACCAAACAGACACCATTAGTTTAGGAAATAGTTTCTTTATTATGTAATTATTAGTCTCTAGTGTCTGTTCAAGTAATAATTAATAATACTTGTCCAGATTGTTTATGGTACAGTTCCTAGACAGTTCCAAGGTGTCTACTCTATACTCTTCCAAGGTGTCTCTTCCCCTAAATATAGGGTTGTACATCAGTTTTCTATTAACTTCAATCAATAATAAAACCTCAAAAACTACAAGTATGATTTTGGCTTCTCATTGACAGCACCTTCCAGGCGGGAAAAGGTTAACGGCGGCTAATGGTCACATCATGTTCTTCCCATCAGGCACACCTCGAGCCTTGTGTCCGACCAACAAGAAATTTTGTGACATCATGGACTTGTAGTGTTGGATCTACAAGCAGTTAATACAATTAAATGCTAAGCTCGCCACGTCTACATTTATGAGCCAAGAATAGATCGTCCTTAGCATGGCACCTTACGCCTGTTCCTTGTCAATGCTTGGCCCTTGGTGTGTTCCATCCACTTACTTTAATGGGAGAGTCTAGGGGGAGTGTCACATGTTTTACTATTGTCGATGGTCACATGTTTTAACTGCGTTCTGTCAGCTGACTATCAACCGCCTAAGCTTCTTGGATCATACCCAGTAAGCTTACCTAAGTATGCTTCTTGGATCATACCCAGTAAGCTTACCTGAGTATGGTTCTCCTTTAAAACCAGTCTAGTCCTACCGGCCTATGATTCCAACACGCAACCCTTAGTCTGACTGGACTATGGTTTGCAAATAGAGCATGCAACCTTTAGTCACACTAAACTAGGATTGCCAACAGACGAAACCCTTAGCCCTTGGGGATAAGGTTCCAGAGGACAACCCTTAGTCCCGTTGAACTGTATTTCCCAACAGAATAGAATAGATCCTTAGTCCCATTGGACTAAGGTAATAACCGACAACATTTAGTCCCACTGAACTGAAGTTGCCAACAGAAATATCCTTAGCCTCACTGGGCTAAGTTTCCAACGTACAACCCTTACTCCCACTAGACTAAGGTTCCCAACAGGACATACCATCCTGTCACTGGACCAAGGTTCCCAATAGAACATACAACCCTTAGCCCCACAGGTGAATGGACTAAGGTTCCCAACAAAGCATATCACACTTATTCCCGCTGGCGACTTGACTAAAAGTTGACTATAGAACAGATCATCAGTCCCACTAAACTAAGGTTCTATCGACTACCAACCATCTAAGCTTCTTCAATCATACCTAGTAAGCTTACCTGAGTCTGGTTTCACTTAAAAACCAGCCTTAGTCCGACTGAACTATGAGTCCAACAGGCAACCCTTAGTCTGACTAGAAAAGGATTGCCAACATACGATACCGCTGAGCTATATTTCCCAACAAAGTAGAATGGATCATTAGTCCCATTTGGCAAAGGTTATAACGGACAACCATTAGTCAAACTGAACAGAGTCGCCAATGGAAATATCCTTAGCACACCGGGCTAAGTTTCCAACGCACAACCCTTACTGCCACTAGACTAAGGTTCCCATCCGGACATACAACACTCTCACTGGACCAAGGTTCCCAACAGAACATACAATCCTTAGCCCCCTTGGTGAATGGACTAAGGTTCCATCAAAGTATACAAAATTTAGTCCCACTGGTGAGTAAACTAAAAGTTGACTACAGAGCAGATCATTAGTCCCACAACACTAAGGTTCTAACAAACAAGCCTTAGTCCCAATGGAGATGGGTTACTCTACTAGGCGAACGCTTGATTAATTTAATATTACTTTCGGCGAAACATGTAAGGGAAGCACGAAAGCAAATAATTTTCCCCTCGAAGGGCACACACGCTCTGCCAGCCAACCCTAGAAATGATGAAAATTTCATTGGAACACACGTGTGTTGACATCTTCTACTTTGCATGTGCTGATTCAATTTTTTTCTAATCATTTAAGTATTGGCTTTTCAAGTACCGGAGGTTTAGTGGGTAATGTAACCTACTCGAGCTTGCAACAGATCCCGGAGATATTGTAGGAGTCTCTCAACAACTGCACATGGCTCACACCAAACAGGGAACATAAATCAGGTCGATTGGGATTCTGCCAACCCCTTCATAACGAAATCCTTGCCTTTCTCTTGCCTTA
Organism: Limonium bicolor; assembly: GCA_023374045.1. Lineage (NCBI taxonomy): Eukaryota > Viridiplantae > Streptophyta > Magnoliopsida > Caryophyllales > Plumbaginaceae > Limonium > Limonium bicolor. The sequence goes on along the minus strand of CM041780.1, from coordinate 66,406,828 downwards.
CACTTTCCAAAATTCTCAAGCTTTTCACCTCTTCCTTGCTTTCCTCTATCGTCTTCCTTTCCCCTTTGATCTCCTAAGTTTTCCTTGTTTTATGAAAGCGTTTCTCGGTCACCTATTGCTATTACCCAAAAATGCCAAAGAATACAGTTGCGGCCAACAACATTCAGGATCGAACTTGTCTCGGAAGACTACTCCACTTACCCCTCTGGATGGGTATGGCTAAAGGATGCAGTCAATGCAAAAACACCAGCGATCATTGCTGAGTTCAGGCTGAAAGAACATAGCAACTCGATTGTCCTTAACGAAGATAACTTCATTGAGGCCATGCCACTGGGAAAGTTCACATGGGACCAAGATCAAATTCCTTCCCCATGGGAGCAACTGCAAGGACCATTATAAGGACGGTTTCGTGATGTACCTGATTCACTTTCGCCTGGGACTGCGCTTGCCTCTCCACCCCATGCTAGCAAGGCAGCTCAACGAGATGGAGGTGAGTCACACGGAGCTCCACCCCTAAGCTATTAGGGCCATGAGTGCTTTCCTCGTGTTGTGTGAGGAGCAGAAGGTCAACTTGAATGCTGACTTTTTCACATAACTGCTCACCTTACGCTGCCTAGAACAAGAGGATGTCATCTTCGTCCATTGCAATTACCCATTCATGGCGCTAAACAAGTGCCATGACTGGCACTCAATCTAGGTTATGGGAATTCTTTCAGCTAGGAGCGGGGTAGGCGCACTTGAACTAGGGGAATCCATCTACGGAGCCTTGGTCCCGGGATTGGGACCGAACACCTTCCCCACTACCTCCACCTCACACAGCACATTGTCTAAATGAACCACGTTGACCAAGGAAGCTACACGAAGGGTGTCCGTGGAAATAACCAACACTCCATAGTACGATTGGGTGCGTGTAACGGTGCTAATAGAGCCTTTAAAGAAAACTATCGCTAATTGGTCAACCTACGCCACCTAAAGCAAGAGGATGTCATCTCTGCTCAGTGCAACTACCCATTCGTGGTGCTAGACAAGAGCCAGGATCGGCGCTCACTCTAGGTAGTGGTGATTCTTCCAACTGGGAGCGTGCTAGGCGCACTTGAATCCAGAGAACTTCATCTGTGGTGCCTTCATTCCGGGAGGGACCGAACGCCTTCCCCAATACCTCGCCTCACATAACACATTGTGTAACACCCCATCCAACATTAACATACTTACAACAAACTGCAGCGGAAGAACAACCTCATCACATTACTTAACTTGTTGGTGTTACACGCCGTTAGCCACCCACGTGGCTAACAAGGCTAATACATACACAATGTACCGGTCTGATGGGCTAAATTCCCGAGCAACTATACATTAGTATCCCTTTCCATTAACAACAACAACAACATACACCTTATCAACTATACCGAGTATTTATAAACTGTTGCCGACAACAATTTCGGTCTTACTACACCTACTGTATACATACACTTAAAAGTTTACCCATGTACAGTGACTACCCGTCCTACTCTCGAACGGCTTCCAGCACTTCGTACCTGAAATAGGAAAAGGAGAGAAAGGGGTGGCCCCAAGGGGCTCAGCACCTTTGCTGGTATGGTAATCCCGCAGCCCACATGCTACCGGCCACGCACAACTAATTGTCGTCTTAACATGCAGTTGAATATATTTAAATCATGCATGTAACAATAAACACACAACATTTAACATTTCGCCTCAATGGGCTCAACAATCGGATAATACATCCTACTTAATAAGTCACCCATGGTATTCATCATCCCTAGAGTGTTTCTCCTCCAATGGAGCTACTTCCTTAATAGACGACACATACCCTTAAATCGGGTTATCCTTAAACGCCTCCCATCACAAACTGGGAATCATATCCATGATCCACACAATCTACATTATACAACATATAACATACACTACATACAACACCTAACAACACTTGCACGTTTCCACGTACGCAACATAATACCGCAATGGATATTGCATCACAACAAAACTCATAACACAACGGGAATGGTTCGCTTAGGAACCGACCCAAACATTGTTACACACTGGTGAGCCTAGAGAATGTTGCCAGTCTCATGATAAGCTCGTTATACAATAACAACAACACTCATTACCGTCCTAATAGTTGGACGAGTAACTTAAGTTAAGGCGGTTCGGGTTTGGAGGCCCGAACACACCACACAAACACATGTTCCCCCTAAACCGATCATAAGTCAGAATAGCTAAGCTTTGGAGTAAGCTAATGGGAGATCATAACCCGTGAGGGAAACAACCATAACAAAGAGAAGGGTAAGGCTAGGAAGGATACCCTCTCCCAAACAACGCGCGACCGGCCAAACCGGATTCCTCACAACTGTTAGTACATACTTACTTTAGATAATACTTAGAACCCCACTATGGAGTCTATCGCACCTACACACATACAGTATTACAACTGGGTTAAACACACAAGGGAGATCCCTACATTCACATACACATATCACACAATTAACACACGCATAGCCGTGGTTAGTACGTCCCATGGTACGGGTCGTTTACTCCGAATACCGAACTCTCATGTGATCCTAGACTCAGTTAACTAAGGTTAACACTTTCGAGGTTAAATGGTATCGGAGTTGTACACGCCACATAAATGAATTACTGTAAACTCATTACATGTTTAATCTTACAACGTGGCAAACATACAGAAAAACACGTTGGCATACAAGCCGGTGTAACCCGGTAGGACGCAGGTTGCAAGAAAACCATACCTGTCACCGGAGTCCACTTTACCACGTCCACTTATGTTCCTCGAGCGATTCTCGAACAACTGTTAACATCACATGTGTTTTTATTAACATCGGGGTTTGCTTGATTATTTAATGTCTAATGCCTAACTTTCCCCGTTAACTTAGTTACATAACTTTACATTTTAACTTGTTTTTACTTTTACATTTTGATACAACTTTTCACCCAATTAATTGCCATTTAAACTCACCTAACATGTCCATAACAACCTTATAACATCATTATCTATCAATCCCCATCATTACATGTCATTTCATAACCTTAAACAACATTTTTGGTCCGACCGACCTTACCGACCGAACTTGTCCAAGTTCGGTCCATTCCAGAACACATTTCCGTCAAAATTTTCTACTCCGACCGACCTTGTAAGTTCGGTCGCATGTTCGGTCTATTCCCGAGACTTTCTTCCCCTTTGAAAATTTAGCCCGACCGAACTTGCCAAGTCCGGTCCTATGTTCGGTCGGTTCCAGAAACTTAATCCGTACACAAAATACAAGCCCGACCGACCTTGCAAGTCCGGTCCCCAAGGTCGGCCTTTTCCAGAAACCAATTCTCGCAGGGTAAACTGGGCTCGACCGAACTTGCAAGTCCGGTCGCAAGTTCGGTCTGCCCCAGACCTTTGTTTTCCTTTTCACATTCAACTCCAAACTTCACCCCATATAACCTAGTACCCCCTAACCTCATTTGGGCACTTCAAACACACCTTTAGCCATGTGCTAAACTCTTTAAATCACTCACCAAAACCATTTTATCATTCACAAACTTCTCACAAAGTTCCTAGCACTTGGGATGTTTCCTCCTTAAGTTTCATAAGTGGTAGTTCACCAATAATGACCACTACATCAAGGTGTTTCCTCTACACCTTAACATCTTCTTTCAACTTCTTTTCTTACTAACTAAACCTTTTCTTTCACAACCCTTTAAATTCTTTTCTCTAAACCTTACTTAAACATCATTCTCCTTATTCATCAACATCCCCCAAACCTTAAACAACTTCTTCAAGACTTTTCAATACACTCTCAAAAACACATTGAATTCCTAGAACTTCCAAGATAACACCTAAATCCTTGCATCACTCTAAATCACCTTAACACATGTTTTCTTCTCAAGTAAACACTTAATCACCTTTAACACTTCCTAGTTCACCAAAACTCACTTAAAACACTTAGAACTTCTCACACATCTTTCCCAAATTTGGCCATAGCTTCTCTTGTATATACTCACATCCAACCACTTAGGTTTTTACCTTATTTCATTCAAAACACCTAAAATCCATCAAACACATTTTTATACACAAACTTCACACATTAAGCACTACATCACAATATAGTGCATAACTTAAATTGCTTGGCACTTAGGCCCTTAAATAACATGGCTCTTAGGCCCTTAAATAACATAAACCATAAACACTGAATTTCCCACATAAGTATGCCTTTGACCTGCAAATACATACACCAATACATATGTTCTTTTACTAGTCTCCTTGAGAACACTTTACTAGGTCATTCACCATTTGCTCTTTAGGTAGTTTTAATAAGCATTTATAAGCTCATTTCTCCTAAGGCATTAAAACACATTGAGATAGCTTGTTTACCTCTTTCCTCACAAATTTCTTTCTTGATTCCTTGTAAAACCGGTAAGGCATTTGGTTCCTTTTCAACTATTAAACATTATACAAACAATAGAATGAGTATTCAAGCATTATGCTTCATCTCATTGTAAACCCTAGTTACACATATTGTTTTAACACATTAAGGTAATTGTTTTACCTTGGAATTGGAAGAGAACTTGAACAAGTATCAAGAGAGGACTCCTCCTAGCCCTTGGAAGATTCAAATGAAGCTAAAACAAGCAAGATAAATACACCATGGTGAGGTGAATTTTCGGACAACACAAAACATGAAGGAAACTTGATTTTTCTTTGAGTTTCCTTACCTTGAAGCAAAGGAGAACAAGAATATGTGAAAAGATGGGCTCAAGCTCCTTCAATGGTGAATCTCCATGGCACCAAAATTGAGTTCTTGAAGATTTAAAAAGAGGGAAGTGTAGAGCTTGACCTAACTAAGACAAATATGGTCTTGGAATTTGATTTGGCCAAGGGAATCACAAGTTACAAGTGAAAGAAGATGAAGAATGAGTGTGGGCTGTTGGAAACCGATGGAGAGAGGAGGAAGAAGAAGACCACCGTGGGAAATGAAGGAAGGAATGAGAGAATGAAGATAACACTTGCTTTTGGAGATATTTAAGCTAAAAGCAAATAGTACTTTTGCTTTGTCATTACTTAACTTACTTATTTGTTCAAATGTGGTGAGTCACACATGAAAAACCGGCCCCCATCTTTACCTAGGGGTATAATAGTCTTTGATGACTCCTTTAATTACTTATGACATTATATGTTACAAACTAGCTTATAAAAGTTACTATTCACAAACTAAGGCACATAGAAGTGAAATTTTTGATTTCCCACTAATATGGCCACCCAAATGTGATACTATATAGTTCACATGTTAATTAAAGAGTAATGATGGACATTTAGCCATTCAAAACTCATTTACAAGACAATTTTTCAAAAACGTGCTTTAAGACTCCTTAAAGCACATTTTGTGTTTTAACTTGTTTTCAAGCTTGGTTTTCTTTAGTAATGGATTTAATATGTTCATTAACATATAAATAAGGTATAGGTATGACCATTAGGTCTTATACACATTTATCCCAAGCTTAGAGCACATTTTCGCTCATATTGACTTTAAGGTATTTTCTTATGTTTTATTTGGTTTAACTGTCCACCAAAGTTTCTTAAGGAATTATTTAGCCTTATTAAATCATAATTAAATGTTATCAAGTCTTGGTAGGCTCTTTGGGTCCTAACCAAGTTCACTCATAGCTTAGAGCATGTTTTTGCTCAAACTGTGTCTTAATGCTTTATTGCATTTATTATGGTTTAAATTGTTCACTGATGTTACTAAGGCACTTTTTAGCCTTTACATACCATAATTTGATATTTAAACCACATATCAAGGTTTGGGGTATTTCAATCTACCCCCCTTAAAAGAACTTCGTCCTCGAAGTTCACACTTTTCACACATCATTAGATTAGAACACAGTAATCACTTGGAAATAAACTTCCTTAACCAACACACTTTACATCACAACCTCGGACTTGATGGTCCGGGCAACACATTCACATCCACACATAACATAACATATCCAAATGATAACCTCGGACTCTATGGTCCGGGTATCTTAACAACACTTACACATACATAACAACCCCTTTGACTCACTGGTCTTGGGTAACCTAACAACATTTGGACACATAAGTCCCCACAACATAACAGTCTTTAGACACATAGGTCTATGTAACACCACACATTTAGACTCATAGGCCTTGATAGTATACACTTTAGGAAATCCAAGTCAAACAACATTCATTACACATACCACACAACATGTCAGAGCATGTATAGCAATCAAAAATATCCTTGATATACACTGTGATCCCGCAGAACCCGGTCGCGATGGACACCTTCCGTCCCCGTGCCTTTGGGAGATTAAAACAATCACTTAAATTTAAAATTTCCTTGTGAGGTTAAGTGAGAAGACTTTAATTATGTAAAGTATTCATCAACGTTTTATAAATACCAATTTAAAATCCTTTTGAAAACACACACAACTCCGAGTCCAACTTAAGCTCTTTGCTTCTTTCCTTAACGTGGTTATTTGTGACCACTTATAGGGAGTTTCAAGAGTCATCCAACCCTGATGTGATCAGCATCAGTGTTGAACTATCCTTCCACCCCAATTTGTGTTCGGCTTCCCTTGATCACATGCAAATCAAGTTCCACCTCCCACTTCATTTTCAAGCATCATGTAATCACTCATTTCCAATTTTCTATCTTTTAAATCATTCTAATCATGATCATAACATCTCCAAAGGATAGAACTCCGTCTATCAGTTACCTCCATTCACTTTAATCCTGTTGCCTAGGGAATCTTATTCTCACTAGGTTCTCTGTCGGTTTCATACCCTTTCATGCATCACTATAAAGTATATATATATATATACACATATATTTTATCAAAATACAACACACCTGATTTTACATTTATACACTGTCGGGGCTTTTGTTCCCCCGGGAGTTTCTCTACTCCCCACACTTGTACTATCACACACAACTGTTAACAAACACACACACTTATCACAATGGTATTCGCATCTTCTGTGCGCAATTACCACAATTAGACCATGAATGAATGTGTATGTTTACGTAACACACACACCAATCATCAAAACAAACAATAATTTTGTGCTATGCACAATATGAGTCACATACACTACGTACACTTGTACGGTAATATACACCAAGTGGTTTTGTGCTCTACCCCCCTTAAAAGGGATTACGCCCACGTAATCAATCACTAAACATTGGCTTAAATGTTCTGCCGTCGTGAAGTGTTTTAACTTCCATGCGGTCTATTACATAATGGATTCTGATTAGAGGATCTTAACCATATTGGCGGTTTAGTTCCTAAACCAAGAATTCTCATTGGAGTTTGCTTAAACTCTTAGTTGGTTTCGATTCTGGCCTGTTAGGCTTCTAGGCGTCAATAATTAGCCATTCACTCGTGTTCACCATGTACATTCAACACTTGAATCACTGGCTCACTAGTTTCTGCTGCGAAACTCTAGTAACTGTAGGGCTTAGTTGCCCCATTTGTCATTCTTACTGTATTGTACACCCCCAATATCACCTTTATCTTGGTAATAATGGTTTCTCAACCGATGTGTGGTATCTTTTACCGTTAGCGAATTCGGTGAGTTATAAACTTTCTATCCACTTCCATAACAATTTACTGTGTATACAGCTATGTATTTCACAATGATTGACTTGTTCCCTTCCGGCTTATTGTCGGTTGAGATTGAGCTACTACCTAGTGTGTAGTGCTCTCTCAGTTATTCACAACATTTGGGGTATATTCCATACCGATATTTGGCAGTTAGTGCTACTGTAGTCACTTACTGTTAATCATATCTCCACATTTGGTTTTGTACAAGTACTTTTTTTTTTTGATGCGGCCTTGCATTTCCTATGCATTGGCCATTATAACATTATTACTCCACAATTAACATGTTTCCAATTCCTAGCTATCCCACTCGTTCATTACTGCGCAAGTGCAATACCAAAACACTCAGTCATACAGAGTGCAGAGGCGTAAACTCTCGACAGTAAATCCCTTATGTGATTCGCCATGGAATTCACACTGAGTTCCTCATCACACAGTACCTACCACTGGCTTATTGCTCAGTTTGTTTAACATCACTTATCTTGCATCTCCACTGAGTTTAACTCTTAACTGGTTTTATCTGTTACATTATCGTTTGACAACATTTATACAACGGTCGCTTGTTGCGCACCGTGCTCTTACTCCCTGTATAACATCAGCTTATATCGTATTTATTGTCACATTAACTTCCACACATATACTTACATTATTCACATTATGGTTCATCACTCATTTGGATGACTACTGAATGCTCCTTGAGCATCGATCATTCGAGTCACAAACCGGCATTATTCAGCTCGGTGTTTCACTTTATACACACTTGCTATCAAGCTAACTGCTCTTTTTCAATAATAACATCGTCCATCCTTAACATATTTCTTGAACTTGATTTACATAACTACCGCTCCTGCGGTCTCACAATATCGAGAGGTATCCCCACTCTTAATGCAGTGGTTCGTTTACCACTCTATTTACTTGTATTTCATAAACTTCTGCAATCAATCTAATTTATATAACATATCTTGCTTATGGCTTATAAGCCTTATTTGCCTTGAGCTGGGCTCATTGTAGGCTGTCCACACACATGTACTTCTATGTACAATATTACATGGTTTGGATATTATATTGTGCTCCATGACAAGTCGTTGCATCACGTTTCCTTTCATGGGATGCCCTTTAGGATTGTCAGTCCGTCTCCTGACAACTTATGTCTAAACTGGGTGTTAGTTTCAACCCTTGTGTTTCTGTCATGCATTTCGTGCAACACTTGTTGATGCGAACACCCTTCAAGGATTGCTCCTGGGTGTTGCTAAGTTATGCTTTTACATTTAGTTCACACTTATTGATATATTGAGTTAGCCACGCCGTTCGCGTTCTTAATTGGCTTATTATCTTCTTCTGTGAAGATCAACATTTCCTAGTAGTGTAAGTACTTATTCTGGGAGTTTCACCCCGTTCATTGCACATTAATGTGTCCACATTAGGCATCTGCTTGCCATGCATAGGCTGAGTCTCCGTTCCAGCTATCATGTTTATCCCTGAGGATGCTTAAGATATATACGATGTCTTTACATAACAGTCAGTGCTCTTCGCACCTCCTGACCTTTAAAACATTTCCTTGAAAATGAATTCACTGACTCCTTTAGTCTGGTTATCTCAACTGAGTCCCTTAACTTCAATCATTCCTTGTAATCTCTAGCTTTTGTTTGATTTATACTGCTGACCGTAGACGGAGTTGACTACTTCCCGCGTTTCGGACTCCACTCGTATACATATATGGGGTATCATACTGATACATTACTACTTACCCAACTAACCCATAAGTAGGTCTGTCAGGCCCACAAGCTCCTATCGGAGTGCGGTCGTCCCACAATTCAGTTGGTACACTCGTAGTGTCCGTCACACGCCTAGGTGAAGTATTCTGTTGTCAACTCCCTTACATTGTCCCGTGACAATATTCATTCCTTACTTCCCGAACTTAATCGAGGGAAGGTTTATCCATTGTTGTATCCTCGTCAACTGTCCTTGATTTTACTGGTTTGGTTTAAAAGAAGGTTGGAAGAAGTGTTGGTTTGAAAGCAAATCTGGTTTGAAAAGAAAAGGGTTTGAATAAATCTGGGTTTAAGGAAAAATTTTCATGGTTTCACAACATCTTCTTACCTTAACCAAGTCTAGCTTCTTGCTGACTGGTGTATTTCCAATTACAAGGGTCAGGCTGTTAAGCCCTTCCATGGTTGTAATGTTCACACTTAACTTCGTGGTACTTTACTAAGTACTTGTAGTAGTTATAAACTTCCCGAACAGCCCTGTTATAGTAGCACTTGCTATGGCAAGTGCGCCATGCTAAATGGCTGTCGGTTTAACACATACTGGTTGTGGTATTGTCTTTACCCATACTGTCATCAGTGGCCTTGTTGGCCCTCACTGATCTTACTGCCTTGATAATAATCCTCTGGGTAACTCCTCACTGTATTCATATGGTAATTATCAATTAGGGTGTCTTCCCATTCTGGGAGACCCCTCTTACTTAGTATTGTATTCTCTTTGTAGCCCGTTCCACGCATTTGTCGTGGTTGCTGAGACTTGTCTCTTGTTTGGGTACTACCTTGTAGTTCCTTTAGCGGTTGGTATACCGTTGGTGTATCACTTAACAATTGCGGTCCCGTAGACACTTGTCTCGGTTTCACTAACCCACTTCTTGCCTGTTGCACGATTGGTGCGTTGCAAGTTGGTTATTCTCGACTGCTTAGCATGTCGACCCAGGTTGCCGGAAATTCTATTCCTCTATGCACAAGATCCTTCATTCTTTGCTATGGAATGCGGTTAACATTGTTTAGATGGAGACCGTCTCCGGGATTCCCAGTTTTTGGGATCTACCGTGTGACAGGCTCTCCGTACCCTAAAGGTATTTAATAACAGCCAGATCGGGTTTTCCCGAGTAAGAGAGGACTTCCATCTCTCTGGCGTTGTTTCCCCAAGTTATATACAGGGATTGTGGAGGGTGGGATGGATATTGTAGGTTTCCAGTAGTCACTGGTAGTTCCTATCTAGCGTATCTCTCACGCTATCACTCAACCCTTAACCCAAAATACTTAAATCCTAACTCGGTACTTCCTAAGCTCGGTAGTTCAGTCATCAGAGCGATACTTCGCTCTGATACCACTTTTTGTAACACCCCATCCAACATTAACATACTTACAACAAACTGCAGCGGGAAGAACAACCTCATCACATAACTTAACTTGTTGGTGTTACACGCCGTTAGCCACCCACGTGGCTAACAAGGCTAATACATACACAATGTACCGGTCTGATGGGCTAAATTCCCGAGCAACTATACATTAGTATCCCTTTCCATTAACAACAACAACAACATACACCTTATCAACTATACCGAGTATTTATAAACTGTTGCCGACAACAATTTCGGTCTTACTACACCTACTGTATACATACACTTGAAAGTTTACCCATGTACAATGACTACCCGTCCTACTCTCGAACGGCTTCCAGCACTTCGTACCTGAAATAGGAAAAGGAGAGAAAGGGGTGGCCCCAAGGGGCTCAGCACCTTTGCTGGTATGGTAATCCCGCAGCCCACATGCTACCGGGCCACGCACAACTAATTGTCGTCTTAACATGCAGTTGAATATATTTAAATCATGCATGTAACAATAAACACACAACATTTAACATTTCGCCTCAATGGGCTCAACAATCGGATAATACATCCTACTTAATAAATCACCCATGGTATTCATCATCCCTAGAGTGTTTCTCCTCCAATGGAGCTACTTCCTTAATAGACGACACATACCCTTAAATCGGGTTATCCTTAAACGCCTCCCATCACAAACTGGGAATCATATCCATGATCCACACAATCTACATTATACAACATATAACATACACTACATACAACACCTAACAACACTTTGCACGTTTCCACGTACGCAACATAATACCGCAATGGATATTGCATCACAACAAAACTCATAACACAACGGGAATGGTTCGCTTAGGAACCGACCCAAACATTGTTACACACTGGTGAGCCTAGAGAATGTTGCCAGTCTCATGATAAGCTCGTTATACAATAACAACAACTCATTACCGTCCTAATAGTTGGACGAGTAACTTAAGTTAAGGCGGTTCGGGTTTGGAGGCCCGAACACACCACACAAACACATGTTCCCCCTAAACCGATCATAAGTCAGAATAGCTAAGCTTTGGAGTAAGCTAATGGAGATCATAACCCGTGAGGGAAACAACCATAACAAAGAGAAGGGTAAGGCTAGGAAGGATACCCTCTCCCAAACAACGCGCGACCGGCCAAACCGGATTCCTCACAACTGTTAGTACATACTTACTTTAGATAATACTTAGAACCCCACTATGGAGTCTATCGCACCTACACACATACAGTATTACAACTGGGTTAAACACACAAGGGAGATCCCTACATTCACATACACATATCACACAATTAACACACGCATAGCCGTGGTTAGTACGTCCCATGGTACGGGTCGTTTACTCCGAATACCGAACTCTCATGTGATCCTAGACTCAGTTAACTAAGGTTAACACTTTCGAGGTTAAATGGTATCGGAGTTGTACACGCCACATAATGAATTACTGTAAACTCATTACATGTTTAATCTTACAACGTGGCAAACATACAGAAAAACACGTTGGCATACAAGCCGGTGTAACCCGGTAGGACGCAGGTTGCAAGAAAACCATACCTGTCACCGGAGTCCACTTTACCACGTCCACTTATGTTCCTCGAGCGATTCTCGACAACTGTTAACATCACATGTGTTTTTATTAACATCGGGGTTTGCTTGATTATTTAATGTCTAATGCCTAACTTTCCCCGTTAACTTAGTTACATAACTTTACATTTTAACTTGTTTTTACTTTTACATTTTGATACAACTTTTCACCCAATTAATTGCCATTTAAACTCACCTAACATGTCCATAACAACCTTATAACATCATTATCTATCAATCCCCATCATTACATGTCATTTCATAACCTTAAACAACATTTTTGGTCCGACCGACCTTACCGACCGAACTTGTCCAAGTTCGGTCCATTCCAGAACACATTTCCGTCAAAATTTTCTACTCCGACCGACCTTGTAAGTTCGGTCGCATGTTCGGTCTATTCCCGAGACTTTCTTCCCCTTTGAAAATTTAGCCCGACCGAACTTGCCAAGTCCGGTCCTATGTTCGGTCGGTTCCAGAAACTTAATCCGTACACAAAATACAAGCCCGACCGACCTTGCAAGTCCGGTCCCCAAGGTCGGCCTTTTCCAGAAACCAATTCTCGCAGGGTAAACTGGGCTCGACCGAACTTGCAAGTCCGGTCGCAAGTTCGGTCTGCCCCAGACCTTTGTTTTCCTTTTCACATTCAACTCCAAACTTCACCCCATATAACCTAGTACCCCCTAACCTCATTTGGGCACTTCAAACACACCTTTAGCCATGTGCTAAACTCTTTAAATCACTCACCAAAACCATTTTATCATTCACAAACTTCTCACAAAGTTCCTAGCACTTGGGATGTTTCCTCCTTAAGTTTCATAAGTGGTAGTTCACCAATAATGACCACTACATCAAGGTGTTTCCTCTACACCTTAACATCTTCTTTCAACTTCTTTTCTTACTAACTAAACCTTTTCTTTCACAACCCTTTAAATTCTTTTCTCTAAACCTTACTTAAACATCATTCTCCTTATTCATCAACATCCCCCAAACCTTAAACAACTTCTTCAAGACTTTTCAATACACTCTCAAAACACACATTGAATTCCTAGAACTTCCAAGATAACACCTAAATCCTTGCATCACTCTAAATCACCTTAACACATGTTTTCTTCTCAAGTAAACACTTAATCACCTTTAACACTTCCTAGTTCACCAAAACTCACTTAAAAACTTAGAACTTCTCACACATCTTTCCCAAATTTGGCCATAGCTTCTCTTGTATATACTCACATCCAACCACTTAGGTTTTTACCTTATTTCATTCAAAACACCTAAAATCCATCAAACATTTTTATACACAAACTTCACACATTAAGCACTACATCACAATATAGTGCATAACTTAAATTGCTTGGCACTTAGGCCCTTAAATAACATGGCTCTTAGGCCCTTAAATAACATAAACCATAAACACTGAATTTCCCACATAAGTATGCCTTTGACCTGCAAATACATACACCAATACATATGTTCTTTTACTAGTCTCCTTGAGAACACTTTACTAGGTCATTCACCATTTGCTCTTTAGGTAGTTTTAATAAGCATTTATAAGCTCATTTCTCCTAAGGCATTAAAACACATTGAGATAGCTTGTTTACCTCTTTCCTCACAAATTTCTTTCTTGATTCCTTGTAAAACCGGTAAGGCATTTGGTTCCTTTTCAACTATTAAACATTATACAAACAATAGAATGAGTATTCAAGCATTATGCTTCATCTCATTGTAAACCCTAGTTACACATATTGTTTTAACACATTAAGGTAATTGTTTTACCTTGGAATTGGAAGAGAACTTGAACAAGTATCAAGAGAGGACTCCTCCTAGCCCTTGGAAGATTCAAATGAAGCTAAAACAAGCAAGATAAATACACCATGGTGAGGTGAATTTTCGGACAACACAAAACATGAAGGAAACTTGATTTTTCTTTGAGTTTCCTTACCTTGAAGCAAAGGAGAACAAGAATATGTGAAAAGATGGGCTCAAGCTCCTTCAATGGTGAATCTCCATGGCACCAAAATTGAGTTCTTGAAGATTTAAAAAGAGGGAAGTGTAGAGCTTGACCTAACTAAGACAAATATGGTCTTGGAATTTGATTTGGCCAAGGGAATCACAAGTTACAAGTGAAAGAAGATGAAGAATGAGTGTGGGCTGTTGGAAACCGATGGAGAGAGGAGGAAGAAGAAGACCACCGTGGGAAATGAAGGAAGGAATGAGAGAATGAAGATAACACTTGCTTTTGGAGATATTTAAGCTAAAAGCAAATAGTACTTTTGCTTTGTCATTACTTAACTTACTTATTTGTTCAAATGTGGTGAGTCACACATGAAAAACCGGCCCCCATCTTTACCTAGGGGTATAATAGTCTTTGATGACTCCTTTAATTACTTATGACATTATATGTTACAAACTAGCTTATAAAAGTTACTATTCACAAACTAAGGCACATAGAAGTGAAATTTTTGATTTCCCACTAATATGGCCACCCAAATGTGATACTATATAGTTCACATGTTAATTAAAGAGTAATGATGGACATTTAGCCATTCAAAACTCATTTACAAGACAATTTTTCAAAAACGTGCTTTAAGACTCCTTAAAGCACATTTTGTGTTTTAACTTGTTTTCAAGCTTGGTTTTCTTTAGTAATGGATTTAATATGTTCATTAACATATAAATAAGGTATAGGTATGACCATTAGGTCTTATACACATTTATCCCAAGCTTAGAGCACATTTTCGCTCATATTGACTTTAAGGTATTTTCTTATGTTTTATTTGGTTTAACTGTCCACCAAAGTTTCTTAAGGAATTATTTAGCCTTATTAAATCATAATTAAATGTTATCAAGTCTTGGTAGGCTCTTTGGGTCCTAACCAAGTTCACTCATAGCTTAGAGCATGTTTTTGCTCAAACTGTGTCTTAATGCTTTATTGCATTTATTATGGTTTAAATTGTTCACTGATGTTACTAAGGCACTTTTTAGCCTTTTACATACCATAATTTGATATTTAAACCACATATCAAGGTTTGGGGTATTTCACATTGCCTGTATGAATCACACCAACCGAGAGTGGGGAATCTACACCAAGGGTAGCAAACATTTGTTGATATTTTCATTATCCTACTTTACAGATTTTTCATCGTGTTTTGATAACTCGTTTTCCTCTACTCCCTCCCCCCATCCCTATCACATTTCATTTTCTGCTCCTGGGTCTTTTCTTTTTTATGTTTATGGCTTTTCCCCAACTTCATACATTGATTAATGTTAGCCGAACCCAATTATTTGGGAATAAGACACTGATATTGCTACTGTAAACATATATGCAACCAAGCATTTATATAACATATAAATAAGAGAAGACGAACATACCCTTTGTACGGTTCATGAAAATACAAACATGAGATTTGGAACTTGACTTGTCATTATCATATTTCACATCTGATATGTTAACAACCCTTAAAATGAGGGGTACTGGCAGAATTTATGAAGTTTGGAACAGTAAATAGTCTTTGAGTTTAAGAAGAAAGCGGGAGGCAATCATTTAGTGCAAGTAATATACTCCCGCCTTTTGAAATAAAAGTCGTATTGTTTTATACCAAATGCCATTTCAGACTTTAAGTGTACAGTACTTGCACTTATACCATTTATATTTTAACTAATTAATACAGGTACATCTCTCCACTTTTTATCTTCCCCAGAAATAACGATATCCTTTCTCTTTTCACATGCCAAAAATGACATAAGAGTATTCGTAATAGATACTTGGTTTCACCCCCATAATTTCTTATTTTATATTCTTTTCCCTCATACTCTCTCCTTTATGCCATAAGGTATTCTCCCTCCAAGTTTTTTAACTAAGAAATTCTCAAACATCCTCTCTTTTCCACATACTCATTTATCCTTTTTCTTTTGAGTTAAAGAGTGTCGATTCAACTCTACTATGGATGCCCTAATGAATTTAGTTTGCAACCTTCCCTAGAAAGTGTGAAGAAAACTAAAACAAGATTTTATAAATGGCAAGAGTAAAAGCTGAGACAAATGCACAATATTTGAAAAATCCACACAGATAGGTTTCAGAAGAGCCAACATAGTAGCAAATATGTGTGTGGTATGAGCCAAACTACAAAGTTTTATTCATTAAAGCTAAACTTGAAAAGGAAACAAAAAAAGGAGGCAAAGTAAGTCTGATCGGTTAAAAAGGTAAAGAAGAAACTGGTAAGAAGACACAGTAGGGGGAAGAGAACGATCAACATCCTGGGAAGAAAAGAAGAGTCCCAGACCAGAGTTAATTTCATAACCCTAAATTTCTTCCCCAAGTGGCCCTGTCAATATTCTGCTTTTGTCGAACTGTCGTACTGTCTTTGACGAGTTTGTAGACATCAGTTCACCTTGCCTAAGAGGAAGATGGCAAAGCACAGCACAGCGCAGAAGAATGTAACCATCACCGCCAGTTTTGAGGACGGCCAGATCGAAGACAACCTCGGAGTGGTCCAAGTGCTGCTAGCCATATTTCCTCCAATCAAGTTCCGTCCGCTAATCAACCACCGATCAAAATTCTGCTACAAAACGTCATCTATGCATCTGCTGGCAATTTTGGAAAAAGCAGAGAGAGAAGAGGATCACCTTGTTGGGAAAAAACCCAACCCTTCAACAACAATTTCTTTTTTTCCACCTTGAGGACAAGATGGATGTAAGGGCGTGCAAACGGTTAAAATGGATATCCGTTCACCGAAGTTTAAAATAAAGAACAGTGTTCGATTATTTCGGTTATGACCGAATTAGCTGAATTTAAAACTAATATCTGTTTTAACTGATAACCATTTTTATATTATCCTAATAACCGTTAACCGCCCGATAACCGAAGTTCCTGAAATAACCGAACTTCCTAAAATAACCAAAAAATCAAACTTTCTGAATGAACCGAAATAATCAAAACCTAAAGCTAATTGAGTTAGTAAAATATTAAATACGGAAAATTACATCCCCCACCCATGACGTTTGGCGAAATTACACTCCCCACCCACGAGGTTTGAAAAATTACTTTGCCCACCCATGTGGTTTTCACTATTTTACATCTGACAACTTTTTAAATATTTGATCAACTTAAACGAGGCTTAAATGTTGTCCAAAATTGATAAAACTTTGCATGGATGATGCTAAGCCGTTATATTTTTGTCCAATGCCAAATTTAAAGTTTTTTAAGGTCATATATGACCTGTGGGACCCAATAAAAACACGTTCACATGTCATATGGTTCATTGGGTCCCACGGATCACATATGAGCTTAAAAAACTTTGGATTTCATGCTAGACTAAAATATAACACCTTAGCATTGTCCATGTAAAGTTTCATCAATTTTAGACAACATTTAACCATCTTTTAAGTTGATCAAATATTAGAAAAATTGCTGGATGTAAAAAAATGGAAACCACATGGGTGGACAAAGTAATTTTTGAAACCTCGTGGGTGGGGTGTGTAAATTCATCAAATGTCATGGGTGAGGGATGTAATTTTCCCTATTAAATAAAATTACTGGGTTAAGGGAAAAAATAAAATTTATAAAAATATTTTTATAAAGTTTAGTTATTACGGATAACCGAAGTTTGAATTTCATTATCCGTTAACTGAACCGTATTTTATTACGGATAACCGTTTTAACCCAAATAACCAAACTTCTGTAAAATAGTTAAAAAATACGATCGAATCTGAAAAAAGAACGGTTATTTCGGATGTGCAGCGGGGAGAGATGACAAGGCAATTCCTGATAAGTTCTATGGCAAAGTCTACGCCAAGAAAGATTGTAATTAAGAAAGGATATTGTTTAGGAAATTGGGGGAATATTACTATTAGGGTATATTACCGATAGTTGTTTAGTATTTATCATTAATGAGAGAGAATATTGTGGGGATTGGGGTTAGCATTT
Organism: Limonium bicolor; assembly: GCA_023374045.1. Taxonomy (NCBI): domain Eukaryota; kingdom Viridiplantae; phylum Streptophyta; class Magnoliopsida; order Caryophyllales; family Plumbaginaceae; genus Limonium; species Limonium bicolor. Next base: position 66,388,543 of record CM041780.1, on the reverse strand, counting down.
ATATTAATGAAAGTGGATATTAGGGATATTGTGCAGCGGGGAGAGATGACAAGGCAATTCCTGATAAGTTCTATGGCAAAGTCTAACGCCAGGAAAGACTATAATTAAGAGAGGATATTGTTTAGGAAATTGGGGGAATATTGCTGTTAGGGTATATTACCGATAGTTGTTTAGTATTTATCATTAATGAGAGGGAATATTGTGGGGATTAGGGTTAGCATTTATGATTAATGAAAGTGGATATTAGGGATATTGCTCATTAATGCAAGGTGAGTACTATGGTAAGTATTAGTGTATAAATAGATGGTAAAGGATTGAGGTAGAGGGCATTGAATAGTTGAAATGTTTAGGCCTCTTTGAGGATTAATTGGTAGGGAGAATCACATTGTTCTTCCTAATTCTGCCTTGTTCTTCCTAATTCCTATCAATATTATCTAGTTCTTAAATCCTATCATAATTAATCAACAACATTACATCTAGCCACCCTTGTGCTTGGTTTTAAAATGCGTGAGGCGGCCCGAGGCGATGAGGATCCATGGGCGAGGTGTGATGCGTGAAGCAATGAGGCGAACGCATCACGTCGTTGAGGCGACCGAGAAGATGCTTGTTGAATAAGTGTGGGGATGATGGTGGTGGGGAACCCATTGGTGACACCGGGAGGAAAGAACAGAAAAAAAAAAAAGGAAGAGGAAGCTAGAATGAGGAAGAGGAAAGGAGTACGAGGAAAATTTTGGGGAAAGTGGGTAGATTTTATGAAAAAAAGAACTTCCCAACTTACCAAAACGATGCGTTTTGATTAGAGGAAGTAAAGAAAAAAAAACTTACAACTGCTTCATTTTCTTCCTTGCACGACGGTTTCTATATCTTCCTCACGAAGATCTCTGCATCTTCTTCCTCATGCCTCAGGCGACGCCTCGCTCGCCTCAACTCCGCCTCGCCCGCCTCACTCCGCCTCAGACCGCCTCTTCACCTGCGTCCGCCTTGCCACACTGGAGGCGATAGACCCATCGCCTTGCGCCAGAAGGGCATCAAGCACGCCTGAGACGCGCTTTTTAAAACCAAGCTCTTGTGAATCATGATTTGGTCAGTCCACCAAAAATGATGATTGATTCTATTTTCATTTTTTAGACCATAGCAAGCAACACAGTGGTATAAAAGAGGGGTCTAAGATGGTATAAAAGAGGGGTCTAAGAGAAAAGACTTAGGTGATACAATGGAGGACGATATTTGTGTGCCGCTAACCTAACACGTTTATCTGTTAGGTTCAAAAGTTTAATTTCATCCAACAATCAACAGTAGTAGGCACCAAGTCTGAAGACGTTACCTTACCAGACCGGAAATCTTCAAGAATTTTGCTCATTGCGGTTCGGGACATACTCTTCAAGCCAGAGTGAATCCCTATCAGGTAACCACACCTCCAAGATGCTAAAGTTCTTAATTTTTGTAGCATAGAACACAAGGATCTTGCAACAATAATCCTATTGACAAATATTATACACTTCATATTGGGCCGATGCCTGAAATGTACAGAAAATAAGCACAAAATAAGAAACGGTTCTTACTCTTATGCCAGAATAGCACTGATACACCTTCACTGAATACATTTTCAGGAGCAAAAATTATAATATTCATAATATGTTCCTAATGTACATAACTTATTAATGAATATGGAGCGTGAACAAAGGTTTCTAGCCGTATAAACTAAATTGGCACAAAGATTGCCGCCCCTGCAACTCCCAAACAGGGAATCATCTAATCTTGTAATGCAACCAAGACTACTTTGGCAAACAGGTAATCTCAGCGATGGTCTGTAATATATATCATGTCAAGTTCAACGCACAATGGTAGAGTCAAATACTGAAGTGTGAAGTCTCAGACATTTATCCTAGAGCATTTCTAAACACGGAAAGTGATTGTGTCAGAAGTCAGATGAGTAAAACTAGTGTTACAGAAAGTTATCTCAGCAAGTATGTATTCACTACTGGGGCTGAATACTGAATTCATTCTGAAAGACTTAGGTTGCAAAAACAAAGAATTATGTTACACGATAAGGAACAAAATGACTTCTTTAATATAAATCAATTCATATTCAAGTATAGTGATCTTATTGGAACCACCAAAGCTCAAAATATATCCCACCAGACCATATGCAGTCATATAACAGTATTTCCTGAAATGAATCACAGTGATAATATTGGTTACACACCTAAAGTTGGAGAGGATTCCAATGAGCTTCAAGACCTTACATGAGATATATGGCTCCACCACATTCATTGCACTAAAAAAATTGGATTCAACCGCATCTACACAAGAAATACACAAGACAAAATATAGCATTTAGTCCTGCCAAGTTCAGTGATCAACACAGCAATCTGATGTCCCACAAGGAAAGATATTCTAGGGTAATTACGCCGAAAACCAAATATGTTTTTGACACAGAAACACAAGGAAGGATGCATAATACCTTCAAGGCAATAGGAACTGGAAAGTGACACAATCTGATTCAAAAAATCAGTGCTCAGAAGATCATCACTTGAGTTATCCTTCGCCTCTATTAACTTGATCCGTTCAGATTGATCGCCACCCAAAAGGATGAGACCAGCCTTTGACAAATACAAAGAAAAATAAAAGAGCCAATATCTGAACTCTCAGAACATAGAGCTAGTCAAACAGAAAAGGTAATAGCGAAAACATACAACTATAGAAAATACGAGTATGGCATATGTGTCATTCCTGGAATTCAACTACTTACTTGCAATACACCATATACACCAAGAGATCTTGCACAGAATACCAAATTATAATACAGCCTCTGGAGCATTTTTCTTGTCCTCTTAACTTCGTTATGGTTTTGACCTTTAATCCCAAGGTTTGACATACTCTGTGACCAACATATCAGTAAAACATTAGAAATTGGTGAGACCTGAATCCAGATCTGCTCAAGATCATATAAAAAAGCACCTCGTGGAGTATTTTATCAAGTTTGTCCAAATATATCTGCTTTGATGGGTCATTTGAATTCGAATCATACAAATATGCCTTTACGGCAGGACACGACACATAAGTTTCCAGTTCTTCCTTGTCTTCAACAGAGCAAACCTGCATCACATACACAAAACTGCATTATGTAATTCTAAAGAAATAATACTGTATAGTGAACAAGAAGATATGTCTAAGCATTATGTCAAAACAGGATAAAAGAATCAGCATACATAGATAACAAGCACAGGAAGAAAGCGTGTCTTTTTCTCACCTTTGCACGAAGTAAAGTTTCAAGACTATCAATAGAACCACCTGAACCAAAAAAAAAGAAAGCCAAACCGAAGACATTTAAATTACTGAGTTCAGTCATATGAAACGGAAATGTAAGATAGTAGTTACTTAAGTGCAATGCCATACAAGCGTATAGCCATCTTACATTTTCCTAACACAGGGGATGCCGTCATGCCAAAAATTCGAGGAAGTCTAGCACCTTTATAATTATAGAAAACCTGCCAACATTTTTAGTATGTGACATTGAAAGCATAGCATATTTTAAAACAGAATCTCCTCAACGTTCCTGAATGAGAACTAATTAAAAAGTCACCACAACAACTTAGGCATTTACCTTCATGATTTCTGCGTAAGGATGATTGCTCTCTGCCTGAGCATAATGACACTCATCAAATACCAAAAGCAAGATCATATCCATTTCAATGAAGCAATGGCTTAGATTATGCAATAGCACTTGAGGAGTCATGACCAGAACCTGCGTAAGAGTATAGATTATCTATAAACAGGCAAGCGGGCCCTCCTTAAATAGGTGAATAGAGGAACAAAAGATGGGAGGTTGTTATGAAAATATTCAGATCATAGAGGAACTGATAAGCATGAGAAGAAGTTTTTTTCAAGGAACACATTCAAGATACTAGGTGATGGTAGATGCTCTAACGAGATCAGTAACATAGATAAGTGGCATGTCATAAGGAGCACTATTGCAGTTCTAAAGAAACATATCAAAACATTTAAAACTCTAAAAATATTGACGTAGTAAACCTCATGTTGCTCGAGTTCTTTTTCCCAGTCGCTGTGGCCCTTTAGATGTTTACTATCACCACAGTAGATTCCAACCTTGAAATCAGTAGAGACAGCAATTACCTGGGCTTGCTGCAGAAGACGGCAAAAACAAAATCATGAAATGAATCGCAGGAAACCAGCTAACAGCATAGCAATTATTTCTGAAATTATTTTCAATCAACCAAGCAAACAACCCAGACGCGCACCCAAAAAACCTAGACCTTAAAAGGTGCATAAATCAATATTGAACTCCGAAAATTGTACAACAGAATGCTTCCAGAGTGAAGCATAAAACTTCATGAATTCACAGTCAAAAGACGACAGCTACAAGTACTCTTGTCAGATCGCGTATTCTCCTCTTTGGCGGCCAAAAGCAATTGAAAAGAACGGAGGAAATCCGCTAAGACTGAGCTTCGCGCTATTGAAGAGTCATGAAAATGCAAAAAAATTACACTTTACAGACCCAACAACTTCAAAGTTTTCTTTCAGAATCGATTACTCGGGATGACACCAGCTACATCAAAATAAAAACGGAGGGGGAGGGATGGCAAACAGACAGCCACCTGATGAACGAGAGCAACGGTAGGAGCAAGGAAGACGCAAATGTTCTTCTGCGGTTTCTTAATCACGTGCCTCATTTCATATAGTAGCAGGACGGCAATGTGGGTCTTCCCACTTCCAGTCTCCAAGCAAACAATTATATTCTCCTCCATAGCCTTCCTGCAAAGCTCCAGTTGATACCTTCAAAGGACAATGGGGGCAGAAGAAAAGGCAGAACACAGGCAACAAATAAAAACTTGAGATTTCACATACAAAAATAACGGTAAATAGCAGGTTTGAAAAAAAAAAAAAAAGAGAAACATCTGATCAAGTACTTTCTGGCGATTTTTCGGGGGTCTTTCTCTCCTTTGTGCGTCGAAGCTTCGCCTTTAGGGGAGCAGAGCTCCACCACTGCACCATCTGCCGGCGACAAGTCGGTGATTAGTGGTGTGGCAGCAGAGCTTTCGGCCGCGTCGAAACTCATTCTTGGCGGTCGATCGTCACCCATTCACCGATTTGGTAACGCAGCACGCCCAGAGTTTTTTTTTTTTTTTTTGCTTCCAGCCTTGGAGGGGAACGAGCAGTCTTCTTCTGTCTCTCTTGTCAGCTTTTCCTTCGCTCTGCCTTTTGCTTTCCAGTGGGAGAGGAAACGAAGTGGAAGAAGAGAGATTCCCTCGCCTTTGCACTGGAACAAGAATGGACCCCGCCCGAATACCTGAGAAGTCAAGCAATGGTATTCTCCGGTCTATTGTTTAGCCTGCAAGTTTCAACTGGACTAAAATAATTCTAAAGGCAAACAGGTGCGTGGAACGAGCAGTCTTCTTCAGTCTCTCTTGTCAGCTTTTCCTTTGCTCTGCCTTTTGCTTTCCAGTGGGAGAGGAAACGAAGTGGAAGGAGAGAGATTCCCTCGCCTTTGCACTGGAACAAGAATGGACCCCGCCCGAAGGCCTGAGAAGTCAAGCATTCTCCGGTCCATTGTTTAGCCTGCAAGTTTCAACTGGACTAAAATAATTCTAAAGGCAAACAGGTGCGACGCGGGCAAATTTCGGGATGCTTTGGTTCATTTCTGCAAATTTTAAAAAATAAAAAACTTCCGGAAAAAATAAAAATAAAATTTATAAAAGAAAACAAATACATCATTAATAAACGCGGTTTCAAAGTCTAGTGTTTGCTCCTTACATCACCGTAACATCAAATGTCATGAGATGTTACTATACAGTAGCATTATGAGGAAGATGTGTGGAAAAAACAATGCAGTTTAAAGTAGTGAAACTCACGTGTATGTGGAGGACAAATTTTATATCAGTCATCCACTTTTTGTGTTATGTGTCACATTCTGATTGGCTGAGCATGAAAGATAAAAAAAATTCAAAGTGTTGTAATTTATACTAATATAAGTGCAAAAAAATAAAAATATATATTATAATTCATCATAATTAAGATGCATCACTAATATATTTTGGTAAACTTAAAATTTTTATGTTTTACATTGTGATGTATTCGTGCAAATTGAATCTTATTTTAGCTAAAATGAATCAGTAGCGTTACAAAAGTGAATGTTATGTTTACGTAAAATGAATCTAGTGTTATAAAAGTAAAAAATTTATGCTATAAAATTCACTACTGTAACACTATTGATTCACTACTGATCTAAATGTAACAAAAGGTGAGTGGTTGATCCAACCGTAAACATAAGATTCACTACTGATTCATTTTACGTAAATATAAGATTCACTTTGCACTAACACATCACAATGTATATGAAATTTTTATAATCTGAAACTGAAATTTACAGTAACTATAATTGTCATACTAGTGGATCATTATCAAACAATACTTATAGCAGTAACTATAATTTTATACCAGACAATAGTTCATATTTATAATAATGTTGCTTCATTTTACGTAAACATAAGATTCATTTTGCACTACACATCAAAAATGTATACTAAACTTTATAATCTAAAACTAAAATTTACTTTTATAACACTATTGATTCATTTCACGTAACGTAAGATTCACTTATGTACACCATTGATTCATTTTACATAAACATGAGATTCTATAACACCCCTAATTAATCGGCTCCTAAACGTCTTCTAAACTTCGTACTTAAAATAGAATCGCAGCGGTAATCTTAACATTATCAAACTATTGGTGTTACCATTCTCACTCGCTCATACGAGTAGTAACGCATTTACTTAAACATTTATCATACGAAACAATTTCCCGTAGTGATAACAAGAGACAAATCTAACTTTCCATTCCAATCCAACATACAATTATTAGTGAGCATTCTAAATATTCAAGTCCTATACACGTTTCTACGTTTGTATCATAATACAACAGTACATAATTAAATAACTGTAATTAGCTACCCAGCGCGTCCCACACTCTGTCGGAAGCTGCATACCTGAAAGTGTTTGTTTATATGTATGGAATCAGCCCTGCTGAGTATGCTACTACATGACTATCATGCCCCTCAGACCCCAGTTAATTGGTTGAAAGCATGCAATCCATTATTTATGCAATACCATTTTCAATATAAGTTGTAAAGCAATAATAACATTGCAGTACATTCAAATAACAATCAAGCCACCGGCTTCATGATAAGTGTGAAACATATAGGCTTTTAAGGGCTTAATTACCTTATAATCTGCTACAATTTAAGCAATGTTTCCCACTTATTCTATGTTTTTCCTAAGATTGATGTTTTGATATGAACTGATGCACTTTATATGTTAAATATAGGAAAAACCCAGGGAAACGAAGATTTTACATCATAAGGATTTCAACGCAACAAACAGGGAACAAATCCGGAAAAAGAAGCGAAAATTGGTCACGTCCGGACCAATCCAGCCGGACGCAAATCCGGACCTCTAACGTCCGGATCCGGACGCGACCCGGACTGACCTAAAATCCAGATCCGAGAGTTCTCTGTCTTGTCCGGATCCGGACAGTGATCCGGACATATTCCGAGTTTCAGATCCAAAACCGCTGTCTCACGTCCGGATCCGGACATGGATCCGGACGTCACACAGAGATCAAAAATAAAAACGCAATCACGCTGATAATCGGGCTTTCGGCGCAATTATCAGCCGAAAGCAATTAAGCCCATACCTCAACGTTTATTAATATACAGCCATGCTCAATTAATGACGAACATACCAAACTTCCACTAACCTATGTCTATTTTCTAAGCCTATTTAAGGAGTCACTCAGCCTTCATTCCAATTCGTCCCAGACTCTCAGAGTCTAAACATCACTCTCCTCCTCTCCCTCCATATCATCTGCTCATCCACGATAAACCATTCATAAATCTCCTCCGTAACTCTTCCCCCTCACTCACAGACACAACCCTGCTCACGGTGCTCCATTTAGTGGCGTCCGGATTGACGTCCGGATCCGGACACAACCAGAACAAGGCGTCCGGATCTACGTCCGACCCTAGATAGCCGGACGTGACACAGAGACGAGTGGAAATTGCAGAATCGGTGACGGCTTCTAAAATCAGTTTTTCTGCTAAAACCCTCTATCCTTATGCTGTTTATATTGAGCATTGTTATTTTGTCTATGGCTGAGTAGTCACTTTAATTTCGGTTTACTATGTATCTCTAGAATAATTATTTCTGAACCTTTGTGATTTTCTGCAGTACAATAGAATAAAGTTCTTTTCCCTTATGAATTCCTAGACTTGTTAATCTGATCAATTAAATGAGTTTATCAGTTTGTTAGCTTATAAGTGAGAACTACGGCTATCAATTGACTACAGGGAAAGAACCAGTTAGTATAGAGATGGTATTTCCTCTAAAACACTAGCTGACCATCAATCTAGACTACACTTAAAGCAATTAGTAAACAGTGGATTCATAACGAGAGTTAAGATTCGGTCTTTGCTAATTAGAATTCGTGGAGCGGGAGACCGAATACGAGTTATCCTTATTCTAGGGTTTTATTCAGAATACTGTAGAAATCACTTAGGGGAAGAAATTGCAATCTAGAGAGAAGTAGTAAACCGGAATTTCCCTTATCAAACAAAATCAAAACAATTATTTACCTGTTATTTATTACTTATTGAACTCCTTTACAATATTCACCATTACATACAAAAACCCCAATTTCCTATTATTTTTACTGTTCTTGTTTTGTAAGTAGAAATTAAACTAGCCACTGCCTCCTTGGATTCGATACTCAGGGAATACTCCAAGATTTAAACTTGCTATAATCGACCGGTACACTTGCCGTTAGGTTAAACCCCCCCAACAACAATTTACCGTTAGGTTTTACCCCAACAAGTTTTTGGCGCCGTTGCCGGGGAGGCACGGTTGCTTAGTTTAATTTTTCTTATATTGGTATTATCTCATTTAATTTTGTTTTGTTTTTATTTTAGTTTATTTTTTGTTTTGTTTTTATTTTATTTTATTTTCCTTTGTTCATCTTCTTAGTTTTGTGCAATTTGTTTTTGGTTCTAGTATTATTTTGGTTTTACCCGATTGAGTTTACTTTTACAACTACATTACTGTAAGTTATCTGATTTTGGTTTATGGTTAAAACTCGTTCTGAAGAAAATCCTAAATTTGAGCTGGAACATGAGATAGAACGACTTACAAGAAGAAGTCGTCAGGGATTGGTACTGGAAACTGCAGTTGAACCAGAAGTGTTTCTCAAAGACTCACCAGGTGATACCTTTGTTCAAGAAGAAGAGTATCTTATGGACGGTATCAGCAGAGAAAGAAGGATGAACGACTACACTCGCCCGAATGTGGAGGGACTCACATCGCCAATAGTAATCCCTGCACTACCGGAAGGGATAGAATGCCAATTCAAGACCCACTATGTTACGATGGTCCTGAATGCTCCACAGTTCAGTGGAGTAGTCACTGAAGACCCAAATGTTCACCTTACATCCTTCCTGCGACTGGTTGGAGCATGTTCAACCCCAGCTTCTTAGGAGGTAGCCAGGCTAACTTTGTTTCCTTTCTCACTCAGGGACAGAGCTGCAGAGTGGTTGAACTCCCTATCTCCGAACAGTATCACTTCCTGGAGCGAGCTAGCAAATGCGTTCCTAGCAAATTACTTTCCACCGTCCCGAATGCTGGCAATGAGAGGTGAGATCACAAACTTCAAACAGTATAGCGGTGAAACTCTTTCTGAAGCTTGGGAGCGATTCAAAGGAATTGTAAGAAGAGTGCCACATCATGGTCTGGGAGAGAAAGTTGTATTGCAATCATTTTATAAGGATCTAGACCCCCAGAGCCGCCTATTAGTTGATACCTGTGCAGGAGGAAGTCTTATGGAGCTTCCAATCACCAGGATAAAGGAGTTGTTGGAAACTCTTTCTAATTCAGCTAACCAATGGGGAGGTGCTAGAGCTTCCACTGAGATCTTTCCAAAGAAGAATGCAAGAATTTATGAGGTAGACTCGAACACCCTCTTAGCTGCTAAGATGGATAGCATTTCTAAGCAGTTTGAGAAGATGTGCACACTGATGAACCCAAAATCAAACGCATCGGCTATCACTGATTCATTCCCTCAATGTGAGTATTGTGGTAGAAGCTCTAACATGTGCCAGTGTGTTCCACCGCAAGAAGAGGTAGCAAACTATGTTGGTAACATACCGGGTAATTATTTCGGAAATCAAAACAACCCGGGTTACCATTCTCAGCAGTAGAATTGTTACCAAACTGGCGGTAACAGCAATTACAACCAAAGACCTCAACAGCAGTATAATTCCTTTACAGAAGCAGCCACTACAGAATCAGCAAGTACAGAATATAGGTGCTGCTGCGTCCTCTAGTATGGATGAAGTTCTGGCCAGAATGAATGATTTCATCACGGTTAACACCAAGAAATTTAATGAGCTGGAAGCTTTCAATCAGGAGCAGAGGACCTTCAACAATGATCAAAGGACATTCAATAGGAACATCGAGACTCAGCTATCTCAGATATCACAGCAGTTGGCTTAGCGTCCTTTGGGTTCTTTGCCCAGTCAGTTAGAGCAGAATCCGAGAGAGCATGCCAAGGCAATCACATTGAGGAGTGGTACACAGCTTGATCCCGTGATCCCTGAAGCTGAGCCCCCTCTTCCTAATGTTGAGCGAAATGAAGAAACTACACCAGCAGGTTCTCAGGAGGAACCAGTTGAAGAGGAGGTGGTGATTAGCAAGACTCCAAAAATTTCCCCACCCCCACGCCGCGCAGTTGATGAAGCGTCGGTTCCTTTTCCAAACCGGTTAAAGAAGAGAGACCTGGATGAGCAGTTTGGTAAGTTCTTAAGTATTTTTAAGAAGCTAACCATTAACATTCCTTTTTCTGAAGCGTTGAAGCAGATGCCAATATATGCTAAGTTCATGAAGGACATCCTGTCCAATAGACGATCTTTAGTGGAGAAGGATACTGTGCAGCTTACCGAGAGCGTTTCAGCCATCCTTTCGAAGAAGCTTCCACCTAAGCTTGATGATCCAGGTACTCCGGTCATACCTTGCGCGATAGGTAATGTGAACTGTGGTAAGGGTTTATGTGACTTAGGTGCGAGTATTAATCTAATGCCCTTATCAATGTATTTGAAGCTTGGTTTAGGAGAATGTGAACCTACCCGAATTACTCTACAATTAGCTGATAGGTCCATCATCCTACCTAAAGGGGTGGTAAGGGATTTAATTGTTTCGGTTGGTACTTTTGCTTTCCCTGCTGACTTTGTTATTTTAGACATGGAGGAGGACAAGGTAGTACCGCTTATCTTAGGCCGACCATTCATGCGTACAGCAAGGACCCTCATTGATGTCGAAGGAGGGAAGATTATACTTCGGTTACATGATGAGCAGCTTGTATTTGATATGACCAAGGCTACTACTCACCCTTCTGATGTTCATGCTTGTTTCAGTTTAGATTGTATTGATACCTTGATGCAGGACTATTCTTACAGCTCCACGGAGCTGGATGCTTTGGAGAAGTGCTTGGTAGAATCCATAGAAACAGTTCATGATGATTCTGAGATTTCTACTGCAGCATTTCAGCTTGCTGCTGGGAGGCCATATAGGAAGAACCACAAAATCGAAGAGGAACCGCTGGACCGAGTTCCAAAGATGCTAACTCCTTCTGTGGACTCACCCCCTTCCCTTGAAATTAACCCTCTCCCTAGTCACCTTAAATATGTTTTCTTAGTTCCTCCATCTGATTTGCCTGTCATTATTTCTAATAGTTTAACCAATGAACAAGAGGAAGCCTTGTTGCAGGTTCTAAAGAGGAACAAAGAGGCACTAGGGTGGTCCATTGCTGATATCAAAGGCATTGCCCCTACATTCTGCACTCACCGCATTTACCTTGAGGAGAATGACAAACCAACGAGACAGCCTCAGCGAAGACTGAACCCGCACATGAAAGAGGTGGTTAAGAAGGAGGTTATCAAGCTCTTGGATGCAGGTATCATCTATCCAATTTCTGACAGCGAATGGGTAAGTCCTACACAGGTTGTACCTAAGAAAGGAGGTTTAACTGTGGTGCCTAATGATAAATGAAATACCCCAAACCTTGATATGTTGATTAGACATTAAACTATGGTATTTAAAGGCTAAAAAGGTGCCTTAGAAACAACAATGGACAATTTAAACCATAGTAAACGCAATAAAGCACTAAGATACAGTTTGAGCAAAAACATGCTCTAAGCCTGGAGTGAACTTGGTTAGGACCCAAAGAGCCTACCAAGACTTAATAATATTCAATTATGATTTAATAAGGCTAATTAAGTCCTTAGGAAACCTTGGTAGACAATTAAACCAAACAAAACACAAATAAATGCCTTAAAGTCAATATGGGCAAAAATGTGCTCTAAGCTTGGGATAAATTTGTATAGACCTAAAGGTAATACCTATACCTTATAAATATGTTAATGAACATATTAAAATCAATTACTAAAGAAAACCAAGCTTGAAACAAGTTAAAACACAAATGCTTTAAGGAGTCTTAAAGCACATTTTTTGAAAAATTGTCTTGTAAATGAGTTTGTGTGGCTAAATGTCCATCATTACTCTTAATAATATGTGTACTACTTAGTATCACATTTGGAAGTCTAGATCAATGAGAAATCAAAAATTTCACATCTATGTGCCTTGTTTTAGTGAATAGTAACTATTATAAGCTAGTTTGTAACATATGTATTATAAGTAATTTAATTGGTCAACTAAGACCAAAACACCCCTAAGTAACTAAAGGGGGCCGGTTTTCATGGTGTGAGTCACCACCCTTGCTAGCACTTATCAGTAAATACATAAAGACATAAGCAAGTTACTATCTACTTTATTACATAAATATCTTTACAAGAGTACCTCTCACCTCACTTTATTCTTCTTCATTTCACACGATTTCTTAATCTTCTCCCAAGCTCCATTCTCGTTTGCTACAGCCACACTCACACCCACATTCAATCTTATATCTACTAGCTCCATATACCAAATCAAATTCTAAGACCATATTGTCTTAGTTAGGTCAAGCTCTACATTCTCTCTTTTCAAATCTTCAAGAACTCCATTTTGGTGCCATGAAGATTCTCCATTGAAGGAGCTTGAGCTTACCTTTTCATGCCTTGTTATTCTCCTTTGCTTCAAGGTAAGGAAAGTCAAAGAAAAACTTCATTTCCTTTTGTTTTCATAAGTGACCAAAATCACCTTCTTCATGGTGTTTTTTTTTGCTTTGTTCTAGCTTCATTCCAACCATTCAAGGGCTTGGTGGAGTCCTCTCTTGACATATTCAAGTTCTCTTTCAAATTCAAAGGTAAACATCATTTTAGTGTATTAAAACACTTATGTTAAACTAGGGTTTGTAAATCAGTTTAAGTGTGAATTCTTAAGCTCATTACCCTTATATGTATATTGATTAGAACATTGACAAGTAACCAAGTCCTCTTGCCGATTTCCAAACAAGGAAGAACAAGAGTGTTCAAGTAAAAATCTTGAAGAAAAGAGGTAAACAAACTATCTCAATGTAGTTTAAATGCCTTAGGAAAAATGAGCTTGATTTGCTTAATAAAATACCTAAGGAGCCAATGGTGAATGACCTAGTAAAATGCTCTCAAGGAAACTATTAAAGGGCATATGTGTTGTTGTGTGTATTTGCAGGTCAAAGGCAATGTATATATGTGGGAAATTCAGTGTTTAAGGTTTATGCAATTTAAGGGCCTAGAGCCATGTTATTTAAGGGCCTAAGTGCCAAGCAATTTAAGATTATGCACTATATTGTGATGTAGTGTAAATTTGGTGAAGTTTTGTGTGTGAGAAAGTTCTTGGTGGATTTAGGTGTTCTTGAATGAAATAAGGTAAAAACCTAAGTGTTTGGATGTGAGAATATACAAGAGAAGCTATGGCAAAATTTGGAAAATGTATAAGGAGTTCTAAGTGTTTTAAATGAGTTTTGGTGAACTAGAAAGTGTTAAAGATGAACAAGTGTTTTACTAGGGAAGAAAGCATGTATTAAGGTGATTTAGAGTGATACAAGGATTTAGGTATTATCTTGGAAGTTCTAGAAATCTAATGGGTGTTTTGGGATGTACTAAAGTGGAGGAGTTTGTTAAGGTTTAGGTAATGTTGATGTGCAAGGAGGAAATGATATTTAGGTAAGGAAGATGTTTGAACTTGTGAAGAAAATTCTTAGAAGGATATAATGTATTTTGGTGGGCTAAATAATGTGTGGGGACATGCTATAAACCTAAGGGGGAAATACTATAAGTGTTGAGCATTTAGGCGAAATGAGTAAGTGTTTAAAGGTATAGAAAATGGAGTTTTGGGCACGACGAACTACCGTCCGAACAAGGACGTTCGGACATGCCCTGTGTGCGTAGTCTTCTAAGCCTCGACCAGTGTCCGAAACTACCGTCCGAACTTGGACGTTCGGACACACCATCTCTAATTCTATTTGGCCTCGAACAGCGTCCGAACTTGGGAAACTCGGACGCATGTTCGGACAATTGGATATTTACACCCATTTGAGCCTCGAACAGTGTCCGAATGGGAAGTCCGGACACAAGTTCGGACAAGGCGCGTTGGACCAAAAACATTGTTAAGGTTATAGGATGATGGGGTTATTAAGTAATGATGTTATAAGATGTTAAGGACATGTTAAGTGAGTTATAATGACAATTTAGGGGGGAAAAGTTGTATTAAATGTAAAGTAAAACAAGTTAAATGTGAAGTTATTTAACTAAGTAACGGGGATAAGTATGAACATTAGACTTTAAACAATCATGACCCCGATGTTAATAAAAGTACATGTAATATTATCAGTTCGAGAATGCTCGAGGAACATAAGTGGACATGATAGAGTGGACTCCGGTGACAGGTATGGTTTTCTTGCAACCTGGTCCTACCGGATTACACCGGCTTGTATGCCAATGTGTTTTTCTGTATGTTTGCCACGTTGTAAGATAAAACATGTAATGAGTTTACAGTAATTCATATATGTGACGTGTCTAGTTCCGATACCATTTAACCTCGGAAGTGTTAACCTTAGTTAATGAGTCTAGGACACATGAGAGTTCGGTATTCGGATTTAAACGACCCGAACCAGGACGTTCTAACCACGGCTATGCGTGTGTTAATTGTGATATTTGTGTGTGTATGTAGGGACTCCCTCGTATGTATCCAGTTGTAATACTGTATGATGGGTGGATTGATAGACTCCATATTGGGGTTCTAACTAGTATCTAAAAGTAAGTAGTACTAACAGGGGTGAGGAATCCGGTTAGGCCGGTCGCGCGTTGTTTGGGAGTGGGTATCCTTTTTAGCCTTACCCTCCTCTCTGTTATGGTTGTTTCCCTCACGGGTTATGATCTCCCATTAGCTTACTCCAAAGCTTAACTATTCTGACTTATGATCGGTTTAGGGGGAACATGTGTTTGTGTGGTGTGTTCGGGACACTAAACCCGAACCATCTTAACTTAAGTTACTCATCCGACTATTAGGACGGTAATGAGTGTTGTATAACGAGTTTATCATGAGGGTGACATCATTCTCTAGGCTCACCAGTGAATTAATTATGTTTGGGTCGGTTCCTAAGAGAACCGTTCCCGTTATGTTATGTGTTGTTGTTGTAATGCAATTTCTATTGCGATGTTGTTATGTGCACGTTGAAACGTGAAAAGTGTTGTTATGTGGTGTATGTTATATATTGTAAAATGTGGAGTATGTGGATCATGGATATGAATCCCAGTTTGTGATAAGAGGCGTTTAAGGATAACCCGATTAATGGGTAGTTGTCGTCTATCAAGGAAGTAGCTCCATTGGAGGAGAAACACTCTAGGAGTTAAAGATCACAATGAGTGATTTGTTCAGTGTAGTTGTATTGGCTGTTTTAAGGTGCCATTGTTGTGCAGTGTAATGTGTTGTGTATTTGTAGTTTACATGCAAGATTCAAATATAATCAACCGCATGCTAAGACGACAAATAGTTGTGCGTGGCCCGGTAGCATGCGGGCTGCGGGATTACCATACCAGCAAAGGTGCTGAGCCCCTGGGGGCCACCCTTTTCTCTTCTTTTCCTATTTTCAGGTACAAGGACCTGGAAGCCGTTCGAGAGTAGGACGGGGTAGTCGTTGTACATGGGTAATCATTTAAGTTGTATATATACAGTAGGTGTAGTAAGACCGAAATTGTTATCGGCATTAGTTTGTGAATACTCGGTACAGTTGGAAGGTGTATGTTGTTTCTATTGTTAATGGAAGGGTCAGTAATGTGTAGTCGCTCGGGAATCTAGTCCATCAGACCGGTACAATGTATATGTAATAGCCTTGTTAGCCACGTGGGTGGTTAACAGCGTGTAACACCAACGAGTTAAGTAATGTGATGAAGTATATTTTCCGCTGTAGATAGTTGTTATGTGTTTGTTGTTGGATGAGGTGTTACAATAAAGGTGAATTAATCCCTCAGCGTACTATTACCGGGCATAGAGTTTGCATTGATTACAGGAAATTAAATGCCGCCACTAGGAAGGACCATTTCCCCCTTCCTTTTATTGACCAGATGCTGAAGAGACTTGCAGGACAAGAATATTACCGTTTCTTAGATGGTTACTCCGGTTATTTTCAGATTCAATTGCTAAGGAAGACCAAGAGAAAACCACTTTTACATGTCCGTATGGTACTTATGCTTATCGACGCATGCCCTTTGGTTTGTGTAATGCACCAGCTACTTTTCAAAGATGCATGACCGCTATCTTTGCTGATTTTATTGAAAAGTGCATCGAAATCTTTATGGATGATTTTTCTGTCTTTGGACCGACTTTTGATTCTTGTTTGAGAAACTTGGATTTAATCTTAGCTAGGTGCAAAGAAACTAACCTGGTGCTCAATTGGGAGATGCCACTTCATGGTGCAGGAAGGCATCATGCTCGGACATAAGATTTCTAAGAAAGGGATCGAGGTAGATAAATCAAAGATTGAAGTAATAGAGCAGCTGCCACCACCATCGTCGGTAAAGGATGTTCGGAGTTTTCTCGGTCACGCAGGTTTTTATAGGCGTTTTGTTAAGGATTTTTCTAAGATCTCTAAGCCTCTTTGCGATTTATTACTTAAAGATGCTAAATTTGAGTTTACAAAAGAGTGCTAAATTTTTCACAGATTTTCACACAATCTCTGAACTAAGGAAATCCTCAGAGACAATCAAGCCATATAATAACATATCTTACACCGTAATATACACTAGCGTGATGTTTCACACGCTTATCCAACCCTCCTCAAGAACTCTACAGATCTGGAATACATATCAAACTACGTATTAATATTCCATACAAGGTAAACTATATGGCACCCCGTACCATCACTATCCATCCCCGGTAAATTCCCCGTTATCATACCACAATCGGTTCTCAGGTTTTCGGGTTTACTCGGGATTCGTTATTTCCATGTCTATTATATGCATGACACTTTGCATAATGCTAACTTAGGATTTATTTTCCTAATTACCTACTCTCTTTCATTGTAGGTTGTTTATGTGTATATATATATGTAACGACCCCAAAACCACCCTAGGAGTTAGGGACGTTACACGCCGCGTATTTATTACCTAATAACGCAAGGCTCTAACATATGAAACCCAAAACTGAAAAAAAGTACACTTTTATTAACTTAAAACAGATTACAAGGTCTATCTGACATTACATACAGAAGCCAAACTACATTACATAACATAATCAAATTACAAAGGGCCTTAAGCCACGACAACAAATACAAAACCAAAGTCAAAGCAAAGCAGAAAGCAGAGTGGATTCTTTAAAGGAAACTTAAACCTACAAATCAGACAGAAATAGGGGTGAGCCAAACTATAGCGCAGCAGGTGATAAACTTCATCAGCCGAGCATGCTCAAAACATATACTGAACATAATCATATACACATACATAAGCTTAGCAAATCAGACCGGAAGTTCTAACAGAAATCAGATAGAGGATGAAGCTTTCTCAAATCAGAGGAGAGACAATCCATAACAGAAGTAGAGGTTTGTCAAATCAGAGCAGAGAAGCAGAAACTGAGCAAACTGAACGGAAGTCTCAAACCAGAACAAAGAAAACCACAAACTCAAAAGTCTAGATCAGAAGCTCAATCAAAATAGAGGTGGGACACTAGACTCCAGCTAACACATCAGAAGGGCAAACACTAAAGCCCTATGGATCCGCAGATCCCACATTAGAAGTCATTAAGATGACTATGGACCAGTCGGTCACTAAATATCTAGGGAACCCTGAGAAGAGAACATAAGGGAACCCAAGGAACAAACAGAAGGAATTCCTACGCAGCATGCTATGGGACAGCCAGACCCGACTATCCAAGGCTCAGAAGCTAAACATCTAGGTCCCAAAACAGAAGCTTTACAAAATGAAGCAGAAGCCTTTAACATAACAGAACGGAGGGCCAAAGCACATCAAATGGATCATAAGCCCTTATCAAAACAAAAGTCATACACTGACTAGCAAACACGAAAACCAAACAGAAGCGTAAAAGCTCAAACACTCTTTCAGAGTAAATCAGAGTTTAAAGGCTTATCTAAGACTATCAAATTAAAGTACACATATACATGTTATAAAACATATTAAAACAGATATTACTCGAAAAGAGTAATCCAACGCCGCAAACGACACTCAAAACGGAGCTGAAACGAAGAAGTTATGCTAAAACAAAGGCCGGTCCGAACATGCATCCGACCTTGAATGTTCGGACATAAGCCGAGAGTCAGAAAATCTGCCCGCGCATGATGTCCAAACTTCAATGTTCAGACACTTGTTCGGACACAGCGAAAACTGCAAAATCAATTGCGGAAATCAACCAGAACCAAGCCACAAATCCCCCACAAAACATGCATAACTTATTGTAGCAAATTAGCCAATCGAAAACACATTTCCACGGGGTTTTAATGCATCAAACGCACATCAAAATCAACCAGAAACATCACCAAATCAAAGAGTCAAAACAATCATATACGAAAAACAAACCAAATCAGAAATCCCCATGGACGAACACACACAACCGAATCCGTTTACCACCCACCTCACATCCGACGCAACACAATCTCTATGGACCCGACAACATGCTCTACTTGAATCCTCGCTCAGAATCACGAACACTCGAACACATCGAAAAGAACCAACACCGGAAGGAGGAGCAAGGAACTTGAACAAGGAACAACAACCCTCACTCGGAATTCCTAACTCGAGATTGACAGACTCGAATCACCAACGACACTGCCAGCACTCTAGTTGATCGATTTACAGAGAGGAAGAAGCAAAGGGAAGGAGAAGGGATATGCACGCAGAACGGGAGTTGAGAGGGGAATGTTAGAAACTAACGTGAGGGAAAGATCGTGAAATTAAATGAAGAAGGAAGGAAAATAAGAATGAGATACATTAAAAAGGAAGTTTAATTTCTACTTATTTAATTAGTAGCAAAAATAAAAAGGACCTTCCCTCTAACTTATGATAATCAGCCATAAATGACATAATCCCATTAGAGCAAAAAGAAGAATATTATTATTCTCCCTTTAGGGAACCGAAACAAAATACGAGTAGAACGAAATTAAATAAATAAAAAAAACTGGGGCATAACATTATACCCCCCTTAAAAAGAATTTTGTCCTCGAAATTTGATGAAACCCAGAATACAAATGAATGCACCTCAAGTGCAGGAATACTACAAACTCTAAGACATGCAGAAATAAACTCACCGATCAGAAGGTCAACCTTCACAAGGAATGGACACTCAGAACAGGATTCACAACTGACAGAAGGACAAGCAGAATATTACTGACACAAAACCTTAGAGCACGGCAGGAACGCTCTCGTCTCATAGAGCTAACACTCAGAACTTGGTAACTGCCTTGCTGACTGAAGGAACGAAGCAAAAGTAACTCAGAACTAAGCCTGGTAGCATAGGAGCGGTACCCAGACTCACCACCGACTAACTGTCATGGAACATAGTAGCAGATCCCTACAAGCTCAGCCTAAGGCATAAGAAACACACTCCACATCGCTATCCTTACCCGGCTAACACACCGAACCTACTGGCTCAAACACTAACAGAAGAATGAAACAGAAGGTCACTAGAACTTCCTCAACTTACTGCTAACTGAATGACAAAAGGGCACACTAGGAGGTCATTAACACTTTGTCTTGAAGCACAGGAGAAGCACTCACACACCTTAGAAACTCGCATTACAAAGATCCAGCCTTCAGAACATACTAGCAGACTCACTAATAGAAGGAACAAAGCAAAAGATTACCTAACCACTTAACCTTAGGGCACTGAAGGAACAATAACAATCTCAGATCTTTATCTTACATGGGCCAGCTCATCGAATCACTGACTGTCTCACAGATAGAAGGAACCAAAATGGGAATCACTAAAAAGCTCAACACCAAGGCATGGAAAGAATCCTCACACTTCCAGAAACTCTAACTTTGCATCAGCTATCACACGGACCTCTCAGATTGATTCACTAATGGAAGGAGCAAATTAGATAGTTACAGAAGGTTAAACTCGAAGCATATGCACAACACTGAAACTTACTACTGACAAGCTAACAGAGGAACTCAACAGAAGATTAGCCCCAAGGCGCAGGAAGAACACTCACCCATTTCAGAGGCTCTAATCCTCAAGGAGCTAGCACTCAGAGTTTACTGGCTGGCTCACTGACAAAAGAAGCGAAGCAGATGATTACTGAAGGCTAAGCACAAAGGCTCAAGAAGCACAGAAAAGATGACCACTCGTCTCAAAAGCTCTACCTTGCTCGAGCCAACACCCAACCTCACAGGCAGATTCACTAACAGAATGATCGAAACACAAGATAGCAGAAGGCAAAGCTTAAAGGATTAGGGCAACACTCGCACCAGCTACTGACTGACAAACTGAAGGAACATAACAGAAAATTACTAAAGCTTAGCCTAGAGACACGGAAGAGACGCTCAACTCTCTCAGAAGATGTCCCTAACCAAAGGACTAAACAAACACACCTCTTGAACTCACCCACAAGCCACTCATAACCAAAGCACAACACACTCTGGAACACACACACTGAAGCACCCCTAGGCTTGCATCACACAGCTTGAAACTCTCAAACCAACACTCTCACCCAAACGTAGAACTCACGACTCAGCTTACACCCGATCTCACACCTCAACGTATCATATCACTTAGACTCATAGCCCACACTCACAACACTTCCAATACTGAACCAAAGCACATACCTAATCGGATCTCACAGCTAGAACACTCCCAAACCGCATCACAATCACCTGAGCCAAACCCATTTGAACCCACTAACACCTCACAGACTGAACACATCTCTCTAACTCACATCCCATAACACAACACAACTAACATCACAAACACACAACCCTGGCACACCTCTCAAACAAACCAAAACTCACATTCGATCATCCTTTTCCAAAGGACCCGACTCCCTAGGACTCAGACTCAAAGCACAAAGCACACAGACAAACCGACACTACGCTTCCGCTGTACTACTCTGGTAGTGGACAACTACAGAGCAAACACACACAATAGACTCGAGAGGATAATTAAATCAAATAGCAAATAGCAAACAAATCATGCAGCATACAACACTTAGCACAAATCACACAATGACACGGAAGCGTAGATATGCAGACACCCATAAAACCTAAAGAAAGCCAAACCTGGCTCTGATACCACTAAATGTAACGACCCCAAAACCACCCTAGGAGTTAGGGACGTTACACGCTGCGTATCTATTACCTAATAACACAAGGCTCTAACATACGAAACCCAAAACTGAAACAAAGTACACTTTTATTAACTGAAAATAGATTACCAGGTCTAACTGACATTACATACAGAAGCCAAACTACATTACATAACAAAATCAAATTGCAAAGGGCCTTAAGCCACGACAACAAATACAAAACGAAAGACGAAGTAGAACATAGTAGAGTCTTTAAAGGAAACTTAAACCTGCAAATCAAACGAAAATAGGGGTGAACCAAACTATAACTCAGCAGGTGATAAACTTCATCAGCTAAGCATGCTCAAAACATATACTGAACATAATCATATACTCATACATAAGCTTAGCAAATCAGACCGGAAGTTCTAACAGAAATCAGATAGAGGATGAAGCTTTCTCAAATTAGAGGAGAGACAGACCAGAACAGAAGTAGGGGTTTGTCAAATCAGAGTAGAGAAGCAGAAACTGAGCAAACTGAACAGAAGTCTCAAACCAGAACAAAGAAAACCACAAACTTAAAAGTCTAGATTAGAAGCTCAATCAAAATAGAGGTGAGACACTAGACTTCAGCTAACACATCAGAAAGGCAAACACTAAAGCCCTATGGATCCGCAGATCCCACATCAAAAGTAATTGAGATGACTGTGGACCAGTCGGTCACTAAATATCTAGGGAACCTTGAGAAAAGAACAGAAGGGAACCCAAGGAACAAACAGAAGGAATTCCTACGCAGCATGCTACGGGACAGCTAGACCCGACTATCCAAGACTCAGAAGCTAAACATCTAGGTCCCAAAACAGAAGCTTTACAAAACAAAGCAGAAGCCTTTAACATAACAAAACGGAGGGCCGAAGCACATCAAACGGATCATAAGCCCTTATCAAAACAAAAGTCATACACTGACTAGCAAACACGAAAACCAAACAGAAGCGTAAAAGCTCAAACACTCTTTCAGAGCAAATCAGAGTTCAAAGGCTTATCTAAGACTTTCAAATTAAAGTACACATATACATGTTATAAAACATATCAGAACAGATAGTACTCAAAAGAGGAATCCAACACCGTAAACAACACTCAAAACGAAGCTCAAACGAAGAAGTTATGCTAAAACAAGGCCGGTCCGAACATGCGTCCGACCTTGAATGTTCGGACATAAGCCGAGAGTCAGAAACTCTGCCCGCGCATGATGTCCGAACTTCAATGTTCGGACACAATGAAAACTACAAAATCAATTACGGAAATCAGCTAGAACCAAGCCACAAATCCCCCACAAAACATACATAACTTTTTGTAGCAAATTAGCCAATTGAAAACACATTTCCACGGGGTTTTAACGCATCAAATGCACATCAAAATCAACCAAAAACATCACCAAATCAAAGAGTCAAAACAATCATATACAAAAAATAAACAAAATCAGAAATCCCCATGGACGAACACACACAACCGAATCTGTCTACCACCTACCTCACATCCGACACAACGCAATCTCTGCAGACCCGACAACACGCTCTACTCGAATCCTCGCTCAGAATCACAAACACTCAAACACATCGAAAATAACCTACACCGGAAGGAGGAGCAAGGAACTTGAACAAGGAACTGTAACCCCCACTCAGAATTCCTAACTCGAGATTGACGGACTCGAATCACCAACGACGCTGCCAGCACTCTAGTTGATTGATTTACAGAGAGGAAGAATTGAGAGGAAGAAGCAAAGGGAAGGAGAAAGGATATGCACACAAAACGGGAGTTGAGAGGGGAATGTTAGAAACTAACGTGAGGGAAAGATCGTGAAATTAAATGAAGAGAGAAGGAAAATAAGAATGAGATACATTAAAAAGGAAGTTTAAATTCTACTTATTTAATTAGTAGCAAAAATAAAAAGGACCTTCCCTCTAACTTAGGATAATCAGCCATAAATGACATAATCTCGCTAGAGCAAAAAGAAGAATATTATTATTCTCCCTTTACGGAACCAAAACAAAATAAGAGTAGAACAAAATTAAATAAATAAAAAAACTGGGGCATAACAATATATATATTGTTAGCACTTGTGCAATGTTTATACAATTGTACATTTATATAGTTGTCACTATATTTCATGTATAACTTGTTCTTATGTTATACTTGTCTCCTTAGTATTATATCACCCAAAAGTTGGTTATTTAAGTTGACCAAGTCAATGTAGTTGACTTGACTTAATTGTATACATCATGGTTAATTTTATCCAAGTATACAAAACCTATATGATTCATAATAAATGTCTTGAATTATATAATTCACCTTTGTTACATAGTTTACTTCTTAACATTAGAATCCTTTAACTAATGTTTTATAATTATATCTTCTCATTGTATATCACTCCATTAATGATATTGTATGGTTTAGGCAACCATATTGTATAATTCACTCCATAACATATATTTAAATATATATGGATTACATGACCATTTATTAATATGGTATTTCCTTATAATGTATTCATTCTTCCATAATGAATATTATCATCTTATAATTGTTATAACCCTTATAACATTATAAACCATATCATAAATTTCATTTCCAAATACTAGTAATTTCGTAACATCCCTTATTTGTTTTATTTACCAAACCACCACATTATTTATATAAAGTTACATTATAGTCATATAGCATATATAATGACATTATATCATTATACCATTTATAACATATAGTTATAATCATAAACTACCAGACAACCCCTAAGTCTGTCAGATTTCTTTGTTTTCATTTATACTTTCAAAAAGTTACATAATAACCTTGATAAGTGGTGAAATAATGATGTTTTAATGTCTTTATACACCTTCATTTTACTTGGCGCATAGCTCATTTCACCACTTAATAGAGTGTTTTTGTGATTAATAGTGAACTTATACAGTTTGATCTTTTGATAGGTAAAAGCTCACTTTGAGCATACTTTTGGACCCTTTTAAAGCTAGTGGCACGCATCAACAGATTACCCATCCTTCAAGCTTTCCAACGTCGTGAACGGGGAGCAATTCTGAGCCATAACGAAGATTTTAGGCCCCACGCAAGTTAGAGAAATATGTTTCTGCAGTTGATCGACCCATGGTCCGACCCACACTGGGTCAGTCGAAAGCTCCTGGAACAGAAATTCATCTCTGCATTGAACCGACCCACACTGGGTCGGTCAGAACTTAAAAAGGTCACGTGCCCCGTCTTCAGAAGGCCGACCAACCCACGGGACCAACCCATTATAGGTCGGTTGGACGCGGAATTTTCTCTAAAACTGCCAGATTTGAGGCTGAAAAGAACACTTTCACTTCTACACACTTAGAGACTGAAACCAAGAGAGAGAGAGAGAGAGGCAATTTTAAGGGAGAAAAGAAGAAGAAGAAGAAGAAGAAGAAGAAGAGAAGGAAGAGGATGAAGAAAACTCACCTTTTCCAAGCTCAACCACCTTCAACAATGGCTTCTTCTCTTTCTCTCTCTCTCTCTCTGAAATACCCCAAACTTAAATATAGTGATTAAAATTATTCTAATAGGTATTTAAGGGCCTAATAGTTCCTAAGTAATATTAGTAAGGAAAAATAAATCCAAAAGAAATGAAGAAACGCTTAAAAAGCAAAAAACGCTAAATAAGTGTTAAATAACCGTAGGAGGTATGAGACCTCGGTTAGAGTATTATGTGGATTCCTAAGGCTTATTCAAGCCTAATTAGTGTACGGGAACGATTCCCGAAGAAAACGGATCCCAATAATGTATTAAAACGCTAATAAAGCTTTAGCGCACGTTTTTGAGAAAACCCGAAAACGTGACTTTGAGTGGTCAAACGAACCTGTAAAAATTATAGTTCATTAAATAACTATAATTAAGAATTAATGGAAGCTTAATAATAATAAAATTAAAGAAACGAGAAAATTCCGGAAAACGGGCCCGGTTAGTGAATAGTGCTAAACCGGGTAAATTAACGAGCGTTTTCTGTAGAAAACGAAAAACGCTCCCAGCTTATGTACTGTATGGGGCCGGTTTTATTAAGAGAGCAGCCCCCCCCCCCACACAAAGTAAATAAAGAAAGAAAGAAAAAGAAAGAAAGGAAGGAAAAAAGTACAAAAAGCAAAAATACCTCTCTCCTCTCATTTCCCTCTTCTCTCTCTTCTTTCATTCTTCCCCACCGTCACCTTCCTCCTCCCCTCTGCATTTGCTGGCGATTTTCTTCCCTTCCATGGCAGCTCACCTTCTCAAGCTTGCCCAAGCTTTATTAAAGCTCCAATCACAAAAATAATTACATATTCTTCATCTCCTCATCATTCTTTACCATCCTCTCTTTTCAAAATCTCAAAATGAGGAAGTTCATCTCCATGGGTTTTCCCCATAGGAAGATAAAATGGCATCAATGTAAAGCTTGGAGTCTCCTCTCTCCATTAAGGTAAAAATCTCCATGAAAAACCCAAGTTTCCTCCATTCTCCTTTGTAACTGATTTTTACCCATTTGTAATGCTCTATTTTTCTCTCTCTTTTGAGCATCATTCCAACCCTCCAATGGTGATGGAATCACCTTCTTGAACCAAGGGCTAAAACCCCTCTTGGAAATTCCTAAAGGTAAACCCTAACTTGTGATAATTTAAATCTTTCATTGGATTAGTGTTGTTCTAAAGGATTATAAGTTTAACTAAATCCTTTTTGTGTAATTTTGGTGTTGGGATAGAGTTTGGCAACTCCATCCCCCATATGACCGATTTTGTGCAAGAAAGAGAGTAGGAGAAGAATTGGAAAAGAAAAGAAGAATTAAGAGCTTAAGGTAAGAGCTCCTTCTCAATGCTAAATTTTAATGCATTAGAGTAATGGGAATGGGATACTAATTAAAGAACCCAAAATACTGTATTAGTATTGTAGTTTATTGAAGTTTGAGTATTTGTGAGCTAGTATTTGAATTGTAGGCCTTAGAGCCAAATAAATTGTGTATGTGTATTAGAATTGTTGCTTGAGGAAGTATTGATGAATTGGTATTGTTTTGATTGCTGGTAGGACCCTTGTATGGGTGTGGCTAGTTTAGGAATAAATTTGATGAGAAAGAATGTATGTGGATAAGTGAGGATTGTAAGTGAACTATGGCAAAATTTTGGTAGGAATTATGCATTTTTGGATGACTTGGTGAATGGGAGAACCAAGGTATGTATTGGATTGAGTAAGGATGTTTAGTAACCATGGAGTGGTAGTTGAAGTATGAGAATATAAGAGGGCAAAATCTGTAGCAAGAAGTGTAGTAATGCATTATAAAATCTAGGAAGAACTAGTGTGCAAGATTTAGTAAAATGAGTGTTGGACTTGTGGATTGATAGTGTAGTTGCTTGGAAATGAATTGGAATGGTGAAATGGAATTAGAACAAAGTGCAAAATGCAAAGAGAGGTGTAGGAATGCACAAGTGTGCAAAGTGTGAAAATGAGTATTGAAGTTTGTAGAAAGTGAGTAAGGAATTTGAGTAATGATTTGAGGAGGTTTAGAGCATGATTAAGGAGTGTTTTAAGGTGTTTTAACTTGTAGGAAACATGTGGAAAGATTATGGAATGTGTGGGAAAAGATTGGGGTGAATTTGGAGTTCAAAATGAGTAGAAAAACACTTTGGAAAATGGGGTCTGTTGTCGACCGCCCCTATGGGGAGGTCCAGTCGAATTCTGCAGGACGGGTGTAGTTTCTGTTGTGGATCGCCCCTAGGACCTCCTCAGAGGGGCAGTCCAGACCAGAGAGAAAAAAAAATGTTTTAAGGCTTCTAATGATGGGGGATTGAATGGTATTGGTTTTAGAGGATGTTTAGGAGTTGTTTGGTGGTATGACAAATAGGCGTGAAGTAGGACAGTGGTATGTAAAGGTCCTAAGAAGTGTAAACAAGTGTGGGAAATGAGTGAGAAGTAAGAACATAATTTGACATAAGTAAAACTATATACAATGGGACAACGGGGTAAGTACTGGAGTAGCAATTGTGTATATACCGTAATGCTTAGTATTAATAGAACCATTTGGCATGTAGTTAGTGGTTCGAGAGTAAAACTCGAGGAACAAGGTTGAACCAAGAAACAAGGGAACACCCGGTAAAGTAAATCCCGGTGAAAGGTATGATTTCTTCATGCTCTGTATCCTAACCTGGTTACCTCGATTTGTGTGCTTATTTGACCACCTAAATAAGATAAATGCATGAATCGGATTTTAATGCACTTACTTGTGCTTGTATTACATTTGTTCTTGTTATATTGCCTTGAACATTTAGTTTGTATAATTCATGAAATGAATGGATGAGGATGAAATGTATGTGTGAATGGATGTGTACTTATGTATTGTATTATTCCGTGGTGTGGATATGTTGACTTCTACTAATTCCTAACTACCTAACTCCTAACGTAAGTATTGAGTAAATTGGAATAAGTAGAAGTCCGATATAGTTTCGGCCACGCGTGAGGATGAGGAGACACAAGAAGTTGGATCCGATTCCTGGCCTGAATCCTTTATATGGACCAAACCCCTTAAATGGGTAGCATCCTAGATTGGTGAGCCACAATAAAGCCCGGTGGTCGGACGGTGTAGTCCCTGCCCGGAGGTCACTACGACTTGACTTGAGTAAGTAAGTAAGTAAAGTATTGTATGAGTAACGGTCTTGGCTGGTGTAAGTCATTGACCCTGAGTAAAAGAGTAATGACCACCCAATTAACCTGGGTGGGTAAATGAAGCTAACAAGCATTGTGTATGTATTGTGTACGCGTATTTCTATAAAGGTAAGTAAGTACGGTTGACTTGTATTGTCTTCCTTGCATGTATTGAAATGTGTGTATGTATACCTTGTGAAGTATTGTAATGGAATGAATGAAAGCATGTATGTATGAATGAGTAAAATGAATTGCATGTATTCGACCAAGTGGTCGGCGTACCCTTGCTAGTACGCGGGGTATGCGAAAGTCATATGCAGCGTAAGCTGAGCCCCTTGGGGCAATGTTTTTATTGTACAGGTACCGAAGCTGTTATGGTCATAGTAAGAGGCCGACAACTATACTTAGATAGCTAGAAAAGAACTGTAGATAGTAGAGAATTGTATAGGGCTTGTAGCCTTGATGTAGAAGTGTACCAAGGGTACACCATGTGTATTTGGAAAGTATGTAGTTGTGAGAATGGGTAGATGCTAGACTCTTAATGAGTATGTATAACTTGCAAGAATTATTGTATTGGAATTGGGATTTGGATCCTAGTAAACTCGGTGTATCACATTGTATCGTATTTATGGAGTACTGTATTGAATGGAGTATTGTATTATCCGGTTGGTAATGGGAGTATGTATTGTAATGGTGTAGTACTCGGATATATTCCGGTCCATCAGACTGATGCTGTATGTAGTAGTAAGCCTTGTTAGTCACGTGGGTGGCTAACGACATTGTATCACCCACCGTTGTGTAAGTATGTATCCGCTGCGTGAGTATGGAAGTATGAGGAGATTAGACGGTAATGACGGTATTAGTGGTAGAGTGTTACTCTCTCTCTCTCTCTCTTTTACTTATCTCTATGTTTGAGTAGTCTTATTTAGCACTTTGAGATGGGGATTTGAACTTAAATCCCCCAACTAGCTTGTAAAACCTAACTTCATTTATTATGATTGTTTTCTCTCTCTTGTTCATTTAATGTTGTAACTTGATCATTTATGGCATTTATGGTGATTCCCAACAACACATAATTTTGAGTTGGGGGTTGTGACTAAAGAGAGAGAGAGAGAGAAACCCTAAATTTTGCTAGCTTAATTAGTTGGTGAAATTTAGGGCTATTAATGTGGACTTGCAATTAATGCTATCTAGTGATTTGAACTGTTCTTGATTTGAGAGTTGGAAGTATCTAGGTAAGAGTTGACTCTTCCATGACTTGGAAGGTCATTACAATAGTCTAAATAGAAAATTTGAGTGAAATGGGTTTATAAGTGAAGTTGGGGTGAATTTAGGTGATAATAACCATCCTAGGGTGCTTTCCATCCAAATCTATTAACAACCAATTTTAGTTTCCATATTTAGTTTGCAATTTCGTTTGAATCAATCCATTAAGCTTGCCATCGGCTAAACCACCGTTTTAATTATTGTTTCGCTACCGAATACCGAAGCTAGGGAGATAGATAGTCAATTTCGTAGTAGAATGACACTCTTTACTACTACTTCGAATGGGTCCACTTGCCCATATTTTGTGATATTGATTTATACAATAATTTTCCTAACAAACCCCAAATGTTATTACATTGTTACACTTATATCATATATCTTATATTATGATATTTATACCATTATATTGCATAACCTATGGTTATATATATTAGGAAAATTCTGAATAGACCCCAATCTGTCCTGAATTTATTTTCCAACCCTTCAACTTTGTAAAATCACCATTTGACCCCATTTATTATCCATAGTGTAACAATGACATTAATAACTATATATTATACGTATAATTCATTCTAAATCCAAATTCAACCCAAATAAATTTCTAAAAATTCATAATAGCCCAAGGGTGTTTAAAATTCCATTTCACACCCCTAACTTTCGGTAATTCCAAATACACCCCAAATATTATACAAGTTTTACAATTTAATACATAACTTATTATAAGCTAGTATCTCATTTAATAAATTACTAAATTTGGTCAAAGTCTCCTATATGGTCAACATTTGACCTCTAACATAATTTTGACCCTCAATTCTCGGTAATTACTGTAATTACCCCAAACTCCAATATTTACAATTTTACCCCCAAACTTTATAAAATGTTATAAATTTCAGTTAAACACCATTTAACCTATAGTTTTTGGCTATATTCTTCTACAACCCTATAGCTTTTTTATTTATTTATGGTTTTGACCCCAAAGTTTATAATAACTTAAATAATTAATTTAAATGTAAATAAAACATTAAATAACTTAAAATAAAATGGCCTAATGACATGGCCTTATTTTATAATACAAATTACACTTAAATGTCATCAAAAACATTATAATTCTTGGTCTTGCTCCAGATTTTTCCAATATTTACAAAACTTCCACACAATGAAATACCCTAAACTTAACTACGGTGATTAATTAGGCTAATGAGATATTTAGAGGCTTAATTATGCCTAAATAAACATGTGGGAACAATTCCCGAAGAAAACGGATCCATAAAATGGGTTAAAAACGCAAAGAAGCCTTAAAGCACATTTTTCAGAAAAACCGGGAAAATGTGACTTTAAGTAGTTTAAATGACTTGTAAAAATTATAGTCAATCATATAGCTATAATTAAACACTAATGAAGGTATAGGAACTATTAAAATTAAATAAACGAGAAAAATCCGAAAAACGGCTCCGGCAAGTGAATAATGTCAAACGGGGACTTATGGGGTGTTAACTGCTGAACGACCAAAACACCCCCTCCATTTTGTAAAAATCTGGAACTCCCTCCAGCATTACCCACATTTTATTTCCCCTTCCCAGCTCTATTGATTTATTTTAGTGACATGGGACAAAAGTAATAAAGTAACTAGCAAGTACAATTTGCTTTATCATCTTCTCTCTCTCTCTCTCATTTTCCCTCTTCTGTCCCGTTTTCTCTCTTATTCAAAAAGCTCCAGCTCCTCCCTTCTCTTTCATGGCGATTTGAAGCTCTCCACCAGATCAAGCTTTTCTCCTTCCATTTTCATGGCTTAAACAAAGTCAAAACAACAAAAAAATTACACCATTGTACTCCCCTCATCTTGGAGATCATTTTCCACCTTTCAAAATCCAAAAACCTTGAATTTCATCTCCATGGTTGTAGCTCCATTTGAATTTTAAAGGAAGACCATTGTGAGCTAGAGCAACCCCATTGTTGGTTAAGGTAAGAAAGAAGTTCAAAAACCTCTCTTTTCTAGCCTTTCTTTACAACCGAAAATTCCTAGCTCTTGAGCTCTCTTGTTCTTCTTGTGCCAGCCAATATTTGGTCTTCAAAGAGAGCTGGAATTCTGTTGTTTTGTTGCCAAACACCTCATCTAGAGATTTGGAAGGTAACCCCTCATCTTAGAGCTTTAAACCTCCTTTGTATCTTAGGGTTGATTCTAGAGTTTAAGTATTCCCTTAATGCTTATTATGTTCCTTGGGCTGGTCTGTAGCATTAGGGATTAAATCCATTTGGCCGGTTTGTAAAACAACAAACAAAGAAGGAAATGGCAAGAAGGAAGGAGAAAAAAAGAAAGAAAAGGAAAACTAGAAACTCTAAGGTGAATTAATTTACCTTGAAAGCTGCTTTGGAATGCCTTATGGCATTGGATTTTTATTGTTTATGTTCTTGTTTATGCTACTGCAATGGTAAGAAAGAAATAGAGTTAATTAGTGTTGTTTATGTTGATGATTAAAGGCCTTGGAGCCAAGTGAGTTAAGTGTTAATGTGCTAGAATTAAATATGTTGTTAGTGTCTAGAATAATGTGGTGAATGAATTGGTTTGGTGAGCTGACTAGAACAATGTGAGCAACGATTAAAATTGTAGGGAAACTCTGTCAAAATTTGTGAAGAAACTATATGACTTAGGTGTTTTATGAGAAGAAAGAACCTAGGATAACTAGGAGTGTTTTAGAGTTCAATTTGAGTAGTTAACCACCTTTGAAACTAGATTAGAGAGAAGTATGTAGTGGGGTAGAACTTGGAATGAAAATAATGGAAGTTTAATACTAATAAGACATTAGTTGAAGAACCATTGAGTTAGTGAAAAGAAAAAGAGCAAACTCTGAATGTAAGAACTTATAGGAGAATTAAGAGTGGGAGATTGTGTAAATTAACCAAGAGTTGAGTAATGAGTTTAGTAAATGAATTAGGAAAGTTTAGAGTGTCAAATTAGTATTAAAACATGCTAAAATTTATGTTGGAAGATTGGGAAAGAATTGGGCAAAGAAAGGAAGTTAGAACAAAAATTTAAAATGTCAAAACTGTCAAAATGTAGCAGGGTCTGGGACTTAGGTCCAGGACCAAGTCCCGGACCAAGTCCCGGACCACCCTTAAAAACCTGCCGAAATTTCACTCTTGAACTGGTCCGGGACTTGGTTCCCATGTAAAGACCCGGACCAGCCTTGAAAAACAACCGAGAATACACCTAACAGGTGGTCTGGGACTTGGTCCCCTTGTAAAGACCCGGACCACCCAAAAAAAATTAGCCGAGAATGAACACAACAATTAGTCCGGGACTTTAGTCCCTTGTAAAGTCTCGGACCACTCAAAAAAATCACCCGAGAGTCTGATTCAGTGTTGGTCCGGGAGTTAGGACCCGGACAAGGTCCCAGACCAACACAAAAATGCTCCCGAATGTTTAAAAATAGAATTTTAAGATGAGGGAATTGTTTGGTATTGCTAATATATGATTGTTAGGAGTTGATTAATTATATGTAATGGTCATTAGAGGTGTAAACAAGCTTAGGAAATAATGAGAAGTAAGTAACTTGTGTGAAAGAGTTTGAAATTGTAATGAGTTAGTAATTGTAAATCAGGAAACATTAAAGATGAAATGAGTTAGGTTAATTATAAAGAATTAACCGTCCGATTCCATGAATGTTATAGGATTTGAATAGTTGGACTCCGAATGAGGGTCGATGAGCAAACAATGACTGTGAACAGTATGATTTTCTCATGCCCTATATGCTAACGAGGTTTCCTCGATTTGTGTGTTTGTGTGTTTAATTGCCATCACCTAATCAAGGTAAATGCACGAATATGGTTTATTGCATTTCCTTACGTCTTGTGATTGCCTATCCTTTTGATTGAGTTGTGACTATCACTTGAAGTTTGTATAATTCATGAAAGATATAGTTGTTGGATGAAGAACTTAATTGCTTGGATGTGCAAGTGTGCTAACCATGAGGTATTGATTGAAAATTCTCACTACCTCCCTAACTATGAGACTTCTTAACTTTGAGAAAATGGTAACTTGGATTTTGTAAGAAGCCCGATATAGAATTGGCCACGCGTGAAAATGAGGAGGCAAGAGAGATTGTTTTTTGAATTCTGGGCTAACCTTTCCACCATGGTCCAGACCCGTAAGGGCGCAACCCGGGGAAGTAAGCCAACCTTAAGCCGAGTGGTGAGATAGTCTTGTCTCTGCCTGGAGGTCACCCGACTTGACTTAATAATTATTCAAGAGAAGGATGATTGGTAAAGTAAAGATCATGACTAGTGTGAGTTAAATGATTAAGAAGCAAAGAGTTTAAAACATCTGATTAACCCGGATGAGTGATTAACTAACAATGTGATGAGGTTAGAGCTTGAGAAGAGAATCTCAAGGCCTTGGTGAATATTGAATGGATGACTTGTGAATTGTCTTCATTTGTATGCGCGAACTTTATGTATGAGTGTGGCTATTGCATGATTATGATTTTGTTCTTATTAGCATGTATGCTTGATTTGAAATGAACTTCATATGTGCGACCAAGTAGTCGGCATACCCCCGTTAGCACGCGGGGTATGCAAATTTCATGCCAGCAAGTTTTGCTGAGCCACTTGAGGCACTGTTTTTATTTCAGGTACCCGAGATGGTTGATGTTCGATGTGAGAGACCAGACTGTATTACTTTTGGTAGTTAGAATTGTTTTTTTGAATGGTGTACTAAATTGTACATGGGCTAGTAGCCCCATTTGAGTAGCCGGTGTACCATGTGTGAAATACCCTGAACTTAAATAAGATGATTAAATCATTCTAATATGGTATTTAAGGGCCTAATAGTGCCTACAGAATATTGGTGAAGAAGATAAAACCAAAAGAAAAGAGAAAACGCTTAAAAAGCGAAAAATGTAAAAATGAGTGTTACATAACCATAGGAGTCATGTGACCTTGAATAGGATCCTAGGTGGGTTCCTAAGGTTTAATTATGCCTAAATAATATGTAGAATCAATTCCCGAAGAAAACGGATCCATAGAATGGGTTAAAACCACAAACGAACCTTAAAGCGCGTTTTTCGAGGAAACTGGGAAAACACGACTTTAAGCGGGTTAAATAGACTCGTAAAAATTATAGTTAATCAAATATCTATAATTAAACATTAGTTAAGGTCTAGAGCCATTAAAATTAATTAAACAAGAAAATTCCGGAAAACGGACTCCGGTGAGTGAATAGTGTACAAACGGGAACTTTTGTGGTATAAATTGTAAATAGACCAAACATTCCCCTCCATTGTGAAAATGGAAAACTTGCTCCCTCATATTTTGTGTGCCACATTTTTTATCAGCCTCCCCCTCTCTAACACACAAGAAAACAAAACAATAAAATAAGAAAAGAAAGAAAGTACAAAAGCTACTTTTTTCTTCTCTCTCCTCCCATTCCCTCATTTCTCTCACGTACCCCCCCTCCCTTCAGAATTCTTCTTCTTCTCCAAGCTCTCTAATGGAGATTGAAACATCCCATCACCAAGCCTCTCTTCTTCCTCATTCTTGAAGGCTAAAACAAACTCCAAATGCTACAAAAATTACACCACTAGATTCCTCTCTTCATGGAGATTAATTCCCTCTTTTCAAAAATCAAAAATCACCACTTTCATCTCCATGGGTGAAGCTCATTCAAGGCTTGAATAACACCATTGAGAGCTCCTTCAACTCCTTTGTTGTTTAAGGTAAGAAAGTAGTTCAAAAACCCTCATTTTCTTGCCTTCTTTGACTATCGAAAATTTCTAGAATTGAGCCATATTGTTTCCATTGTTCCAACTGGTTTTTATCTTCTAAAAGGGGCTGGATTATTTCTAGTTTAGTTACCAAAAGCTTCATCAAGAAGTTAGAAGGTAATCTCTCAATTTAGAGCTTCAAGCACTCTTACCAATTTTAGGGTTTAATTCTAGGATTATGTATTTACTTGTGTATATGTGTATTGCATTGGGGTATGGGCTGTAGCATTAGCAAGCCCCATTGACCGATTTTTGTAAAGCTAGAACGAGAAGGGTAAGGTAAAGAACAAGGAAGGAAGGAAGAAAGAAATGAAAAGAAATCAAGGAAATCACAAGGTAATGAACTTACCCTTGAATGAATGTTAATGTCTTTGTAGTATGAGAAATTACATGGCCTTAGTATTGTGTAAGCTAATGTAATGGTAACGAAGTAATGAAGGTATTTTGGTATTGAGCATGAATGTTTAAGGGCCTTAGAGCCAAGTATTAAGGTTTAAGCACAATGGGATCATTATGATGAATGTGCGGGAAGATGTATGTGCTGTTAGAATGATGTGGATATTGGGATTTATTTAGGTACTGGAAATTATGCTTTGGGAATGTTAAAATTGTGGGGAAACTCTGCCCACATTTCGGTAGAAATTAGATGGCTTAAGTGTATCAAAATTGGGTAAGAAGGACCTAGGTGTAACCATGTATGTTTGGAGTAAAAATTGAGTAGCTAAACACTTGGGTGAATTTGGGAATGAAGGATGATGTAAGTGTGCACTAGGATGGCATTAAGTGTAGGCCATGGTGTAACACCCCTCACATTAAACACGTAATAATCACTCTCGTAGTATAATTAAAGACATCTCACAGTGGAAGTTAAACACTAATAATTCTCACTTGGGTGTCACATGCCATTACTCGCCCATGCGAGTAAAGAGGCATAAAAGGAATATAACAACACATCGAATAATTAACCACAGTGATGAACGAGATATATACTACATCATCCTAAATTTAAACTAATACATAAGTTAAGTGAGCATCTAAGGTAATCCCGATGTTTACAACGTACTGAACATAAACTAATTTTGACAGTGCAATAAATAATTAAATAACGTCATTGACTACCCCGAAGGCCCGCACTCCGGCTTCATAGATCGATTAAGTCCTGAAATGTGGGTGCCATAAAGGCTCAGCCAACTGCTGGTATGCTAAATGTGATCCTAGACCCTTTAGGCCACTTAAGTCGTTTTAGCCATCTTGATTAACATGGGGTTCATTTCATGCTGTACCGTTTACATGCTTATAACATAACTGTAAATACGGAATTAAAACACACAACAGGTATTCATACATTCACACATCAAGACATGCTATTATGACATTGATAATTGAACAATTAAATTCGAATCGACGGTAATGTAAGGGTTAGCTAAAGTCCAGTTAGTCTCACTTGTTTATTTCCATCACATGAAGCCCCGCTTCCACAATCTCACATAAACATACGGGTGTCATGTTAAGGACAATTCCCCGTTTAACCTCACACATTAATATTTTGGACAGTAGTCCGGTGCCATCTACAGTGGGTAGATGGACTCACTTATCTACAGTGATAGATGTCCATTAGGCCGAAGCCTTGGTATGGTGCCAACGGTAGCACACTCGGACTAACGATCGTATCCGCCTCGTTAGATAAACAAGAGTAGACCCTAAACGGGTGTTAGAACTCTTGTGATCACTATGCGCAACCTGCTGGAACGTATGTAGACCAGGATTTAGGAACATTGTTTCATTAATTAATTATCACTCTCATAAGTTAGCGTATTTTAATTAGTCTCCTAAAGATTCAATCTCGTTATTGGAGAAAACACATTTTTTTATTGGAAGCACTACTGGGTCTTACACACAACCTAGAAGTCTGATATGTGATGTTCAAAGGTCGAGTCATCACTCTAGAGACGATTAATACTGGGTCTCTAAACTAAGTTCCTCACTTAGTGTGTTAGGAGTTGTTTACTCTCACAAGATAGTATCCAAAGTTTCTCCCGAAAGTTCATACACAGTTAGGGTGATAATCAGTATCACATGTCCGAACGACGTACGCACACAATTAATAAACACTTTGGTGATTGGAAAACATAAGCACACACAAAACACATGCATAACATTTATTTATCTGACATGCAAGCACACAGTTACGTCCGGAACCCAAGGAAACCCTTAGAGTTTTCAGACCACACATTCACATACCGTTCACCGACATTAACGCTAAGGTGATGAGTCACGCCTGTCCACTAGTGCTCCCGAACTCGTATCTAGCAGCCCGTACCTCTGTAATGTATTGTGC
The DNA here is from genome assembly GCA_023374045.1 of Limonium bicolor. Taxonomy (NCBI): domain Eukaryota; kingdom Viridiplantae; phylum Streptophyta; class Magnoliopsida; order Caryophyllales; family Plumbaginaceae; genus Limonium; species Limonium bicolor. The sequence continues at coordinate 66,350,725 of CM041780.1, read as the reverse complement.
CTACATGAGTTTTTATATCACGAGACTGCTTAACTATTATAGGTAGGTTCTAATCTTCATCCTGTGGTTAACACCTTAGTCGGTTGTTTGTTTAACTCGGGTTTGTTATTAATTCTCGGGATTACAGTTTCATGACAATTTTACAGTTTATGTATAGATAGTATTCGATTCTGTAATAATATCTAGTATGTAGGACTTATTCTCCTAATTCCCTTGTATGGTTATTTATTTTACATGTTTACGTACGCACACTTACATGCGTGCATGTCTAATCATATACACTTATTGATGCATACATAGAATATGGTTTATTACCGTGATTCATTAAGCCAAGTTATATCTTCACTTATAGTAGTATAATATCTTGTGTGTGTTGGTTAGTTAGTTTACTTGGCAAAGTTGTGTTGGTTGGTTAACGTAGTTTGTCTTGGACAACGTTTCAAGTCAATATTTCATATTAGTCGATATTTATTTATCGCTGTATACCACATTACCTTGTATTATAAATTCATAATATAAGAATGATATAGTTTCCCACAATGAATTTAATTCTTTATTCTTTGTTAGACGCACTTGTACTTAATTATGTTATTTACTCACAAACCTTTTATCAAGGATTCATCTTAATGTTGTACAAGGTATTTTATACATTGTCATAGCCCTTATTTGATAAGGTTTCTAACCATGTGTTATACTCCCCAACTTTTCAATTTAATTCCATCATTTTTATGTGAATGTTTATAAGATATATGTATACCATAATAATTCCTTTATAATATACTCTCTTATGCTCTAATATGTAGTCACTTTATATCATTTTAAACCTTATAATATACAAACATATATACATATATATACTCAATTCGAACAGTATCCCGCTCTTTTCTAGTTTTATACTTTTACCCACAACTTTCTTATTATTTACATATTACCCCTCTTTATTTTTGTAAACTTACAATTTAATCCTAAAACTTTATATTATACATATTAACTTATTTAATTCCAAAAATTCCCAAAATAGTGTTATAAATTTATGAACATACCCTAGGCTGTTCCAATATTATTTTCCACCCCTAAGTTTTGGTTATTTACATGATAACCCCATAAGTTTTATAAATGTTACATTTTAATACTTAAACTATATATTATAACCCTTAGTTTATTAAATTACCAAAATCAACCTAAAATTCACCAAAATTATGTACAGACCCCTACTGGTCATATTAACCTCATTCCAGCCCTTAACTTTCAAAAATTACATAAACACCCCAAATAGTTTTATAATTTTCATTTTTAACTTAATACTTGGTTTAAGTAACCAAATCAATTACTTTTTTTTTCCAACTTGGTCAAATACCATATATTGTAACACCCCTCACCACTAACACGATATAATCTCTCACGTAGCAATAAATAAAACGTCTCGCAGCGGAAAATAAATAACAAATACAAACTCACTCGGGTGTCACCGGCCATTACTCGCCCATGCGAGCAACGTAGCCAAACCACATCCAACTTCCAAATAAACAAACTGCTAACCGCAGTGATAACGAGAAACTCCTATACATCATACTAAGTCCATAACCATAAACATCGACAAGTGAGCGACTACCCAATCCTGAATACACAACCTTACCATGATACAATTCACCATCTTCATTGCTATACAACATCTCCAGTTACCCTGTTCCTGCTCTTCAGCTCCGACAATGGTCAACAACCTGAAATGGTGTAGTATCAGCGATAGTCGCTGAGTATGCCGGGCCTGGACCCTAATGGTCACTTGTCATTTTAACCATCTTATTATTAGATTGGTTTCATGCCTTTCCATTTTGCAGTTATAATCAAAACTGAAGCATAAATGTATAATATACATAATCAACCATCCAAATATCCATGAACTTTTAACCATCCATCCAATCCAAACAGTCATAGAATATATCAAACAACATTTGCATATCGAACGTATCGAGTATTAACAATATATTGTACAATGTACAATCGCCGTAGCGTTCACCATCCACTGTCAATTTATTTTAGTTTGGCTCTCATGCCCCATCCATATGTACAATGTACATTCGCCGTAGCGTACAGTTTCCATAGTTAATTTACCTTAGCCTTGTAGGCTCCATCCAACCATCAACACACAATAAAATAACCACAAGTATAACCAATGAACAACAAAGCGAAACAACGAGAATAATAAACAGTATAAAGTCTCGTCCATGGTTTTATTCGCCACTGTAAAGTCTCAATTGTTTTAGTTGTTCAGTTATACCTAGTGACAATGTCTCGTTAAAACGACATGTCTCTAGTTACCCATATATTATGGCGGGTCACCCACGGCAGTAGCCACTCCAACGTTAGAGTCTCCGACCAACGAGCCATTCTAGCTCACGGGAAATTTTCTTGATACTTACGGACCCGTACGCGGACATCCTGGTATCGTTTTTGTGATCACAGCGCGCACCAAGAGCCACATCCTCTTGGCTTTACTTCCATTCCATTAATTAATTAATTATACCATCGCATCGCATTACCAAATTTTCTAACACAGCAGACTAAGGTCATTAGTCCAATCCGAAGTCTGTAAATCGGGATCCAGTGCTATATACAAGAGCGGCGTATAGAAAGGCCAATGCTCCGTATAAAAGTCTCAGATAATATGTATATGTTATTATCATAGTGCTACAATGTTTTACTTACGTTCCTTATATTTCATATAAGATAGCACCATAGCCGCTAGTTCGTTTTATATATATAGGTTCATTATACGAACCAATACTGTTAACTCAACAACAGTAAATGATAAGCAGCTATAAATATACAGTTCATGCATATTTTATCACATTCAGACAAACAATCTTATCACAGATCACACAACAACATACAAGTTATATCACCAAATCCGAGCCCAAGGAGCAACCTTAGGACAACTCGGATCAAACCCCTTTACATACCGTTCACCCTGATTGTATTACGGTGGAGTATGAATCAGCAAGATCCTATGCTCCGTGTAGTCCGCTAGCTCGTCGAGCGTCTTGTTAGAGGTACAATCTAAACGGTAATAAACTATAAGTCAGTCTCCATGACTAACTACATCCGGTAAACTCCGAATAATAAGTAACCCCGACAGTTCACCCCTGTTTTCTACAGTTGTTCGTTACGGGTTTCTCTAAAACAGTCGGTTTTTGTTACTTATAACGCGTACGTCATAATATTTCAACTGTTAAGTTTAATTCACTATTTCCTTTTTAATCTTATCCCCATCTAGTTTAGGTACGTAACCCATAGTTGCATGTATGCATGCATGATTATATTATATTATATTCTTTTTCTTATTGTATCATTTATTTTATTGTATTCTCTTTCATATTGTTTTATTTTCCCCACCATCCTTCATAATTCGACATGTTGTATAATCCCTTTATCTTTAGCAAATAAATTTGCTTCCAAAACTTATAACTTATAGTTCGTAACTATATTTTTTTTAATAACCACCACCATTAAATCATATGGTTTCCAACCAAATATATATCCCCTTATATACATTGTAACACCCCTACTACGCACATAACTATACTTGGAATCGCAGCGGAAATAAACAACTAAACAACAACTAAACGATTGGTGCTACAACGCCGTCAACCACCCACGTGGCTAACAAGGCTGAATAATACAATTGTACCGGTCTGATGATCAACTCCCGAGCATAGAACTAACAACCATAATATAACATATAATACCGAGTATCTACATAAAATCCTTCACTGTTGATTCACTGTAAACCGTCACCAACAAGTAATAACACGCCACGGGTGCACAAGCGCAACCCGGGCTAACATCCAAAATACTTCAAAAGTAACTACTTCTTGGACCTAGAGCCACTCTCCTCTTCGATCCTCATCCTGCAATAAAATAGGAGGCCCCCGAGGGGTCAGCACCTTTGCTGGTATGGCTAACGCGCAGCCCATCGACTACCGGGATACGCGCAACCAATTGTCAGGATGACATGATATTTATTTTTAACACACACATACATATAATAACATAACAAGGGTATTGTACACATCATACACACATCACAAACATACAATCCTTTTAGGAAGAGAACCAACACAGTTAGTCCCCATTGAGAGCTTTGAGAATGTTGCCACGCTCATACTTAGCTCGTTACATAACTCGTTACCGTCCGGTTAGATTGAACGGTTAACTTACACAAGGTGCCCCGGATATAGTGATCCAAGCACACCGAAACAAAACATAATATGCCCCTGTGGCCCGACGTGAGTCAGTAAAATAGCCTTGGTTAAGCTAAAGGGAAGGTTAGAAACCAAATTGGAAACTTAACCATAACATACAGAGAGAATCGAACCGGTTATGACATCGACTCCCATACTCACACGCGTGGCCGAACAGACCGGACTCCTCACTTCCCCCGTTAGCCCATTTAGTAGTTCAACATTGAGCACAACAACAATTCACAATAATAGGTCAAGTCTTGTTAGACACTCATATGGGAAGAGAGAGTCATAATTAACAACATAATAGTATTTAACAACTGTAAACTCTTTACATGGTTTAATCTTACAAAGTCATAAACACACAGAAAGCAACAACACACAAGCCGGTGTAAACCGGGGCAACAGACTGCAAGAAAACCATACCTTGGTCCTTGCCTCGACGGATTTCCACCTGAGAGAATCCTAACACAGTAATGTCGGTTAATTATTTATTTAACTTCAAACTTACTAAGTATTTAACATGATTGTATGACATGTTTTAATGCCTATCTTACCCTAGGTTACCTTCATTATACACTCTAGGGTTAACTCATAAGTCACATTCATTTCTGTTTTTTTTTTACATGTTTTGGTCCGACCGACCCACCGTCCACCCACAACTGGGTCGGACCCTCCCAGTGGTCTTCGGGTCTGAAAAACTTTACCTTGACCGACCCATGTCCGACCCACCATTCTGGGTCGGTCCATGTGCGAACATTTTCCCAACATTTTACAGAGGCTCGACCGACCCATGTCCGACCCACCCTTTTGGGTCGGACCGTCACCGAACATTTTCCTAACATTTTACAGAGGCTCGACCGACCCACAAACTGGGTCGGCCCCTGGGTCGGTCGCCTACTAAACTTACCTAAACTTGCCAATTCTTCACCAAACTTCTCCTAAGGCCTCTTAATGCTTCCTAGCAACATTTGGTAACCTTACATCCACATACAACATCCATGAAACTCATTTTCTAATTCCTTAAAACATTTACTCATTTCCTTGTAAAAATTCCTTAACACTTATGTTATTTTATACTAGTTTCCTAGATGGTGTTTCTCACCTATGGTAACTACTATCCCAAAATGCTTTCTCCTTGTTTAACATCATCTCCCAAGCATCATTTCTCACAACTATCTCCTTATATCATTACTTCAAATCCTTTCTCAAGTTCCTACATTCTCCTTAGTTTACCAAAGTTTGCCTAAGTCTTTACCTAAGTCCAAAATGGCTTTGGTACATACTAAAATCTCAAGACCATGCCTAAGTCCCTATTACACTCTAGAGTACTTCCTAGTTCATCATCATTCTTTAAAACATCTTGAAACTCCTTATTCATTTCCTACACTTTCAACTCCCAAACTTATGTAACCACTTAGAACTCTTACTTCCTACCTAGATTTTGACATGGGTTCCCCTAGAACTTACCATGCCTAAACACTTTACCTTCTCCTTAAACACACAAGAACATCCAAAATCACCAAGACACTCTCATACACAATTTCACCCAAATTTACACTACATCACAATATAGTGCATACTTAAATTGCATGGCACTTAGGCCCTTAAAATGCATGGCTCTTAGGCCCTTAAAGTGCTTAAATCATAAACACTGAATTTCCACAATATATATGCCTTTAACCTGCAAATACACTCAACAACAACATATCCCTTTACTAGTCTCTTAAGAACACTTCACTAGGTCATTCCCATTGGCTCTTTAGATAGTTTTAATAAGCATTATAAGCTCATTTCTCCTAAGGCATTAAAATAGCATTAGGTTAGTAGATTTACCTCTTTTGTAAAATCACTCTTTCTTGTTTCCTTTAGAAACCAATGGAGTACTTGATCCCTTGACAAGTTCTAAACAATATACAAACTTTATAATGAGTATTCAAGCTATAGGCTTCATCTCATTGTAAACCCTAATTTGACATTGTTTCAAAAACATTAATGTAGTTGTTTTACCTTGTTCTTTGAAGAGAGTTTGGATATACAACAAGAGAGGACTCCACCTAGTCCATGAAGAGTTGAAATGAAGCTAGAACAAAGTCACACAATGAGCTATTTCAATGTGTATTTTCGGACATGACAAAAACAAGGAGGAACTTGATTTTTGTTTAAGATTCCTTACCTAGAAGCAAAGGAGAGTAATAATATGTAGAAATCCAAGCTCAAGCTCCTTCAATGGTGGAACACCTTGGCACCGAAATGGAGCTCTTGGAGTTTTGAGAAGATAGGAATGAAGAGCTTGATGAGAGGAAGAGATTGGTGGTATTTGTTTTTGATTTGGACAAGTGAGCTAGGTTTAACAAGTGGTCAAAGTTGGAACTTCCATGGTGATAGTGGTATTACCGAGAGAGAACAAGGAAGAAGGGAGAAGATGAGTGGTGTTTGCAAACCGTGGGAATGAAGGAAAGAAATGAGAATGAAGATAGAAGTTGCTTTTAGAAGATATTTATGTTATAAAGTAAAAAGTAGTTTTTTACTTAGTTTGCTTTAATTACTCATTACCTTAACTAGAGAGTGGTGAGTCACCACACTTATAAAACCGGCCCCCTTTTAGTATGAGGGTGTTTTAGTCTTTGTTTGTCAATTTAATTACTTAATACAACATATGTTACAATTAACTTATAAAAAGTACTATTCACCATACAAGGCACATAGAAGTGAAATTTTTGATTTCCCCTAATATAGCCACCCAAATGTGATACTATATAGTACACATATATATTTAAGAGTAATGATGGACATTTAGCCATTCAAAACTCATTTACAAGACAATTTTTCAAAAACGTGCTTTAAGACTTCTTAAAGCACATTTTGTGTTTTAACTTGTTTTCAAGCTTGGTTTTCTTTGGTAATTGGTTTAATATGTTCATTAGTATATAAATGAGGTCTTGGTAAGCTCATTAGGCCTTACTCAAGTTTTATCCCAAGCTTAGAGCACATTTTAGCTCTTATTGACTTTAAAGCACATTTGTGTTTCCTTTTTGTTTAAATTTTTTAGTAAGGTTTCTAAGACTCTTTTTAGTCTTGTTACACCCTATTTAGGTGTTTAAAACATAACTAGGTTTGGGGTATTTCAATCTACCCCCCTTAAAAGAACTTTGTCCCCAAAGTTCATACTTCCACATAACTTTAAACATTAGAACATGAGACACATATTAACAACACTTCTATATCACATTAACACATCTTACATCATATCGGACACGTGGTCCAAACAACAAAACATCGCAACATCATTCAGACTCAGCGGTCTGCAACATTAACAACATGACAATACAACATGACAATACAACACAAACAATGTATTCAATACATGTTATACATAACCGAAACGGCTCTACCCCCCTTAAATAGGGGTACGCCCCGTACCCTATACATACAAATACTAAGAAGTAAACAACGACGGGTACTTCGCCTTCATCTTATCTTCCAGCTCCCAAGTGGCCTCCTCAACGTCCTGGTTAGACCAGAGAACCTTCACCAGTCTCACAGACTTATGGCGAGTGTCTCGAGTCTTATGTCCAGAATCCGTACCGGAGTCTCCACTGATCGCATGGTCGGCTCTAAAGTTAGCCTTTCAGGCTGAAGTACATGAGACGGATGAGACATATACTTCTTCAACTGGGACACATGAAATACATCATGTACCTTGCCCAGCTCGGCGGGTAAGTCAAGTCTATAAGCTACCGGGCCGATCCGCTCCGTCACAACATAAGGTCCCACGTATTTTGGGCTCAACTTGCCTTTCTGGCCAAAACGAAACACTCCCTTCATGGGGGATACTCTCAAAAATACCTGATCGCCCACGGCGAACTCCAGGTCACGTCGGCGCACATCTGCGTACGACTTTTGTCTATCCTGAGCTGCTTTCATATTAGCCCTGATCTGGCGAACTTCTGCCTGAACTTGCTCAAGATACTCTGGTCCTATAATGACCGTCTCACTCGACTCATCCCAGCATAATGGCGTGCGGCATGGTCTACCGTACAATGCCTGGAAGGGAGACATCTTGATCGATGCATGATAACTGTTGTTGTAGCTAAATTCGATCAGATGTAACTTATCAATCCAGCTGGTCTGAAAGTCAAGTGCACATGCACGTAGCATATCCTCAAGTGTCTGTATGGTGCGCTCACTCTGACCATCGGTCTGTGGTGAAACGCCGTGCTCAATTTCAGTTCAGTACCAAGTGCCTCTCGTGTAGACTTCCAATATCTGGATAGGAATCTGGTATCTCTGTCAGATACTATCGTCTTTGGTACACCATGATGTCTTACAATCTCTTTATCGAATAATTCTGCCAACTTTGCCACTTTCCAGGTGTCCTTCATCGGAATGAATCGAGACACCTTGGTCAGTCGGTCAACTACCACCCAAATCATATTTAGACCTCCCCTTGTAGGCGGAAGCCCAACCACGAAGTCCATAGATATGTCATGGAACTTCCACTCCGGCACTGGCATTGCTGCACCATACCACCAGGCCGTCGGTGCTCAAACTTGACCTTCTGACAAGTGAGACACCTCAACACATAGTCATTTACATCCTTTTTCATTCCAGCCCACCAGAAGTCTCTTTTCATACCTTTATACATCTTTGAAGCTCCGGGGTGAATCGAAGTAGTAGAACAATGGAATTCACTCAATATGCGCTCCTTCAGCTCAGCGCTACTCCTGGGTATACACAATCTGCCATTAAGCCTAATCAAGTCATCATCGTGGAGTCTGAAGTCGTACTTCTGACCCTCGAATGTGCCATCAGTAAGCTTCTGTCTGATCTCCATCATATACTGATCCGTCATCTGAGCACTCCGCACCTCTTCAACCAAGCCAGTATGAGAGACTAGCGAATGGAGAGAGTGTGCTCGGCGACTCAATGCGTCAGCTACCACATTTGCCTTACCCTCTTTGTACTGTAAATTGATGTCGTAATCATTCAGGAATTCAACCCACCTTCTTTGCCTCATGTTCAACTCTCTTTGAGTGAACAAGTACTTTAAACTCTTGTGGTCAGAATAAATCGTCACACTTACCCCATACAAATGATGTCGCCATATCTTCAGTGCGAAGACAATGGCCCCCAATTAAGTCGTGGGTAGGGTAGTTCTCCTCATGCTTCTTCAGCTGTCGGGAGGCGTAAGCCACGACCTTCCCGTGTTGCATCAACACACAACCCATACCCCTGCCTGATGCGTCGCAATAGACCTCGAAACCATCTGGACCGTCTGGTAGTCAGAACCGGTGCAGATGTCAGAGCATCCTTGAGACTCGCGAAAGCCCTCTCACAGTCGACTGTCCACTCGAATGGCGCATCCTTCTTCATCAAGGAAGTCATCGGCTTCGAGACACTGGAGAAGTCCTTCACAAATCTCCTATAGTAACCTGCCAGACCGAGGAAGCTCCTGATATCGGTAACTGTCTTCGGCCTAGGCCAGGTGCACTGCATCTATCTTTGCCGGATCAACAGCGATCCCGGCCTCAGATATCACATGTCCAAGGAATGATACTTGGTTCAACCAAAATTCACACTTAGAAAATTTAGCATACAACTGATTTCTCCTCAAAGTTTGTAACACATCTCTCAGGTGGCTTTCGTGCTCACCTTTCGATTTAGAATACACAAGAATGTCATCGATGAAGACTACCACTGATTTGTCCAACTGATCTTGGAAAAACGGTTCATTAAGTCCATGAACTTTGCTGGTGCATTTGATAAGCCAAACGGCATAACGGTGAACTCATAGTGCCCATACCTAGTTCTGAAAGCTGTCTTTTCGATGTCACTGTCACGGATGGCAATCTGGTGATATCCGGAACGTAGGTCTATCTTGGAGAATACTGATGCTCCCCTAAGCTGATCAAATAGATCGTCGATGCGTGGTAAGGGGTAACGGTTCTTCACCGTCACAGCATTCAGCTCCCGATAATCAATACATAGGCGGAGGCTACCGTCCTTCTTCTTCACGAAGAGGACCGGCGCTCCCCATGGTGACACACTAGGGCGGATAAAGCCCTTGTCGAGTAGGTCTCTCAGCTGCTCTTTGAGCTCTGTCATTTCTGCTGGAGCCATACGGTAAGGTGCTTTCGCAATGGGTCCGGTGCCCGGAACTAAATCAATCTCGAACTCAACCTCTCGTGCTGGCGGCATGCCCGGCAGTTCCTTAGGAAATACATCAGGAAACTCCGACACTACCGGCACATCTGGGCTAAACTCAGGGTCTCTCTCTATGTCCTGGACATAGCAGAGGTATACATCACTCCCTCGTCGTAACTCACGATACATAGCCATGGCGGTGATGATCTGAGTCGAAGGCTCCCTGGGCCTCTGGCGGTAAGATATGGTAACCCCAGATGGACTCCGAAGAAGCAGTCGATGCTCGGCACACAGGATTCTGCCCTTGTGCCGCTCCAACCAGTTCATCCCGACAATTACATCAAAGCCTAGTCCGTCGAACTCTATCAAGTCGATCGGAAACTCTTCACTCCTGATTCGAACAATAGCACCTCGGTAGTAGCGGGTACATCGGATCCGCTCCTTCGACGGGAGAGTAACCACGAAGTCTGGCATCTCTTCACCATCTAACCCCAGCCTCTTCGCAAATGATAGCGAAATGAATGTATGTGAGGCTCCAGAGTCGAACAAGATCGATGCATCCACGCCATTCACTGGAAAGGTACCGGTGAGGATTGTGCCGCTCTTGCCGGCTTCTGCCTTATTGCAGACACTCAGTATACCTCCCGTTCCGAGTGCACAGCCTAATTCATTGGCAAACTAATAAGTATTGGGTAACAACACGGTTTATATGTTCAAACAACTCCACTTTATTCATTAACACACTCCTTTTTACAACATCTATTGGCTTATACTGTCGCCATGATCCACACTTACAACATCCTTAATACATACTGGTTTGTCACATAATTATACAAGGTTTAAAACTGTCTGAAGGTCAGATTCAAACGTCCGGGTTTCATGTGTGTGGCATTGATCACTGCCGACGGTGCGGTATTCAGTTTGATCTTTCTGATGCCATGGTATAGCATCCTTGATTGCCCACCCATGATTAATACATCTCCCGATTTTAGCAATAGCTTCTTTGCGAGGTCAGCACGCTTCTGCTCGCCATACACAAATACTGCGGTATCACCAATGGACCAAGACACCACGGGTACTCCCTTACTTAGAGACTCGGGTGACTCGTCCTTGTCTTGGTGCATACCCAACCGTCCACCTTTCTGGTAGAAGTTTACAATGCATAAATCTGCTTTTACACCCGGAATTGATTCCGTTTCAACTTGCTGAGCAATTCCCACGGCGTGGTTAACGACCGCGTGGAACTCCTCTGGTATACTTGATACTGTTGCTCCATCTTCAGCTCGAACTTCTTGATATGACTTGGTGTAAGGGTTCCAGTCCTTACCCATGCACATCATCTTCAATTGCATCCTTGCTCCGTTCGGGTATTCGGGTGTGTAAAACCCTCCTGGTTTTGCTCCAAGTTCGTCGCATCGTCTAATGATATGGATTTGTGCCTCCGGTGTCAGGTATCCATTTAAAGTATCATACCTGGCTGGATGACCTGACATTGCTCCAATGGAAAGTCGGTGATGTTGATGGTGGTTTCTTCAGGGTTCGGTGTGGGTGGGATTGGATAACATATATTGAAGGTTCCTTAAAGTTTAGAGTACTCTAGTTAGGTAAATCTCACACTATACTTTATTATTTACTCACATGGTCGTTCATTTAAACTCACTCACACACATGCATGAAATGCGGTATGCAGACACTTATTACATTCAACAACTTAGGCGGTACCTGGTCTAGAAGAGGGCCCTGGCGCCTCAGACCGGTCCACCACATTCAGGGTGGCCTTGTTGGACCCCGACCCCTTCCCCTTCTGGGACTCCGTGTACCTCTGATCTGGGGGTGGCTGGTTCGCCGTCTTCTGGCCATCGGTGGTCGCAGTGGCCTTACCCTTCCCTCGCGCACAAGCTTCCACCAGTTTTGTGCCGCGCCTTTCAGGTAGTAAGCAGCAAGTCGTACCTTGATCTGCTCAGGTGGTGCTAGGGTTTCGAAGGCGGTCTCCATCTCGGAGATGTATGCCTCGAGCTTACGGGGATCGGTCTCCCCACTGAATGAAGGCGGCCTCAGATCAGCCAACGCCTTGACCCAATTGGTCTCTCGTGGCGGTGGTGGTGGCGGCTGAACTCCAGGCTGTCGCCCTTGCTGTATAGCAGCAACTAGGTCGGGTACCAGCTGAGCTACGGCGGCTGCAACTGCCTCAGCCATGGTTTGTGCCGTAGTATCCTCATCCTGGTCACCCATACCTCCATACCGCGCCCGCGGCCTCTTCCTCGTGGTCTACCTGCCATCTGAATTTATACGAACATCTCATTAGCGTTATGCTTGCACACTTATCGGTCTAACGACTGTAACGCTTCCCGATAATAAGGTATCTCCACACTTAGTTAGTGGTTAACCTTTCCAAATCTGTTCACTTAGGTAACTGTAGTTAGGTTTCCTAACTCGGTATATCCCTAAGCTCGGTATTCTAGTCATCAGAGCGATACTTCGCTCTGATACCACTTTTTGTAACACCCCTACTACGCACATAACTATACTTGGAATCGCAGCGGAAATAAACAACTAAACAATAACTAAACGATTGGTGCTACAACGCCGTCAACCACCCACGTGGCTAACAAGGCTGAATAAATACAATTGTACCGGTCTGATGATCAGACTCCCGAGCATAGAACTAACAACCATATATATAACAATATAATACCGAGTATCTACATAAATCCTTCACTGTTTGATTCACTGTAAACCGTCACCAACAAGTATATAACACGCCACGGGTGCACAAGCGCAACCCGGGCTAACATCCAAAATACTTCAAAAGTAAACTACTCTCTTGGACCTAGAGCCACTCTGCCTCTTCGATCCTCATCCTGCAATAAAAATATGGAGCCCCCGAGGGGGTCAGCACCTTTGCTGGTAGGCTAACGCGCAGCCCATCGACTACCGGGATACGCGCAACCAATTGTCAGGATGACATGATATTTATTTTTAAACACACAACACATACATATATAACATAACAAGGGTATTGTACACATCATAACACACATCACAAACATACAAATCCTTTTAGGAAGAGAACCAAACAGTTAGTCCCCATTGAGAGCTTCGAGAATGTTGCCACGCTCATACTTAGCTCGTTACATAACTCGTTACCGTCCGGTTAGATTGAACGGTTAACTTAACACAAGGTGCCCCGGATATAGTGATCCAAGCACACCGAAACAAAACATATAGTATGCCCCTGTGGCCCGACGTGAGTCAGTAAAATAGCCTTGGTTAAGCTAAAGGGAAGGTTAGAAACCAAATTGGAAACTTAACCATAACATACAGAGAGAATCGAACCGGTTATGACATCGACTCCCATACTCACACGCGTGGCCGGAACAGACCGGACTCCTCACTTCCCCCGTTAGCCCATGTTAGTAGTTCAACATTGAGCACAACAACAATTCACAATAATAGGTCAAGTCTTGTTAGACACTCATATGGGAAGAGAGAGTCATAATTAACAACATAATATATTTAACAACTGTAAACTCTTTACATGGTTTAATCTTACAAAGTCATAAACACACAGAAAACAAACAACACACAAGCCGGTGTAAACCGGTAGGCAACAGACTGCAAGAAAACCATACCTTGGTCCTTGCCTCGACGGATTTCCACCTTGAGAGAATCCTAAACACATTAGTAATGTCGGTTAATTATTTATTTAACTTCAAACTTACTAAGTATTTAACATGATTGTATGACATGTTTTAATGCCTATCTTACCCTAGGTTACCTTCATTATACACTCTAGGGTTAACTACATAAGTCACATTCATTTCTGTTTTTTTTTACATGTTTTGGTCCGACCGACCCACCGTCCGACCCACAACTGGGTCGGACCCTCCCAGTGGTCTTCGGGTCTGAAAAACTTTACCTTGACCGACCCATGTCCGACCCACCATTCTGGGTCGGTCCATGTGCGAACATTTTCCCAACATTTTACAGAGGCTCGACCGACCCATGTCCGACCCACCCTTTTGGGTCGGACCGTCACCGAACATTTTCCTAACATTTTACAGAGGCTCGACCGACCCACAAACTGGGTCGGCCCCTGGGTCGGTCGCCTACTAAACTTACCTAAACTTGCCAATTCTTCACCAAACTTCTCCTAAGGCCTCTTAATGCTTCCTAGCAACATTTGGTAACCTTACATCCACATACAACATCCATGAAACTCATTTTCTAATTCCTTAAAACATTTACTCATTTCCTTGTAAAAATTCCTTAACACTTATGTTATTTTATACTAGTTTCCTAGATGGTGTTTCTCACCTATGGTAACTACTATCCCAAAATGCTTTCTCCTTGTTTAAACATCATCTCCCAAGCATCATCTCTCACTACTATCTCCTTATATCAATACTTCAAATCCTTTCTCAAGTTCCTACATTCTCCTTAGTTTACCAAAGTTTGCCTAAGTCTTTACCTAAGTCCAAAATGGCTTTGGTACATACTAAAATCTCAAGACCATGCCTAAGTCCCTATTACACTCTAGAGTACTTCCTAGTTCATCATCATTCCTTTAAAACATCTTGAACTCCTTATTCATTTCCTACACTTTCTAACTCACCAAACTTATGTAACCACTTAGAACTTCTTACTTCCTACCTAGATTTTGACATGGGTTCCCCTAGAACATTACCATGCCTAAACACTTTACCTTCTCCTTTAAACACACAAGAACATCCAAAATCACCAAGAACACTCTCATACACAATTTCACCAAATTTACACTACATCACAATATAGTGCATAACTTAAATTGCATGGCACTTAGGCCCTTAAAATGCATGGCTCTTAGGCCCTTAAAGTGCTTAAATCATAAACACTGAATTTCCACAATATATATGCCTTTAACCTGCAAATACACTCAACATACACATATGCCCTTTACTAGTCTCTTAAGAACACTTCACTAGGTCATTCCCCATTGGCTCTTTAGATAGTTTTAATAAGCATTATAAGCTCATTTCTCCTAAGGCATTAAAATAGCATTAGGTTAGTAGATTTACCTCTTTTGTAAAATCACTCTTTCTTGTTTCCTTTAGAAACCAATGGAGTACTTGATTCCTTGACAAGTTCTAAACAATATACAAACTTTATAATGAGTATTCAA
The DNA here is from genome assembly GCA_023374045.1 of Limonium bicolor. Taxonomy (NCBI): domain Eukaryota; kingdom Viridiplantae; phylum Streptophyta; class Magnoliopsida; order Caryophyllales; family Plumbaginaceae; genus Limonium; species Limonium bicolor. The sequence goes on along the minus strand of CM041780.1, from coordinate 66,335,176 downwards.
GCTATAGGCTTCATCTCATTGTAAACCCTAATTTGACATTGTTTCAAAAACATTAATGTAGTTGTTTTACCTTGTTCTTTGAAGAGAGTTTGGATATACAACAAGAGAGGACTCCACCTAGTCCATGAAGAGTTGAAATGAAGCTAGAACAAAGTCACACAATGAGCTATTTCAATGTGTATTTTCGGACATGACAAAAACAAGGAGGAAACTTGATTTTTGTTTGAGATTCCTTACCTAGAAGCAAAGGAGAGTAATAATATGTAGAAATCCAAGCTCAAGCTCCTTCAATGGTGGAACACCTTGGCACCGAAATGGAGCTCTTGGAGTTTTGAGAAGATAGGAATGAAGAGCTTGATGAGAGGAAGAGATTGGTGGTATTTGTTTTTGATTTGGACAAGTGAGCTAGGTTTAACAAGTGGTCAAAGTTGGAACTTCCATGGTGATAGTGGTATTACCGAGAGAGAACAAGGAAGAAGGGAGAAGATGAGTGGTGTTTGCAAACCGTGGGAATGAAGGAAAGAAATGAGAATGAAGATAGAAGTTGCTTTTAGAAGATATTTATGTTATAAAGTAAAAAGTAGTTTTACTTAGTTTGCTTTAATTACTCATTACCTTAACTAGAGAGTGGTGAGTCACCACACTTATAAAAACCGGCCCCCTTTATTAGTATGAGGGGTGTTTTAGTCTTTGTTTGTCAATTTAATTACTTAATACAACATATGTTACAAATTAACTTATAAAAAGTACTATTCACCTATACAAGGCACATAGAAGTGAAATTTTTGATTTCCCACTAATATAGCCACCCAAATGTGATACTATATAGTACACATATTATTTAAGAGTAATGATGGACATTTAGCCATTCAAAACTCATTTACAAGACAATTTTTCAAAAACGTGCTTTAAGACTTCTTAAAGCACATTTTGTGTTTTAACTTGTTTTCAAGCTTGGTTTTCTTTGGTAATTGGTTTAATAAGTTCATTAGTAATAAATGAAGTCTTGGTAAGCTCATTAGGCCTTACTCAAGTTTATCCCAAGCTTAGAGCACATTTTAGCTCTTATTGACTTTAAAGCACATTTGTGTTTCCTTTTGTTTAAATTTGTTTAGTAAGGTTTCTAAGACTCTTTTTAGTCTTGTTACACCCTATTTAGGTGTTTAAACAACATAACTAGGTTGGGGTATTTCATACATTATCCTTGTGTATGTATATATTTACCACGTAGGTAATTCCCATGAGTTTAAAAACTCTTTATCATATGTTACATTTTATCATCTTATGTTAGATGATTATTCCCATTAGTTGTATTGTATTGTACAACTTATATTAAGATTGTTATCCTAATATTATGTAACATTTTATGTTGTACATTTACAACTCCTAAGGTTCATTCCAAAACACCTTAGTTTATAAATCCCATTTATTTATAGTTGTCACATTATTTTATGTGAGTACCCTTCCTTATATTAATTCCATCTAAACCATATCATTGTCATAACATTTATAACTCTTATTAACTCGGTATAGCCCTTAACTTATTAAATTCCGTTTGACCACATAACATTATGTAATGTATACCACATTCTAATATCATTTGATATGATATTTTTATCCCTTTAATTTATTCCTATAGTTTTTATACAAAACTATCTCATATTGCCTCATAGGCATTATTAAACCTTATCTTCTCCGTAAACCATAATTTCCTTTGTTTACAAAATCACCCCTTTCTTTTACCATGTTATATATACCATTTAATATAACATTTCTACTACTTATGAAAGAGTATAACCTATGGTTATTTTTGTAAATTCCGAACAGCCCTTGTGCTATTCTACAATTGCCATTTGGGCCCTATTTATAACATATAGTTTTACCATATCATAAAAACATAATCTTATACACATATCTCAAAATACTCTATAATTCTAAAAATCACCAAATTCCACCAAAGGGTTATAAATATCCTTATTAACCCATATATTTTGATATTTACCATTCCACCATCTATTTTCCCCAAAGTGTCATAATGACATAATAACTATATATTTACATATATAGTTTATTTTAATTCCAAAATCCACCAAATAAATCCTAAAATTCTTAATAGCCCATGGGTGTTTTAAAATACCATTGTACACCCTTTATTTTTGGTAATAACATATTTACCACATATGTTATAAAAATATTACCATTAAATACATAACTTATTATAAAACCTTAAATAAGTTATCTAACTTATTTATTTTGGTCAAAACCTAGCACATGGTCAATGTTGACCTCCTTAATATTTCCTTGACCACCAATTCCTTATATTACGGTTTGCACCCAAACTTTCTAGAAATCACCATTTAACCCCAAAACTTATAAAATCTTATAAACTTTATTTTTAACTCCTTTTTAACTCTAATTTTCGGCTTTATTTTTCTAAAGTCCCTAATTTAATTTAATTACACTATAAACCCCTTATTCATTTCGGTAATAATTATATACCACCTAAGCTTAAATAAAAGCTTGTAAATGCATAAATAAAATGGCCTAAAATACATGGCCTTATTACAAACATTGTCTTGCAAAATAAATTACACATAAATGTCCCAAAATACATAAATTTTCGGCCTCACCATATAATTTTCATTTATTTACCAAACTTCCACACAATGTCTTAAATTTGACATTTATGCTTGTTTAATTAGTTATAAAATTTATTAAACCATTCCTTAAACATTTTAAGGTCAAACAAGACCTTATTTTACCTCTTCACTCACGGCAATTAATATACACACACTTAAACTTGTGTTAATGTATCAAGTTAAGGTTTTAATGATTTATACCTTGATTTAGCTTAGGTAAAGCCTTGTTTGGGTTCGCCACCTTAAGGAGAAATTCTCCACAGCTTGTTTTACATGTTTTCAACAGAAACCAAGGCCTAGTTAGTCTCCAAGAAAGATCTAACCATAAGAGGTAATTTAATGTAAGATTTAAGGCAAAAATCACCTTAAGAATGCAAGGAGAGTTCAGATGGTTTCGACCTGAATCAAACACACCACAAGGTGTTAGATCTACTATATTGACATAGGAAATAGCTAGATCTCAACAAGATGCCTTGTTATTAGGTTTTACCTTGGAAAAATGCCTAAAAGAGGGTATTTCCTTGGATCTCGGCATACTTGCTCCAAATGGCTAACCAACTGATTCCACATGAAAAGGAGAAGAATATGAGGCTATGACCAAAGTTTCACAGCCGAACTTGAAGGGAATCAAAAGTTATGAGCTTAAAGCACATTTTTACCTTAAAATGTAGATTTGAACAACCTTGGTCCCTCTACTGGTATCAACCGAGTTTAGCTCTTGTTCTAACCTTAGAACACTGAGAATAAGCCATAGAAATTGATGAGCCACGAAATCTAGGTGTTGGTAGTGAAGAGATGAAGAAAAAGAGCTAAAATGACATTAAAACACTTACATTAAGAGCTTAGGAGCTAGGTTTGCCTTCCATGCTCAAGAACACTTTAGAGCTTCAAAGGAAGGGGAGAGCTCGGGGGGCAGAAGAGAATCGGACAAGGAAGGGAGAAATGAGTGGAAAGGCTTGAATTATTAAAAAAAGTAAGTTAATTTTCAAAAGTAAATGTATTAGGTAGGAATTATTGTCAATCAAGGACTTATGCTGCCTCCTCTCTTATTGCAGCCGATTTCCATGGTCCAAGTGGGTCAATAATTTGACCATTGACCATTGGTCAATTTGACTCATGCGGGCCCCACTTTAGGGTTTATTAATATTTTAATATAAATTTGTAAAAATTTGTAAATTTCTGGAATTAAATTCCTAATATATAATATGATATTTTATTATATTTAAAGGTATTTATAACCTTTTAGCCCATTTAAAACCAATTTAGAAGGCGATTACCACAAAACGTGCTTTAAGGAGTTTAGTGCACATTTTGTGTCGCAAGGTGTTTCTGGGCTTGGTTTTTTTGACAACGGTTTTTTTTGTGTTCCTTACATGATATTTGATCATGTAATTCAATTTTATATCATTTAGAGGTCATTTGATTTTTAAGGTTTCTTAGCACCTTTTTGCCCTTTTTGACCCTGAAGCATGAAAGTGCTTGTTCTTTGTGTTGGATTGTTGCCCAACAATTGTAATATGTTTAGTAATGTGTTAATATGCTTAGGACAAATTTTTAGGTCCTAATTAGTTCATTTGGGTATTTATTTACCCTTAACAGTCAAAGGGTGCAACATCTTGATTTGTGTGTTGACCACTGTTGTTCTCAGTTGACTTTTAAGACATGTTTAGGCCTTAATTAATGTGATTAAATATTTAATCCATGCTTTAATAATTTGGGGTATTTCAGTCTACCCCCCTTAAAAAGACTTCGTCCCGAAGTCTCTTAATCAAATAGGTAAGTATATATAAATGTATAACTACCCATTGTTCCCATAATGTATATCTATGTGATATATCATTTACACACATCGTATTGCGTTTATACAGCACATAGCCATCACGTTGTGGCGTTAGTTCAATCACATATGGATATAGGTGATCCTCAGTACCATCATTTCCTATCAGTTCTACCAAACCCTGACAACCTCCCTGAGGTGTCCATGACATTCCATTGTTCCACATTCCATATCTAATGATTCATTTCGTATCTAGGCGATACCATATGTAATCATTCTATAAAGCAATATGAATACATATCACAAATAGCATAAGAAAAGTATTACACACATGGTGTACATACAACATTCAAACAAGTATCTCGTGAGATACATACATACCAATGCACATCACACAAGAACAGACCAAACAACGCACGCCCCCCGCGTATCAAACATAACCAACAAAACCAATTCATGTATGCCATGCATACTAACAAACAAACTTCGTGTGCCCCGCACACCACCAATTCTTTGTATGCAATGCATACGAAAACACAAAATTTAGTGCACACATGTGCACAGTCGAGAGGCTCTACCCCCCTTAAAAAGGGTTACGCCCCCGTACCCCACAAGTATGCAACAGCCGCTCAACAAGGAGCGCTGGATACTTGGCTCTCAAAGAGTTCTCCAACTCGTGGATTATCCTCATATCAGAAGGGGTATAATTCTAGCCCTTCAGGGCCCACATATATAAAAGTGAGGCACTGATCTTTTTTGTTCTCTCCCAAGTTCATTCTTTTGGGCCCACTCGCTCCGTATGAGGTGTAGACCCATGAACAAAGGCTCTATTTGCCTCTTTTTTTTTCATTGCTATGAATCCACTGGTTTAGATCACTAGCATATATGCGTGTGTCTTCTCTCACTGACATTCAGTTTGAGATGTAATATGACATGGCTACTGTTAGTACTTAGTGCTCTTTGCACTTGTCTTTGAATACTAAGACGTACCAGCCTTATGTCCACAAAGATGATGTTTGTCATCATGTCTCCTGGTGATTTGTTCCAGAGTAATACTCTGTTGTAGTTATCTCTTTTTTTTTCCCGTTTTTTTTACACACTCTTGTTGAGTATCCACTTATCTTTCTGCATTCCATTAGATTAATAACTGCGCGAGTGCAATACCAAAAACTCATCATACAGAGTGCAGAGGCGTAAACGCTCAACAGCTAATATCCAATGAGGCAAATAGAAAAGATGTGCGAATTATCCTGTGAGTGGTACATTCCGAATCCACTGTTTCTTGAGCAAGGTTTCTGCTATCATATAGCTTTATCTTTTTCCTTGTGTAGTCACGTGTTTATATCTATATTATCTGGTAGATTTCCTCTGGATTGCAAGCATTTGCATGATCCTTATGAGGATTCTACATATTATCCGTTCATAACGGGTTTCCCTGGTTTTTTTTTCCTGTCCTTAAACTGCTCCTTTGTCTTCGCTGTATACTGTCCACTGTTCTCTGTTGAAGGTTCCTTTTTTTTTCTAGCCCGTTGGTTTAACTGCGGCTCTTCTCGTCCATCTTCGAGGTAATCCGTCTTACTGTCCGTAGAATGGAGTTGACTACTTCTCGTGTTCCTAACACTACCTGTCTACTTGCATGGGGTACCGTACTGATACATTACTACTTACCCGACTAACTTATAAATAAGTCTGTCAGGCCCACATGCTCCTAACGGAGTGCGGTCGTCCCATGTCTCGTTTAGTAAACTGGTAATGTCTGTCACACGGTTGTTGTGAAGTATTCTTTTGTCAATCTCCCTTTGATGGATATCCTTTTTTTTTGTTCTTCTTTTTTTTTGGTCTTCTTTTTGCTTCTGCTTTTTTTTTGTCTAATAGTTCGTGTTATCGGTTATCCCGTAATAAGTGTTATTGCCTTTGTGGCATCCGTGGTAATTCGTATCATAGACTGGTATTATTCAACTCGGTGTAATTAAAATCCGTGCTATATTTGTAAACTTGTTTCTCCCTTTTTTTGATCACATTGAGTACAACAAATTTTCCTTTTTCTCCCTGTTTTTTTTTCTGATCATATCTCATCCATAGTTCATATTCATCCCCTCATCCATGTAATTGGATGTATTGCAGATTGCATAATAGCTTGAGCAACTAGGCTCTTCACTTCCCAACCATCCTCACTGACGGTGGTGCATCTACAAAGGGTATGCTTGTCCATAAGGACTAAACATTCATCACTAGTAGTGACTAGCATCAACTGCGGGTATACACTGCTGGTATTTGGCTAATAAGCCATGTCTGAAAACTCCTAAACAATTTAAACTGGTGTGATTTACAATCACAGTGGTGGTATAATTTCCCCGTTCCTGTGGTTGAACTAACGGTCCTTCCAAAGTTGCATAGGTTTCTAACCTCAAGGTTTGAATGAAAACGTATGAAAAACATTTTTTTTTGTACATATAATAAAAGACTAAAAGTAGTAGTTGTTGCAGTTGCATTCACAGTTGCTGTTACTGTTGCTGTTGCTGTCGCTGCACTTGCTGTAGCAAGTGCGCAAGGCAGATGGAAATTTCAGTGGTTTTCTTGTCATAGCGCTTGCAATAGCAAGTGCGCCATGCAGGTGGAAATTCTGGTTCAGTAATTCCCGGTCTCATTGACTCTTCGTCATTTGAGTATTGCTACATGATAATGTAAGTATTAACATTCTGTTCATATATATATTTTCCGTCAAAGTTTAAAGCTTACTGGTACTGAGTACACATAATCTCAGAAGTCATACACAAATGGCGAGTGGTCCCCGACACACTCCCATATACTAATAACATAAGTCTGTTTAACATCCAAGGTAAGTACATAACAAAGTAAGTAAGCAAAGTCTTCCACCAGCGGTCTCATGGAGTTAGGGTACTCATGCCCTATCTACTCCCTTGCCTTTATAGGCTCCAGCATCAGTAGATGTCTGGCCATCCTGACCGCCTCGTGGTACTCCAGATCCCCCAACTGTGGTCTTCTGAGTATTCTTTGGTGGCCTGTAATTACGGCTCTCTGGGTTCATCCAACATTCAAATTCCCTATGGCCCTCCTTGTGGCAGCACCGACACTCGACCTTGCGGCCTTCGCAGTCGACCCCAGGATGGTCCTTCCCACAACGCTTACAGTAAAAGTGGCGCTGGGGCTGTCCGGTGCCTGATAGTAGTATTTAAGTTTAAGTTAAAATCTGTTGATATAGAGGTTAAGGTCACAACTGAGTTTTAAGAGGTAGGCGTTCTCACCCTTAGGAGGTGCAGATCTCAAAGGCTTAGCGTCTATAGTTGGGCCGGTCAACCGAAGGACGGGCTCTTTCCCTTTCTTTCCCTGTTGACCCTGCTGCCCTTTCTTTTTAAAGAATTTCTTGTTAAAGGTTTCGGGTCAGCATTCCTAAAGGTATTTAATATGGTAAACAATTTAGAATGGGATAAGTCCTTACTTCCCCTTCTTCTGGCTATTGCCTGAAGATGCTCCTCCACCCTCAGACTCTTCCTCAGGGTTCTTCCTTTTCTTTGCCCCTAGAGTCTCTTCCCGAGTCTAGAGCATTAGCTCCGTCCTCGAGGCAGTCTCATAACACTCCTGGAATCTCCTTGGTAAGTTCTCACTAAGCTAATTGGTATTGCAGTAAGTAAAGGATTTTATGGCTTTCATGTTAGCATCTGGATGGTAGTGTAGAGGGTAGCACCCATCGCCATCTGAATGCGAAACAATAGTCCTCCCTGGAACTTCTCGACCTTAACGGTCTCTGAGTAATCCACACCGGGGATGAAGTCCAGCTGACCAATGAATCGAGCGTAATACTCATCCACGGTCCGACCTCCTTGGGTCAATGTCTCAAACTCATGGCGCTTCTTCTGCTTGAGATGCGCCGGGTAGTACTTCCCTCTCAGCAACTCTACAAAGGCAGCTCACGAAAAGTCGGGCGTAGCCAGGTGATGGTCCTTGACCAACCTCCACCAAGTGCTGGCTGCATCCTTCAGATGGAAAGCAGCAGTGGCGACCTTCTTGTCGCCAGGTACTTGTAAAGCTTCGTAGGCCTTCTCATGTTCAACAATGTAACGCTCCAAAGCTACGGGGTCTGTTTCCCCGAAATATGTAGGTGGTCGGGTCTCGCCAACTGACTTCAGGCAGTTCGTTTCCCTGGGCTGTGGCGGGTGGGCTGGTGCTCCTCATATCTAAGTACCCAGCTGTGCAAGAACGGCTGCAACCGTCTCAGCAACTCCTGTAATGCCGGGGTCACGGCCGCCACCTCTTCCAGTACCACGCCCTCTAGTTCCACCAGACATCTGTAGTACAGTATGTCACATAAATACTCGGTAAATTTACCGTACACAACCAATAGATATTAAGTTGCCTTAAGGCTAACTTGTCACGCAATTTGCGTTACTAGACACCATATCTTTCTAAGACGAATCGTCTCGTAACTCCCAAATATTTCCCATAATTTCCCAAGTCCTAAGCTCACTGTCTTTTCCTACTTTCTCGTCATCAGAGCGGTACTCCGCTCTGATACCACTTTTGTAACACCCCTCACCACTAACACGATATAATCTCTCACGTAGCAATAAATAAAACGTCTCGCAGCGGAAAATAAATAAAAAATACAAACTCACTCGGGTGTCACCGGCCATTACTCGCCCATGCGAGCAACGTAGCCAAACCACATCCAACTTCCAAAATAAACAAACTGCTAACCGCAGTGATAACGAGAAACTCCTATACATCATACTAAGTCCATAACCATAAACATCGACAAGTGAGCGACTACCCAATCCTGAATACACAACCTTACCATGATACAATTCACCATCTTCATTGCTATACAACATCTCCAGTTACCCTGTTCCTGCTCTTCAGCTCCGACAATGGTCAACAACCTGAAATGGTGTAGTATCAGCGATAGTCACTGAGTATGCCGGGCCTGGACCCTAATGGTCACTTGTCATTTTAACCATCTTATTATTAGATTGGTTTCATGCCTTTCCATTTTGCAGTTATAATCAAAACTGAAGCATAAATGTATAATATACATAATCAACCATCCAAATATCCATGAACTTTTAACCATCCATCCAATCCAAACAGTCATAGAATATATCAAACAACATTTGCATATCGAACGTATCGAGTATTAACAATATATTGTACAATGTACAATCGCCGTAGCGTTCACCATCCACTGTCAATTTATTTTAGTTTGGCTCTCATGCCCCATCCATATGTACAATGTACATTCGCCGTAGCGTACAGTTTCCATAGTTAATTTACCTTAGCCTTGTAGGCTCCATCCAACCATCAACACACAATAAAATAACCACAAGTATAACCAATGAACAACAAAGCGAAACAACGAGAATAATAAACAAGTATAAAGTCTCGTCCATGGTTTTGTTCGCCACTGTATAAGTCTCAATTGTTTTAGTTGTTCAGTTATACCTAGTGACAATGTCTCGTTAAAACGACATGTCTCTAGTTACCCATATATTATGGCGGGTCACCCACGGCAGTAGCCACTCCAACGGTAGAGTCTCCGACCAACGAGCCATTCTAGCTCACGGGAAATTTTCTTGATACTTACGGACCCGTACGCGGACATCCTGGTATCGTTTTTGTGATCACAGCGCGCACCAAGAGCCACATCCTCTTGGCTTTACTTCCATTCCATTAATTAATTAATTATACCATCGCATCGCATTACCAAATTTTCTAACACAGCAGACTAAGGTCATTAGTCCAATCCGAAGTCTGTAAACTCGGGATCCAGTGTTAGATACAAGAGCGGCGTATAGAAAGGCCAATGCTCCGTATAAAAGTCTCAGATAATATGTATATGTTATTATCATAGTGCTACAACGTTTTACTTACGTTCCTTATATTTCATATAAGATAGCACCATAGCCGCTAGTTCGTTTTATATATATAGGTTCATATATACGAACCAATACTGTTAACTCAACAACAGTAAATGATAAGCATAAATATACAGTTCATGCATATTAATTATCACATTCAGACAAACAATCTTATCACAGATCACAACAACATACAAGTTATATCAACCAAATCCGAGCCCAAGGAGCAACCTTAGGACAACTCGGATCAAACCCCTTTACATACCGTTCACCCTGATTGTATTACGGTGGAGTATGAATCAGCAAGATCCTATGCTCCGTGTAGTCCGCTAGCTCATCGAGCGTCTTGTCAGAGGTACAATCTAAACGGTAATAAACTATAAGCCAGTCTCCATGACTAACTACATCCGGTATCTCCGAATAATAAGTAACCCCGACAGTTCCCCTGTTTTCTACAGTTGTTCGTTACGGGTTTCTCTAAAACAGTCGGTTTTGTTACTTATAACGCGTACGTCATAATATTTCAACTGTTAAGTTTAATTCACTATTTCCTTTTTAATCTTATCCACCATCTAGTTTAGGTACGTAACCCATAGTTGCATGTATGCATGCATGCATGATTATATTATATTATATTCTTTTTCTTATTGTATCATATTTTTTATTGTATTCTCTTTCGTATTGTTTTATTTTCCCACCATCCTTCATAATTCGACATGTTGTATAATCCCTTTATCTTTAGCAAATAATATTTGCTTCCAAAACTCATAACTTATAGTTCGTAACTATATTTTTTTAATAACCACCACCATTAAATCATATGGTTTCCAACCAAAATATATATCCACCTTATATACATTATCCTTGTGTATGTATATATTTACCACGTAGGTAATTCCCATGAGTTTAATAAACTCTTATATCATATGTTACATTTTATCATCTTATGTTAGATGATTATTCCCATTAGTTGTATTGTATTGTACAACTTATATTAAGATTGTTATCCTAATATTATGTAACATTTTATGTTGTACATTTACAACTCCTAAGGTTCATTCCATAAACACCTTAGTTTATAAATCCCATTTATTTATAGTTTGTCACATTATTTTATGTGAGTACCCTTCCTTATATTAATTCCATCTAAACCATATCATTGTCATAACATTTATAACTCTTATTAACTCGGTATAGCCCTTAACTTATTTAAATTCCGTTTTGACCACATAACATTATGTAATGTTATACCACATTCTAATATCATTTGATATGATATTTTTATTCCCTTTAATTTATTCCTATAGTTTTTATACAAAACTATCTCATATTGCCTCATAGGCATATATTAAACCTTATACTTCTCCGTAAACCATAATTTCCTTTGTTTACAAAATCACCCCTTTCTTTTTACCATGTTACATATACCATTTAATATAACATTTCTAACTTATGAAAGAGTATAACCTATGGTTATTTTTTGTAAATTCCGAACAGCCCTTGTGCTATTCTACAATTGCCATTTGGCCCTATTTATAACATATAGTTTTACCATCATAAAAATCATATCTTATACACATATCTCAATAGATACTCTTATATAATTCTAAAAATCACCAAATTCCACCAAAGGGTTATAAATATCCTTATTAACCCATATATTTTCGATATTTACCATTCCACCATCTATTTTTCCCCAAAGTGTCATAATGACATAATAACTATATATTTACATATATAGTTTATTTTAATTCCAAAATCCACCAAATAAATTCCTAAAAATTCTTAATAGCCCATGGGTGTTTTAAAATACCATTGTACACCCTTTATTTTTGGTAATAACATATTTACCACATATGTTATAAAAATAATCATTAAATACATAACTTATTATAAAACCTTAAATAAGTTATCTAACTTATTTATTTTGGTCAAAACCTAGCACATGGTCAATGTTGACCTCCTTAATATTTCCTTGACCACCAATTCCTTATAATTACGGTTTGCACCCAAACTTTCTAGAAATCACCATTTAACCCCAAAACTTTATAAAATCTTATAAACTTTATTTTAACTCCTTTTTAACTCTAATTTTCGGCTTTATTTTTCTAAAGTCCCTAAATTTAATTTAATTACACTATAACCCCTTATTCATTTCGGTAATAATTATATACCACCTAAGCTTAATAAAAGCTTGTAAATGCATAAATAAAATGGCCTAAAATACATGGCCTTATTACAAACATTGTCTTGCAAAATAAATTACACATAAATGTCCCAAAAATACATATAAATTTCGGCCTCACCATATAATTTTCATTTATTTACCAAACTTCCACACAATGTCTTAAATTTGACATTTATGCTTGTTTAATTAGTTATAAAATTTATTAAACCATTCCTTAAACATTTTAAGGTCAAACAGACCTTATTTTACCTCTTCACTCACGGCAATTAATATACACACACTTAAACTTGTGTTAATGTATCAAGTTAAGGTTTTAAGTGATTTATACCTTGATTTAGCTTAGGTAAAGCCTTGTTTGGGTTCGCCACCTTAAGGAGAAATTCTCCACAGCTTGTTTTACATGTTTTCAACAGAAACCAAGGCCTAGTTAGTCTCCAAGAAAGATCTAACCATAAGAGGTAATTTAATGTAAGATTTAAGGCAAAAATCACCTTAAGAATGCAAGGAGAGTTCAAGATGGTTTCAACCTGAATCAAACACACCACAAGGTGTTAGATCTACTATATTGACATAGGAAATAGCTAGATCTCAACAAGCTGCCTTGTTATTAGGTTTTACCTTGGAAAAATGCCTTAAAAGAGGGTATTTCCTTTGGATCTCGGCCATCCTTGCTCCAAATGGCTAACCAACTGATTCCACATGAAAAGGAGAAGAAGATAAGACTATGACCAAAGCTTCACAGCCGAACTTGAAGGGAATCAAAAGTTATGAGCTTAAAGCACATTTTTACCTTAAAATGTAGATTTGAACCACCTTGGTCCCTCTACTGGTCTCAACCGAGTTTAGCTCTTGTTCTAACCTTAGAACACTGAGAATAAGCCATAGGAATTGATGAGCCACGAAATCTAGGTGTTGGTAGTGAAGAGATGAAGAAAAAGAGCTAAAAATGACATTAAAACACTTACATTAAGAGCTTAGGAGCTAGGTTTGCCTTCCATGCTCAAGAACACACTTGAGAGCTTCAAAGGAAGGGGAGAGCTCGGCTGGGCAGAAGAGAATCGGACAAGGAAGGGAGAAAGAAAGTGGAAAGGCTTGAATATTAGAAAAAGTAAGTTAATTTTCAAAAAGTAAATGTATTAGGTAGGAATTATTGTCAATCAAGGACTTATGCTGCCTCCTCTCTTATTGTAGCCGATTTCCATGGTCCAAGTGGGTCAATTAATTGACCATTGACCATACTTGGTCAATTTGACTCATGCGGGCCCCATTTTAGGGTTTTATTAGTATTTTAATATTAAATTTGTAAAAATTCGTAAATTTCTGGAATTAAATTCCTAATATCATATAATATGATATTTTATTATATTTAAAGGTATTTATAACCTTTTAGCCCATTTAAAACCAATTTAGAAGGCGATTACACAAAAAACGTGCTTTAAGGAGTTTTAGTGCACATTTTGTGTCGCAAGGTGTTTCTGGGCTTGGTTTTCTTTGACAATGGTTTTGTTGTGTTCCTTACATGATATTTGATCATGTAATTCAATTTTATATCATTTAGAGGTCATTTGATTTTTAAGGTTTCTTAGAGCACCTTTTTGCCCTTTTTGACCCTGAAGCATGAAAGTGCTTGTTCTTTGTGTTGGAGTGTTGCCCAACAATTGTAATATGTTTAGTAATGTGTTAATATGCTTAGGACAATTTTTTAGGTCCTAAGTAGTTCATTTGGGTATTTATTTACCCTTAGCAGTCAAAGGGTGCAACATCTTGATTTGTGTTGACCACTGTTGTTCTCAGTTGACTTTTAAGACATGTTTAGGCCTTAATTAATGTGATTATGTAACACCCCTACAACGCTCCTATCATCTACCGAAGTCGCAGCGGAAATAACCAACCAAATAATAACTAAACGCCTTGGTGTTACAACGCCGTTAACCACCCACGTGGTTAACTAGGCAGAATAAATACAGTGTACCGGTCTGATGATCAGACTCCCGAGCATAGTAACTAACATCCATATATAAACATAACCGACAATACCGAGTATTTAATTTACAATCATCTCCAAACCACAATCATCCATAAGTGTATAACAAGGTATCAACATGTATGCCTCGGGAGCACAGGCGCATCCCGGGCTCAACAACCTACTTATCCAAAAGTATATCTACGCCTAGGACCTAGAGCCACTCAGCCTCTTCGATCCTCATCCTGCAATCAAAAAATATGGGGCCCCCGAGGGGGTCAGCACCTTTGCTGGTATGGCTAACGCGCAGCCCATCGACTAACGGGATACGCGCAACCAATTGTCATAATAACATGGCATTCATTTTAGAACAACCAACATATATATACATATAAACCATAGCATAGTAAGGGAAATTGCATAGCATCACAACATCAACATAACACCACAAACTTGGTCCTCACAAGGAACCTCCACCATAGTTAGTATACCATGAGAGCCTAGGGGTTTTTACCACCCCATGTTAAGCTCGTTACCATCCTCGTTACCGTCCGGTTATATAGAACGGTTAACTTATACCAAAGGCGTGTCGGATATAGTAATCCCGAGCACTCCGAAATAACATACGTATGCCCCTATGGCCCGACGTGAGTCAGTAACTAGCTTTGGATAAGCTAAGGGAAGGTAGAAACCAAATTGGAATACACCTATACATACACCAAGAGAGCCGAACCGGATATGATATCGACCCCCATCCATCACACGCGTGGCCGGAACAACCGGACTCCTCACTCCCCCGGTTAGCACTTGTTAGTGATCACACAACTTTTGTTAAGTCACATACAAGCAACATTTAGGTCTTGTTAGACACACCAAGGGAAAAGAGTCATAATAACACAACACCATAACATATAACAACTGTAAACTCTTTTCATGCCTTAATCTTATAAGGTCGTAAACACTCAGAAAACAAACAACACCCAAGCCGGTGTAAACCGTTAGGCAACAGACTGCAAGAAAACCATACCTTGGTCCTTGCCTTGTTTCGTTCCCACCTTGAGAGAATCCTATACACATTAGTAATGTCGGTTAATTATATTTAACTTCACACTTACTAAGTATTCAACATGATTGTATGACATGTTTTAATGTCTACCTCACCCTAGGTTACCTTCATTATACACCCTAGGGTTAACTACATAAGTCACATTCTTTTCTGTTTTTTTTTTTTTTTTTACAAGTTTAGGTCCGACCGACCTTGCCGACCGAACTTACCCAAGTTCGGTCGATTCCAGAATACATTTCCGTTAAAAATTTCCTACTCCGACCGAACTTACCAAGTCCGGTCCTATGTTCGGTCTTTTCCCGAGAGTTTCTCCCCTTTGTAAATTTAGCCCGACCGAACTTACCAAGTCCGGTCCTATGTTCGGCCTTTTCCAGAAAGTTTCTCCCCTTTGTAAATTTAGCCCGACCGAACTTACCATGTCCGGTCCCCAAGTTCGGCCTTTTCCAGTAAGTCAATCCGTACTCAAAATACAGGCCCGACCGACCTTGCAAGTCCGGTCCCCAAGGTCGGTCTTTTCCAGAAGCCAATTCTCGCAGGGTAAACTGGGCTCGACCGAACTTGCAAGTTCGGTCGCAAGTTCGGTCTGCCCCAGACCTTTGTTTTTCCTTTCTACATTCAACTCCAAACTTCACCCCATATAACCTAATACCCCCTAACCTCATTTGGGCACTTTAAACACACCTTAAGACATCCTTAAACACTCATAAAACTCATTTTCTAATTCCTTAAGCCTTTACTTATTCCTTCACAAAATTCCTAACACTTACAACATTTTCTCCTAGTTTCCAAGCGGTGTTTCATACCTATGATAACTACTATCCCAAATTGCTTTCTCCTTAACTTAACATCATCTCCCAAGCATCATCTCTCACCACTAATTCCTTATCTCCTTCTTGAAACTCTTTTCCTAGTGTACACTTCTCCTTATTTTACCAAAGTTTGCCTAGGTATTTACCTAAGTCCCAAAGTGACTTTGGTACCTACTAAATCTCAAGATCATGCCTAAGTCCTTATTACATTCTAGAGTACTTCCTAGTACATCAAAATTCCTTTAAAACATCATGAACTCCTTATTCATTTCCTACATTTTCTAACTCACCAATCCTCATGTAAACACTTAAAACTTCTTGCTTCTTACCTAAATTTTGACATGGGTTCCCTTAGAACATTACTAAGCCTAAACACTTTACCTTCTCCTTTAAACACACAAGAACATCTAAAATCACCAAGAACACTCTCATACACAATTTCACCAAATTTACACCACATTACAATATAGTGCACAATATAAATTGCATGGCACTTAGGCCCTTAAAATGCATGGCTCTTAGGCCCTTAAAGTGCTTAAATCATAAACACTGAATTTCCACAATATATATGCCTTTAACCTGCAAATACACTCAACACACATATGCCCTTTACTAGTCTCTTGAGAACACTTTACTAAGTCATTCACCATTTGCTCTTTAGGTAGTTTTAATAAGCATTTATAAGCTCATTTCTCCTAAGGCATTAAACAACATTTAAGTTAGTAGATTTACCTCTTTTCCCAAAATACTTCCTCTTGATTCCTTACAAAACCGTATGTATTTGGTTCCTTGTCAAGTTCTAGACAATATACAAACACCATAATGAGTATTCAAGCTTTGAGCTTCATCTCATTGTAAACCCTAATTTGACATTGTTTCAAAAACATTAATGTAGTTGTTTTACCTTGATCTTTGAAGAGTTTGAATATATACAAGAGAGGACTCCACCTAGTCCATGAAGAGTTGAAATGAAGCTAGAACAAAGTCACACAATGAGCTATATCAATGTGTATTTTCGGACATGACAAAAACAAGGAGGAAACTTGATTTTTGTTTGAGATTCCTTACCTAGAAGCAAAGGAGAGTAATAATATGTAAAATCCAAGCTCAAGCTCCTTCAATGGTGGAACACCTTGGCACCGAAATGGAGCTCTTGGAGTTTTAAGAAGATAGGAATGAAGAGCTTGATGAGAGGAAGAGATTGGTGGTCTTTGTTTTTGATTTGGACAAGTGAGCTAGGTTTAGCAAGTGGTCAAAGTTGGAACTTCCATGGTGGTAGTAGTATTACCGAGAGAGAACAAGGAAGAAGGAAGAAGAGGGTGGGAAACCGTGGAGTGAAGGAAAGAAATGAGAATGAAGAGGAATTACTTTTAGAAGATATTTAGTATAAAGTAAAAAGTAGTTTTACTTAGTTTGTTTTAATTACTTATTACCTTAACTAGAGAGTGGTGAGTCACCACATATAAAAAACCGGCCCCCTTATTAATATGAGGGTAATATAGTCTTCTTTTGTCAATTTAATACTTATACCACATATGTTACAAAATAGCTTGTAAAAATCACTATTCACCTATACAAGGCACTTAGAAGTGAAATTTTTGATTTCCCAAATATAGCCACCCAAATGTGATACTATATAGTACACATATATATTTAAGAGTAATGATGGACATTTAGCCATTCAAAACTCATTTACAAGACAATTTTTCAAAAACGTGCTTTAAGACTTCTTAAAGCACATTTTGTGTTTTAACTTGTTTTCAAGCTTGGTTTTCTTTGGTAATTGGTTTAATATGTTCATTAGTATATAAATGAGGTCTTGGTAAGCTCATTAGGTCTTACTCAAGTTTATCCCAAGCTTAGAGCACATTTTGGCTCTTATTGACTTTAAAGCACATTTGTGTTTCCTTTTGTTTAAATTTGTTTAAGGTTTCTAAGACTCTTTTTAGTCTTAATAAATCATGTTTTAATGTTTAACCAACATACCAAGGTTTGGGGTATTTCAATCTACCCCCCTTAAAAGAACTTTGTCCCCAAAGTTCATACTTCCCACATATCTTACTATTAGAACACGGGGAACATTTATAAAAACAATACTTCCAACCATCATTACCAACCTTACCATCATTCTTACACCACAACGGACTCAAGGTCCAATCCACACAATACCACAACGGACTCGAGGTCCAAACCATATAATACCATTCAGACACAAAGGTCTGTAACATCATAGACAATGTATACATATACATGTCGTACACAACCATAACCGAAACGGCTCTACCCCCCTTAAAAGGGGTACGCCCCGTACCCTATACATATAAACACTAAGAAGCAAACAATGACGGGTGCTTCGCCTTCATCTTTTCTTCCAGCTCCCAAGTGGCCTCCTCAACGTCCTGGTTAGACCAGAGGACCTTCACCAGTCTCACGGACTTATGGCGAGTGTCTCGAGTCTTAGTCCAGAATCCGTACCGGAGTCTCCACTGATCGCATGGTCGGCTCTAAGTTAGCCTTTCCGGCTGAAGCACATGAGACGGATGAGACATATACTTCTTCAACTGGGACACATGAAATACATCATGTACCTTGCCCAGCTCGGCGGGTAATCAAGTCTATAAGCTACCGGGCCGATCCGCTCCGTCACAACATAAGGACCTACATATTTCGGGCTCAACTTGCCCTTCTGACCAAAACGGAATACTCCCTTCATGGGGGATACTCTCAAAAATACCTGATCGCCCACGGCGAACTCCAGGTCACGTCGGCGCACATCTGCGTACGACTTCTGTCTATCCTGAGCTGCTTTCATATTAGCCCTGATCTGGCGAACTTCTGCCTGAACTTGCTCAAGATACTCTGGTCCTATAATGACCGTCTCACTCGATTCATCCCAGCATAATGGTGTGCGGCATGGTCTACCGTACAATGCCTGGAAGGGAGACATCTTGATCGATGCATGATAACTGTTGTTGTAGCTAAACTCGATCAGATGTAACTTATCAATCCAGCTGGTCTGAAAGTCAAGTGCACATGCACGTAGCATATCCTCAAGTGTCTGTATAGTGCGCTCACTCTGACCATCGGTCTGTGGGTGAAACGCCGTGCTCAATTTCAGTTCAGTACCAAGTGCCTCTCGTGTAGACTTCCAATATCTGGATAAGAATCTGGTATCTCTGTCAGATACTATCGTCTTTGGTACACCATGATGTCTAACAATCTCTTTATCGAATAATTCTGCCAATCTTGCCACTTTCCAGGTGTCCTTCATCGGAATGAATCGAGACACCTTGGTCAGTCGGTCAACTACCACCCAAATCATATTTAGACCTCCCCTTGTAGGCGGAAGCCCTACACGAAGTCCATAGATATGTCATGGAACTTCCACTCCGGCACTGGCATTGGCTGCACCATACCACCAGGCCGTCGGTGCTCAAACTTGACCTTCTGACAAGTGAGACACCTCAACACATCGTTTACATCCTTTTTCATTCCAGCCCACCAGAAATATCTTTTCATACCTTTATACATCTTTGAAGCTCCGGGGTGAATCGAAGTAGTAGAACAATGGGATTCACTCAATATGCGCTCCTTCAGCTCAGCGCTACTCCCGGTATACACAACCGGCCATTAAGCCTAATCAGGTCATCATCGTGGAGTCTGAAGTCATACTTCTGACCCTCGAATGTGCCATCAATAAGCTTCTGTCTAATTTCCATATACTGATCCGTCATCTGAGCACTCCGCACCTCTTCAACCAAGCCAGTATGAGAGACTAGCGAATGGAGAGAGTGTGCTCGGCGACTCAATGCGTCAGCTACCACATTTGCCTTACCCTCCTTATACTGTAAATCGATATCATAATCATTCAAGAATTCAACCCACCTTCTCTGCCTCATGTTCAACTCTTTCTGAGTGAACAAGTATTTCAAGCTCTTGTGGTCAGAATAGATCGTCACACTTACCCCATACAAGTGATGTCGCCATATCTTCAGTGCGAAGACAATGGCCCCCAATTCTAAGTCGTGGGTAGGGTAGTTCTCCTCATGCTTCTTCAGCTGTCGGGAGGCGTAAGCCACGACCTTCCCGTGTTGCATCAACACACAACCCATACCCCTGCCTGATGCGTCGCAATAGACCTCAAAACCATCTGGACCGTCTGGTAATGTCAGAACCGGTGCAGATGTCAGAGCATCCTTGAGACTCGTGAAAGCTCTCTCAGTCGACTGTCCACTCGAATGGTGCATCCTTTTCATCAAGGAAGTCATCGGCTTCGAGACACTGGAGAAGTCCTCACAAATCTCCTATAGTAACCTGCCAGACGAGGAAGCTCCTAATGTTGGCGGTAAATGTCTTAGGCCTTGGCCAGGGGTGCGAACTTGCATCTATCTTTGCCGGATCAACAGCGATCCCGGCCTCAGAAATACATGTCCAAGGAATGATACTTGGTTCAACCAAAATTCACACTTAGAAAATTTAGCATACAGCTGATTCTTTCTCAACGTCTGCAATACATCTCTCAGGTGGCTTTCATGCTCACCTCTCGATTTCGAATACACAAGTATGTCATCGATGAAGACTACCACTGATTTGTCCAACTGATCTTGGAACAAACGGTTCATTAAGTCCATGAACTTTGCTGGTGCATTTGATAAGCCAAACG
This sequence comes from Limonium bicolor, assembly GCA_023374045.1. Classification (NCBI taxonomy): domain Eukaryota; kingdom Viridiplantae; phylum Streptophyta; class Magnoliopsida; order Caryophyllales; family Plumbaginaceae; genus Limonium; species Limonium bicolor. The sequence continues at coordinate 66,314,198 of CM041780.1, read as the reverse complement.
GCATAACGGTGAACTCATAGTGCCCATACCTAGTTCTGAAAGCTGTCTTTTCGATGTCACTGTCACGGATGGCAATCTGGTGATATCCGGAACGTAGGTCTATCTTGGAGAATACTGATGCTCCCCTAAGCTGATCAAATAGATCGTCGATGCGTGGTAAGGGGTAACGGTTCTTCACCGTAACAGCATTCAGCTCCCGATAATCAATACATAGGCGGAGGCTACCGTCCTTCTTCTTCACGAAGAGGACCGGCGCTCCCCATGGTGACACACTAGGGCGGATAAAGCCCTTGTCGAGTAGGTCTCGCAGCTGCTCCTTGAGCTCTGTCATCTCTGCTGGAGCCATACGGTAAGGTGCTTTCGCAATGGGTCCGGTGCCCGGAACAAGTCGATCTCAAATTCAACCTCTCGTGGTGGCGGCATGCCCGGCAGTTCCTTAGGAAATACATCAGGAAACTCCGAGACTACCGGCACATCTGTGCTAAACTGGATCTCTCTCTATGTCCTGGACATAGCAGAGGTATACATCATTTCCCCGTCGTAACTCACGATACATGGCCATGGCGGTGATGATCTGTGTCGAAGGCTCCCTGGGCCTCTGGCGGTATGATATAGTAACCCCAGATGGACTCCTAAGAAGCAGTCGATGCTCGGCACATAGGATTCTACCCTTGTACCGCTCCAACCAGTTCATCCCGACAATCACATCAAAACCCAGTCCGTCGAACTCTATCAAGTCGATCGGAAACTCCTCATCCATGATTCGAACAACAGCATCTCGGTAGTAGCGGGTACATCTGATCTGCTCTTTCGACGGGAGAGTGACCACGAAGTCTGGCATCTCTTCACCATCTAACCCCAGCCTCTTCGCAAATGATAGCGAAATGAATGTGTGTGAGGCTCCAGAGTCGAACAAGATCGATGCATCCACGCCATTCACTGGAAAGGTACCGGTGAGGATTGTGCCGCTCTTGCCGGCTTCTGCCTTATTGCAGACACTCAGTATACCTCCCGTTCCGAGTGCACAGCCTAATTCATTGGCAAACTAATAAGTATTGGGTAACAACACGTTGATATGATTCAAACAACTCCACTTTATTCATTAACACACTCTTTTACAACATTCATTGGCTTATACTGTCGCCATGATTCACACTTACAATATCCTTAATACATACTGGTTCACCACATAATTATACAAGGCTTAAAACTGCCTGAAGGTCAAATTCAAACGTCCGGGTTTCATGTGTGTGGCATTGATCACTGCCGACGGTGCGGTATTCAGTTTGATCTTTCTGATGCCATGGTATAGCATCCTTGATTGCCCACCCATGATTAATACATCCCCCGATTTCAGAAGTAGCTTCTTTGCGAGATCAGCACGCTTCTGCTCGCCATACACAAACACAGCGGTATCACCAATGGACCAAGACACCACGGGTACTCCCTTACTTAGAGACTCGGGTGACTCGTCCTTGTCTTGGTGCATACCCAAACGTCCACCTTTCTGGTAGAAGTTTACAATGCATAAATCTGCCTTTACACTTGGAATTGATTCCGTCTCAACTTGCTGAGCAATTCCCACGGCGTGGTTAACGACCGCGTGGAACTCCTCTGGTATACTTGATACTGTTGCTCCATCTTCAGCTCGTACTTCTTGATATGACTTGGTGTAAGGGTTCCAGTCCTTACCCATGCACATCATCTTCAATTGCATCCTTGCTCCGTTCGGGTATTCGGGTGTGTAGAACCCTCCTGGTTTTGCTCCAAGTTCGTCGCATCGTCTGATGATGTGGATTTGTGCTTCCGGTGTCAGGTATCCATTTAAGAGTATCATACCTGGCTGGATAACCTGACATTGCTCCAATGGAAAGTCGTTGATGTTGATGGCGGTTTCTTCAGGGTTTGGTGCGGGTGGGATTGGATAGCAGATATTGAAGGTTCCTAAGTTTCAAATTGCCTAATTTAGGTGTTTTCCACATTATGTTCTAACTCTTTACTTATATGTTTATACCCTTAGACTTGCTAACACTCATGCATGAAATGCGGTAAGCAATCACTTTTTCATTACAGTTTAGGCGGTACCTGGTCTCGAAGAGGATCCTGGTGCCTCAGACCGGTCCACCACATTCAGGGTGGCCTTGCCGGACCCCGTAGCCTTCCCCTTCTGGGATTCAGTGTACTTCTTGTCAGAAGTCTGCTGAGTAATCGCCTTCGGGCCTTCAGTGGTCGTGGTAGTGTTACCCTTCCACTGCCCCTTTGGTAGTTTCTGCCATTGGGATTCGTCCAACACTCAAACTCACGGTGCCCCATCTTCTGGCAGTGGCGGCACCTCACATCATTCCCCTTGCAGTCTTTGCCGGGGTGGTCTCCATTGCACCACTTACAGTAAAAGTGGCGCTCCGGTCCAGAACCCGCGCTAGCTGCTATACAACACACAATCAATACTCACTTCCATCTCAACAACATACACCTCAACTAGATACACATGGTTAAGTAATTACCCTTAGGCGGGTAGGAGCGTAGAGGCTTCGCCGCATACGCGTACGTGAGCTTCAGTGGCTCATCAGCTGTGGTGGTCTGGGCTTGGCCCTTGTCACCCTGGTACTGGCCCTTCTGGGGCTGAGGGTAGGGTTTCTTCTTCTTCCTCCCCCATACCCTTGCTGATTCTGGCCCTCGTTGGTGGCCTTGCGCTTGTGCGCATTTTCCTCGTCCCTCAGACGGACGGTAATTTCAACCTTTGCAGCGGCATGATAGCACTCCTGTATTTTAGGATGTCAGTCACGCCCCGCAAAACAACTACCAACTCACATTAACATTCACTCACGGTATAAATGGATTCACAACAAGGTACTCTAATTACCTGCAAGGTGGTATACTCAGCTGGCCCCATCCCATAGCGGAGACGGTGGCTCAGTCCATTGTAGAACCGGTTCACCAAACCCGGTTCGATACCCAAGTCTGGTAACAAGTGGATAAGGCCGGTGAATGCGGTGTAGTAGTCATCAACCGACATCTTATCCCCCTGCTTCAGACTATCAACTCGAGGCGCTTGGCCTCCTGCACATGCACCGGGTAATACTTGGCTCGCAGCAGAGCCGTGTACTCCCTCCATCCAAACTCAGGATCAGTCATCCTGTCCTCCCTCACCAGTTTCCACCAACTCTGTGCCGACCCTTCAAGTAGTAGGCGGCAAGTCGGACCTTAGCCTCAGCAGGTACGGCCAAAGTCTCGTAGGCGGTCTCCAACTCGGAGATGTACGCCTCTAGCTTACGGGGATCGGTCTCCCATGAAATGATGGCGGCCTCAGATCAGCCAGCGCCTTGACCCAATTGGTCTCTCGTGGCGGTGGTGGCGGTGGTGGCTGAACTCCGGGCTGTTGCCCTTGCTGTATAGCAGCAACCAACTGGGGTACCATCTGGGCTACGGCGGCTGCAACTGCCTCAGCCATAGTCTGGGCCGTAGTTCATCGCCCTGGTCACCCATATCTCCCGTACCGCGTCTGCGGCCTCGACATCGCGGTCTACCTGACATCTGAATTCATATGAATATCATTAGCATTATGCTTGCACACTTATCGGTCCAATGGTTATAGCATCTTCCCGACAACCAGGTAATTCCACACTTAGTTAGTGGTTAACCTTCCCAAGTCCGCTCACTTAGGTAACTGTAGTTAGGTTTCCTAACTCGGTATATTCCTAAGCTCGGTATTCTAGTCATCAGAGCGATACTTCGCTCTGATACCACTTTTTGTAACACCCCTACAACGCTCCTATCATCTACCGAAGTCGCAGCGGAAAAACCAACCAAATAATAACAAGCCTTGGTGTTACAACGCCGTTAACCACCCACGTGGTTAACTAGGCAGAAAAATAATGTGTACCGGTCTGATGATCAGACTCCGAGCATAGTAACTAACATCCATATATAAACATAACCGACATACCGAGTATTTAATTTACAATCATCTCCAAACAACAAATCATCCATAAGTGTATAACAAGGTATCAACATGTATGCCTCGGGAGCACAGGCGCATCCCGGGCTCAACAACCTACTTATCCAAAAGTATATCTATCGCCTAGGACCTAGAGCCACTCAGCCTCTTCGATCCTCATCCTGCAATCAAATAAATAGGGGCCCCCGAGGGGGTCAGCACCTTTGCTGGTATGGCTAACGCGCAGCCCATCGACTAACGGGATACGCGCAACCAATTGTCATAATAACATGGCATTCATTTTAGAACAACCAACATATATATACATAAACCATAGCATAGTAAGGGAAATTGCATAGCATCACAACATCAATGCATAACACCACAAACTTGGTCCTCACAAGGAACCTCCCACCATAGTTAGTATACCATGAGAGCCTAGGGGTTTTTATCAGCCCCATGTTAAGCTCGTTACCATCCTCGTTACGTCCGGTTATATAGAACGGTTAACTTATACCAAAGGCGTGTCGGATATAGTAATCCCGAGCACTCCGAAATAACATACGTATGCCCCTATGGCCCGACGTGAGTCAGTAACTAGCTTTGGATAAGCTAAGGGAAGGTAGAAACCAAATTGGAATACTACCTATACATACACCAAGAGAGCCGAACCGGATATGATATCGACCCCCATCCATCACACGTGGCCGGAACAACCGGACTCCTCACTCCCCCGGTTAGCACTTGTTAGTGATCACACAACTTTTGTTAAGTCACATACGAGCAACATTTAGGTCTTGTTAGGCACACCAAGGGAAAAGAGTCATAATAACACAACACCATAACATATAACAACTGTAAACTTTTCATGCCTAATCTTATAAGGTCGTAAACACTCAGAAAACAAACAACACCCAAGCCGGTGTAAACCGTTAGGCAACAGACTGCAAGAAAACCATACCTTGGTCCTTGCCTTGTTTCGTTCCCACCTTGAGAGAATCCTATACACATTAGTAATGTCGGTTAATTATTATTTAACTTCACACTTACTAAGTATTCAACATGATTGTATGACATGTTTTAATGTCTACCTCATAGGTTACCTTCATTATACACCTAGGGTTAACTACATAAGTCACATTCTTTCTGTTTTTTTTTTTTTTTTTTTTACAAGTTTAGGTCCGACCGACCTTGCCGACCGAACTTACCCAAGTTCGGTCGATTCCAGAATACATTTCCGTTAAAATTTCCTACTCCGACCGAACTTACCAAGTCCGGTCCTATGTTCTCTTTTCCGAGAGTTTCTCCCCTTTGTAAATTTAGCCCGACCGAACTTACCAAGTCCGGTCCTATGTTCGGCCTTTTCCAGAAAGTTTCTCCCCTTTGTAAATTTAGCCCGACCGAACTTACCAAGTCCGGTCCTATGTTCGGCCTTTTCCAGAAAGTCAATCCGTACTCAAAATACAGGCCCGACCGACCTTGCAAGTCCGGTCCCCAAGGTCGGTCTTTTCCAGAAGCCAATTCTCGCAGGGTAAACTGGGCTCGACCGAACTTGCAAGTTCGGTCGCAAGTTCGGTCTGCCCCAGACCTTTGTTTTTCCTTTCTACATTCAACTCCAAACTTCACCCCATATAACCTAATACCCCCTAACCTCATTTGGGCACTTTAAACACACCTTAAGACATCCTTAAACACTCATAAACTCATTTTCTAATTCCTTAAGCCTACTTATTCCTTCACAAAATTCCTAACACTACAACATTTTCTCCTAGTTTCCAAGCGGTGTTTCATACCTATGATAACTACTATCCCAAATTGCTTTCTCCTTAACTTAACATCATCTCCCAAGCATCATCTCTCACCACTAATTCCTTATCTCCTTCTTGAAATCTTTTCCTAGTGTACACTTCTCCTTATTTACCAAAGTTTGCCTAGGTATTACACTAAGTCCCAAAGTGACTTTGGTACCTACTAAATCTCAAGATCATGCCTAAGTCCTTATTACATTCTAGAGTACTTCCTAGTACATCAAAATTCCTTTAAAACATCATGAACTCCTTATTCATTTCCTACATTTTCTAACTCACCAATCCTCATGTAAACACTTAAAACTTCTTGCTTTTACCTAAATTTTGACATGGGTTCCGTTAGAACATTACTAAGCTAAACACTTTACCTTCTCCTTTAAACACACAAGAACATCTAAAATCACCAAGAACACTCTCATACACAATTCACCAAATTTACACCACATTACAATATAGTGCACATATAAATTGCATGGCACTTAGGCCCTTAAAATGCATGGCTCTCAGGCCCTTAAAGTGCTTAAATCATAAACACTGAATTTCCACAATATATATGCCTTTAACCTGCAAATACACTCAACACACATATGCCCTTTACTAGTCTCTTGAGAACACTTTACTAAGTCATTCACCATTTGCTCTTTAGGTAGTTTTAATAAGCATTTATAAGCTCATTTCTCCTAAGGCATTAAAAACATTTAAGTTAGTAGATTACCTCTTTTCCCAAAATACTTCCTCCTTGATTCCTTACAAAACCGTATGATAATTTGATTCCTTGTCAAGTTCTAGACAATATACAAACACCATAATGAGTATTCAAGCTTTGAGCTTCATCTCATTGTAAACCCTAATTTGACATTGTTTCAAAAACATTAATGTAGTTGTTTTACCTTGATCTTTGAAGAGAGTTTGAATATATATCAAGAGAGGACTCCACCTAGTCCATGAAGAGTTGAAATGAAGCTAGAACAAAGTCACAATGAGCTATATCAATGTGTATTTTCGGACATGACAAAATCAAGGAGGAAGCTTGATTTTTGTTTGAGATTCCTTACCTAGAAGCAAAGGAGAGCAATAATATGTCAAAATACAAGCTCAAGCTCCTTCAATGGTGGAACACCTTGGCACCGAAATGGAGCTCTTGGAGTTTTAGAAGATGGAAGGAGAGCTTGATGAGAGGAAGAGATTGGTGGTCTTTGTTTTTTGATTTGGACAAGTGAGCTAGGTTTAGCAAGTGGTCAAAGTTGGAGCTTCCATGGTGATAGTGGTATTACCGAGAGAGAACAAGGAAGAAGGAAGAAGAGAGGTGTTTGCAAACCGTGGGAATGAAGGAAAGAAATGAGAATGAAGATAGGTTGCTTTTAGAAGATATTTATGTTATAAAGTAAAAGTAGTTTCACTTAGTTTGCTTTAATTACTTATTACTTAACTAGGGAGTGGTGAGTCACCACACTTATAAAAACCGGCCCCCTTATTAATATGAGGGTAATATAGTCTTCTTTTGTCAATTTAATTACTTATACCACATATGTTACAAAATAGCTTATAAAAATCACTATTCACCTATACAAGGCACTTAGAAGTGAAATTTTGATTTCCACCAATATAGCCACCCAAATGTGAACTATATAGTACAATATATTTAAGAGTAATGATGGACATTTAGCCATTCAAAATCATTTACAAGACAATTTTTCAAAAACGTGCTTTAAGACTTCTTAAAGCACATTTTGTGTTTTAACTTGTTTTCAAGCTTGGTTTTCTTTGGTAATTGGTTTAATATGTCATTAGTATAAATGAGGTCTTGGTGAGCTCATTAGGTCTTACAAGTTTATCCCAAGTTAGAGCACATTTGGCTCTTATTGACTTTAAAGCACATTCGTTTTCCTTTTGTTTAAATTTGTTTACTAAGTTTCTAAGACTCTCTTTTTAGTCTTAATAAATCATGTTTTAATGTTTAACCAACATACCAAGGTTTGGGGTATTTCAGATTAAATATTTAATCCATGCTTTAATAATTTGGGGTATTTCATATATGGTCAATGTTGACCACCCAAACACTCCATTGACAGCATTTATCAGTAATTATGAAAATACCCCTATTATCTCTAGTTTACATTTAAGTGTTTAAACTTTATAAAAATTACATTTTATGTTTTAAAAATTCCTAAACATCCCCCATTCGGTTTTAATTATTGTTTAGCACCCTAAACTTTATTTATTTACGTGACCCACATGGTAATTCTTTTGTTCATTTTAACACTTATAAGTTCATAAATCAATTATAACTTTATATTCAATTTATGTTACACTAAATTCATCATTATTCATACAACATGTTCTAGGTGAAATGTTCACTAAATTACACTTTAGCACCAGAAAACATGTTTAATTCATTTAATCACCCAAAAACTTAATAATTTGGTATTTAAAGCTTTAAATAACTATAATAAAATGGCCTAAACATATGGCCTTCAACATAACATAAACTTAACCATAAAATGATATTAAAATGTCCATAAACTATAGGTTATACACGACTTGCTACATATTTTTCATTTAACTCATAAAAATCATTTTTCTTTCATTTTTAACTTATAAACTTGACTTTAATAAGTCATTAGCACCTAGGTTCACCCAGGGGCGGACCGAGAGTGAAACTCTTATGGGGTCCAATATTCACAGTGTTTGTCTTAGCCAGGTTTATCTGGCGAGATCAGGATGCATGGAGTACTCGTGCTGGGAAGATGGCGGATCCAAAGTCTTCCATATCAGATACATAATATATTCGTCCGGTACATGTTCAATAAATGTCTACCCACAAGCAACTTCGTCGAAGTCAAGCCGCACTAGTATTTGTCCATAAGGGCTGGGGTCCATTTGACAGTATGTACGGTAATCTTGGCAAGACTGGATTCTCTAGCCAATTTCTTGTTATTTTCAGCCGACAGTCTATGATATCCCAAATGAGAATACTGTTATTAATCCCAACACGTTGACTGCTATTTTAAGCGTTATTAATATTACATAAAGGACGAGGAAAACAACGACTTCCTTAATCCTCTGTATCTCTTCTCGATCGTCACACGCCGTTGCTGAGACTGCCATGGTTGACGGTTACGCAGGGATATATATTTTTTTCTTTAAATACCTATGGGGTCCTGGACCCCTTTGGACCCCATGTCGGTCCGCCACTGGGTTCACCAACTAAACATGTAACCATAATTTTCTACACATTTTATGGTTCAAACAGCATATATACACTTGTACATTTTTGGCCCTATTTATTTTAACATTAATAACCTTAATGTATATAAATAAGGTTTTAAGCATCATTACCTTGTTTAAAAATCACCAAGGCAGTCCACACAGCCACTCCCATGCTCCACGACACTATTTACAGAGCCTTAAGTTAGGTTTGTTTTTTATAACATTAAGTGTAACACTATTATAAACCTTAAGACCTTAAATGAGTGTTTTACCCTCTTAAAGATGGTTTTCTCTTTGGGATGATGTCCCTACTGCCTCCACACACTATGGGGGGGGGGGGGGGGTTCCAGACCCATTAAGTCAGTATAATAACATTGAACAAAAGTTTAGTTAATAACATTGACAAGTTACTTAGTTTATGGAGTTTTTAAGCAAGATTAAAGAAGGATTTTACCTTGGAATTTTGGAGGGTTTCAGGTGGTATTTTTGACCACCTATAGAGGGTAATAACACCCTTAGTTTATGTGGGAAAAAGCAAGGGAAATTAAGGGCTTGAATAGCCATGGAAATTCATGATTTTACCTTCCTTTGGAGCCTTTTAATGAGTGTTTTGGGGCAGCTCTTTAGCTCAATGAAGAAGGCTTGAAACACCCTTCATAATTGTGTCAAAATATGTAGAAAAAGGAGTAAGTGGAAGTTCATTTTCGGACTAAGCATTGGAGGGATGAAAAAATGTGTTTTAAGGCATTTTTCCTTACCCTAAGGTTCTTAAGAGGTTTCCCCAGCCTTTAGGTTGATATTGGACGTGGCTTGGGTCCTCCAAGTCAGTATTGGTGCCTTATATGGAGTGGAAAGAGTTAAATTCGGCCATGTACATAAATAAAGGAAGAAGAGTGTCTTAAAGCACATTTTTCTTACCTTGACTTACCAAGCTGGTTCTCCTTGTTTCACCACGGTTTTTACTGACCCATGCTCATAAAATTTTGGGTTATAATGAAATAATATCAGTGGTTGGTGATTTGGTGAAATACCCCAAACCGAAGTATGCTGAGTAAACATCAAGTTATGATGTAATAAGGATAAAACATGCCTTAGAAACATTGGTAGACAATTTAAACCAAGGAAAACACAAGAAAACACCATAAGAGTAGTTTAAGCAAAAATGTGCTCTAAGCTTGGAGTAACTTTGATTAGCACCCAAAAATCATTCTAAGACCTTATTAACATGATAATGACATGTTAAATCAATTACCAAAGAAAACCAAGCTCAAAAACAGCCTTAAACACAAATTGTGCTTTAAGGACTTCTTAAAGCATATTTTGAAAAATTGTCTTCGAAATGAGTTTTGAGTGGCTAAATGACCCATGATTACACCTTAATCATATTGTACTAATTAGTAACATTAGAAAGCCTAAATCAATGAGAAACCAAAAATTTCACAAATTTGTGCACTATTGTGAATAGTAACAAATAGGCCCAAATTAGCCTTTAGTCACTCTATTATTAATTGGTCAAACAAGACCAAAAGTCTTATTAATGAAGGGGGGGGGGACGGGTTTTTAGATGGTGAGTCACCATGAGGGCCAGAGAAAAGTAAGGAAAGAGGTGGAAAGTGAGTAAATTCACTATTTGCTTAAAATCCAAATATCTTAACTAGTTCTCTCTCTCCTCTCTTCTCCATTTCACACACCTTCACCAACGTTTTCTTCTTCCCATCTATGTTCCAAAACCGTCCACCAAGCAGCAGCCATGGTGCCTCCACCTTCAATTGTCACCAAATGACTCATTTTAGCTCCAAATCAAAAAGTAAGCCGATTATCTTAGTTGGAGCAAGACCTTCCTTTCTATCTTTTCAAATCCTTCAAAGCTCAAGTTTGGTGCCATGAGAAAACTCCATTGATGGAGGAAAATCAGTTTGAAGAGCTATTTTGGTTCTCCGTCATCCAAGGTAATGAAAGTGAAAGAAAAATCAACTTTCCTTCATTTTTCTTCATGACCGAAAATTGCTTTCTCATGGGGGTTTTTTGTTTTACTCCTTGAACTAGCTTGTTTTGATCACCAAGGACTAGTGGAGTTCCTCTTTGATTCATACCCAAGTCTATCTTGAGACTCAAGGTAATCATCCACTTTTAAGCTTTAAAACACAATTTAACCTAAGAATGAGTTTCTATTAGTTTAGGCATATTGCTTAGTGCTCATAGGATTATTTGAATGTGAATTAGAACATTGGCAAGGGAATTAAAGTTCATTGCCGAAAGTCAAGCAAGAAAATCCAAGGAGAAAAGTGTGAAAAGCTTGGAAAAACAAGGTAAATGTTTCACCTAATGGTGGTTTAAGGTTTTAAGGGATGAGATTTAGATAAGTACTAATGTAGCTTAAAGCTTACATTATGTAATGGTATATATAACCTAAGAAAAAGAATTTGAACAAGCTTGTGAACTTGTAACTAAGGAGCCAATGGAAATGAGTTAGTAAGATAAGTATAAGGTGAATAATGAGAACACTTATATTGCTATGGGAGCATTGTTGTGTGTATTTGCAGGTTGAAAGCTTTTATATGTGGGAAATTCAATGTTTAAGTTTAAGTCATTTAAGGGCCTAAGAGCCATGTCATTTAAGAGCCTTAGTGCTATGCAATTTAAGATTATTGCACTATATTGAGTTTGTTATGAATGAGTTAATTTGGGTGAGAAATATGATGAGAAAAATATTTGATGTGTGTAAGATGATTGTATGAGAAAAACTATGCATATGGGCATGATAATATACTAGAGGAGCTATGACAAAATTTGAGTAGAAAACAAAGTGTTTAAGTGGTTGTTGTGAGTTAATATGACCTAGGATTTACTAGGAGTCATTAAAGGAAATTTGAGTGGAAATGAGTTAACTAAGGTGTCCTTGAGGTTCAGAATGGCCTAGAGTTGTCTAGGAGGAATTAAAGGTTAGGTGGGTGTATTAAACACACCAAAGTCATGGTATGAGGAATGTTAAGACTTGAGCAAAAATCTGGAGGTAATGGTGTATAATGTTTTAAGATGATTTAGGTTTGAACTAGAGAATATAACAATGAGAATTTTTGGGTAGCTTGTGTAAGTGGTGAAGATGCTAGTAGTGAATTAATAAGGTTATAGTTTGGATGGTGATGATTGTACTTGGGTGATGGAAGTGAAAATTGTAAGAGAATGTTGTAAATTGTCAAGGTGAATGAAGAACAATGTTAAGGTGTTAAGAGGATGAAAAGAAATGTATAGGTATGTTCAAGTTTAGGAGTGATGAGTAACAAATGGAAAGGAGAGAAATTTATGCATGGAGATGCAAGAAAACCTTGGAAGTTTAGCAAAGGAAAGATGGATGAATGATGTTAGAGGAGTAGTTATATTGGTTGAAAGGAAACACTATGGTTAGTTGAAGTTTTAGGCAAAATTTACATGTTGGAAGTGTAAGGAATTAAGTTATAAGTGTTAAGAGTTTAGTAAGACCTTGAATAATGATCAAGGAATTTGGAGGTGAGTTGATCCATGAGTTAGGAGGATTTTAAGTGCTAAAATGGTGTTAGAACATGTGTGAATACATGGGGAAAGATTAGAAGAAGATTGGACAAAATAACAAGTGGAGAATGAAGTTCTAAACTGTAAAATTTGACAGTTTAAAGTGTTTCCAGGACTTGGTCCTTGGATAAAGTCCCGGATCAGCACTAAAAACAGGTCGAGAATGCACCCCAGGACTGGTCCGGGACCTTGGGTAAGTACCAAGTCCAGGACCATAGTTAAAAAACTGCCGAAAATCATAAACACATTGGTCCGGGACTACATATCCGGACCATGTTTCGGACCAGGCAAAATTACAAAGAAAGTATGCTTTTTAGATGGTAAATGATGGGGGCTTGTTGGGTAATGCTATTATAAGGTTGTTAAGAGTTGTTTGGTGGAATTTTATGGCCATTGGAGGTGTGAACAAGTGTGAGGTGAAATGGGAAGTAAATAACATAAGTGGTTAAGCTTGAACTACAATGGTTTAGTGGTATTTAGTTGGAGATCAATAGTGATGATATGAGTTAGGTTAATTAAAAGAAATTAACCACCCGATTCGATCAATGTTCTAGGGTTTGAGAATTTGGACTCAGGAGGAGAGTAAGCAACCGAACGACCAACGGTAAACGGTATGGTTTTCTTGCAGCCTGCTTGCTAACGAGGTGTCCCTCGGCTTGTGTGCTATTTGTTTATGTGTGCCGACTAAACAAGATAAAGCATGCAACCGAAATATTATGTTTGTTGTGTGATTGTGATGCACTAACACGACTTACCTTGAGAACTTACTAACTAATGTTTAGTAAACAATGGTGTGAGATTAAGGAACACTCCCTAACATTGTTTTATTAGTAATCGAAAGAGGCTAACTAACAAACATTGACTTTGAGGCTTCCACTAACTGGAACTTGGGGGGGGGGGGAGTGAGGAATCCGGAATCGTTCCGATACATGTGTATTAGGGGAGGTCGGTATCCTTATCAGGTCTCGACTTCCAAATATGACTTGTCTTCGGACTCGTCACCTAGAGTCGACATAAAGACTTGGTCACCTCGATTTCTGTTCGAGGTGGGAGGCATTACTGAGGAGGTGTGGTGGGATCTACCTAAATCCCAACCAATTCTAACAAATATTGTTTATGTAAACCAATGGAGCTGATAACTCATTGGTTAGGGTTACATGACCCGACAAGATAAACAATGAATTAAGGAACAACCATTCTAATTAAAGAACGGTTGACTTAATTAAGATAAGGACTAAGATAAGATTTGAGATAAGGTTTGAGATAAAGTACAGCCGATTCTAATTAAAGAACGGTTGATACATTGAAACTAAGATAAGGACTAAGATTGAGGTAAGGTAAGAATGGATTGAGATTAAGAGGTATCATAATTTAAGGAGTTAAAATACTAACTCACTTACTAAGGGAACACTTTTAAGTCGTTCATTGTGTTGAACTCTGATTGTTCATATGTGGATTGATGTTTATTGCACTTCTTATTTATGTTGTGTACCTAATCAATCTTTATGCCATGACAATTAGTCGTCGTAGCCCCGTTAGCTTGGGGGCTATAAGAGAATCGTACCCGCAAAGGTGCTGACCCCCTCGGGGGCTACTGTTTATTTTGCAGGTGAATAGTAGAAGACAACCATCCTGAGAGTAAGATGGGGTAGACGTATTACGGGTTTAAGTGCGACCTACGAGTTATGCATGTACTCTCGTATGGTAATTGTGTTAGTAAGTTGTATAGGATGTAAGGAGATTGTAAGAATGTTATGTAATTGGTTAAGGCTTGTAAGTACTAATTTTTGGTATATTCGGGTCCATCAGACCGTAGCTAGATCTTGGAGATTTTAGAATGCCTAGTTGGTCACGTGGGTGACTAACGGCGGTAACACCAAATGTTGTAAGAAATCCGTTGCAAAGTTAATATAAGTGAATGGAGGTTTATGAGATAAGTATGGCTTTATGAATTGGGGTGTTACATCTGGAGCTAGGAAATGGAGTCTTGAGGTAAAAAAGGGCTTAAAACACCTTTATAGACTTAAAGCTTGAAAAGGGATGAAGATGGTGAAAGATGAGAGTATGCTGCTGTAACCACGTCAGGAATGAAGAGAGGGGAGTGCTGGAAATGAGCATGGGCAAAGAGGAAATGATTGTGAGTGTGGGTATAAGTAAAAGATTATTTTGTCTTAGGTAATTAGGTGTGTAAGGGCTAGGTTTTGTTTTTATGTGCCATGTGTATTCTTCAGCCTTCTTTTCCCTTGTTGTAGGATCCGGTGGCTGACTCAAACCAACTCAAGGTGTGAGTCTAAGAGTTGGTTTGACTCAATCGGTCTTTGAAAGTAAGAAACACTCTGTGATGTAGAGGCACTCAATCGAACTTCGTATGTGACAACACTTGAGACGTAGAAACACTTAGCCGAACTAAGTGCGCGGAAGCAGTTGCTCAAGGTAGTGAAGTAAGATAGACTTAGCGGAGCTAAATGGATTAACACTCGAAAGGTGGAGGACTCTGTCGAACTCAGCAGGATACACAATATAAGTTATTTTATTTCCTGGTCAAAACAAAACAACTTATAATGCCCACTCAGTAGATGAGATCTACTTCGTGGTTTTCACGCACTCACCCAATACAATCTCTGATCAGCTCAATGATAAGTGTAGTGAAAACTAGGTCCTACCTAGAAAGACTCTATCGATATGCACAAACGAATCTAGTACTTCTCTCTCTCTTTTTCTCTCTCTAAAATAGGCAAAGCTTTCTCTAAACAAAAGCTCTGAATGATTCTGTTTGGAAAGCTGCAATGAGAAATGAAATTAATACTCTCTTATATAGTGGAGCCGGTGAGGGAGTCTGCTTCCGAATTTCTGCCATCTGAACGTTGTAGTTTCTTAAAATCCGGTCCTAACTTCTTTATGAACGTTGCTAAGCCTTGACCCTTAATTTTCGGACAATTACCAATCCATTGGACGACTTGGCAACGTTCAATTATGACTTTCACATCTGATGTAGTAGACTGACTCTGTCAGTTCCGAAATTTCAGGAACCAATGACTCTTTCCTTGAATTTCGGAAGCTGGAGCCATATTTCGGAAGCTGAAGCCAAGTCTTCTGATTAGTGCCATGTTGAGAGAATTTTGGTCCAAGTCTGAACGTTGATGACCGTTGTAAGTCAATGTAGTTGCTGTACTTGCTCCTTAATTTTCGCAACTGACCGACAGACTCCTCGAATTACCAGAAAGTCAAGGCTTTGGATTTTGCTCACATTTTGCATGAATTTCGGCCCAAGGATGATAGTTGATGGCTGTTATGGTTTAGTGGACGTTGCTCCTTGAATTTCGTTACTGATTGATGAATTCACATGGATGGACTCTCTCGCTCTTTCGGTAAGGACAGAGACTCATTCAATCTTTCAAGGTTGACGGACTCTGTCTTGTTTTGAGAAGTGTGATTGACTCGTTTGATCTGGTTGACTATCTCAGCAACACCTTCATACTCCAACAGTTTCCCCCTTGTTGCTGATGATAGCAAAACTCTTTTTGTGAATCCCGAATGAGTCAATCTGCAAAACAAGACAAGAGAAAAAAAAGAATTTTGGGGAACCGACCCTGTCCAAGTTCCCCCTTAATCACAGCATAGATTGAGTAACTCTGTTAGAGTTCCCCCTGAATCGATGAGCACAATTTGGCTTACTAAGAGAGATTGAAAAGGGGAATATATGACTAAGTTAAGAAAACTGCAACCAACATGATCTAGTACCAACAGAGTAAAAACGAAACAGAATATCCAAACTTCACCTAAGACCTAGTCACATAGAGACAGAGTCAATCCAGAACATAGCCAGAGTGACTCGTTCGTGAGAGACGGGATTCACTACTTCCCCCTTTTTGCTGTCATCAGTAAGGGAAGTTTGCAACAGAGTCTAAGTCAATCCGTACATTAAAAAACAAATAGACTGTATCCATAACGCAAACATACTCATGGACGACAAGGGGCAAGAAGTATTGTCATATTCCACAAAACCTTTCATTGCCACATACTCATAACTTGTAATGATCCCTGTTGCATTGCATTGTATTTTTGAAGACTTTATAGCTCTATATTTGCAATGCATAGATATTTAACAAGTTTGAGCACACAGGGACTGTCTCCATCCCCCAGACTTTTCTCTCCACCCATGTAACAGCTTTGGGCCAACTTTCCCAGGTTTCGCATCCTTAGGAAGTTAGGTGATAAAGCACCCTTAAAGGCTTAATAACCGAGTGGACGAGGTCCGTTTTGGTTCAGGAGAAACAAGTTAGCGGAGTACCTTGCCTTTGTCCTCTCCCCCTTTTTTTTAGGAGAAAATCACAAGGGACACAAAGACAGACACAGTCTAATATGAGAACACGGATTGACTCAAACAGTACGCAAACAACACCTACTAATTATACAGCCAAAGAAGGAGAGAGACTACCGTCTTACGTTGATTGAGTCATTCCAATTGCTGAACGGAGTGCCTCGAATCTGGTGGTAGGAAGAGGCTTGGCAAAGATATCTGCTAGCTGATCCTCTATTGGAACAAAGTCAAGTTGAATTAGCCTTTTCTCGACACAGTCCTTCAAGAAATGGAAACATATTTCAATGTGTCTGGTTCTCGAATATTGGATTGGGTTTCCAGAGATTTTACATGTGCAATTATCACAAAAATACCAATTTGATCTCAGCAAAATTTTGCTTTGTAGAGGGCCAAGAGACTAAGCATGGCCAAGGAATTGTGCATTGCTAGATGCACTCTTTCGATCATAGAGGGAATCTGTCCAATCAGAATCACTAAAACCAGATAAAATAATATAGGGGAACGAATGTACCATATATGAAGTTGACTGGTTCCTTTTAAGTATCGAAAGATTCGCTTGACCGCCTTGAGATGGGACTGTTTGGGTGCTGCTTGAAAGCGAGCACATAGACAGACTTGGTCGTCAGAATGTATGGCATTTAGACACTTCTTGTACATTTCCTTCTTTACGTCCCGTGGTTCTAGAGATCCTGTACGTTCATCAAAAACTTTGCAAACGACATATGAGAGAAGTACTAAATTGAATCTTTCACAAATTTGAAAAATGCTTAACAGACTAGGTTGAAGTCCAGTGACCAGATGGACTCCACCTACCTTAAACTTGGAGGGGTTACCTATGGTGCCAACTCCCACGATTTCACCTTGGTTGTTGTTTCCAAAGGTGACCTTACCTCCTTTGTAGGATGAAAGCGAGCTGAATTTGTCGGGATTTCCAGTTGTGGAGCACCCTCTGTCCAAGTACACATAGTCCATCTCCACGCTCGCTTCCACCTGCAAAAAAAATCACTTGGTACTTTTGGGAACCCAAATATACTTGGGTCCCCTTTTTGAACCAGATTTTTTCAGCTTTTCTCGTGCCTCAAGGATAAGATTGAGTCGCTTGATATTAAATGACACATCCTTGTGAAGCTTTTCACAGGCACTATCTCTATGTCCAAGACTCCCGCAATAACCACAAATCTTAGTGGGAGGAAGATTGACGTATTTTTGTTGTCCTTTCCACCAAGAATCAAAATTTTCTTTTTGTTGTTGGCGCTTGGGTTTGTTGTTGGATTTGGACATATTTTTAGGGATATCGAATTTACCTTTATGCCACTTGGGCTTCGATTGAGTGGATCCAACTCCAGATCGTATATTGACTATCTCTTGGGAGAGTTTTTCAACTTCCTTTTGAAGATTATCACGATCTTGACTAACTTCCTTGATCTTGGAGTTGGCCCACTCGGGCAATTCTGATGGAGTGACCTGCTTGATGAAATTGACTGGTTTGAGAGAGAGTGCATGTTCCTTTTCTTTCAATTTTCTAGAGAGTTGCTCAACAGAAGAGGTTAGAGAGATAACTTGAGATTCTGAACTATTTAGCTCATTCTGCAAAGAACAACACTTGTCAGCGAAAACAGTGAGGTCATGTTTGAGAGAGTCAATCTGAGTGAGTGACTCTTCCTGTTCCCTTTGGTTGGATTCAGTAAGACTCTTGGTTTTGTCGAGCTCCTTTTTAAGGGAGTCAACACGACGCCGAGAGTCTCGTAATCCAATCTAAGAGCAGAAATAGTCTTATGTTCCTCAGCTTCATCTCTTAAAGCATACATAAGACTTTTTGAGATTCAAGTTCCTCACTTAACTCGGAGATTTTTCTGTTAAGACTTTTTGAGAGTTAGTTTCAGAAGCCATTTTAGCAATTAAAGTCATAAAACCCATAGGAGTATACGATAAAGGTCTGTTTCAAGATGAACGAGTTACCTCATTGTCGGGGATCATGGACTCGTCGTATCATGTGCCATGAGACATACCAAGCCGCTGGACTCGTGTCTGATCGTCGGAGTCTGAATCACCCCAACCGACATGCCATGCTCGTTGATTGACTGTCAGCCTAAGCAAGGCTCTGATACCACATGTAGGATCGGGTGGCTGACTCAAACCAACTCAAGGTGTGAGTCTAAGAGTTGGTTTGACTCAATCGGTCTTTGAAAGTAAGAAACACTCTGTGATGTAGAGGCACTCAATCGAACTTCGTATGTGACAACACTTGAGACGTAGAAACACTTAGCCGAACTAAGTGCGCGGAAGCAGTTGCTCAAGGTAGTGAAGTAAGATAGACTTAGCGGAGCTAAATGGATTAACACTCGAAAGGTGGAGGACTCTGTCGAACTCAGCAGGATACACAATATAAGTTATTTTATTTCCTGGTCAAAACAAAACAACTTATAATGCCCACTCAGTAGATGAGATCTACTTCGTGGTTTTCACTCACTCACCCAATACAATCTCTGATCAGCTCAATGATAAGTGTAGTGAAAACTAGGTCCTACCTAGAAAGACTCTATCGATATGCACAAACGAATCTAGTACTTCTCTCTCTCTTTTTCTCTCTCTAAAATAGGCAAAGCTTTCTCTAAACAAATGCTCTGAATGATTCTTTGGAAAGCTGCAATGAGAAATGAAATACTACTCTCTTATATAGTGGAGCCGGTGAGGGAGTCTGCTTCCGAATTTCTGCCATCTGAACGTTGTAGTTGCTTAAAATCCGGTCCTAACTTCTTTATGAACGTTGCTAAGCCTTGACCCTTAATTTTCGGACAATTACCAATCCATTGGACGACTTGGCAACGTTCAATTATGACTTTCACGTCTGATGTAGTAGACTGACTCTGTCAGTTCCGAAATTTCAGGAACCAATGACTCTTTCCTTGAATTTCGGAAGCTGGAGCCATATTTCGGAAGCTGAAGCCAAGTCTTCTGATTAGTGCCATGTTGAGAGAATTTTGGTCCAAGTCTGAACGTTGATGACCGTTGTAAGTCAATGTAGTTGCTGTACTTGCTCCTTAATTTTCGCAACTGACCGACAGACTCCTCGAATTACCAGAAAGTCAAGGCTTTGGATTTTGCTCACATTTTGCATGAATTTCGGCCCAAGGATGATAGTTGATGCTGTTATGGTTTAGTGGACGTTGCTCCTTGAATTTCGTTACTGATTGATGAATTCACATGGATGGACTCTCTCGCTCTTTCGGTAAGGACAGAGACTCATTCAATCTTTCAAGGTTGACGGACTCTGTCTTGTTTTGAGAAGTGTGATTGACTCGTTTGATCTGGTTGACTATCTCAGCAACACCTTCATACTCCAACAGTTTCCCCCTTGTTGCTGATGATAGCAAAACTCTTTTTGTGAATCCCGAATGAGTCAATCTGCAAAACAAGACAAGAGAAAAAAAAGAATTTTGGGGAACCGACCCTGTCCAAGTTCCCCCTTAATCACAGCATAGATTGAGTAACTCTGTTAGAGTTCCCCCTGAATCGATGAGCACAATTTGGCTTACTAAGAGAGATTGAAAAGGGAATATATGACTAAGTTAAGAAAACTGCAACCAACATGATCTAGTACCAACAGAGTAAAAACGAAACAGAATATCCAAACTTCACCTAAGACCTAGTCACATAGAGACAGAGTCAATCCAGAACATAGCCAGAGTGACTCGTTCGTGAGAGACGGGATTCACTACTTCCCCCTTTTTGCTGTCATCAGTAAGGGAAGTTTGCAACAGAGTCTAAGTCAATCCGTACATTAAAAAACAAATAGACTGTATCCATAACGCAAACATACTCATGGACGACAAGGGGCAAGAAGTATTGTCATATTCCACAAAACCTTTCATTGCCACATACTCATAACTTGTAATGATCCCTGTTGCATTGCATTGTATTTTTGAAGACTTTATAGCTCTATATTTGCAATGCATAGATATTTAACAAGTTTGAGCACACAGGGACTGTCTCCATCCCCCAGACTTTTCTCTCCACCCATGTAACAGCTTTGGGCCAACTTTCCCAGGTTTCGCATCCTTAGGAAGTTAGGTGATAAAGCACCCTTAAAGGCTTAATAACCGAGTGGACGAGGTCCGTTTTGGTTCAGGAGAAACAAGTTAGCGGAGTACCTTGCCTTTGTCCTCTCCCCCTTTTTTTTTAGAGAAAATCACAAAGGGACACAAAGCAGACACAGTCTATCAATATGAGAACACGGATTGACTCAAACAGTATGCAAACAACACCTACTAATTATACAGCCAAAGAAGAGAGAGAGACTACCGTCTTACGTTGATTGAGTCATTCCAATTGCTGAACGGAGTGCCTCGAATCTGGTGGTAGGAAGAGGCTTGGCAAAGATATCTGCTAGCTGATCCTCTATTGGAACAAAGTCAAGTTGAATTAGCCTTTTCTCGACACAGTCCTTCAAGAAATGGAAACATATTTCAATGTGTTGGTTCTCGAATATTGGATTGGGTTTCCAGAGATTTTACATGTGCAATGTTATCACAAAAATACCAATTTGATCTCAGCAAAATTTTGCTTTGTAGAGGGCCAAGAGACTAAGCATGGCCAAGGAATTGTGCATTGCTAGATGCACTCTTTCGATCATAGAGGGAATCTGTCCAATCAGAATCACTAAAACCAGATAAAATAATATAGGGGAACGAATGTACCATAGATGAAGTTGACTGGTTCCTTTTAAGTATCGAAAGATTCGCTTGACCGCCTTGAGATGGGACTGTTTGGGTGCTGCTTGAAAGCGAGCACATAGACAGACTTGGTCGTCAGAATGTATGGCATTTAGACACTTCTTGTACATATTCCTTCTTTACGTCCTGTGGTTCTAGAGATCCTGTACGTTCATCAAAAACTTTGCAAACGACATATGAGAGAAGTACTAAATTGAATCTTTCACAAATTTGAAAAATGCTTAACAGACTAGGTTGAAGTCCAGTGACCAGATGGACTCCATCTACCTTAAACTTGGAGGGGTTACCTATGGTGCCAACTCCCACGATTTCACCTTGGTTGTTGTTTCCAAAGGTGACCTTACCTCCTTTGTAGGATGAAAGCGAGCTGAATTTGTCGGGATTTCCAGTTGTGGAGCACCCTCTGTCCAAGTACACATAGTCCATCTCCACGCTCGCTTCCACCTGCAAAAAAATCACTTGGTACTTTTGGGAACCCAAATATACTTGGGTCCCCTTTTTGAACCAGATTTTTTCAGCTTTTCTCGTGCCTCAAGGATAAGATTGAGTCGCTTGATATTAAATGACACATCCTTGTGAAGCTTTTCACAGGCACTATCTCTATGTCCAAGACTCCCGCAATAACCACAAATCTTAGTGGGAGGAAGATTGACGTATTTTTGTTGTCCTTTCCACCAAGAATCAAAATTTTCTTTTTGTTGTTGGCGCTTGGGTTTGTTGTTGGATTTGGACATATTTTTAGGGATATCGAATTTACCTTTATGCCACTTGGGCTTCGATTGAGTGGATCCAACTCCAGATCGTATATTGACTATCTCTTGGGAGAGTTTTTCAACTTCCTTTTGAAGATTATCACGATCTTGACTAACTTCCTTGATCTTGGAGTTGGCCCACTCGGGCAATTCTGATGGAGTGACCTGCTTGATGAAATTGACTGGTTTGAGAGAGAGTGCATGTTCCTTTTCTTTCAATTTTCTAGAGAGTTGCTCAACAGAAGAGGTTAGAGAGATAACTTGAGATTCTGAACTATTTAGCTCATTCTGCAAAGAACAACACTTGTCAGCGAAAACAGTGAGGTCATGTTTGAGAGAGTCAATCTGAGTGAGTGACTCTTCCTGTTCCCTTTGGTTGGATTCAGTAAGACTCTTGGTTTTGTCGAGCTCCTTTTTAAGGGAGTCAACACGACGCCGAGAGTCTCGCAAATAATCTAAGTGAGCAGAATAGTCTTGTTCCTCAGCTTCATCTCTAAAGCATACATAAGACTTTGAGATTCAAGTTCCTCACTTAACTCGGAAAGATCAGACTTTAAGAGAGTTAGTTTCAGACATTTTAGCAATTAAAGTCATAAACCCATAGGAGTTATACGATAAAGGTCTGTTTCAAGATGAGAGGGGTTACCTCATTGTCGGGGATCATGGACTCGTCGTATCATGTGCCATGAGACATACAAGCCGCTGGACTCGTGTCTGATCGTCGGAGTCTGAATCACCCCAACCGACACTGCCATGCTCGTTGATTGACTGTCAGCCTAAGCAAGGCTCTGATACCACATGTAGGATCGGGTGGCTGACTCAAACCAACTCAAGGTGTGAGTCTAAGAGTTGGTTTGACTCAATCGGTCTTTGAAAGTAAGAAACACTCTGTGATGTAGAGGCACTCAATCGAACTTCGTATGTGAAACACTTGAGACGTAGAAACACTTAGCCGAACTAAGTGCGCGGAAGCAGTTGCTCAAGGTAGTGAAGTAAGATAGACTTAGCGGAGCTAAATGGATTAACACTCGAAAGGTGGAGGACTCTGTCGAACTCAGCAGGATACACAATATAAGTTTTTTATTTCCTGGTCAAAACAAAACAACTTATAATGCCCACTCAGTAGATGAGATCTACTTCGTGGTTTTCACTCACTCACCCAATACAATCTCTGATCAGCTCAATGATAAGTGTAGTGAAAACTAGGTCCTACCTAGAAAGACTCTATCGATATGCACAAACGAATCTAGTACTTCTCTCTCTCTTTTTCTCTCTCTAAAATAGGCAAAGCTTTCTCTAAACAAATGCTCTGAATGATTCTTTGGAAAGCTGCAATGAGAAATGAAATACTACTCTCTTATATAGTGGAGCCGGTGAGGGAGTCTGCTTCCGAATTTTCTGCCATCTGAACGTTGTAGTTGCTTAAAATCCGGTCCTAACTTCTTTATGAACGTTGCTAAGCCTTGACCCTTAATTTTCGGACAATTACCAATCCATTGGACGACTTGGCAACGTTCAATTATGACTTTCACGTCTGATGTAGTAGACTGACTCTGTCAGTTCCGAAATTTCAGGAACCAATGACTCTTTCCTTGAATTTCGGAAGCTGGAGCCATATTTCGGAAGCTGAAGCCAAGTCTTCTGATTAGTGCCATGTTGAGAGAATTTTGGTCCAAGTCTGAACGTTGATGACCGTTGTAAGTCAATGTAGTTGCTGTACTTGCTCCTTAATTTTCGCAACTGACTGACAGACTCCTCGAATTATTAGAAAGTCAAGGCTTTGGATTTTGCTCACATTTTGCATGAATTTCGGCCCAAGGATGATAGTTGATGTGTTATGGTTTAGTGGACGTTGCTCCTTGAATTTCGTTACTGATTGATGAATTCACATGGATGGACTCTCTCGCTCTTTCGGTAAGGACAGACACTCATTCAATATTTCAAAGTTGACGGACTCTGTCTTGTTTTGAGAAGTGTGATTGACTCGTTTGATCTGGTTGACTATCTCAGCAACACCTTCATACTCCAACACTTGTATACAACCGAGACAATGGGAGAGTGCTGTTACATTTCTAGTTTGTGTGTGTAAGAGAGGATGAGGTGTATTTGTCTTATAATAGGTGAGTTGTTCTTTAATGCTTATTTTTTATTCTAGCTTACTTTTTGACTTCTAATATATCATGTCTGATTTTTTTTTGTCCCCTAGCCTGAATATACAACCGTGATTGTAGGAAATGTTGGGAGGTATTTGTTTTGTGTGATAAGAGATGAGAGGAAGAGTGTGGAAAGTTACTTTTGCTTTATTCCTCTTTGGTACATTCTTGTCTTCTTTTGTTTTCAGCTTGCTTTTGACTCATTTTCTTACTTGTTCAGCCGAGGC
Source organism: Limonium bicolor (assembly GCA_023374045.1). Classification (NCBI taxonomy): domain Eukaryota; kingdom Viridiplantae; phylum Streptophyta; class Magnoliopsida; order Caryophyllales; family Plumbaginaceae; genus Limonium; species Limonium bicolor. The sequence goes on along the minus strand of CM041780.1, from coordinate 66,289,508 downwards.
CATTGGGAGGATGAGGTGAATTTTCAGTTTGTGTGAGGGAGGATAAGAGGAAGAATGGTAGAAAATCACATTTACTTTTTTCCTCATTTGTACTCCCTTGTCATCTTTCATATTTCACTTTCCTCTTTTTTCTCTATGCATGGACGGCTGCACATGTGTGGGGGACCATTTTGAGTTCCAAGTCTTAATATTAAGACATTAAGTTTGCACACTTGTGACTTTATTTATGTGTTAGGTGGTAACATGTGTTATTTTTGTTTTAGAGTGTATAAGTGGTTGTTATGTTTAATAATTTGTTTGACTATCTAAAATGTTTTATATAGTCTAATGAGTAATATTTATGATTTAATACATATACTAATGTGTTACATGTAGTACTGATTTTAGGAGTTGATTCCTCCTTAATAATGTTCTCTCTTTGATTAGAGATTTATGTATAGTTTGGTGTCCATTTTGGACTATATGTTTATACACTAATGTTTATAATGAGTATTACTAATTAGGTGAATATTTGGTAATTATAACCTTTGTTTGATTTAATTCCTTATTAATTAAGGTAATTAATGTTTAGGGTATTTCACATGGAATGAGCAAAGAGGAGAGCCAAATCTGTAGCAAAATGGTGTAGGAGGATCTTGGAATATCTAGAAAAGAACTAGCACGCAAGACTTTGAAAACAAGAGTTGAACTTGGGTATAGTGAATGCATTTGTCTAGGATGGAATTTTAATGGTCAAATTGAGTGAGAACAAGGTGAAAAATGTCAAGAGGAGTTACGTAATGCACTAGTGTGCAAAAGTGTTGAAATTGGAAATTGAAATTGGTAGAATTGAACAAGAGTTGGGTAATGAGTTGGACCAAGGGTTTAGAGCATGACTAAGAGTGTTTTAAGGTGTTTAAACATGTAGAAAACATGTGGAAAGATTAGGGAATGATTATGTGTGGATTAAGGTTGGAATTGGGGTTGAAAAATGAAGTTTTAGCAGCTTTTTAGCAGGGTCTGGGACTTAGAGGCCGGACCAAGTCCCGGACCAACACGAAAAATGCCCTGAAAGTTTAGAAATGTAGTGGTCCGGGACTAGGGACCCGGACCAATACCCGGACCAATGTATAAAACAAGCCGTAAGTTAAGTTATGCTTGTGTCCGGACTATAGACCCGGACCATGTCCCGGACCAAGCACAAAAATCACCCGTATGTGTTTTTAAGGCTTTAAAACATGGGGAAATGATGGGTATTGGTCTTATATGTTGTTTAGGACTTGTTTGGTGACATATAAATGTCCTAAGATGTAAAAACAAGTGCTAAAAGTGAGTGAGAAGTAAGTAACAAATGTAAATGAGTTTAAAATGTAAGGGGTAAGTAATGGTAAGTCGGGAAACTCTAAAGATTAAAAGAGTTAGATTAATTATAGAGAATTAACCATCCGATTCCGTGTGAGTTATAGGATTCGAATGGTTGGAATCCAAAGGAATGTCGGGGATAGAACAACTACGGTGAAGAGTATGATTTTCTCATGCCCTGTATGCTACCTTGGCTACCCTGATTTGTGTGTTGTGTTATGTGTTATGTGTGATCACTTAAATAAGATAAAATGCACGAATCGGGTTTATTGCACTTTCTTGTGCTTGTAATGTATTGTTCCTTTGTTAGATTGTATTTGAACTTGTTGTTTGTATAATTCATGAAAAGTATGGATGATGATGAAGGGCTTGATTGTGGTTGTGCAATTGTGCTAACCCTTGACTTAGTGATCGTGAAATGATTCTCACTAACTCACTAACTATGTAACCCTTCTAACTTTGAGTAAATTGGTAAATTGGAGTATGTAAAAAGCCCGATATTGTTTCGACCACGCGTGAAGATGAGGAGACACAAGAGGTCGGATCCGATTCCTGGCCTTAATCTTTTCCATGGTCCAAATCCCTTAAGTGGGTAGCAACCTGGATTAGTGAGCCAACCTAAAGCCCGGTGGTGGGATATCGTAGTCCCTGGCCAGAGGTCACATCGACTTGACTTGAGTATTGAAGTAAGAAAAGTATTTGGTATTGTAAAGATCATGGCTAGTGTAAGTCATTGATCCCGAGTAAAAGAGTAAAGTACATCCGATTAACCCGGATGAGTAAGTAACTAACAAAGTATTGTGGATGGACTTGGAAGTGCATCTTAGTGCCTTGGTAAGTATGAATGGTTGATTTGTGAATGTCTTCCATTGTATGTATCGAATTGTATGTATGTGTGCACTATAGCATGAGTGTATTATTGTTCATTATAGCATGTATAAATAAAATGAACTCCATGTATGTGACCAAGTAGTCGGCGTACCCCCGTTAGCACGCGGGGTATGCGAATTTCATATGCAGCTTTTGCTGAGCCCCTTGAGGCGCTGTTTTTATATTTCAGGTATCCGACAAGATAAATGGTCGAGAGTGAGACCGGGCTATTATGTTTAGTTTGGCTAGGAAATATCTTGGATGGTGTATTATTTGTATACGGGCTTATAGCCTCTTGAACTGCCGGTGTACCGAGCGGTACACCCTTATGTATTTTGGAAAGCGTGTAGACTTATGAGACATGGGTAGGCGGTTAGACTCTTGATAAGCATGTATGGGCTTATGGGAAATGATGTACTTTGATATTGTACCTTAGAAAACTCGATATATTGTATTGTGAGTATTGAGCAATGTATGAATGGAGAATCGTTGTACTCGGTTTGGAATTTGAAGTGTGAATTGTATTGTTTGTGCTCGGGTATTCCGGTCCATCAGTCCGATGCTGTAGTGGAAGTAGGCCTTGTTAGTCACGTGGGTGGCTAACGGCATTGTATCACCCGCTGATGTGTATGGATTATCCGCTGCGTATATATGGAGGTACGAGATGATTAGGCGGTAATGACGGGATTAGCAGTAGGGGTGTTACAATGTGGTACACCTTTTTGTATTTTGGGAATTGTATAGATTTGGGTGAACATGAGTAGATATTAACTCATAGCTGGTTGTATAGACTTGCAAGAAATGATGTATTTTGGATCATGAGCTTTTAGTACTCGGTAATCAATTGTAGTAGATGTTGTTATGATAATTTATGGAAGCTTGGTATTTTTAGTTATCAGACCGTTACTATTTGTAGATGAGGCTTGTTAGTCGCGTGGGTGGCTAACGGCGTTGTATCACCCGCCGATTGAATTGAATTTCCGCTGTGATTAGTAAGACGACCGAGACGATTAGATCATAATAAGAGGATTAGAGGTAGGGGTGTTACAAAAAATGGTATCTGAGCGCAGTTGCGCTCTGATAGCTAGGAATTACCGAGCATAATGATTACCGAGTTAGGATTACAACTCGTTTCACAACGAATAAGTAGATACCTACCCTTGAATAACCGTTAATGATTACGGAATCCCTTTAATGTCTAAAAAGATGATACAATTATTTAAACCCAAGACCTTGTGGTCACAGTACCTAATCTAAATCGTTGCTTTTTCAGATGTCAGGAAAAGGGTGTGGCCGAGGCCGTGAGGAGTCTACTGAGGAACCCAACACACAGACGATAGCTGAGATCGTGGTAGCCACAGTAGCACATATGCTACCTCAAGTGATTACGGCCATGCAGTAGACACAACAGAACCAGCAGACACAGACTGGACCAATTCCACCCCCACCGCCTAGAGAATTGAGTTAGGTAAAGAGCGTCGCAGATCTATGATCTCCATGCTTTAGAGGTGAGAGCGACCCCGCCAAGCTCGAGGCCTATATCTCCGAGATGGAGACGGCTTTTGAGACCTTCGAGGCTTCTAATGGAGTGAGGGTTAGGATAGCTGCGTACTATCTGAAGAACGCGGCTATGGACTGGTGGAAGCTCGTAAGGGGCGAATGCATTAAAGACCCCACCTTCGATTGGGAAGCCTACACCGCACTTCTCCGGTCCAAGTACTACCCGGAGCACGTGAAGACGAAGAAGAGGCTAGATCTTGATGCCTTAAAGATGACGGATAGGATGACCGTTGATGAATACTACCAAACTTTTACTTCTATTCTCTGACTACTGCCTGACCTTGGGTATATCGGCCAGGTCTTGGTCGACCGCTTATAAGGCGGATTGAGCCATCGCCTCCGGTACGGCATGAGGTACACCCGGTTTACCTCTCTTCAGGTAAACATTGGTTTAAACCCTTAATGCCATTGTCGATATAAATTAATATCTTGTTGTGCAAAGAATAACGCCTAACCCCCGATTACTTCAAGAGTGTTACCATGCTGCATCTCGTGTCAAGATTACCGTCCAGCTAAGGGACGAAGAGCAAGCGCTCAAGCACAAGGCTAACAACAAGAGTACCGACTCTAATGAGCAAGGTTAGAACAAAGGTTGGAAGAAGAAGAAAGGGAAGTACACTCACCCGCCACAAAATAATACCCCCGGAGAAAGCCGTGCCTATACAGAGAAGGGCAAGGCAGCTGAGCCACTACAGCTTGCCTATTCTGCACTGGTGGCTGCAAAGCCGCTGAGATCTCACCCGCCTAAGGGTAAGACTCTGAATTATATTTGTACACATGTGAAATTAGTACTACAGCATCAAACGTTGCTAACTCTCAAACTACAAGTTCTAGTTCTGGCTCGGGTAGGAACAACACCGAAGGCCGCTATTACAACTGCAAGATCTGCAAGAATAACCACCCCGACACAGATTGCTAGGGAAGATAGGTGAGATGCTATGAATGTCATCAGATGGGACACCATTCCTTTGAGTGCCCAAACAAACCGAAGCCTAAGGGCAACTACCAGGGCTACAAGCAAAGAGAGGGCAAGGAAGTTGAAATACCCCAAAGGTTTATGAACCTAATTAAAGGATAAATCATGAAATTATAAAGGCTAATAAGCCTTAATGAATTACAATCATTAAAACTCCTAACACACTTGTATAAATTAATACATACACTCCATGGAGTTTATTAAACCTTATTTATACCATGGAGATAAAGTCTATGAAGGCTATTAAACCTTACATAAACATGGACACAAGTGAAGCGTTATATAGGAGGAAATCAACTCACAAGTTGATTTATCATGTTACACATTATTACATGAACAAAGAAATATAAACAAAATATAATTAATCATTTTACATTGGAAAATATGTCATGAATATTTTGGGAAGTGAAAGCAAGGCCTTAAGACACCTTAAGAGATTATTTGGGAAATTTAAGAGGCATTAGAAAATTGGTTAAGAAGTCAAGAATAAAAGATGTCGCGTTTTCGCCTAATAAGGCAAAACACAAGCCAATTAGAAATTAAATACTGATTAATGGAATTTATAAATAACAATAATAATTATTGTTTAAAAATATAAATTTGGAATCATAAAATGACTCGTCTCGCTAAACGGGACATCGTGTCGTAAACGACACGAAAAACGGGTATGAAACGAGTTAGAAATGACATACTAAATGAAACAAAAAAATGGGCCAACCAGCCAAAAGACTGGGCTGACCCAGACACAAAAAATAACCCAACCTTTTCATTTCTCTTACTCACGGTATTTGAAACCCTAGCTACCGATGAGGAACGACATGTGCGCCCCCTCTTCTAATTCTCCCCTCACCCAGATTTTCTAAACCCTAACTGGAATGACAAGCCGACACCTCCTGCATCTCGTTTCCTCTCTCGATCTCTATCTCCATTCCCGCACCTCTTCTCTATTTTCTCTGTTCAACTTCATCCTTATACAATCCTAAAACAAGCAAACAGACTATGTCGCCTCTCTTCACTCTCGGTAATTTAACAACCTACTTCTTCATTCCTCATCTAATTTTGCTAACCGGTCGAGCGAGGAACATAAACTCTACACCTCCATTCTCTCTCGGTCGCGCAGATCCAAGAAGGAAAATAAGGTAAGGCTTCGTTTATCCTTCTACGATCTTTCACTGTTTTGGAGTTAACTTGAGCCATTATACTTTCCCTAACTCCTCTTTCTTCATCCGCATGGTGAATCATCAGGGACTTCGCTATGCTTGGCCTACAACCAAAAATTCAAAGAGAAAACCGAGAGCAAACCCTAACTAATTGGGTAAGTTGAATTTGGTACCTACAACTGTAAATTTTCGTTATCTTTTTTTTTCTCCTTCTCAAATCTGAAACGAATACCTTAATTCCATTCCTAATTTCGAATAGGACCTACCGTTAGGGGCTAAAGACTCTTTACAAAAAAAAGGTTAAACGCTTAACCTTTGCAATATTTCGAGTTAATGTGGCCTAAACCTTGTACTTATCTGCAAAGAAGTATGTGTTATTTCGGTTCTGGAATGCTGGCTAGTTGAGAATGATTTTGGGTTCTAGCTAATTTCGAACTTAGGGTTTGATGGCCTTTGATTTCGAGTGTGAACTTTAGGGTTTAGTTTTTGCATGTGGTGGATCTAAAGAATTAGGGATTTTTGTAGGTGTTTGGGTTAATTTGAAAATTTCAGTCGAATTGGTGGTTGGTTAATCCAGAAATTTGAGTCTATTTTTAATAGTTTGATTAATTCGAAAGTTAGGATATTGGTTAATTTGTTGTTGGTTCTACCGTTCTAGCCGAAAGTTAGTATGGCATTGGTGTTTTAGCGAGTTCAAAAATCTTGGTAAATTTAGTTGCTTATCATTTCGAACGGAGGATTTAATTTGAGGCTAAACTTGTAAATTAGGAATTAGGGTTTGGCAAGTTAAAATTATGGTGCTGAATCAATTTGGGGGTTTCGCTATCAGGGTTTCTGGGAGTTAAAAGATTGATTTAGAAAGCTGGTCAAAATTGGATTCTCTGGTCAACCCGAAATTAGGGTTAGAAACATTAGAGGAATTATATATATATATATATATAAAATAAAAATAATAAAATGAAATAAATTCCGTTATATTGAAATTGTGTTTAGTTAGTAATTTAGGGTTAATTGGAGAAACTATAGTTAAAGTGGTTAGAGTGAAAATGAATGGAAAGTAAGGTTAGGTTCATAACTTTTGATTGGAACGGAAATAAGATACAATTGGGGTTGGAAATTTACTTAAATGAAATTGAGGGTAAATTGGAAATTTAGTTAAGCTTGAGGTTACATTGTAAATTTATGGAAAAATTGGGGCGAAACAGTAATTATGTGAAAGTTAAAGGTGGAGTCGTAATTATAGCAAAGTGGGGAAAAAATGTGAATTGAGGAGTTGGGGTAGTTTTACAGCTTCTGGAAAGTTGAGGGTTTAAAGTGAGGTTTGGAAAAAAATAGTCAAAATTGAAATTGACTAGTCAAAATTAAATTTGGGTTAGTCAAAACTGAATTGGATCAAAAATTACGGTTTCAAAATTTAAACTGATATGGGAAGTCTGATTAAGTCAAAATTGGGCTTAAGGTTGATCAACAAAAGTCTATGGCCCCGTTCGATACAGAGCGTCAAAATTTTGAGCACATAAAGCTGCACCTTTATGTGGGGTGAATCGTGGGCTTCACAATTGAAGACGTTCGATGGCGGCGACTACTAAAATGCTAATATTTCCTGTCAAATGACTATCGTACCCCCCATTTTCACCATTAACAAGCTGCCAGTTCTTGTTTGTTTTCTTCAGCGCAGAATCACGAACCAGCGCACCATACCATCTTCAAGGAGCGTAAGTTCATGCTTTTCATTTTTGTCTGATTCGTATCCAACTCTGTTCAACCTAAACTAACGTCCCCTTTCTGATTTAGGGTTCATCGGGTGTCCACGAGTGATGGAGATGAGTAAAGATTCGTAGAGTACCAATTGATTCCGTACAGCAGCCCCCTTGGATGTGGTGGTTGAACGATAATAAAAACCACTGTCCTCAACGAGTGATGGAGATGAGTAATTTCAAATCGAAAGAAAGGGGCAATTTTGTAATGTTGAATTGTGGATCAGATTAATCGGATGGAAAAAGTCACTGGAATTGTGCAAACGCAGGTGTTTGCTGCGTTTGAATAAATGTGCTGTTGGAGATTAATCTCCACCTTAATGGTGCGATAAAGGTGGACAAATCGCCCACGATTTAGACGAAAGCGGCGATTCGTCGGGTTCGAACGGGGTCTATATGAATTAGGGCTTAAAAAAGAGAAAAAAAAAATTTGGTTGACAAAATTAATCCAAACTGGGCTTTAGCCTGCAATTAATGTGGGCTTTAGCCTGCAATTGACTGGTTTAAACGAATCGATGTTGGACTTAGAAAAGAATAAAAAGGGTAATCAGATTGGGCTCAAATATTCAGAAAAGGAGTTAGTATGTAATTAATCAAATATTGCTTCTTGTTATTTGACAGATTTTCATAATAGGTTTAAGGGTTATAAATGAACAAAGGCTAGAATAATGTGAATACTTTTTGGGAAATAGAATTATAAAATTAGGTGTGGAATTTAATAAACCTTAGAGTTTATATAAGACATGATGTGATGTTATATGACATTCAGAATAAAAGTATGAATGTCATGGTATATAATATATGAGCATAATTATAACATTGAATAATATTATGTGGTAAAGTTATGATTAATGAAAAGAAGGGTGTGGTTGCGTGAATGACATATGTTAGAAATGAAATTCTAGGCCATGGTCTATAATGTTATAAAGTATTATAACAATTATATGGTAGTAATGTCACTAGTGGAGCCAGTACAAGTGATGAAATAATGGGGTTATAAAACAACATGGAGTATAGAATAGACTTTAGAGTTTAGTAATATACTAGAAAATGTTACATAGCTTTAAGATTATAATCCTAATATGGGCTGGTGTAAAATAACACAACTAAGTAAGGTCAATTACCTTACATAAAATGATAAAATATGTCAGTTATTAAATGAGTTTTATAATTCTTAATGTATATATAATAATATATGAAGTGAATGGATTATATAGTATGGTTGAGAACCATATAATATTAAATAAGAGGTGTTATAAGGTGGGAAGATAAATTATAACACATTAAGTATAAAGTTCTTGTGTTAAAGTATAACATATTAAATGGTGAGTGAGTTATATAGTACAAGGGTTACAATATGAGTTATATAAACTCATGTACTTGGATAAACTAACCAAGTTAATATAATTAGTCAAGTCAACTCAATTGACCAAAGAAGTCAAGTTGACCAGCTCATAATTTGAAGGGAGAAATAAAGCTTTATAAGTTAAGGGTATAATAAACATAGAGTAACAAACTATATGAATGTGTGTATTATATATAAAAATAAAAAACCTAAAAAAAATGAGATAGGTCATTTGGATCAAATCCTAATTAGTAAATAAATACTACAGGTTAATTACAATATAGTTAGATGATGATTTAACTAATCCCAAACTGTTTAAAACCCGAATGATAAACGTTGAGCAATCACGGGGTAATTACTAGGGGGATTAAAGACTAGCCGGGATACCAAATTAGTCCGTATTACAGAGAGCTAATACGTAGTTTGTATTCCAGAGTTGAATGCATTAGAGGACATGCGCTAGAGGACAAGTTACAAGGGTACCGGACGGGCGTGAATCTTCACGCTAGCGACTATTGGTGTACGGTATGTTTGATTGTGTGGTCTGAACCCCTAAGGGCTTCCTCGGGTTTGGACAAACTTGTGTGCTAAATGCTTAAGAAAAATATGCATGATGAAACTTGTGTTATGTGATTTTTATATGCTTGACGATCAAGAATTTTATTATTACGCGCGTATGTCTTTCGGACGCTGTAATGCTTTATATCACGCGACTACGATATGAGCAAGGATGGCGAAACATAGTGGAGTACGACACTGTCAATAATTACTCTAATTACCTAAGACATAAAACTTAGGAGAAAAGATTCAGTATTACCGATCTTAGAGCATTAACACAGAATATGAATATAACCTAGATTATTCCTAGGTATGAGTAAGACCTTACGAGGCATCAAATAAATAAAATGTAATATCCAAAGAACTCAAAAAAATAATGGTGAGTCAGTTAAAATGATTAACTATGGAGCTATGGTGGATATAATGGTGGTGTGGTTAATGCACGGGAAATCATGGTCTGCATTCATTCCAGCAGGTTGCGCAGTGTGATCACCAGAGAGGATCCGAGTGTGGAACCTCTTGTTGTGGAAATCCAATTGATCGCCTTAGATCGGTTGGCAGAGGGTGCTGCTGTTTGGCACACGGCTACGGCCATATGGACGTCTCTATCTCGAGACACAGGGAAGCCCAATGGTCTATGATCATTGGCAATATGACTACTGTCCAACTATAATAAAACTTGATAAGGTTAATGGGAATTGTCCATCTAACGCGACACCCACAAGATAATAAGAGAGTTGGTGGAAGTAGGGCTTCCGATGATGGTATTTGAACATGAGATTGCGACTTTCGTCTCGAATACTTAATCCTCGTTTTTAAGGATTAAGATGGACGATTTAATGTTTAAATGATTGTCTTGTGTGAATTGTTGGGTGTTTACATATCCGCATTTACAGTTTTATTTCCTACTTGTAAACCGGAACAACATGTAAATTGGTTAGCATGTTAAGATGGCTAATTAACCTAAGTAACCTAAAAAGGGGTCTAAGACAACACGGTTTAACATACTCGAACAAGAGCTGAGCCCTCCATGGGCACTGACATTTTATTTGCAGGCGATTGACGCGATGACGGAGCGCGGGTTTGGGATCTCGGTTATTTTGATATGGCATTAGTGTAGCTGAATCGAATTATAGTGTTTTGGATTGCCATAATCATGGGAGCATTGTATTAAATATGCTCGTTTTTGGATGATGTGAATTATACTAAGCTGCTCACTAGTTCCTAGGATTGTACTTGAATTTACTTTTGACGAATGGTACGAAGCAATGTTGGTAAGTGTAATAGTCTCGTTCATCACGGCGGATGGATGATGAAGTATTTGGAATGTAGGTTCTCACACCTGCCTAGTTAGTAAGGGTTTCCGCTGCGGTTTGAATGTCTTTAATTAATGCCGTGATTCGATGATAATTACGATGAGGATTAAGATTAATAGATGGGGGTGTTACAAAAGTTGTATCCGGTGATGCCCAGACTCAGCAGACGTCGCAAGGATAGGGGTCCCGAGGTGCTCAGAAGGGTGCACCCCAGAGGCAGCCCGCCTTGCACATCATAGACCGCTCTGACGGAACCGGTACGAAGACCGGCTTAGGTACCTTCGAATACCTTTAATCCTTGAGAGCATATCTACAATATGAATTGCCTGCTTGAGTGAATGCATGAATGTGTAGAATTTAAAGTATAAATTAGAGCATGAATTGAGCTAGTTCACCTAGAACTCATGTTATATGAAACCTATACCTTAGGAAATTTTGATAACTGCTATCCAATACCGACAAACCCGACCCTTGAAGAGATCAACATCACCACTCACCACTTCACCACAAGCAGTGCCAGGTCATCTGACCAGGTATGATATTATTAAAAGGATACCTGACACCCGAAGCACAAATTTTCATCATTCGACGTTGCAGCAAGCTAGGAGTGGGACCAAGAGGATTTTACACACCAGAATTTTCCGGCGGAGTGAAGATGAAGCTGAAAATGATGTGCTTGGGAAAGGACTGGAATCCTTATACCAAAACATACCAACAAACGTGAGCGGAAGATGGAGCAACGACACCAGAAATACCTAAAGAATTTCAGACGGTTATTACACAAGCCGTAGAAATTGCACAACAACTTGAAGTTGATCCAATTCCTGCACTTGAAGCATACCTTTGCATCGTTAACTTCTATCAAGAAGGAGGACGACTTGGTTTACGCCAAGATAAGGATGAGACAGCGGAATCTCTCGAACAAGGAGTGCCCGAAGTGTCTTGGTCATTGGTGACGAAGCTGAATTTTTGTATGACGACCAGAAGCGTGTGGACCATGCTGAGAAATTAATACTTAAGTCCGGAGATGTCTTGATCATGGGTGGATGGTTGAGAATGCTGTATCACGGTATCAAGAAGATCAAGTTGAATACGGCACCATCGATAATAATCAATGCCACATACATGAAACCAGGACGCCTGAACCTTACCTTTAGAAAATATTAACCATGTAATGCCATGTAATACATTAGCAATGTGTAATAGAGGCACAATATGTATGATAGATGTTTATCAATAAAAGTAGTGTTGGTTATCAAATTTCCCACTTGCATTATACCATCAATACTTATGAAGTTTATGAATAATTAGATTGTGGACTCGGTACGGAAGGTGCTCTAAGTATTCTCATAGAGGCACAGGCCGATAAGAGCGCACCATGCTCATGGGTACCTTTTCGGTAAACAGCATTGATGTGTCCGTACTCTTTGACTATGGTGTCTCTCATACGTTTGTTTCGCCATCATTTGTGAAGAGATTGGGGCTAGACACAGATGAGCTACCAGACTTCATGGTTACGCTCCCGTCGAAGGAGCGAGTGCAATGCACTAAGTACTACCAAGCTGCCACTATCTGAATCAAGGGTGAGGAATTCCCCATTTCCTTCATCAAATTTAATGGCTTGGGATTTGACTTGACAGTTGGGATGAACTGGTTGGAGCGGTATAAGGGGTGAATCCTCTACGCCGAGCATAAATTACTGCTCAGGAGTCCGTCTGGGGTCACAGTTTCGTACCGCTAGAGGCCCAGAAAGCCTTCGACTAAGATCATCAGCGCTATGTCCATGCATAGAGAGCTCAGAAAGGGGCACACAGTGTATCTTTGCTATGTCCAAGATTTGGAAAGAGACCCCGAATTCTGTACCGATGTACCGGTAGTGTCGGAGTTCCCGGATGTGTTTCTGAAGGAACTTCCTGACATGCCACCTCAGAGAGGAGTAGAGTTTGAGATTGAACTTGTGCCAGACACCGGTCCGATTACTAGAGCACAATACCGTTTGGCACCAGTAGAGATGGCCGAGCTGAAAGAGCAACTGCGGGACTTGCTCAACAAAGGGTTTATACGCCCGAGCGTATCACCTTGGGGAGCACCGGTCCTCTTTGTGAAGAAGAAGGACGGTAGCCTCCGCCTCTACATCAATTACCGCGAGCTTAACGCGGTCACCGTGAAGAATAAATACCCATTGCCTCGCATTGACGATCTGTTTGATCAGTTGAAGGGAGCCTCTGTTTTCTCCAAGAGTGATCTCAGATTAGGGTACCATCAGATTGCCATTCGAGAGCAAGATATAGAGAATACGACATTCCGTATGAGATATGGCGACTATGAATTCACAGTGATGCCATTCGGTTTGTCGAACGCACCAGCAAAATTCATGGATCTGATGAATCGTTTGTTCAGCGATCAGTTGGACACTTCAGTCATGGTCTTCATCATTCGAAGTCGAGAGACGAGCATGAGCGCCATCTGAGGCGAGTACTTGAGACACTACGCGAGAACCAGATGTATGCGAAGTTCTCCAAATGCGAGTTTTGGCTTGATCAGGTATCATTCCTTGGTCACGTGATCTCGAGCGCGGGTATCTTAGTTGATCTGGCTAAGATTGAAGCAGTACATTCATGGCCTAGACCTAAGACTGTTACTGACATCCGGAGCTTTCTTGGTCTAGCTGGTTATTACCAGAGATTTATGAAAGACTTCTCTAAAGTCGCGAAGCCCATGACGGCCTTGATGAAGAAAGACACACCATTTGCATGGACCGATGATTGTGAGAAATCTTTTCAGAGCTTGAAAGACTCGTAGACCTGACCGCCCGTTCTCACCATTCTAGAGGGCACAGATGGATTTGAGGTGTATTGTGATGCGTCAGGGAAAGGTATGAGATGTGTACTCATGCAACATGGCAAGGTGGTTGCTTATGCCTCCCGCCAGCTGAAAAGACATTGGGAGAATTATCCTACGCATGACCTAGAGTTAGGAGCTATTGTCTTCGCATTGAAGATATGACGGCATTATCTATATGGGGTTAGCATCACCATTTACTCGATCATAAGAGCTTGCAGTATGTATTCACGCAAAAAGAACTCAACCTAAGACAGAGAATATGAATGGAATTCCTATCAGACTACGACATCAACCTTCAATACAAAGAAGGAAGGGCGAACGTTGTAGATGACACCCTGAGCCGTCGAGCACACTCACTCCATTCGCTACTCGCTTCTTCTAGCTTGGTAGATGAGGTGCGAGAGGCTCAGATGAGTGACCCTTACATGAAGAAGATCAGACAGAAGATCACAGATGGTATATTTGAGAGCCGAAAGTATGACTTTAGACTACATGATGATGGTCTGATCCGGTTGAATGGCAGACTATGCGTTCCTCAAAGCAATGCTGAGCTAAGGGATCACATTCTGTGAGAATCGCACTGTTCTTTGTTATCTGTCCATCCGGGAGCCTCCAAGATGTACAAAGACATGAAGAGGTACTTCTGGTGGTCGGGAATGAGGGCAGATGTGACTGAATTTGTTCTGGGGTGTCTCACTTGCTAGAAAGTGATATTTGAGCACCGACGACTGAGCAGAATGGTACAATCTATGTCAGTTCCAGAGTGGAAATTTCACGATATCTCCATGGATTTTTTTGTTGAACTTCCACCTACTAGGGAAGGACTCAACATGATCAGGGTTGTGGTTGATCGCCTCGCCATGGTTGCCCGCTTCATTCCGATGAGGGACACCTGGAAGGTGGTGAAGCTTGCTGAGCTATTCGACCAGGAGATCATTCAACACCACGAAGTGCCCAGGACTATAGTTTCTGACCGCAACACCAGATTTCTTCTGAGATACTGGAGAGCTACACGAGAGGCGCTTGGTAGTGAGTTGAAGCTTAGTACCGCATTTCACCCACAGACTGACGGTCAGACAGAGGACCATCCAGACACTCAAGAACATGCTTAGGGCATTTGCCTTAGACTTTCAGGAGAGTTGGATCGATAAGCTTCATCTGATCAATTTTTCATACAACAATAGCTATCACGCTTCGATTAAGATGTCACCATTCCAAGCTTTGTATGGTAGACCTTGCCATACCCTCTTGTGTTGGGATGAGTCGAGTGAAGCGGTCATTATTGGACCAGAGTATCTTGAGCAAGTACAAGCAAAAGTTCACCAGATTAGAGCGAATATGAAAGCAGCCGAAGATAGGCAGAAATCTTATGCCGATGTGCGACAACGTGACCTTGAGTTTGCCGTGGGGGATCAGGTTTTTCTGCACGTTTCGCCTATGAAGGGCGTGTTTCGATTTGGCCAGAATGGCAAGCTGAGCCTAAAGTTTGTAGGGCCGTATGCGATTACGGAGAGGGTTGGAGCTGTAGCCTACAGGTTAGCATTACCTGCAGAGTTGGGGCGTGTTATGATGTATTTCATGTTTCACAACTCAAGAAATATATTACTGATCCCTCTCATGTTCTAGAGCCCAAACATTTATCCCTATAGCCGACGATGAGATATGTCGAGACTCCACAGAGAATCCTTGATACTAAGACGAGAGATACTCGCCATAAGTTAGTACAAATGGTCAAAGTCTTGTGGTCTAACCACGACGTCGAGGAAGTGACTTGGGAACTAGAGGACGCCATGAAGGTGAAGTACCTAGCTCTGTTTGTAGACGAGATTATCTAGTGTCGAGGGGGTACGGGGCGTACCCCTTTTTAAGGGGGGTAGAGCCATTTTATTTTTGCATTGCTTCGAGATAGCTTTTGCAATATCTTGAGAAAGAGTGTAACAACCACATTGTTGGTTGTAGAGTGTGGTTGTAACTGTTGCATTGTGCTTGCATTGTGCTGTGCTTACAATGTATTGTATGTGAACACCTTGTGTGACAAAGCTGAGATTCTGTAAAGTGGTAGTAATGTATGATCATTGACAATTGAGATGCCAAATGAGTAAAGATAGTAACTCACCAACTTTAACCAACTTTCCGGGCAAAGTTCTTTAAGGGGGGTAGATTGAACTACCCCGAACTTAACTACGGTGATTAATTAGGCTAATGAGATATTTAGAGGTTTAATTATTCCTAAATAAACATGTGGTAACAATTCTCGAAGAAAACAGATCCATATAATGGGTTAAAAATGCAAAGAAGCCTTAAAGCACGTTTTTCGGAAAAACCAGGAAAATGTGACATTAAGCAATTTAAATGACTTGTAAAAATTATAGTCAATCATATAACTATAATTAAACACTAATGAAGTTATAGGAACCATTAAAATTAAATAAACGAGAAAAATCCGGAAAACGGCTCCGGTGAGTGAATAGTATCAAACGGGGACTTATAGGGTGTTAACTGCTTAAAGACCAAAACACCCCTCCATTTTGTAAAAATATGGAATTCCCTCCAGCATTACCCACATTTTATTTCCCCCTCCCAGCTTTATTGACTTCTATTAGTGACATGGGACAAAAGTAATAAAGTAACTAGCAAGTACAATTTGCTTTATCATCTTCTCTCTCTCTCTCTCTCTCTCTCTCTCTCCTATTTTCCATCTTCTATCCCATTTTCTCTCTTCTTCAGAAAGCTCCAGCTCCTCCTTTCTCTTTCATGGTGATTTGAAGCTCTCCACCAGCTCAAGCTTTTCTCCCTCCAGTTTCATGGCTTAAACAAAGTCAAAACAACAAAAAAAATAACACAATTGTACTCCCCTCACCTTGGAGATCATTTTCCACCTTTCAAAACCCAAAAACCTTGAAGTTCATCTCCATGGCTGGAGCTTCATTTGAATTTTAAAGGAAGACCATTGTGAGCTAGAACAACCCCATTGTTGGTTAAGGTAAGAAAGAAGTTCAAAAACCTCTCTTTTCTAGCCTTTCTTTACAACCGAAATTTCCCAGCTCTTGAGCTGGAGTTCTGTTGCTTTGTTGCCAAACACCTCATCTAGAGATTTAGAAGGTAACCCCTCATCTTAGAGCTTTAAACCTCCTTTGCATCTTAGGGTTGATTCTAGAGTTTAAGTATTCCCTTAATGCTTATTATGTTCCTTGGGCTTGTCTGTACATTAGGGATTAAATCCATTTGGCCGGTTTGTAAAACAACAAACAAAGAAGGAAAGGGCAAGAAGGAAGGAGACAGAAAGAAATGAAAACTAGAAACTCTAAGGTAAATTGATTTACCTTGAAAGCTGTTTTGGAATGCCTTGTGGCATTGGATTTATATTGTTTATGTTGTTGTTTATGCTACTGCAATGGTGAGAAAGAAATGGAGTTAATTAGTGTTATTTATGTTGATGATTAAAGGCCTTGGAGCCAAGTGAGTTAAGTGTTAATGTGCTGGAATTAAATGTGCTGTTAGTGTCTAGAATAATATGGTGAATGAATTGGTTTGGTGAGCTGACTAGAAAAATGTGGGCAATGCTTAAATGAAGGGAAACTCTGTCAAAATTTGTGTAGAAACTATATGACTTAGGTGTTTTATGAGAAGAAAGAACCTAGGATAACTAGGTGTGTTTTAGAGTTCAATTTGAGTAGTTAACCACCTTTGAAACTAGATTAGAGAGAAGTATGTAGTGGGGTAGAACTTGGAATGAAAATAATGCAAGTTGAATACTAATAAGGCATTAGTTGAAGAACCATTGAGTTAGTGAAAAGAAAAAGTGCAAAATCTGAATGTAAGAACTTCTAGGAGAATTAAGAGTGTGAGATTGTGTAAATTAACCAAGAGTTGAGTAATGAGTTTAGTAAATGAATTAGGAAAGTATAGAGTGTCAAATTAGTGTTAAAACATGCTAGAATTTATGTGGGAAGATTGGGAAAGAATTGGGCAAAGAAAGGAAGTTAGAACAAAAATTTAAAATGTTAAAACTGTCAAAATGTAGCAGGGTCAGGGACTTAGGTCCAGGACCAAGTCCCAGACCACCCTTAAAAACCTACCAAAATTTCACTCTTGAACTGGTCCGGGACTTGGTTCCCATGTAAAGACCTGGACCAGCCTTGAAAAACATCCGAGAATACACCTAACAGGTGGTCCGGGACTTGGTCGCCTTGTAAAGACCCAGACCACCAAAAAAAAAATTAGCCGAGAATGAAATGAGTTATGTTAATTATAGAGAATTAACAGCTCGATTCCATGAATGGTATAGGATTTGAATAGTTGGACTCCGAAGGAGAGTCGACGAGCAAACACGACGGTGAACGGTATGATTTTCTCATACCTTGTATGCTAATGAGGATGAAGAACTTAATTGCTTGGATATGCAAGTGTGCTAACCATGAGGTATTAATTGAAAATTCTCCTTACTCTCTAACTGTGAGACTTCCTAACTTTGAGAAACCGGTAACTGGGAGTCTGTGAGAAGCCCGATATAGAATAAGCCACGCGTGAGAATGAGAAGGCAAGAGAGATTTTTTTCCGAATTCTGGCCTAACCTTCCCACCATGGTCCAGACCCGTAAGGGCCCAACCCGGGGAAGTAATCTAACCTTCAGCCCGGTGGTGAGATGGTCTTTTCTCTGCCCGGAGGTCACCCGACTTGACTTAATAATTATTCAAGAGAAGGATAATTGGTAAAGTAAAGATCATGACTAGTGTGAGTTAAATGATCAAAAGCAAAGAGTTAAAAACATCCGATTAACCCGGATGAGTGATTAACTAACAATGTGATGAGGTTTGAGCTTGAGAAGAGAATATCAAGGCCTTGGTGACTATTGAATGGATGACTTGTGAATTGTTTTTCATTTGTATGCGTGAACTCTATGTGTGGCTATTGCATGATTATGATGTTGTTCTTATTAGCTTGTATGCTTGATTTGAAATGAACTCCATGTATGCGACCAAGTAGTCGGCGTACCCCCATTAGCACGTGGGGTATGTGAATTTCATGCCAGCAAGTTTGACTGAGCCCCTTGGGGCACCGTTTTTATTTCAGGTACCCGAGATGGTTGATGGTCGATGTGAGAGACCGGGCTGTATTACTTTTGGTAGTTAGAATTATTTTGAATGGTGTACTCAATTGTACATGGGCTAGTAGCCTCATTTGAGTAGCCGGTGTACCATGTGGTACACCTTTTGTATTTTGGGAATTGTGTAGACTTGGGTGGACATGAGTAGATATTAAACTCATAGCTGGTTGTATAGACTTGCAAGAAATGATGTATTTTGGATCATGAGCTTTTAGTACTCGGTAATCAGTTGTAGTAGATGTTGTTATGATAATTTATGGAAGCTTGATATTTTTAGTTATCAGACCGTTACTATTTGTAGATGAGGCCTTGTTGTTGCGTGGGCGGCTAACGGCATTGTATCACCCGCCGATTGAATTAAATTCCCGTTGCGATTAGTAAGACGACTGAGACGATTAGATCATAATTGGAGGATTAGCGGTAGGGGTGTTACATAATGTCTTAAATTTGATAATTATGTTAATTAATATGTTAATTAATATCCAAAGTTTCTATAACATTTCCTAGTCATTCTTGAAGTAAAAAATGACCATTTAAATCTGTTCACTCACGACCAAAATATAATATAAGCTCCTAAGGTATATAACATAAGATTAAGATGTTATACCTTGATTTAATTGAACTTCTAGTATTGTTTGGCCATGGCAAGATGGGGAGAAAATTTAGGCATATTCTAAATATGTTCTAACGACAAGAATATGATATAGTCATGTTCCAAAAATTGAACTAACCATAAGAACAATTATAATCCATCAAAAGCTAGATTTTTACCTTGAATTCTTAAGGCTTTAACAAAGAATTTTGGCCCTAATTTACAGAGGTAAAACAGTATCAAAATCACCACAAAACCATGGTAATTAACAAGATTACAACAAGGTAAAAAGGTCTTGGAAGTTACCTAGACAAAATAACTTATGAAGTAGAAATTGCCCTTGAATTCGGCCACACTTGAGCCAATGGTTTAGCTACTTCTTCTACATGATTTGAAGATAAAATGAGCACATAAACTCAAAGGAAACAACCTTGGAATTTTCAGAAATCAAAGGAGTAGCTTAAGGTGGATTTTTACCATAAATGATGGTTTTAGCTAACCTTGGTCCTTGTTCCATATTCAACCAAGAAATCCTCCCCTTTATACAAGATGGAATCACTGGAAAGAAGCCATGGGAGCTGCTTGATGTTTAGCTCAAAGATAGATTGAAGAAAGGTGAAGAAAATGAGCTAAATTAAGCTTTAATGCATTACCTTATACCAATTATGTGAAATACCCCAAACCTTGATATGTGGTTTAAATAGCAAACTATGTTATATAAAGGCTAAAAAGTGCCTTAGAAACATCAGTGAACAATTTAGACCATAGTAAATGCAATAAAGCATTAAGACACAGTTTGAGCAAAAACATGCTCTAAGCTATGAGTGAACTTGGTTAGGACCCAAAGAGCCTACCAAGACTTAATAATATTCAATTATGATTTAATAAGGCTAAATAAGTCCTTAGGAAACCTTGGTGGGCAGTTAAACCAAATAAAACACAAAAAATACCTTAAAGTCAATATGAGCAAAAATGTGCTCTAAGCTTGGGATGAATTTGTATAGACCTAATGGTCATGCCTATACCTTATTTATATGTTAATGAACATATTAAATCAATTACTAAAGAAAACCAAGCTTGAAAACAAGTTAAAACACAAAATGTGCTTTAAGGAGTCCTTAAAGCACGTTTTGAGAAATTGTCTTGTAAATGAGTTTTGAGTGGCTAAATGTCCATCATTACTCTTAAATATACATGTGTACTATATAGTATCACATTTGGAAGTCTATATCAATGGGAAATCAAAAATTTCACATCTATGTGCCTTGTATTAGTGAATAGTGATTTTTATAAGCTAGTTTGTAACATATAATGTTATAAGTAATTAAATTGACAAATAAAGACTAAAGTACCCTTCTAACTAATGGGGGCCGGTTTTTCAAGGAGTGAGTCACCAAGTTGTAAAAGAAATCAAATAAGTAAAGTAAAGCTTAAAGTAAATACTATTTTGCTTTATAACATAAATATCTCCAAAAGCAAACTCATCTTCTCATTTCCTTCTCTTCTTTCTTCATTCACACGGTTTCACCTTCTTCATTCTCCCTTCTTGCTGTTCTCTCTCGGTAATACACAATACCACCATGGAAGTCCATCTTTGACCACATGTAAAACCTAGCTCACTTAACCAAATAAAAAACAAACACCACCATTCTCTTCCTCTCATCAAGCTCTTCATTTCTATCTTCTCAAAATTTGAAGATCACCATTTCGGTGCCATGGAGTTCCACCATTGATGGAGCTTGAGCTTGTCTTTCCACATATTATTACTCTCCTTTGCTTCTAGGTAAGGAATCTCAAAGAAAAATCAAGTTTCCTCTCCTTATAGTACATGGCCGAAAATTCACCTCACCATGGTGTCTTTACCTTGCTTGTTTTAGCTTCATTTGAATCTTCCAAGGGCTAGGAGGAGTCCTCTCTTGATACTTATTCAAGTTCTCTTCCGATTCCAAGGTAAAACAATTACCTTAATGTGTTAAAACATATGTGTAACTAGGGTTTGCAATGAGATGAAGCATAATGCTGAATACTCATTCTATTATTTGTACATTGTTTAGAAGTTGACAAACAACCAAACACCCCACCGGTTTTACAAGGAAACAAGAAAGAAGTTGTGAGGAAAAGAGGTAAACAAGCTATCTCAATGTAGTTTAAATGCCTTAGGAAATGAGCTTGATTTGCTTAATAAAATACCTAAGGAGCCAATGGTGAATGATCTAGTAAAATGCTCTCAAGGAGTTTATTAAGGGCATATGTACCGTTGGGTGTATTTGCAGGTCGAAGGCATTACTTATGTGGGAAATTCAGTGTTTAAGGTTTATGCAATTTAAGGGCTAAGAGCCATGTTATTTAAGGGCCTAAGTGCCAAGCAATTTAAGTTATGCACTATATTGTGATGTAGTGCTTAATGTGTAAAGTTTGTGTGTAAAAATGTTCTTGATGGATTTTAGGTGTTCTTGAATGAAATAAGGTAAAAACCTAAGTGTTTGGATGTGAGTATATACAAGAGAAGCTATGGCCAAATTTGGGAAAATGTGTGAGAAGTTCTAAGTGTTTTAAGTAAGTTTTGGTGAACTAGGAAGTGTTAAGGTGAATAAATGTTTACTTGAGAAGAAAACATGTATTAAGGTGATTTAGAGTGATGCAAGGAATTAGGTATTATCTTGGAAGTTCTAGGAATTCAATGTGTGTTTTGAGAATGTATTTAAGTCTTGGAGGAGTTTGTTTAAGGTTTAGATAATGTTGATATCCAAGGAATAGGTGATGATTAGGTAAGATGTGAAAAAGGAGATTTAGTTAGTAAGAAAAGAAGTTTGAGAGATGATGTTAAGGTGTAGAGGAAACACCTTGGTGTAGTGGTCATATTGGTGAACTACCACTTATAAATCTTAAGGAGAAAACATCCCAAGTGCTAGGAACTTTGTAAGAAGTTTGTGAATGATAAAATGGTTTTGGTGAGTGATTTAAAAGTTTAGCACATGGATAAAGGTGTGTTTGAAGTGCCCAAATGAGGTTAGGGTTACTAGGATATGTGGGGTGAAGTTTGGAGTTGAATGTAAAAGGAAAACAAAGATCTGGGGCAGACCGGACTTGCGACCGGACTTGCAAGTTCGGTCGGGCCCAGTTTACTCTGTGGGAATTAGTTTCTGGAATGGACCGGACATAGGACCGGACTTACAAGTCCGGTCGGAGTAGAAAATTCTGACGGAAATGTGTTCTGGAATCGACCGGACTTGGGTAAGTCCGGTCGGGCAAGTCCGGTCGACCAAAAACATGGTTTAAGGTTATGAAATGATATGTAATGATGGGGATTGATAGGTAATGATGTTATAAGGTTGTTAAGGACATGTTAGGTGAGTTTTAAATGGCAATTAAGTGGGTGAAAAGTTGTATCAAAATGTAAAAGTAAAACAAGTTAAAATGTAAAGTTATGTAACTAAGTTAACGGAGAAAGTTAAGCATTAGACATTAAATAATCAAGCAAACCCCGATGTTAATAAAAACACATGTGATGCTAACAGTTGTTCGAGAATCGCTCGAGGAACATAAGTGGACGTGGTAAAGTGGACTCCGGTGACAGGTATGGTTTTCTTGCAACCTGTGTCCTACCGGATTACACCGGCTTGTATGCCAAAGTGTTTTTCTGTATGTTTGCCACGTTGTAAGATTAAACATGTAATGAGTTTACAGTAATTCATTTATGTGGCGTGTGCAACTCCGATACCATTTAACCTCGGAAGTGTTAACCTTAGTTAACTGAGTCTAGGATCATATGAGAGTTCGGTATCCGGAGTAAACGACCCGAACTATGGGACGTACTAACCACGGCTATGCGTGTGTTAAATGTGTGATATGTGTATGTGAATGTAGGGATCTCCCTTGTATGTTTAACCCAGTTCTAATACTGTATGAGTGTAGTTATGATAGACTCCATAGTGGGGTTCTAACTAATATATAAAGGTAAGTATGTACTAACAGTAGTGAGGAATCCGGTTTGGCCGGTCGCGCGTTGTTTGGGAGAGGGTATCCTTCCTAGCCTTACCCTTCTCTTTGTTATGGTTGTTTCCCTCACGGGTTATGATCTCCCATTAGCTTACTCCAAAGCTTAGCTATTCTGACTTATGATCGGTTTAGGGGGAACATGTGTTTGTGTGGTGTGTCCGGGCCTCCAAACCCGAACCGCCTTAACTTAAGTTACTCGTCCAACTATTAGGACGGTAATGAGTGTTGTTGTTATTGTATAACGAGCTTATCATGAGACTGACAACACTCTCTAGGCTCACCAGTGTATAAGCAATGTTTGGGTCGGTTCCTAAGAGAACCATTCCCGTTATGTTATGTATTTTGTTGTGATGCAATATCTATTGCGGTGTTATGTTGTACACGTGGAAACGTGCAAAGTGTGGTTATGTTTGTTATGTGAGGAATGTTATATGGTGTAATATATGGAGTGTGTGGATCATGGAAATGAATCCCAGTTTGTGATAAGAGGCGTTTAAGGATAACCCGACTTAAGGGTAAGTGTCGTCTATTAAGGAAGTAGCTCCATTAGAGGAGGAACACTCTAGGGATAATGAATACCAAGAGTGACTTATTAAGTAAGGATATATTATCCGTTTGTTGAGCCCATTGAGGCGAAA
Source organism: Limonium bicolor (assembly GCA_023374045.1). NCBI lineage: Eukaryota > Viridiplantae > Streptophyta > Magnoliopsida > Caryophyllales > Plumbaginaceae > Limonium > Limonium bicolor. The sequence goes on along the minus strand of CM041780.1, from coordinate 66,265,445 downwards.
TGTTATGTGATGTGTGTTTACTGTTACATGCATGATTTAAATATAATCAACCGCATGTTAAGACGACAATTAGTTGTGCGTGGCCCGGTAGCATGTGGGCTGCGGGATTACCATACCAGCAAAGGTGCTGAGCCCCTTGGGGGCCACCCTTTCTCTTCTTTTTCCTATTTCAGGTACGAAGTGCTAGAAGCCGTTCGAGAGTAGGATGGGTAGTCGTTGTACATGGGTAATCATTTAAGTGTATGCATACAATAGGTGTAGTAAGACCGAAATTGTTGTCGGCATCAGTTTATAAATACTCGGTATAGTTGGAAGGTGTACGTTGTGTTGTTGTTAATGGAAAGGCATAGTAATGTGTAGTCGCTCGGGAATTTAGCCCATCAGACGGTACAATGTATGTGTATTAGCCTTGTTAGCCACGTGGGTGGTTAACGGCGTGTAACACCAGCGAGTTGAGTTAATTGATGAGTTGTGTATTCCGCTGCAGATTGTTGTTATGTATTTGTTGTTGGATGGGGTGTTACAGTATGAATGGCTTTTTATTGATCAAGAACTCAGGTTGAGATAGCTAAGGGAGTGGTATTCTCGGCTGGGAATAGGACAAGAGGGAAGAGAATTACTAGATTATAACTTAAGTAAGGGATAAAGTAGAAAAGTGAATAGTAAATGGTGATTCACCAACTTTGGAAGATATTTTGATCAAACATAAGTGAGCTGTCCTACATCCCTTCAAATTTCTGCCCATATATGGTCAAACATGGGTCATTAATTGACCATTGACATTGCTTAGTCAACATTACTTAAATTGGCACTATTTGGGTACTATTCACATTTTAGTGCCAAACTTTAGTTTTTTTATAAATTTTTGGATTAAGGGTTACTAATGTGATACTAAGTATTACACATGTTAATTAGGGTGTATAAAAGGTCATTTATCCATCCAAAGTCAAGTTTTAAACACTTTGACAAAAATGTGTCTTAAGGAGTTTTAGTGCTCCTTTTTGTGTTAAAACTAATTTTAGAGATTTGTCTGGTTTGGTAATTATTTTATTGTGTTCATACCCCAATTATAAGGTTTATGAATCCACTTTGGATCCTAATTGAGGTCAAACAATCTCTATGGTTTCTTAAAGTACATTTTTGGCTTTAGTGATCTTAAGGCATGTTTTTGCCTTGTTGAGATCTTAGATTGTTCCTCAATGGTTTAAAGATTATTTATAATCTTATTACACTCTTGTTAAACACTTTAAACATGTTTTAGTAGTTAGGGGTATTTCAGATTCACTTTGCACAAACACATCACAATGTAAAACATAAGATTTTAAGTTTACCAAAACATATCCATGATGCATCTTGTTTTGAAGAGCGTGAATTATGATGAAAAATGGTATAATTTTTTTTATGTTTACACTTGTATTTTGTAAGTTATAACATTTAATTTTTTTTCTTTTCTCTTCAAATAACAAAGACCACATCCACTCTAGAAAATAAACACTCCAACACGCTTATATATAGAATTTTCCTCTTTATTTTTTTATTTTTCACTACGCCTCTTATTCTCTAGCTTTTAATTTAGCCAGTAAATTACGGACATGTGGCATGAATCCACCGAAGAAGGTAGAGCTAGCTCCAGCTTCTCCTAACTGTTAATAAAATCAGTTCGGAAACTCTGGAGTTGGTGCCATGGTGTGAGTGGCTTTTATGCCAAGTGTCAAATGTTTATTGGTAGAATTAAATTAAGAAGAAAAAAGGTTAGTCACACACCAAGAGGAGAATTGGAGCTGACGCAAAATTTGATTTAGGGGAAGGACTAACACATGTCATTATATTGTTGGTCCATAAATTGTGTTTTTGTGGTAAACTTTAAAATGTTGTAACTTTTTAATATATAAGTGTAAAAACAAAAAAAATATACAAATTTTCATCATAATTCGTGCTCTTCAAAACAAGATGCATCATGAATATATTTTGGTACTTAAATTTTATGTTTTTGGAATGAGTATATATTACATATTTTAAAAGTGAATCTTCTACATTTACAAAATGAATTTTGTTTAATAATAAATGAAAATAATTATTATTTGTAGTCATAAATATACTAAAACATCAAAGGCATTTTTAGGTCTACGATTTAGGGATTAGGGAAAATTGTTAAGTCAGTGATGAAAATATAAGTATAAAATGACTTCAAAACAGATTACATTACACCATACACCCTAAAAACCACCCTAGGAAAGGTAAAAAAACATCGAACACATTTTAAGGTTCGTAGTGTAGGGTTTCCCTAAAACACACACCCTAAAAAACTCGAGTTAGTGACGACAATATAAAGCACAAAACGACTTCAAAAAATATTACCCTACACCACACACCCTAGGAAAGCTAAAAAAAATTGAAGGCATTTTTAGGGTTTGTAGTGTAAGGCTTAGGGTCTAACGACCCTAAACCAGAAACCCTTAAAAATTGTCGAGTCAATGAAGACAATATAGACCCTAAACCACAAACCCTAAAAAATTGTCGAGTCACTGACGACATTATAAAATATAGAATAACTTAAAAAAAGATTACCAACACACCCTAAAAACCAACATATGAAAGTTGAAAAACGTTAAAGGAATTTTTAGGGTTTGTAGTCACTAGTAGAAAGCACTTATTTCTACAGTTGAAAAAGGTCTATTTTGGCGGTTGTGAACCGTCGAAATGAGAATCGTTGAAATAGGGTTGAAGACCTATTTCGACGGTTCTTAGGAAAGAACCGCCGAAATAGAGAAATTAACCTATCCTATTTCGGCGGTTTCTTGCTAAAAATCGCCGAAATAGGCGAATGACCCATAAGGGTCGGTAGTTTTGAGTCCATTGTAACCACCATAGTCTCGGCCTTATTTATTTGAACATCACTAAGTACTTTAAAGCTTAAAATTTTGATTTAAGCTTACTTACATTGTTCAAGGCTCCAAAAACAATCCTTATCACCACCATTTCTCGACACTAGATTAATTATAAGCTTAGGTTAGATTTTTCCCAAAACATAAGCTTAAACATGCTTAAGGAGTTCTTATGATGTAGTTAAATCATTTACCCTCCAAGAGTTGATTTTTCAAGCTTGTTTCCACCTCTTTGGTCAAGATCAAATCTATGGTTTAGAAGACCCATTCGGTCATGATTTATGCATGGAAGAAAGGATCAAGTTAGGAAATTTTAAGGAGCTTAACAAGATAGGGAATCTTAAGGCATTAAAATGAGCTTAAGAATATTAGCTTTACCTTTGTGTTCAAAGGTGATTCTTGGATTCAAAATCTTGGCCAACTAGAGAAGAATATCTAGGAGTTAGATCTTTTATAGATCTAAGGATATAAGGTAGATTTAGGTACATAGAAACCTTAAAAATGACGTACTCTTGAATCCTTTTGGAAGATGATTCCTTGGTGGAGTTTTTCCCAACAAAAGGAGCTACATCATCCTTAATTTCAAGCATGAAAAGATGAAGAAAAATGAGTTCAAGAACTAGCACAAATTTGGCCAAAATTAGAAAAGAAGGGAAGATGAACCTTAAGGCACCTTTTTATACCTTAAGCTTTGAAAGGATCCATCCTTGCTCCATGGATGTTTATTGCCAAAAATTTGGCTCCAATAACTCTTGATTTTGAGCTTACTTTCTGAAGAAAAGTGTTTGGAATGGTCTCTCGGTTGATTTAAAGTAGAAAAGACGAGAGGAGATTTGGAAGGATTTTGATGTATGGGTTTTCAGGACATTGGATGTTATTGGTGTTTTGTAGCTCAAGAACAGATTGAAGAAGATGAAGATGGAGAAGATAAGTGTTCTCGATGGTAGGAGAGAGGATGTAGCAAGATAAGTAAAGATATTTTGATTTCTTAAGTGTAAAATAAGGAAATAAAAGTTATTTTCTTATTTTAGTCTTATCTAGGAATGAGTCATGACTTAAGAGGGGTGATTCACCATGGAGGATTCCACCTCATATAGATAATTTAGGTTGAATATTGACCATTGACCAATCTAGAAAGATTAAGGCCTTGTTTGGCACTATTTGGGTACTATTCATAAATCATTGCTATAATTCTATTTTTAATTCTTTGAATTAGGCTTCCTAATGTGATACTATATGGTACACATGTTGATTAAGGTGTATCCAAGCTTAATTAACCATCCAAAGTCAATTTCTAGACACATTTATAAAAATGTATCTTAAGGAGTTTTAAGACTCTCTTTTGTGTTTTAACTTATTATTGAGTTTGGTTTTCTTTGGTAATGGTTTTTTTTTATACTTTTTCATACCTTATATTTAAGCTTTAGGAATCCACTTTGGACCCTAATTGAGGTCTAACAATCCTTATGAGGGCACATTTTTGCCCTAAGTGATTTTTAAGCATAATTTTGATTGTTTGTGATCTTGGATCGTTCCTCAATAATTTTAAGGCACAATTTAGCCTTAATACGCCATTATTAGATGTTTTAATCGTCATTTATTTGTTAGGGGTATTTCACAACTGAAATACCCCAAACGTTTATATGTTGTTTAAATATTAAATTATGGTATATTAAGGCTAAAAAGTGCCTTAGAAACATTAGTGAACAATTTAAACCATAGAAAACACTATAAAATACCATAAAGGCAATTAGAGCAAAAATGTGCTCTAAGCTTGGGATAACCTTGGTTTAGACTCTTAGAGCCTACCAAGACTTTCTTTACATGCCAATGAACATGTTAAACCAATTACCAATGAAAACCAAGCTTGAAAACAAGTTAAAACACAAAATGTGCTTTAAGGAGTCTTAAAGCACATTTTTGAAAAATTGTCTTGTAAATGGGTATTGAGTGGCTAAATGATAAGTCAGGAATTTACCTATTTCTATAGGGTCTTTTGATACCTAATTCGTTGCTTTTTACTGCTAAATTCCTGTCTTATGAGTATTTTTGTGTTTCTTGTTGCAATTGTCTTCTTTTATGGTTTTTATGTGCTTTTTCAGGTTTTTAATCTCAAGGAAACACATTCCTATCATTGTTGCAACCCATGGCAAATCAAACAAGCCGATTTGAGTCAAGACAAACAATTCTCGACCTAAATTCAAGCATGGTCCGGGACTTGATTATGGAGCTAAGTCCCGGACCACCTTGTGACTCAACTCTCGAATCAATTTCAGGCATGGTCCGGGACTTCTTACATGGCTTAAGTCCCAGACCACATTGTGGAAAAACTCTCGACTTAATTTTAGGCATGGTCCGGGACTTGATACACGGCCTAAGTCCCGGACCACATGTGGCAGCTCTCTCGACCTGATTTCAAGCATGGTCCGGGACCTTATTACATGGCCTAAGTCCCGGACCACAATTGCAGTATAAATCTCGAAGTCTTCAGGTATGGTCCGGGACTTGATACACGGCCTAAGTCCCGGACCACACAGACGATGATTTAAAACCGTTTCTCAAAACACATGGTCCGGGACCTCATACCCAGCCCAAGTCCTGGACCAAGTGGGATTAGGCCGACATATCTGCAGCGCAAAAGGAGAATAATGAGTTTTTTTATATGGCCGCCCCATATTCTCCAGCCTTGTCCTCCACAATCGTTTTTTATCCATTACAACTGCTACTACTTTCCATCCTCTAATCCCACTAATCTAATTACCTTCCAAATCTTGCCAACCACACCACCATCTTCTTTGAATCATTCCAGCTTAATCACCACCATTATCCCCACTATAAACCTCACCCATTCACACTATAAATAACCATTCTCATCCCTCTTCTAAAACACACAATATCTCCAGCAGATAACATCTCCTCCTTTACGTACACAATTCCATTTCCCATTCTCATACCATTTTACACACTCCATCATCCATATTTCACACACATCCTCCATATAAAATATCAACCACCTCATTATACACCTACGTACCTGTACACATTCACAGAAGTCTGAAGTTCATGAAATTGCAGTTGAAGAATTCACCGTATTTCCTGGAGATTGAGCAGAGGAAAGTGCTGATCATACACAGAGGCTCCATTAATCTTAAATCAGAGTTTCTTCTTGCTCTTCCTCTTTAATGTTATTTACATATTTTGACAGTACTTTTATTTCCATGGCTGAGTAATTTTTATAAATTTCGGTTTGCTATGTAATCCAAATTCAAGGTTCCATTATCTTTGTGATTTACCATTTTAAATAGATTAAAGTGCTTGTTCCTTATCTATTTTTATTAATCTTGTGATTTGGCCAATTACTGGATTTTATTAGTTTATCTGCTTATAAGTGAGAACTGCGGTAGATAATAGACAACAGGAGCGGTACCGGTTAATTTAGAGATGGTAATTCCTCTAGGACATTAACTGATTAATAAACTGGATTTATCTTAAAGCTGTTAGCAACCAGTAAATTTGTAACGAGAGTTAAAATTTATTAGTTGTTAATTAGATTCCACCGAGCGGGAGACCGAACGTGGAATAATTCTGATCTAGGATTTTAGTCTAGATTTTGGTAAACACATTGAGAAAGGAACCGAAGAAATTGGAGGATTAGTAAACCGGAATTTCCCCCTTTTTATTAATTCAAGAATATCATTATTTTGCCCACCGTCTTGTATTTATTACTCTTGCTCTTATTTACATTCTTGTTTCGTAATTTAGTAATTCAACAAACAAAATTCCCCCTGTTACTGGAGTAAACCGATTTATTAGTTCGTTTTTAGATATTAATTAAACTAAAACGCTGCCTCCCTTGGATTCGATAACCTGGAGGGACACTTCTAGGAAAACTTGCTATAATCGGCCGGTATACTTGCCGTTAGGTTTTTGCCCAACAAGTTAATGGCACCGTTGCCGGGGAGGCACGGTTGCTTAGTTTAATTTTTATTTTTTTATTTTATTTAATTTTGTTTTGTTTTTGTTCTTTTTAAGTTTATCCTTGTTTTATTTTATTTTGTCCATTTTGTTTGCTTTGTGCGAATTGTTTCTTATTTTTGGTTCTGGTTTATTTTGGTTTTACCCGATTGAGTTTACTTTTTCAACTACATTACTGTCAGTTATCTGATTTTGATTTATGGTTAAAACTCGTTCTGAAGGAAATCCTGAATTTGAGCTGGAACATGAGATAGAACGACTTACAAGAAGAAGTCGTCAGAGATTGGTACTGGAGTCTTCAGTTGAACCAGAAGTGTTTTTCAAAGACTCACCAGGTGATACCTTTGTTTCAGAAGAGGAGTATCTTATGGACGGTATCAGCAGAGAAAGAAGGATGAACGACTACACTCGTCCGAATGTGGAGGGACTCACATCACCAATAGTAATCCCTGCACTACCGGAAGGGGTAGAATGGCAATTCAAGACCCATTATGTCACGATGGTCCTGAATGCTCCACAGTTCAGTGGAGTAGTTACTGAAGACCCAAATGTTCATCTTACATCCTTCCTGCGATTGGTTGGAGCATGTTCAACACCAGCTTCTCAGGAGGTAGCCAGGCTAACCTTGTTTCCTTTTTCACTCAGGGACAGGGCTGCAGAGTGGCTGAACTCCCTATCTCCAAACAGTATCACTTCCTGGAGCGAGCTAGCAAATGCGTTCCTAGCAAAGTACTTTCCACCGTCCTGAATGCTGGCAATGAGAGGTGAGATCACAAACTTCAAACAGTATAGCGGTGAAACTCTTTCTGAAGCTTGGGAGCTATTCAAAGGAATTGTAAGAAGAGTGCCACATCATGGTCTGGGAGAGGAAGTAGTATTGCAATCATTTTATAAGGATCTAGACCCCCAGAGTTGTCTATTAGTTGATACCTGTGCAAGAGGAAGTCTTATGGAGCTTCCAATCACCAGGATAAAGGAGTTGTTGGAAACTCTTTCCAATTCAGCTAACCAATGGGGAGGTGCTAGAGCTGCCACTGAGATCTTTCCAAAGAAGAATGTAGGAATTTATGAGGTAGACTCGAATACCCTCTTAGCTGCTAAGATGGATAGCATTTCTAAGCAGTTTGAGAAGATGTGCACACTGATGAACCCAAAATCAAACGCATCGGCTATCACTGATTCATTCCCTCAATGTGAGTATTGTGGTAGAGGTACTAACATGTGCCAGTGTGTCCCACCGCAAGAAGAGGCAGCAAACTATGTTGGTAACAGACCGGGTAATTATTTCGGAAATCAAGGCAACCCGGGTTATCATTCTCAGCTGCAGAATCGTTACCAAGCTGGCGGTAACAGCAATTACAACCAAAGACCTCAACAGCAGTATAATTCCTCTTATCAGAAGCAGCCACTACAGAATCAGCAAGTACAGAATACGGGTGCTGGTGCGTCCTCTAGTATGGATGAAGTTCTGGCCAGAATGAATGATTTCATCACGGTTAACACCAAGAAATTTAATGAGCTGGAAGCTTTCAATCAGGAGCAGAGGACCTTCAACAATGATCAAAGGACATTCAATAGGAACATCAAGACCCAGCTATCTCAGATATCGCAGCAGTTGGCTCAGCTTCCTTTAGGTTCTTTGCCCAGTCAGTCAGAGCAGAATCCTAGAGAGCATGCCAAGGCAATCACGTTGAGGAGTGGTACACAGCTTAACCCGCTGATCCCTGAAGCTGAGGCTCCTCTTCCTAATGTTGAGCGAAATGAAGAAACTACACCAGCAGGTTCTCACAAGGAACCAGTTGAAGAGGAGGTGGCGATTAGCAAGACTCCTAAGGTTTCCCCACCTCCACGCCGTGCAGTTGATGAAGCGTCGGTTCCTTTTCCAAATCGGTTGAAGAAGAGAGACTTAGATGAGCAGTTTGGTAAGTTCTTAAGTATTTTTAAAAGATTAACCATTAACATTCCTTTTTCTGAAGCGTTGAAGCTGATGCCGATATATGCGAAGTTCATGAAGGACATCCTATCCAATAGACGGTCCTTAGTGGAGAAGGACACTGTGCAGCTTACTGAGAGCGTTTCAGCCGTCCTTTCGAAGAAGCTTCCACCTAAGCTTGATGATCCAGGTACTCCGGTCATACCTTGCACGATAGGTAATGTAAACTGTGGTAAGGGTTTATGTGACTTAGGTGCGAGTATTAATTTAATGCCCTTATCAATGTATTTGAAGCTTGGTTTAGGAGAATGTGAACCTACCCGAATCACTCTACAATTAGGTGATAGGTCAATCATCCTACCTAAAGGGGTGGTAAGGGATTTAATTGTTTCGGTTGGTACTTTTGCTTTCCCTGCTGACTTTGTTATTTTAGACATGGAAGAGGACAAGGTAGTACCGCTTATCTTAGGTCGACCATTCATGCGTACAGCAAGGACCCTCATTGATGTCGAAGGAGGGAAGATTATACTTCGGTTACATGATGAGCAGCTTGTATTTGATATGACCAAGGCTACTACCCACCCTTCTGATGTTCATGCTTGTTTCAGTTTAGATTGTATTGATACCTTGATGCAGGACTATTCGTACAGCCCCACGGAGCTGAATGCATTGGAGAAGTGCTTGGTGGAATCCATTGAAACAGCTCATGATGACCCTGAGTTCTACTGCAGCATTTCAGCTTGCTGCTGGGAGGCCATATAGGAAGAACCACAGAATCGAAGAGGAACCGCTGGACCGAGTTCCAAAGATGCTAACTTGGACTCACCACCTTCTCTTGAAATTAACCCTCTTCCTAGTCACCTTAAATATGTTTTCTTAGTTCCTCCATCTGATTTGCCTGTCATTATTTCTAATAGTTTAACCAATGAACAGGAGAAAGCCTTGTTGCAGGTTCTAAAGAGGAACAAAGAGGCACTAGGGTGGTCCATTGCTGATATCAAAGGCATTGCCCCTACATTCTGCACTCACCGCATTTACCTTGAGGAGAATGACAAACCAACGAGACAGCCTCAACGATGACTGAACCCGCACATGAAAGAGGTGGTTAAAAAGGAAGTTATCAAGCTCTTGGATGCAGGTATCATCTACCCAATTTCTGACAGTGAATGGGTAAGTCCTACACAGGTCGTACCTAAGAAAGGAGGTTTAACTGTGGTGCCTAATGATAAAGGTGAATTAATTCCTCAGCGTACTATTACAGGGCATAGAGTTTGCATTGATTATAGGAAATTAAATGCCGCCACTAGGATTGACCATTTCCCCCTTCCTTTTATTGACTAGATGCTGGAGAGGCTTACAGGAAAAGAATATTACTGTTTCTTAGATGGTTACTCCGGTTATTTTCAGATTCCAATTGCTAAGACCAAGAGAAAACCACTTTTACATGTCCGTATGGTACTTATGCTTATCGACGCATGCCCTTTGGTTTGTGTAATGCACAAGCTACATTTCAACGATGCATGACTGCTATCTTTGCTGATTTTATTGAAAAATGCATCGAAATCTTTATGGATGATTTTTCTGTCTTTGGACCGACTTTTGATTCATGTTTGAGAGACTTGGATTTAATCTTAGCTAGATGCAGGGAAACTAACTTGGTGCTCAATTGGGAGAAGTGCCACTTCATGGTGCAGGAAGGCATCGTGCTCGGACATAAGATTTCTAAGAAAGGGATCGAGGTAGACAAATCAAAGATTGAAGTAATAGAGCAGCTGCCACCACCATCGTCGGTAAAGGATGTCCGAAGTTTTCTCAGTCACGCAGGTTTTTATAGGCATTTTGTTAAGGATTTTTCTAAGATCTCTAAGCCTCTTTGCGATTTATTACTCAAGGATGCTAAATTTGAGTTTACAAAAGAGTGCTTAGATGCATTTAATTTGCTTAAAGCTAAGTTGGTTTCTGCACCTATTATTGTCACTCCTGATTGGTCGTTGCCTTTCGAGATTATGTGTGATGCCAGCGATTACGCATTGGGGCAGCTTTGGGTCAGAGGCATGACAAGGTATTGAGGATAGTCTACTATGCTAGTAAGACTATGAATGAGGCACAGAAGAACAACGCCACAACGGAGAAGGAGTTGCTGGCGATTGTTTTTGCTTATGATAAGTTTCAACCGTACATCATTGGTAGCAAAGTCATCGTGCACACTGACCACTCCGCTCTCAGGTATCTCTTTGGAAAGGTTGACGCTAAACCTCGTTTGATCAGATAGATTTTGCTTTTGCAGGAATTTGACATTGAGATTAGAGACAAACCTGGAGCACAGAACGGAGTAGCGGATCACTTATCCCGTATGGAAGTTCCAGATGATGGCAGGCTGATCAATGAGTATTTCCCTGATGAGTATGTCTACATGATCGGTCATTCCACGGACCCTTGGTATGCTGATATTGCAAATTACCTAGCCAAGGGCATTGTTCCTCCAGAGTTGTCATATCAGCAAAAGAAGAAGTTCTTCTCCACGGTCAAGCATTACCTTTGGGACGACCCGTTTCTGTTTAAGGTCTGTGCAGATGGTATGATTCGTCGTGTGTATCTGAGAATGAAGCTAGAGACATCCTGACACATTGCCATTCTAGAGAAGCAGGGGGTCATTTTGGTCCGGCTAGGACAACCGCAAAAGTTTTGAAGGCTGGCTTCTTCTGGAAGAGCATGAACAAGGATTGCTATCAATTTGCTTCCACTTGTGATCAATGTCAAAGGCAAGGGAATTTATCCAGACTCCACGAGATGCCATTGAATTCGATCTTGGAAGTTGAACCATTCGACCTTTGGGGCATTGATTTCATGGGACCGTTTCCATCATCTCAAGGTAACCTCATCTTGGTCGCAGTGGACTACATTACAAAATGGGCTGAAGCAATAGCAGCACCAACTAATGATGCAAAAGTAGTGCTGAAATTTTTGAAGCGGAATATATTCACTCGTTTTGGTGTTCCGCGAGCAATCATTAGTGATGGAGGTACCCACTTCTGTAACAAACAGTTTGAAGCTCTTCTACAGAAATATGGCGTACGGCATAAGGTTTCTCTACCGTATCATCCACAAACAAACGGGCAAGCCGAGATTACAAACAGAGAAATCAAGTGGATCCTTCAGAAATCTGTCACATCCTCTAGACGCGATTGGTCGCTCAAGCTAGATGACGCCTTGTGGGCATACCGCACTGCCTTTAAAACACCTTTAGGTATGTCCCCATATAAGTTGGTTTATGGCAAGGTGTGTCACTTACCTGTGGAGCTGGAGCACAAATCTTTTTGGGCAATTAAGGCATTGAATTTTGATCTCCAAAAGGCTGGTGAGAAGCGTAAGCTACAGCTATGTGATCTGGAGGAGTTTAGAGAGGTAGCTTATGAAAACGCCAAGATTTATAAGGAGAAGACGAAGAGGTGGCATGATAAGCTGTTGGTCAAGCGTGAGTTTCACGTGGGGGATAAGGTTCTTCTATTCAACTCCCGCCTGAAACTATTTCCAGGAAAGTTAAAATCTCGTTGGTCCGGCCCATTCACAGTAACAGGTGTCTCACCTTATGGAGCCATTGATCTAATCAACACAGAAGGTGAGACATTCAAAGTCAATGGATCCCAGCTAAAACATTATTTGAGAGTAACAGTGCCGAAGTTCACTCGGTGATCACTGTTCACAACCCGTCGTGCTGAGTACACAATTGAACGGTCTAGCCAAAGACCGTAAAAAGACGGGCAGCTGATTGGGAGGTAACCCAAATGCATGAGTTTACTTTCTTTTAGTTTCTTCAGTTTACAGTTTTCTTGGTGCTAATGTTTCTTTTAGTTGTGTGTTTCTTTGGTATTTTTGATTTTATTCAGGAGCTACTGAGAGGTGTACCTACAGATTGCAAGGGAACACGCATTTGAAGGAGATGTGAAGGAGGAGACTGCAAAAATACAGAGGAGAAGTATTCACGACATGGTCCGGGACCTGTTACATATACTAAGTCCCGGACCAATACAAGCAGCAACTCTCGAAACAAAAAATAGGGGTGGTCCGGGACCTTACACAGACCCTAAGTCCCGGACCACATGTGATGCAAACTCTTGACCCAAAATTAAGCATGGTCCGGGACCTCATACCCAGCCTAAGTCCTGGACCGTTATCACTGAAAATTCTCGGCCCGTTTTATACCTTGGTCCGGGACTTCAACCATACCCTAAGTCCTGGACCATATATTGCTGTTAACTCTCGACCTAATTTGTATGGGGGGTCCGGGACCTTAACCATACCCTAGGTCCCGGACCTATTCAGCCAGGAAAAAAAAATATAACGATTTGCGTCGTCTTCTACCTCCGTCTTCTGCAACCCTAAACTTGCGAATCGGCGCTCCTCTCCAAGCACATCCCCCTCGCCGCACCATACCACACCCAACCTCTCTCTGTTATCCCTACACCGCACCACACTACACCTAACGCCGCCCTGCTTCTCGCGCCCGCCCTGTACCACCACTCACCGTTCCTCTACTCCCGACCTCGCCTGCAAACACCAGCCACCAACCCAAGTCCCTCCCTGTCCTGTTAAACCCACCACCGCATTCGACAACACTCACCTCTCCTCACTCAAATTCGACACAGACGCACCCACACACACGATTCCACTCCGACCACACCCTTTCCCTCACCCTGTTCCATTCAAAGTTAAGCAACCATTCAACCTCAATCTGTCAGCAAAACCACCTCGTTCAACCGTCAACAAAACCACCCCACGCCTGCTCCCAATTCAACCCAACACCACACCTTCACCCGACCCCAATCAACCCACACCACGCACCAATAACACTACCGATCCTTAACCTAAAATTCCGATGGCACCCAAACGATCACGCCGCTCCACCACTGCCGGAGCCTATTCCTCTTCCGACGCTCCCCCACTTCGGATACGCGAGACGGACCGTTCGGAATTCATCAATGACGTTGCTTGGGATTGGTTCCAAGCTAAGGAGCGCAAGATAATTCCTGAGAGGTCAATATGTCCCACTTTGATATCTGAATTCGATTTAGAGCGGATATTTAGCAACAGGGGTAGGGTATGTCTGCTGAACCGCGGTGGTACGTTTTACCCGCGCCTAGTTAAATTGTTCTATGCTAATGCTACGGTGCATGATAATGGTACGGAAATTAAGTCAAGGGTTAAGGGGAAGGATATTCTAATCGATTACGCCCGTATTCACCATGCTCTACATATCCCTATTCGGGCTAGGTTCCCGACTGCGGAGGAACGGGAGAATCAAGAACTCCGTGAGAGACAGACTAAGGAGCATTATATTAATTTGATCGTGAATGATCCTACTGTTCAGAACCGCCAGAGGCGCAACCACCGGGATAAGCAGGTGGTTACCGGTGATAAACTGCCCACGCCGCTTGAGCGTCTGATCTTGGGGATTTTAATGTATAATGTCCGACCCCGGGAGTGTGCGGACCTGAATTCCATCGAATGCTATGTTTTGCGATATCTCCTTGATGACGAGCTTGCCCGGGTGGCGTTCCCCATTGCCCTGCATGGATAATTTTTCACTCAATGCTTCGGGTGATTGACGTAGACAGTAGCTTCTCTCTTCCCTTCCCGCACCTTCTGTAGTCCTTCTTCATCGATGCTGGGGTAGACTTCTCAGATGAGCGGCCCCAGTACCCCTGGTCTCCCATAGACATGACGATGATGCGCTTCTATCAGTGGGAGAAGATAGATGATCAGTGGGTGAAGCGCCGACACGCACAGCCGGGTGCCCGAGCTCCCAGACCTGATGAAGCCGCCGAGGATGAGCCCCCTACTGTTGCCGCTGGTGGTGACATCCCCGACGTTCCGATGACCACTGCTCCTGCACCGGGATATGACGAGTTACTTTGTCAGTTTTCTGATTGGCAGGGGATGACCACTACACGGGTCGATGGTCTTGCTGCTCATATGACTCAGATGGACGTCCGTTTAGACGGGATGAGTAAGAGGCTGCACGATTATGGAGCACGGATCTCAGCTCTGGAGACCCGACAGAGGGAGTATGAAGCTAGGCAGGACGTACGGTTTGCAGAGTATGCGGCTCGCTATGAGGCACGTTTCACCGATTATGATGCCCGCTTCGCTCAGCTGGAGTCCTGGCGCCTGCCTCGGGATCACCCACCACCTCAGTAGATCTTATGCTGGTTTATGATCTTTTATTTTCAGACTCTCTATCTTGTTATTGCTATTTTGGATTTTCTAACTCTGGTTGTTTTGATGTATTTTAGCTTGTTAGGTTGCTTCTTATGGTACCTTTCGTTTTTTTTGGATTGTTTTTGTTACTTGGGTACTTTTGCTACTTCCACTGCTTGGTTATGTTCATTGATTTTATTGCAACCTAGTCTCTGCGACTGCTTCATTCAAACAGGATTGCCATATTTGTGTGCGATATCGACAAAATACAAAGGAGACTCTGCCGAATTTTTTTCAACACTCCCTAACTCGCCCGTTCCTTTTCATGAGTGTGGGGCCGTCATCTTCACCCAATTTTCAGGGGAGTTCTATTCTTCTTCTTTCGCACTATGATCATATTCATGCAGCAATGAGGGCATTGCTATTTTCTAAGTGTGGGGAAGTTAGTAGTAAGGGGGATGCGTGTTTATTTCCTATTTTCTGTGGCTCCTGACACTACTAATTCTCACTTCATTAACCTTTGATGACCCTCCACAAAATTTTTAATTCGACATACTTGGCTTTATTTGTGGTCAGATGCATCAATCGGGAATAACGTACAAGTAGCGAGTATTTCTGAGATTTAATCTGAAACTTCGGTCAAAAGAACTTTGGTTATATTGCTTGTATTGTTTTTATCTATTTCCTTAAATAAAAGGTGAGACCATTTTGTGATTTTGTTTGAACTAACTTGGGGCTTTGGAAAGTTTTGGAATGAATGGAAGGAAAGGACAAAGGCAAGGTACTCCGCTAATCTATTCTGAACCGGAACAGACCTCTCCCATTCGGTAATTAAGCACATGGAGTGCCTCATCACTTATCTACCTAAGATCATCTGATCTGGGATAGAAGGCCCAACACCGCTACAAGGATGGGGAGAAAAAGTTTGGGGGGATGAAATGAATAATGCTCACTCAGAAAATTGGAAGGAAAGTTCTTTCATGCTAAACAGTTTATTGCAAATTCTTCCTTGATTATGAGTATGTGGCAATGAAAGGTAATGTGGAATATGCCATTACTTCTTGCCCCTTGTCGTCCAAATGAATTGTGGAAAGCAAACGGAAAGTAAAGCCCTGAGTAAAGTTTGGACTAAATAGTTATGATGATTGTCTCATGCATTTGTCAAACACCCTAGCTTCACTGTTTAAGAAAACTTGCAGTACTAATCGTTGTTTCTTATGACTGTTTTTCGGCATTAGATTTCCTTGTACATTTTCCTGACCTGATAAATCCCCACTTTTGAACTCTAGTACATTTTGATTGCAATAATTGCTTGAGGACAAGCAAAGATTAAGTATGGGGAAGTTGATAAGTCAGGAATTTACCTATTTCTACAGGGTCTTTTGATACCTAATTCGTTGCTTTTTACTGCTAAATTCCTGTCTTATGAGTATTTTTGTGTTTCTTTTTGCAATTGTCTTCTTTTATGGTTTTATGTGCTTTTTCAGGTTTTTAATCTCAAGGAAACACATTCCCATCATTGTTGGAACCCATGGCAAATCAAACAAGCTGATTTGAGTCAAGACAAACAATTCTCGACCTAAATTCAAGCATGGTCCGGGACTTGATTATGGAGCTAAGTCCCGGACCACATTGTGACTCAACTCTCGAATCAATTTCAGGCATGGTCCAGGACTTCTTACATGGCTTAAGTCCCGGACCACATTGTGGCAAAACTCTCGACTTAATTTTAGGCATGGTCCGGGACTTGATACACGGCCTAAGTCCTGGACCACATGTGGCAGCTCTCTCGACCTGATTTCAAGCATGGTCCGGGACCTTATTACACGGCCTAAGTCCCGTACCAAAATTGCAGTATAAATCTCGAAGTCTTCACGTATGGTCCGGGACTTGATACACGGCCTAAGTCCTGGACCACACAGATGATGATTTAAAACAGTTTCTCAAAACACATGGTCCGGGACCTCATACCCAGCCCAAGTCCCGGACCAAGTGGGATTAGGCCGACATATCTGCAGCGCAAAAGGAGAATAATAAGTTTTTTTTATATGGCCGCCCCATATTCTCCAGCCTTGTCCTCCACAATCGTTTTTTTATCCATTACCACTGCTACTACTTTCCATCCTCTAATCCCACTAATCTAATTACCTTCCAAATCTTGCCAACCACACCACCATCTTCTCTGAATCATTCCAATGTAATCACCACCATTATCCCCACTATAAACCTCACCCATTCACACTATAAATAACCATTCTCATCCCTCTTCTAAAACACACAATATCTCCAGCAGAAACATCTCCTCCTTTACGTACACAATTCCATTTCCCATTCTCATACCATTTTACACACTCCATCATCCATATTCACACACATCTTCCATATAAAATATCAACCACCTCATTATACACCTACGTACCTGTACACATTCACAGAAGTCTGAAGTGCATGAAATTGCAGTTGAAGAATTCACCGTATTTCCTGGAGATTGAGCAGAGGAAAGTGCTGATCATACACAGAGACTCCATTAATCTTAAATCAGAGTTTCTTCTTGCTCTTCCTCTTTAATGTTATTTACATATTTTGACAGTACTTTTATTTCCATGGCTGAGTAATTTTTATAAATTTCGGTTTGCTATGTAATCCAAATTCAAGGTTCCATTATCTTTGTGATTTACCATTTTAAATAGATTAAAGTGCTTGTTCCTTATCTATTTTTATTAATCTTGTGATTTGGCCAATTACTGGATTTATTAGTTTATCTGCTTATAAGTGAGAACTGCGGTAGATAATAGACAACAGGAGTGGTACCGGTTAATTTAGAGATGGTAATTCCTCTAGGACATTAACTGATCAATAAACTGGATTTATCTTAAAGCTGTTAGCAACCAGTAAATTTGTAACGAGAGTTAAAATTTATTAGTTGTTAATTAGATTCCACCGAGCGGGAGACCGAACGTGGAATAATTCTGATCTAGGATTTTAGTCTGGATTTTGGTAAACACATTGAGAAAGGAACCGAAGAAATTGGAGGATTAGTAAACCAGAATCTCCCCCTTTTTATTAATTCAAGAATATCATTATTTTGCCCACTGTCTTGTATTTAACTCTTGCTCTTATTTACATTCTTGTTTCATAATTTAGTAAGTCAACAAACAAAATTCCCCCTGTTACTGGAGTAAACCGATTTATTAGTTCACTTTTAGATATTAATTAAACTAAAACGCTGCCTCCCTTGGATTCGATAACCTGGAGGGACACTTCTAGGAAAACTTGCTATAATCGACCGGTACTTGCCGTTAGGTTTTTGCCCAACACTAAATGTCCATCATTACTCTTTAATCAACATGTGTACTACTTAGTATCACATTAGGAAGTCTAAATCAATGGGAAATCAAAAATTTCACAATTATGTGCACTAATTTGTGAATAGTGACCAAATAGTGATAGTTTAAGACAT
Organism: Limonium bicolor; assembly: GCA_023374045.1. NCBI lineage: Eukaryota > Viridiplantae > Streptophyta > Magnoliopsida > Caryophyllales > Plumbaginaceae > Limonium > Limonium bicolor. The sequence continues at coordinate 66,246,994 of CM041780.1, read as the reverse complement.
TGGTCAATGTAAGTCAACTAAATGGTCAACAAAGACCATGAAATACCCCATTTGACTAAGGGGGCCGGTTTTCAAGGGTGACTCACCACACTTAGTTAACTAACTAAAGAAGAAAGCAAAAAGTAAGATAAGTCACTATTTACTTTATGTTAAATATCTTTCAAAAACAAACCTCTCTCCTCATTCTCTCATTCCCACTCATTCCCACCGTCTCCAACCTCTCTTCTTCCTTCCTCCATCGGTTTTGCTATAGCACCCATACCATCTCCATCTTCCATTGCCAATATCTCCTAGCTCCATGCTCCAAAATTAATTCCAAGACCACCATTCTCTTAGTTTAGTCAAGCTCTACAATCTTGTCTTTTCAAATCTCCAAAACCTCCATTTCAGTGCCAAGAAGAATCACCATGGAAGGAGCTTGAACTCATCTTTTCACACTTCATTATTCTCCTTTGCTTCAAGGTAAGGAAAACCAAAGAAAAACTTCATTTCCTCTTGTTTTCATATGTGACTGAAATTTCCTTCTTCATGGTTTTCTTTTGCTCATTCATAGCTCATTCCAATCTTCAAAGGACTAGGTGGAGTCCTCTCTTGATACTTAATCCAATTCCTATTCAATTCTAAGGTAAAACATTCATTTATGTGTTTTAAGACATTATATAACCTAAGGTTTATTAATGAGTATAAGCATGAAGCTTAATGCTCATTGTCTTTACTTGTGTATGGATAGAAGATTGACAAGTGATCAAGTTCCTTGCTAATTTTCAATTCAAGGAAACAAGAAAGAAGTTTGGAAGGAAAAGAGGTAAATAACCTAACCTAATGTTCCTTAGGAAAATTGAGCTCTAAAATGCTTAATAAACAATCTAAGGAGCCAATGGTAAATAAGTTAGAAAAGTGTCCTCAAGGAGGTTATTAAGGACATATGAATTGATGTGTGTATTTGAAGGTCAAAGGCATATATTATGTGGGGAATTCAGTGTTTATGGTTTATGCAATTTAAGGGCCTAAGAGCCATGCAATTTAAGGGCCTAAGTGCCAAGCAATTTAAATTATGCACTATATTGTGATGTAGAGTAGTTTAAGGCTTAGATGTGTGTAAAGAACATTTTTATGTGAATAAATGTTCTTGGATGTTTAAAGGTGGAAAACCTTGTGTTTTAGGTATAAGGAAGTACTAATAAAGCTATGTCAAAATTTGAGTAGAAAATAAGAAGTTTAGATGTTTTAATAAAGTTGAGAGACCTAGGTTGTACTATGAATGGTCAAGGCTTAAATTTGAGAAAGAAAGGGGATTAAGATGTTCTTAGGTGTTAAAAGTGTATAACATTGTCTTGAAAGAGATTAGTGTTCATTAGGTGATAATGATACACCAAAGACATGGAGGAATTGTGTTTAGGACTTATGCAAATTTTGGTGAAACAAGGAGAAAAATAATGTCTTGCAAGGAGAGGGTAAAACTTGTGGAGAAACTTCAAGTATGGGTGTAAAGGAGCTTTGGGTGGAAAATAATGCTTAAGGAGTAGTGGTGTTGTAAATGAGGTGACATTTTGGTTAGGGTGTTGTAGGCATAAAACTACCCTTTTGGAACTTAAGGAAAAATATCACAAGTGTTGGAGAGTTTGTAAGAAATTAAATAACAAGTTGGAAAAAGGAATTAGACAAGTTTGAGGTGATATTTAAGCATTAGAATATACCTAAGATCATGTGGGGAGCTTGGGTAAACAATGGATGAAGAGAATAAGTGAAACAAGACTTGAAAATGTCAAATTTGTGAATCTGCTGCAGTGGTCCGGGACCTAAGTCCAGGATGATGTCCCGGACCATGCATAAAAACCAGCCGAGAGTACATTCACCATTCTGGTCCGGGACTTAGGTCTTGTACTAAGACCCGGACCACCCCTTGAATTACCCTCGAGGATTTCTAGCCTATGTTGGTCCGGGACTTAAGACCAGTATGAAGTCTCGGACCACTACATTAAAAGCATCCGAGAGTTTGGTTAAGTGTAGGTCCGGGACCTTAGATAAGGACCAAGTCCCGGACCACTTAAAAATCTTAGTTTAAGGTTCGAAACTGATGGCTAATGATGGTGATTAGTTAGTAAAGATGTTATAAGGTTGTTTAAGACATGTTAGGTGTGTTATAATGACAATTAAAAACATGAAAAGTTGTAACCAAGTGTGAGAGAAAAATAAGTAAGAAAAATAAAGTTGTAAGTTAACCGAAGTTAAGTACGATAATTAACCGACATTACTAAATGTGTATAGGAGTTGCCTACGGTGGAAACCAGTCGAAGCAGGGACCAAGGTATGGTTTTCTTGCAGTCTGTTGCCTACCGGTTTACACCGGCTTATGTGTTGTTTTTTCTGTGTGTTAATGACCTTGTAAGATTTTAGTCATGAAATGAGTTTACAGTTGTTAATATTATTGGGTTGGTAATTTATGCCTCATCTCCCTTGTGTGTGTCTAACTAGACCTAAACACTTGCTTGTGAATTAACTTATTAAGTTTCAATAATGGGACTTCTAATAAGTGCTAACGGGGGAAGTGAGGAGTCCGGTCGTTCCGGCCACGCGTGTGAGTATGGGAGTCGATGTCATAACCGGTTCGATTCTCTCTGTATGTTATGGTTGTTTTCTCTTTTGGTTTTCAACCTCCCTCTAGCTTATCCAAAGCTATTTTACTGACTCACATCGGGCCACAGGGGCATACTATGTTTGGTGTGCTTGGATTACTATATCCGACGCACCTATGGGTTAAGTTAACCGTTCATCTAACCGGACGGTAACGAGTTATGTAACGAGCTTAGCATGAGTTTGACAGCAATCTCTAGGCTCTCCGAGTGAACTGACTATGTTTTGGTTCGGTTCCAAAAGGGAACCACACTTGTTATGTTATGTGTTAAAGTTGAGATGAAATTCTTGTTGCTATGTTACGTTATTTGTATGTTAATAATCAATGCCATGTTATCATGACAATTGGTTGCGTGTATCTCGGTAGTCGATGGGCTGCACGTTAGCCATACCAGCCATTAGGTGCTGAGCCCCTTTGGGGCACCATATTGTTTTTCCTATGTTGCAGGATGAGGATCGAAGAGGCGGAGTGGCTCTAGATTCTAGGTTTATGAAATACTTTTGATGGTTTTGGATGTTCGGACCCGGGATGCGCTTGTGCTCCCGTGGTGGTATCTTTTGGTTCCGTTGTTATTACACTGGCGGTATATTGGCAGTTTACAGTGATGGGTTGTAATTAAACACTCAGTATTGTTGATTATGTATTAATGGTTATTAGTTCTATGCTCGGGAGTCTGATCATTAGACCGGTACAATTTGTATGCATTCTGCCTTATTAGCCACGTGGGTGGCTAACGACGTGTAGCACCAACCCGTTTAGTTATTGTTCTAGTTGTTTATTTCCGCTGCGATTTCGGTTAGTTGTTAAGGGCGTAGTAGGGGTGTTACAACAACTAAACTGAAACCGCACCAAATCCACAATCAAACCTGAAATCAAAGAGAACGATGCACACAACAGAGGAGGGAGCAACTGATCACACAATCCATAGCAGAAATTCACCAAAAAAATAAGAGGGAGACATCTAGAGGAAGAAGGAGGAGAAGAACACCATGCTCTGCCGAAAACGTCGTAACTGGCGACTCAAAAACTGATCGGGGGGAAATAGAAAAGGAATTCATTCTTTATTATTATATTCTATTTACCTTACTTAATGAAGGGAAAGGACCTCCTTGCCCCTGCCTTCCTCTGATGTGTTACACACGTCCCAACTGACATAATCCAACTAAAAAATATAAGAATGTAGACCCACTTACAAATAACGAAATTAAATAAATCTAGGTTATAACAATACATTATCGAGTTTAATCTAATATAAAAAATACAAGTTCGATTCTACACTTCACCTAAGTGTATACATGAGTTTATAAACTCCCAAAATACAATCAATCCCAAAACATGACCAACCCTAAAATATCTAAAACGCGACTACCCTGTCCTACACTCCGAACGGGTAACATCTTCAATCATGTGTCTGAAATGATTAGGCCACAACGGGCTCAGCACAACTTGCTGAGTATGATAACATGCAGCCCGCTAGCTACCGGGCTACACACGACTAATTGGTCGATAATCATGCAATTGATTTAATTCAGACAATAAAAAGAAGTGTTGTAACATGCCATCATGTAATAACAAATACTTAAACAGAGTGATCCATCGTAATGGGATCAGTTCATCACTAAAATGAGTTAGTTCTCCTTCCTTCCTAGGCCTTGAGATTTCATTTGGTTCTCGAGTTCGACCTTAACTTAGGTATTGTCAATACAAAATCCTCTTATTGGGACTGTTTATTTTCATCCTTAATTGTCAAATGTGTTCGGGTATTTATGAAGCTTATCAAAGAGAGTATGAAACTCAAAACAATCTACCATCAAAGTGACGTACATTCAAATTCCACTAACACAAAAAAGGCCTATTTCAGCACCCCTATCTCGGCGATTATAAAAGAAACCACCAGGATATATTGTCAAAATTTTGGTTATTATAAACTTAAGGTTCTATTTCAGCGGTTCCTACTTACAACCGCCGAAATATATATATTTCGTAGCCTAGTTTGGTGGTTGATAGAGAGAAACCACCGAAATAGTGTTTATTTTTTTATTAAAAAAATGAAGGATCTATTTCGGCGGTTTGAGTGAATTTCACAAAATACCCCTGAGTTTTGAACAAATTTTATGAAATACGCCTAATGTTTCATTTTTATTATGAGATACCGCTGAGGTTTTATTTTGTTTACAAGATACCCCTGAGGTTTCATTTTCATTATGAGACACCTCTAAGGTTTCAATTTCATTACGAGATACCCTTTCGTTCAAATTCTGATATATTATATTGTTAATATCCTCATTTTACCATCACACTATATACCTCGCAATAACTTCAGGGGTTTATGGTTAACTTTTTAAAAATTTTAAAATAAAAAATACACAAAAATAGTTTAAGATCATATAAATTTTGAATTAACTTTTAATAAATGAATATAATTAAATAAACAAAAAGAATGAACACATAAATTGTTAAAAGTAAATAGAAATGGCTAAACAATAAATTTTTTTATTTAAAAACATATGTTGTTACTTAATTTAAAAACTATTGTAGTGGAGACTTAAGATCGTAAAAGAGTTATAAAAAGTACATTAAAATCACAAGAAAATTGATTATATTTTATGTTTTTTATACTTTATTTTTCTAATTTTAAATAATGAGTTTTTCCATGTACCATATGAAATTGTTACTTTTAATATTTTTCATGTTATTGTTATACTTTTCTATGATTTAAGTCATTGCTACGTAACACTTTAAAAATTTATGTTTCTTTTTCAAAAAAATTATTACTTTATTATTTAGTCATTTCCGTTTATTTAACTATTTTTATTTTGTTTGAATTTTAATATTATTTTTCTAAATTGAATTTAAATTTTATATGATCTTAATCATTTTTGTGTATTTTTTCTATATTTTAATTTTTTTAAATTGACCTTAAACTCCCAAGGCAGGGGTATCTCGTAGTGAAAATGAAACTTCAGGGGTATCTCGTGAAACACCCTAGAAAATCCTAGCTATAAAATATCCATCATTGTTCTTTTACATGCGCTTGTAATTGTAAAGAATAACTAGTTAGTGTTATACTCTTTATTCATAGTAAAATCTTAGATACTTAGCTAGAATATTAGCAAATATAAGTTGATTATTTCATACCATACGATGTTTGAAAGGAAGTTAACAAATTCATGTCAAATGTGTCATTGTAACAATTGACATGTTAAGTTTACATTACTGGTTGTAAAATTGTAATTACCGGTTGTATTGTAAAAGTACATAGTTAACTAGTTTAATCTCTTGTCTTCACTACCTATTTAATACATTAGTATAGATAGCCAAACTAAATCTTTCTTCATCCATAAGTAACCATTATTTTTCAGCTAAAATCAGGCCAAACACAGCCTTGTTCAACCATCACCAATTAGTGTGTTTCAGCCATGTATACCGATTACATATGTAGTTAATTACTTAATTTGTCTTAAGTAATCATTGCCATCTTATACATATCTTTTCCAGCCTTACATGGCCGTTTGCTTTGCTGAGAATTCACATCAATGTATAAATAAAACTAAGATACTACGGCCATGTAAACCGCCAGCCATTAACATTACAAGTATATACCGATTTCATATGATGTTTAATTAACAAGTTTGTTTTATACCAGTACTTATCAGCTATAAACGGCCTATCTTGCTGAGTGTAGACATTAATATATTACTAAAGCAGTGAAGCAAATTCAACCTATGGTATTGACATTACCGATTAAACATTACCGGTTGCACTTTGCAACAATTTATATTTTCTCACTTTACAATCATTACAGCCAAACTCATTTACCCAGCCAGCAGCCAAACTCACATATGAAATTATTTAGTTAAGGGGCTCGGTGGCATTATTTAGTTAAGCCAACCAGCAAAGCCAATGAAAAATTACCACCTAAACTAGCTAGGTGTCACACACCATGTATATATCCTTTGGCTGAAAGGAAATTTCATCATTTCTATGCTATTGTATGCCGGTAGTTTGGTTCCCACTTTGGAGCAATCTTTCTGTCAAGTAGCACTCACGTACGTATATCACCTAGGTAGTAGTAAGAAAGAAGAAGAGGAGTTTTGACAAAAATCAGAGGAAGTTGTATCTGATAAGAATTAAGTTCAGTATTCAGATCCCTGCTAGAAAGAACTCAAGCACATTAAATGTGCAAATGGTTAGATTGTCAACACGCCAAATAGCTCTGGAGCTTGTCAATCTGATGGGTAGCCTTAGCTTGTGTCTCAATCTAATGGAAAGATCGATCAAGTTGAGAGCTTGGAAGGAACTAAAGTCTCAAGTTATCAGTTTTTGTCAAACCTGGGAGGGTAAAAGCTGTGCCTATCGCAGGAGAATGTGTAGGTTTAATATGGTTGCTCAGGTCTGGGTAGTTTGTAAGAAAATTCGAAGCAGGTCTAAGTCTAGTAAGGCTACTTCTTTTTGGGTTAGAGCAGTGGTGATTCCTATGCTAGTGGGCAAGGTTAGAACAGATTGTATCATGTGGCTACATAAGAGCCTAGTTTTTGTCTCTGAAACTACTAGTAGTAGTAGTAACAGAGTTGTTCATATGTTAGTTCGGTGTAGTAGTTTGAGGAAGGAGGTGGTCCTCTGTTCACTAATCCTGGGTGGTTATGTAAGATGTTGGAAACTCTTTTGTTAAGTATTATGAATGAATGTATCCCAGTTTTAATAAAAAAAAATAAGTTGCAAAAAAAAATTACCGTAAGATATACCTTGCTGAATGGAATGGTTTGTTTCATTTTCTTTGCAAGTGTAGTCGGCAACAAATTCTCCTCAGCTTAGAACTCTCTTCTCCCCAGTCTCTTCTTCACTCACTTAAGTCCCAAGTAGTAGAATTGATTAGAAAATACACAGCAAAGAGGACAAGTGTTTATCGAGAGCAAGAGTGCTGAAATTCTGCTGCTAATGTGTTACAGTTTTACGCAAGTTAAAGGGGGAGAAATAAGGTGCAAAAGCGGGAGAATTTAGGAGAAGGAAGAAATTTCATCAATATTTAGAAATCTTAGAGAATTTAGCAAGAAAATGGCAAGAGAAAATTAGGTAACTACCTTGAACAATAAGTTTACAAATACAATTTTTCCTTGGTGATGTTTTGCGATTTTAAGAAGCTGACTTCTTTATTGATTATCCTTGGTCATTAAGTCTGTATTTAGCTTGTTATTGGAGTTTTAGCTCTTCTATTTAACTGATAAACTCCGTGGCTATGCAAATGAAGGAAGCTCGAGAAGTTAGAACAAGTTTAGTGACAAAATGTGCTCTAAAAACTGTTGTTGTGTACTGTTCTGTATAACAGAGTTTTGAGTTGATTTTCTCTGTGTTTTGAAATGGAATTGCTGATGTAAATATGCTACATAGGTGTATGAACATCTATGTAAAATTGGGAAGCAGGTTTGATGAGTTTATTAGGCTAGATAAGCAAGAAACTTAAATCTGTCCAAAAATGTTGTATTTGTGTTCTAGGTGAAACTGGTTTGGTTGTGAAGCTGTATGGGTTGTTTTTATTGGATATTACAGATCAATGAGGTTGTTCTATCTTAAAATGAGCTATGAGAACAATTAAATTGATTATATCTAGTGTAATTATCAAGGTATGCTAAGATGTACAAATCTGTACAAAGTGTAAAAAGTCATTGTTGTTGTAACGAAATGAAAGATGGTTGTAGAAGTTGTTTTCTTCTTTGTTTAGTGAATAAATGAGGTTCATATAGTCTAAATAAGGTTATATGATCACTTAGTTAAGCTGGAATAGGTTAAAAAACATGACTACACAAATTGTAAAAAGGAAAGTTGTTAAAGTGCAAGACTGTTGTTAAATAACAATGGATAGTTTTGTTGTTGTTTGGATCAGTAGCTTGGTGTATGTTAGCCTTGATTAAAGGATGATTTATTAACAAGTATTGGGTGAGTATAATAGCAAGAAGGAATGGCTAAAAACGCTAAGGAAGTCACCTAAGAAATTGATTGTAAAATTGTCATTGTCATTATTTGTAACACCCCGTCTTAATCCAATCGTGGTTATCACAAACTTAACAACACATATAACATCACAGCAGAAATTAATATACACCAGGACCATGCTACAGTCTGAATTGCAAAAATAACCGAACTTTAATACATACAACCGTCTAACCAAAATACATACCAACCGAGTTTCCAAGTTTCTCAACAACCAACATAATTCTCCACAAGTTCTAATATCAACAGACGGGTGCACATGCACATCCCGTACTCAAAAGTAAACCCGACCTAAGTCTAACCGCCCCTACTCTCAGGATGAGTCTTCATATGGCGCTTACCTGCAAAATATAAACAATCGCCCCCGAGGGGGTCAACACCTTTGCTGGTACGATTCTCTCATAGCCCCAAGCTAACGGGACTAAGACGACTAATTGTCGATAGCATGGAGTTGATTAGATACATAACATAAATAGAAGTCAAATAAACAACAAGCCACATATGAATAAACATATTCCACACGCAATGAACGACTTAAAGGTGTTCTCTTAATAAGTGAGTTTATCATTAAACTCCGTAAGATATGTTTTCTCTTAATCTCAATCCCCCCTTATCTTATCTTACCTCAATCTTAATCCTTATCTTAATCTCAGTATACAAACCGTTATTTAATTAGGAATGGTTGTATCTTATCTCAATGTTTATTTTTTTCAGGTCAAAAGTAACCCTAGGCAATGAGCTATTAACTCCATTGGTTGAATAAACAACTTATCTTAAATTTGGGATTTAGGTGATCCCACCGCACCATCTTAATCTGCCTCCCACCTTGACCTGTAGCCCAAGGTGGATGAATCGACATTCGTCTCTAGGCAACAAGTCCGAAGACAAGTCCTCAAGCGGAAGTCGGATGTGATTCAGATACCGACCCCCTTTCCTTAACATGCATGACCGGAGTTAGTCCCGGATTCCTCACTCCCCCCGAGTTCCAGTTAGTAGAAAGTCTTAAAGATGAAGTGTTAGTTAAACCTTTCTTGGGTATTAACCAACCAACAAATTTGGGAGTGAATCTCTTATCACATTCATTGTTACTAAGTATTGTTAGTAACTGATCTCAAGGTCAAGTGTGTCAGTACAATGCAAACACCCAAGAAGATAAATAGTCCGGTTGCATGCTTTATCTTGTCTTAGTCAAGCAAATAAGTAGATAACACATAAGCCGAGGGACACCTTGTTAGCAAGCAGGTTACAAGAAAATCATACCGTTCACCGTTGACGGTCGTTTGTCTAATCTCCTTCCGATTCCCAATTCTCAAGTCCTAAAACATTCACCCAATTTAGGTTATTAATTAACTTAACTCAACCCAACTTACTTAACTTACTTAGTCATTAGTGATCCTTCCCTTACACCCACTATGTTCGTATAAACTTAACCTTAAACACTTAAATCCTTAATTTAACTTAATCCCTTAAGTCCTTATATTCTTGTCTTTCTAATCCTCATAACCCTCTTAATGGCATACCACTAATACCACTTAACATCCTTGAAATTTGAATTTTTTTATAAGGGCCGACCGACCTTGCAAGGTAGGTCCCAAGGTTGGTCAGAACCAGAACACTTTACCGTTTGAAAATTTTACCCCGACCGACCTGGCCAAGGTTGGTCCCAAGGTTGGTCCATTCTAGAAACATTCCCGTGTGCAAGATTTAAGCCCGACCGATCTTGCTAAGGTCAGTCCTAAGTTTGGTCCATTCCAGAAACATTCCTGGGTGGGTATTTTAGGCTCGACCGACCGTGCTAAGGTCGGTCATAAGGTAGATCGACTCTAGAAACTTATTTCTAAGTGTTAAATTCACTCCAAACCTCACCACAAGTGTCCTAATGTGTTCCAACATAATTTTAGCACTTTAACCCACTCTTAAAGCATCCACCCAACCTCTTAATCCGCCCACCATCAACCTCCTTAACCATTTACTCAAATTCTCATTAAATCCTTAACACTTAGCACTAAACCACTTACACTTCCAACATGTAAATTGTTTGCCTAAAACTTCAACTAACCAAAGTGTTTTCTCCACATCAACTTGACCACTCCTTAAGCTTCAACACTCATCTTTCCTTTACTCAAGTTTCCTAAACATTCCCAAGGCCATATACTCTAGTTTTACTCTTGCACTTTCACAAGTCATTACACCTTATTTTCTTCTAAACTTTACACAAGTCTCCAAACTTCTCTTGTCATGGTTTTAGTACTTTAAATTCACCATTGTGACCACTAGTTCCTCCTACCCATCCCTAGGTCATCTCATTACTCAAGAACACCTTAGTTTATCTATTTCCACCAATGCAACCCTTAATGTTTACTATCACATTCTTAGACATAAAACCTCCTTAGAACACTTTAAACACCAAGTTTTTCAATCAAATTTTGACCTGGCTTCTCTAGTATATTCCTACACCCAAACATTTAGTTTTTCACCATTAAGCATCCCTTGAGTACTCACATCCTTAGCACACATTCACTACACACAAATTTCACCCAAACTACACTACATCATAATATAGTGCATAAACTTAAATTGCTTGGCACTTAGACCCTTAAATGACTTGGCTCTTAGGCCCTTAAATGACATAAAACTTAACCACTTAATTTCCCACATAATAATAGCCTTTGACCTGCAAATACATACAACAATGCTCCCATTGCAATAATAGTGTTCTTGTAATTCACCTTGTGATTGTTTAACTATCTCATTTCCCTTTTGCTCCTTAGTCACAAGTTCTCAAATATAATCATGTTCTTTCTCCTAGGTTTTATAACCCCTTCCTAATGTAAACTCTAAGCTACACATACCCTTTATCTAAGTCTCATTCCTTAAAACTATAAAACACCTTAAGGTAAGCAATTTACCTTGTTTTTCTCAAGTTTCTCTTACTCTCCTCCTTGGATTTCCTTGTTTTATTTTTGTCCACCAACTTAAATTCCCTTGTCAATGTTCTAACCAATACACAATGACTCTAATGAGTGCTAAAGAATACACCAACCTTAAGGAATCATTCCTAGGTTAAAAATGTGTTTTTAAGACATACCTTTGATGTCTCAAAGTAGACTTGGGCAATGAATGAAAGAGGACCTCCACTAGTTCTTGGTGATTAGAAACAAGCTAGTTCAAGGCATAAAAACAAGGCTCCATGAGAGGTAATTTTCATCTTTAATGAAAAATGGTGGAAAGATGATTTTTCTTTCATTTTCCTGACCTTGAATGAATGTATAAGCAAAAGGATTCTTCAAGATTATTTTTCCTCCTCTAATAGCTGTTTCCCATGGTACCAAAATAGAGTTTTTCCAGTTTTGAAAAGATAGGAAGAAAGGCCTTGCTCTAACTAAGAGTTATCTAAGCTTGGTTTTTGATTTGGAGCTAAGATGAGTAATTGGTGAGCAATTGAAGATGGAGCAAAGACGGGGTTGCTTCTTACGTGAATGGAGAAGGGAGGAAGAAGGTGAGACCGGTGGGAAAGATGAGAATGAAGAAGAAAGAGGAGAGAGGTAAGTTAAAGTAGATATTTTGTTTTAAAAGGAAATAGTGAATTTACAAACTTCCCTCTTATTTCCCTTACTTGTGATAAGTGGTGAAATAATGCTATTTTAAGAGCTTCATTCACCTTCATTTTATTGGGTGCATAACTTATTTCACCACTTAATAGAGTGTTTTTGTGATTAATAGTGAACTTATAGAGTTTGATCTCTTGATAGGTAAAAGCTCATTTTGAGCATACTTTTGGGTTCTTTTTGAGCTAGTGGCATGCATCAACATATTCCCCATCTCTCAAGCTTTCCAACGCCGTAAACGGGGAGCAATTCCAAGCCACAACGAAGATTCTAGGCCCCGTGCAAGTTGGAGCAAATCTCTGGAGCAGGACCGACCCACAGGACCGACCCACTCTGGGTCAGTCGGATTGTTTTTCCGGATGCCCAAGCTACTGGAATCGACCGACCCATAAGCCTGGGTCGGTCGTGGGTCGGTCGTACTTAAAGTTGCTCACGTGCCTTCTTCTTCGGAGACCGACCGACCCACGGGACCGACCCAGTCTGGGTCGGTCGGATGGAAAATTTGCCCAGATTTGTGTTTTTAAAAGCTGATTTTTGAGACTCTTCTCTCATTATCCAATAGACACAACTCCAGCCTGAAATAAGAGAGAGAGAGTGGTGAAAATAAGGGAGAAAAGAAGAGAAGAAAGGAGGAAGAAGAAAGTGAAGATTTCTACCTCCATTGAAGCTTGGAAGCTCCTCTAATGGATATTTCTCCCTTCTCCTTCCTCTTTCCTTTAGTAGCCGGAGTAGTTCCATTTGTATCTTAGGATGAGGGTTTGAACCCATTTTTCTCATTGAATGCTAGAAACCTAACTCATTTATTACTCTTGTTTTATTCCCTTCAATATCAATTAATGCTCTAAATTGATATCTTATTGCATTTATGGTGGTTTCATTCAATATTTGAGTTTGAGTTTGGAGCTAGACCAAAAGGGGGGTAAACCCTAACTTTTGCTTTCTTGAGTTTGGAAGTGAATGCTTAGGGCTATTGATTAAGAGTGCTTGCTTAATGCTATTTAATGACTTGAACCTCCTTTAATTAAGGGGTTTAATTAATTAGGTAAGAATCGGATTTCCCATGATTTGGGGATTCATGAGTTGAACTCTAATAGGCATTGAGATGATGAGTTATGGTTTCGAAGTTCTTTGAGTGAATTAGGTGATTTCTCACTATCCTAGGGTACTCTTCCCATCCATTCCATACACAAACATTTTACTGTTTTATTGCATTTCAATTGACAACAACCAAGCTTGCCTCCGGCTTGTAACACCCCAACCGCTAATTCTTCCATTATCCTCTAATCGTCTCCATACTTACTCCTACACGCAGCGGATACATACTTTACTCCCGGCAGGTGATACAATGCCGTTAGCCATTCCAAGGCTAACAAGGCTTCTACTACTTACTGTAACGGTCTGAAGATTAGAGTATACCGATTAACAAATACTTACAATGCAATTCCAATACTTACTTACAACTTTGATTACCGAGTATCCAAAATGTATACATTACATTCCAAGTCTACAAGTTCTATCCCAAAAATTATGAGTCTACACAACTACTCATCCTTTCCAAATTCACAATTTCAATTCTCCAAAAAGGTGTACCACATGGTACACCGGCTACTCAAAAAGGCGTCAAGCCGTGTACAACTCGGTACACCATTCAAATCTACTAACTACTAAAAAAGAAATACATTCCGGTCCTTACTCGACCTTCAAGCCTCACGGGTACCTGTAAAATAAAAACAGTGCCCCAAGGGGCTCAGCTTAACGCTGCATATGAAATCTGCATACCCCGCGTACTAGCGAGGGTATGCCGAATATTTAGTCGAGTACATGCAGTTCATTTTACTCATACATACATACCTGCTTTTATACACAATATTACAATACATCCCAAGCATACATACATTCATCTGAATACATACAAGGAAAACATTACAAGTCAACCATTCACACTTACCGTTACGGAGATACGCTTCTCCAATACATACACAATACTTGTTAGCTTCTTTACACACCCGGGTTAATCGGGTGTTCATTACTCTTTTACTCAAGGTCAATGACTTACACTAGCCAAGACCATTACTCATACAATACTTTACTTACTTACTCAAGTTAAGTCGGTATGACCTCCTGAAATACCCCAAACCTAAGTATGTTAAGTAAACATCAATATATGATGTAGTAAGGCTAAAATATGCCTTAGAGAGATTGGTAGACAATTTAAACCAAGGAAAACACAAGAAAATGCCTTAAGGGCAATTTGGGCAAAAACGTGCTCTAAGCTTGGATTGACTTTGATTAGCACCCAAATACCATTATAAGACCTTACTAATATGTCAATTGACATTTTAAATCAATTACCAAAGAAAACCAAGCTCAAAAACAAGCTTAAACACAAAATGTGCTTTAAGACTCCTTAAAGCACCTTTTTGAGAAATTGTCTTAGAATTGAGTTTTGAGTGGCTAAATGCCAATGATTACACCTTAATCAACATGTGTAATAATTAGTATCACATTAGGAAGTCTAAATCAATGGGAAACCAAAAATTTCATGAATATGTGCACTAATTAGTGAATAGTGCCAAATAGTGCCCAAATTAAGCTTAAGTCAACATAAGTCAATAAGATGGTCAACCAAGACCATAAATATCTTGATTATAAGGGGGTGGCCGGTTTTTGATGTGGGGAGTCACCACATGACTAAGCAAGTAAAGGAGAAGAAGAGGAAAAAGAGAGAATAGTACTATTTACCTTTTTACAACATAAAATCTTCTTTAGCCTACCTCTCTCCTCTCTTCTTCATTTCTCTTCTTATTTCACGGTTTTCTTCTTCTTCTCTCTGTTCTAAACCGTTCCCAAGCAGCTCCATTGTTGCCTCACCTTGCTTTGTCCATAACTTGCTCATTTTAGCTCCAAATCAAAAAGTGAGCATAGATTACTCTTAGTTAGACCAAGACCTACCTTTCTATCTTTTCAAATCCTTCAAAGCTCAAGTTTGTAGCCATGGAAAAACTCCATTGATGAAGGAAAGTCAAGTTTGAAGAGCTCTTTTGGATCTTCATTCATCCAAGGTAATGAAAGTGGAAGAAAAATCAACTTCCCTTCATTTTTCTACATGTCCGAAAATTCTATCTCATGAGGGTTTTGTTTCACACCTTGAAATAGCTTGTTTTGATCACCAAGGACTAGTGGAGGTCCCTCTTGATTCATGCCCAAGTCTACTTTGAGACTTCAAAGGTAATCATCCACTTTTATACCTTAAAACACATTTTAAACCTAGGTTCTCATTCCTTAAGGTTAGTGTATTGTTTAGCACTCATGTGAGTCATTTAATATTTATTAGAACGTTGGCAAAGGAAATTAGAATGGTGGCCGAGATTCCCAAGGGAAGAAGCCTAAGGAGAAACATGAGAAAAACAAGGTAAATTGCTTACCTAATGGTGGTTTAAGTTTTAAGGGATGGTATTTAGATAAGTACCAATGTAGCTTTAAGATACATTAGGTAATGGGTTATATAACCTAGGAAAAGGAATTTAAACAAGCTTGTGAAATTGTGACTAAGGAGCCAATGGGAATGAGTTAGTAATATAAGTTTAAGATGGATTTTAAGAGCATTATAACTACTATGAGATTGATGGGTGTATTTGCAGGTTGAAAGCTTTTATATGTGGGAAATTCAGTGTTTAAGTTTAAGTTATTTAAGGGCCTAAGAGCCATGTAATTTAAGAGCCTTAGTGCTATGCAATTTAAGATTATTGCAATATATTGAGTTTGTTGTGAATGAGTTGGTTTGGGTGATAAAATATGATGAGAAAGAACTTGATGTGTGTGAGATGGTTGAATGAGGAAAACAATGCATTTGGGCATGATAATGTACTAGAGAAGCTATGGTGAAATTTGAGTAGAAAACAAAGTGTTTAAGTGGTAGTGGTGAGTTAAGATGCCCTAGGATTCACTTGGGATCATTAAAAGAAATTTGAGTGGAGATGAGTTAACTAAGGAGTTCTTGAGGATGAGAATGACCTAGAGTTGTCTAGGAAGAATTAGAGGATTGGTGGGTGTATTAAACACACAAAAATCATGGTATTAGGAATGTTAGGACTTGAGGAAATAAAGTATAATGTTTTGAGGTGATCTAGGTATGAACTTGAGAATATAACAATGAGAATTTTGGGAAGCTTGTGTAAGTGAAGAGGATACTAGTGCTGGAACAATAATAAGGTTTAGTTTAGATGGTAATGAGTGGACTTAGGTGATGGAAGTGAAAATTGAAGGAGAATGTTGTCGAATGTCGAGGAAATTGACTAGAAATGTATAAGAGTGTAAGATTATGAGAATGGTGAGTAAATTGAGTAAAAGAGATGTAGATGTCTAAGGAGGGTGTAGAAAGGTCAAGGCAAAGAAGAACGAGTTTAAGGTGCTAAGAGGATGGCGAGAAATGTTTAGGTATGTCCAAGAGCTTAGGAATGATGAGTAATAAATGGAAAAGAGAGGAATTGGTGCATGGATATGCAAGGTGACTTGAGGAAGTTTTGGTAAATGAGCTGAAGATGGAAAAGATGATGTCTATGAAGTGCTCAAACTTTTAAGGAGGGAACACTTGGGTTGGTTGAAGTTTTGGTAAGGTTACAAGTTGGAAATGTAAGGAAATAAGTGCTAAGTGTTAGGAGTTTTAAAAGAATTGAGTGAATGTTTAAGTAGATCTTTGGAAATTGTTTTAGAGAGTTTGGTGGGAGTTCTAAGGTGAGTTTAAGTGCCTAAGTGGTATTAGGACACATGGGGGAACTTGTGGAGAAGTTTGGAGTCAAATGGGAATTTAGAAACAAGGTTCTGGAGCCGACTGACCTTAGGGACCGGACCTGCAAGGTCGGTCGAGCTCAGTTTACACTATCGGAAAGAGTTTCTGGAATCGACCGAACTTGGGGACCGGACTTACAAGTTCGTCGGGCTTGTATTTTGTGCACGAATTGAGTCTCTGGAATCGACCGAACTTGGGACCGACCTTGGCAAGGTCAGTCGGGCTTAAATTTTCCACAGGAAAAACTCTCGGGAATGGACCGACCTTGGGGATCACACTTGCAAGGTCGGTCGGGGTAAAATTTTCAAACGGTAATAAGTTCTGGAATGGACCAACCTTGGGTAAGGTCGGTCGACCCTTAAGTTGTAAAAAAAAAAGAAAGAAACCCTAAGAAAGTTTAGAGGTATTAGTGGTACCCCATTAAGAGGGCAATGATGGATAGAGGTATAAAGACCTAAGGGATTAAGATAAGTATAAACTTAAAAGTTTAAGGTTAGGTTGTAAGAATAAGTTGTAAAACTTATGAGGTGTTAGGTGGGGAATCATTATGGGTTAAGTAATTTAAATAAGTTTAATTAAGTTAAGTGATTAACAACCTAAAACTGAATCAATGTTTTAGGACTTGATAGTTTGGACTCCGAAGGAGAGTAAGCAACCAAACGACCAACGGTGAACGGTACAGTTCTTCTTGTGACCTGCTTGCTAACGAGGTGTCCCTCGGCTTGTGTGCTATTTGTTTTTGTGTGCTCACTAAACAAGATAAATCATGCAACCGGAACATTATGTTTATTGTATTGTTGTGTGATGTTTGAAAACTAACACAACTTACCGTGAGAACCTACTAACTAACGTTTAGTAAGGAATTGTGTGAGACTAAGGAACACTCCCTAATATTAGTTTGTTAATAACCGAAAGAGGTTAAACAAACAAACGTCGCATTGAGACTACTACTAAATTTAACTTTGGGGGAGTGAGGAATCCGGAATGGTACCGGCACATGTGTATTGGGGGAGGTCGGTATCCTTATCAGATACCGACTTCCAAATATGACTTGTCTTCAGACTCGTCGCCTAGAGTCGACATATAGACTCGACCTCCTCGGACTACTTGTTTTAGGAGGGAGGCATACTAAGATGGCGTGGGGGGATCTAGCCTACATCCCCAACAATTTAAGAATGTTGTTTATTGCCGGTAAGTGACCTGCTGCTGGCTAGGGTTAACCAAGCCCTACGAAAATAAACAACGAACTAAGGGCTAACCAGTTCTAATGAGAGAACGGTTGGCATATATAAGATAAGGTTGAGATAAGTTGCAACCATTCCTATTTAAAGGATGGTTTGTATTATAAGACTGAGATGAGCTACATCCATTCCTTTTTAAAGGATGGTTGTTTTCTAAGACTAAGATAAGACTAAGATTGAGGTAAGATAAGGAGGGACTAAGATTAAGAGGAAACATAACTTAAGGAGTGAAATAATTGACTCACTAATTAAGGGAACGCATTTAAGTCGTTCATTGTGTTTGAACTTTGATTGTTCATAATTGGTTTGTTGTTTATTGCACTTTCTATTATGTTGTGCATCTAATCAACCTCCATGCTATCGACAATTAGTCGTTGTAGCCACGTTAGCTTGGGGGCCATGAGAGGATCGTACCAGCATTCGTGCTGACCCCTTTGGGGGCTGTTTTTACTACACAGGTGAACGTCAGGAGGCGGCCGTCACGAGAGTAAGATGGGGTACAAGCGTTCCGGGTTAAGTGTGGCCTACGAGTTGTGCATGTACACTCATATGGCAATTTGAGTTAGTAAGATGTATAGGTTATGAGGGGTTTGTAAGAAGGATATGTATTTGGTTAAGATTTGTATGTACTAATGTTCGGTATATTCTGTAGTCAGACCGTGGCAAGGTCCTGGAATGTATTTGAATCCGTGCAGAGTTTGTATATATGGTGTTAAGTTTGTGATAACCACGATTGGATCGAGATGGGGTGTTACACCTCCGGGCAGGGACTACTATATCCCACCACCGGGCTTTAGGGTGGCTCACCTGTTATAACCCAAGATTTGGTTATATTTTATTTCGTCACAAGTGGTCTTGCATTATTGTATTCTGAATTTAGGACACGGAAGTCCTTATTAAAGAAGCCGGGGACAAGGAGGTCTTTTCCTCCATCCGTTTTATTTTCTGGTGAGATTAATCTCTCAATATTTCCCTTCCTATTAATTTATTTATTTCCCTCATTACTTATCCTCTCTTCTAATCACGTTTCCACGACGTTCTTTCTTTCCCCTCACTCTGTCAGTTTTGAGATACCGTCTATACGCTCCTCTCTTCTCTGTTCTCTCTCCTCCAAAGAGTACGATCAATCAAGTGCCCAATTCCTGCTGTTGCGTCCCTGCGATTCTAATTCTGTTGTGGATCCTTCTCTCTGCTGCATTCCGGTCCAGATTAAGGTAAGGGCGTCAGGTTGTTCGTGTGCAATTCTACAATTGGGGAGCCTACTCTCTTTCTGAATTAGTTTTCTGCAATCTGTTTGTGGTTCAGCGTTGGTTCTTGCGTTCGATCAATTCCTTCTGCTGTCGGCTTCGTCTGTGGGTTCGTCGTCAGAATTCAGGTAAGGATTGTGTTGCAGTTTCCGGATTTCAGTTTCAGTCTCAGGGATTAAGTTGCGTTTCTGATTCGGGGTTGCTTTTGTTTCAGTCAGAGGCTTGGGTGCGTTGTTGGATTACGTTTCCGGTCTACGTTTCGGGATTCTGCTTGTTTGTGGCGCTGCTGTTCAGATTGTAGTTCTCTGCTGTGTCCGAGGTAGGTGGCTTTCGGATTCGATCCGTGTGTTCAGCCTTGGGGAGTTCAGATTCTGCAAATTGATTCAATGATTGCCTTGTGTTTGTGGGTGATTTATGTCTGTTTAATGCCATTTCAATGGATTAAACCCCCCAGGTTGTTTTGTAAATGTGTGTGTTGTTTTAGATCGGTTTTTGTGCCTCTGTTCGTGTTAAAATCGCCTCCGTTTTCTGAAATTTTTGGCGTGTCCGAACTTCTGTCCGACCATTGAAGTTCGGACATGCCCTTCTGCGCTTAAATTTTCTGAAGTTTTCGCTGTGTCCGAACTTCTGTCCGAGCTTTGAAGTTCGGACACAGCCTTTTGCATTCTCTTGATTTTGGCTTCGACTTGTGTCCGAACATTGATGTCCGGACACAAGTTCGGACTCTACACGTTCTGATTTCCGGAGATCGTCCGAACATCCGTCCGAACTTGGATGTTCGGACACCTCCGTCTCTTCTTCTGTTTTGAAGTTTGACCTGTGTCCGAACTTCGTAGTTCGGACACATGTTCGGACATCTGTCTTATTTCATCTTCTGAGTCTCGACTTGTGTCCGAACATTGATGTCCGGACACAAGTTCGGACATGCCTCTGTTTTGACAATAACTTGCTCGTTTGAGATCCGTTTTGACTTCCGTTTGCGGGGTTGGATTCCCCTTCTGATTTCCAAGCCATCTACGTGCTTTCTGGTGCCTTTGGTGCACATATGCTTATCTGTATTTAAGCTTCTGTTTTGGGACCTAGTTATCTCTGTGTCTGAGCCTTTGGATGGCTGGTTACGCTGTCTCGTAGCGCGCTATGGAGGATCCTTCTGTTCACGGGTGATGTTCCCCGTTCTGTTCACGGGTGTTTACACCTGTTCTGTTTACGAGTGAGGTTTCCTCGTTCTGTTCACGAGCTGGTTTGCTCGTTCTGTCTGTATGCTGTGATCGCTAGTGTCCCACTCTGTTTTCTGTTTCCGTCTACTTCTGCTCTGTTTAGTCCCTTATTGATTGGACTTCTGTTTCTGATTTCTGACACGTTTATGGATTCTTTGACTCCTTCTGATTTGTCAATATTCTGTAAATGTTTTGAGCATGGTGGTTGATGAAGTTGGTCATCTACTGGGCATAGTTGTGTGCTCATTCCCCTACTTCTAACGCTTTTGCAGATTGATTAGCGAGGATCGTCTACCCTCAGCTTCTGGAGTTTAGCTCATATGTTATTTGATTCGTTTGAGACTTTGTAATTGAATTTGAGCCTTTGGGCCTCTTCTGTTAGCTTTTGCTTTGATATTCGTTTTGGTGGGTTCTGTAATACTTTCGGGATGTTACGACATCACTTCGGTTATACCTTATTTAAGTATTTCGTTTGGGCCTTATTTGATTATCTGTTTTAAGTCTGTTTATTAGAGCCTTGCGTTATTATGTAATAATACGCGGCGTGTAATACCCCTAACTCCTAGGCCAGTGTTTGGGGGTGTTACATTTAGTGGTATCAGAGCTCTAGGTTCTAATTTGCTGGGATTTTAAGTTAGCCAGCCAGTCAGAAATGTCAGTGTTAGTGTCTGAGTTTAACTGCTTGCTGTTGGACTTTCAGAATGCCGCCAAGAAGAGCAAATAACCCTCCAGGGAATGTGGCTGATGCTGTTCAGCAGTTCATGACGCAGCTCATGCAGACCATGGCTGCAGGAGGTGGTCCAGCTGGAGGAGGACCAGCTGGCGGAGCAGGCCCAGCTGGGGCAGATGCTGGAGGGAGGAACGTGAAGGCGCTTCAGGAGTTCATGAAGCTGAAGCCGCCGTCATTCGATGAGGCAGGAGACCCCCAGGTGGCCAGTCATTGGCTGTCAGAGGTGGAGGACTTGCTACGTGTGATGGGCTCAGAGGAGGAGCAGAAGGTGGACTTCGCCACCTTTCTGTTCAAGGCCGAAGCCAAGGAGTGGTGGAGGTCATTATGGGGAAGTTCCCACAGCCTTGGACGGGGAGCAGTTCACTGGGGAGTTCAACAAACAGTTCTACCCCGACGTCTACAAGGATCAGCGCATTCTGGAGTATAACCGACTACGCCAGGGTCGGGACATGAGCGTTGAGGAGTACGTTCGTAAGTTCATCAGTCTGTCTAAGTTTGCACCTGAGCCTGACGAGCATAGGAAGGCCAGGAAGTTTGAGAGTGGTTTGAGGCCAGACATCCGTTCTGCTGTGACGCCCCTGCGTCACAAGACCTTCAGGGACGTTGCTGATGTCGCCCTGTTGGTAGAGGCTGATCTGAGGGGTCGCCAGGCTGGAGGGAAGGACCAGAAGAGGAAGCAGAGGTCCGATGAGAGCGATAGGAGGGATCAGTCTGCTTCTCAGAAGAAGCAGTCTACTGGAGATCGAGCTGGAGACCGCTCTGGGGACCGTTCGCGAGACAGAGGTGGTTCGTCTTCATCAGCTCCCGCTCCGAAGTGCCGGGTCTGCGGCAAGTTTCATAGAGGCCAGGACTGCTACAGGAAGTCTGGAGCCTGCTTCAAGTATGGGTCCTTGGAGCATAGGATTGCTGATTGCCCTCAGGTTGAGAGGAGCAGGGGTAGTTCTGGAGGTAGAGCCGTTGAGTCTGCTTCAGGGTCCAGAGATCGAGACCGGGCTGAGCAGAAGAAGCCCCAGGGCCAGGCCAGAGTGTACGCGATGGCTGGAGAGAGAGACCGATCGACTGACAGAGTTGTCGCAGGTATTCTCCAGCTGTCTTCTCGTTCTGTTTTCTGTTTGTTTGACTCTGGAGCCACCCACTCTTTTATCTCTGCTGAGTTGGTGGGTGAGCTCGGTTTGCCTGTTGTGCCTCTGGGTGTTGAGCTGTGTGTGCATAGTCCATTGGTTAGGGACTCTGCTATGTTGTTGAATTCTGTCTGTAAAGCTAGTCCTGTGTTAGTCAAGAATAGGATTCTGTGTGCTGACCTCATCCCTATGGAGATGACCTCTTTTGATGTGATTCTGGGCATGGATTGGCTTGCTGCGCACCATGCCCACATTGATTGTGCCGCTTCGAGAGTCACTTTTGAGGAGCCGGGCCAGCCCCGTTTGATTGTAGTAAGGAATGGACTCCCGTGCTCGCCGCCAGTCATATCAGCGATACAGGCGTTCCGCTTTCTGAGGAAAGGATGCCAGGGGTATCTGTGCTACATCCCTGAGGTTCGCAAGGATGCGAAGTTGGAGGAGATTCCAGTAGTCAGAAACTTCCCAGATGTGTTCCAGGATGACGTACCTGGGCTTCCCCCTGTTAGAGAGGTGGAGTTCTCGATCGAGCTCGCACCTGAGACTCAGCCGATTTTGAAGGCCCCATACCGGATGGCGCCTGCTGAGCTTAAGGAGTTGAAGGTCCAGTTGCAGGAGCTGCTGGATAAGGGCTTCATTCGCCCGAGTGTGTCACCTTGGGGAGCACCAGTGTTGTTTGTAAAGAAGAAGGACGGTAGCATGCGTTTGTGCATTGACTACAGGGAGCTCAACAAGGTTACCATTAAAAATAGGTATCCTCTCCCGCGCATAGATGACTTGTTCGACCAGTTAGCAGGAGCTAAGGTGTTTTCGAAGATCGATCTGAGGTCCGGTTATCATCAGTTGAGGATTAAGGCAGACGACGTGCCTAAGTCCGCCTTCAGGACTCGTTATGGACATTACGAGTTCCTAGTGATGCCATTCGGGCTGACGAATGCGCCTTCTGTATTTATGGATATGATGAACCGGGTGTTCAAGCCGTTTTTGGACCAGTTTGTTGTAGTGTTTATTGATGACATCTTGGTGTATTCCAAGAGTGCTGAGGAGCACGAGGAGCATTTGAGGACCGTTCTCCAGACTCTGAGGGAGAACGAGTTGTACGCGAAGCTGAAGAAGTGTGAGTTCTGGTTGGATCAGGTGGTATTCTTGGGACATGTTGTCTCTAAGGATGGTATCTCCGTGGATCCGGAGAAGATTAGGGCTATTACTGAGTGGGCCAGGCCTACTAATGTTGGGGATATTCGTAGCTTCCTTGGATTGGCGGGCTATTACCGCAAGTTTGTGGAGGGCTTCTCCAAGTTGGTGATTCCGTTGACTCGTCTGCTTCAGAAGGATGTGAAGTTCGAGTGGAGTGATGCCTGTGAGCAGTGTTTTCTGAGCTGAAGAAGAGGTTGACTACTGCGCCGATCTTGACTCTTCCAGAGGGGACCGAGGGTCTGGAGGTTTTCTGTGACGCGTCCCATAGGGGACTTGGGTGTGTTCTGATGCAGCAGGGGAAGGTGGTTGCATATGGCTCTCGCCAGCTTAAGCCATATGAGAAAAACTATCCGACCCACGACCTGGAGCTAGCTGCTGTGGTATTTGCTCTGAAGATTTGGAGGCACTATCTGTATGGAGCAGCGTGCAAGGTTTATACGGACCACAAGAGCCTCAAGTATCTGTTCACTCAGAAGGAGTTGAACTTGAGGCAGAGGAGGTGGATGGAGTTACTGCACGATTATGATCTGGAGATCCTCTACCATCCTGGTAGAGCGAACGTTGTGGCTGATGCGCTCAGTAGGAGGGGTCCGTCTGGGACCATCTGTGCCTTGTCTGGTGTGCAGAGGTCTGCTCTGGAGTTGCAGCGCATGGGTATCTGGGTCGTCCGACCAGAGAGATCTGGGATGTTAGCAGCATTACAGATTCAGCCTACCTTGATCGACAGGATCAAGGCCAGTCAGGAGCTTGATGTCGGTTTGGGTAAGATCAGAGATGAGATAGCTGCGGGTCAGGAGTCTGAGTTCAGGGTTTCAGAGGATGGCTGTCTGAGGTTCCGAGACCGCGTCTGTGTGCCTGCTGACGATGCTTTGAGACGTGAGATCATGCAGGAGGCTCATGGAGCTCCTTACTCGGTACACCCAGGAGGGGTGAAGATGTACCGGGATCTGCGGGAGACATTCTGGTGGAGCAACATGAAGAGGGATATTTCTGACTTTGTATCCAGATGTCGGACCTGTCAGCAGGTCAAGGCCGACATCAGAGACCAGCTGGTTTGCTTCAGCCTCTCCCGTTCCGGAGTGGAAGTGGGGAGCGCTTCGTATGGACTTTATTATGGGACTGCCTAAGACTCCGAGGGGTTTTGATGCAGTTTGCGTCATTGTGGACCGGCTCACGAAGAGCGCTCACTTCCTACCTGTCAGGAAGACCTTCAGTTTGCATCGTTTGGCCCAGTTGTACGTGGATGAGATTGTGCGTCTACATGGGGTTCCTGCTTCGATTGTGTCTGACAGAGATCCGAGGTTTGTGTCCAGATTCTGGCAAAGTTTGCATCAGGCTATGGGGACGAAGTTGTCTTTCAGTTCAGCTTATCATCCTCAGTCAGATGGTCAGACAGAGAGGACGAATCAGGTCCTAGAGGACATGCTCAGGGCATGTGTACTCGACTTTGGGGGCAGCTGGGATCAGCACGTTGCGCTGATTGAGTTCGCCTATAATAACAGCTTTCAGACCAGTATCGGGATGGCTCCGTTTGAGGCCTTGTATGGCAGAGTGCAGATCACCCATCTGTTGGGATGATCTGAAGGAGAGAGCTGTGATCGGTCCAGACTTGGTTCAGGATGCTGTGGGCAAGATTCAGTCTATCAGGGAGCGTCTACTTGTGGCTCAGAGTCGTCAGAAGAGTTACGCCGATCAGAGGAGACGACCTCTAGAGTTCGAGGTGGGCGACCATGTGTATCTGAAGGTTTCTCCGGTTCGTGGAGTTGTCCGGTTTGGGAAGAGAGGCAAGCTGAAATACCCCAAACCTTGGTATGTTGTGTAAATGTTAAACTATGGTATTTAAAGGCTAAAAAGTGCCTTAGGAACATCAGTGTAAAATTTAAACCATGGTAAAACACAATAAAACACTAAGACACGGTTTGAGCAAAAACATGCTCTAAGATTGGAGTGAACTTGGTTAGGACCCAAAGAGCCTACCAAGACTCAACGATATTCAATTATGATTAAATAAGGCCAATTAAGCCCTTAGGAAACTTTGGTAGACAATTAAACCAAACAAAACACAAGAAAATACCTTAAAGTCAATATGAGCAAAAATGTGCTCTAAGCTTGGGATAAATTTGTATAAGATCTAATGGTCATATCTATACCTTATAAATATGTTAATGAACATATTAAATCAATTACCAAAGAAAACCAAGCTTGAAAACAAGTTAAAACACAAAAAGTGCTTTAAGGAGTCTTAAAGCACGTTTTTGAAAAATTGTCTTGTAAATGAGTTTTGAATGGCTAAATGTCCATCATTACTCTTTAATTAACATGTGTACTATATAGTATCACATTTGGGTGGCTATATCAATGGGAAATCAAAAATTTCACTTCTATGTGCCTTGTTTTATGAATAGTAACTTTAATAAGCTAGTTTATAACATATGTTGTTATAAGTATTTAAATGAGTCATCAAAGGCTATTATACCCCTAGGTAAAGATGGGGGCCGGTTTTTCATGTGTGACTCACCACATTTGAACAAATAAGTAAGTTAAGTAATGACAAAGCAAAAGTACTATTTGCTTTTAGCTTAAATATCTCCAAAAGCAAGTTTTATCTTCATTCTCTCATTTCCCTTCACTTCCAACGTCTCCAACCTCCCTCCATGCTCTCTCTCGGTGGTTCTACAGCACATATACCATCTTCAAGCTTTGACCACTTGTATCTTCTAGCTCCCTTGGCCAAATCAAATTCCAAGACCATATTTGTCTTAGTTAGGTCAAGCTCTACACTTCCCTCTTTTTAAATCTTCAAGAACTCAATTTTGGTGCCATGGAGATTCACCATTGAAGGAGCTTGAGCTCATCTTTTCACATATTCTTGTTCTCCTTTTCTTCAAGGTAAGGAAACTCAAAGAAAAATCAAGTTCCCTCCATGTTTTGTTGTTGTCCGAAAATTCACCATTAATGGTGCTCTTATATTGCCTTGTTCTAGCTCCATTTGAATCTTTCATGGACTAGGTGGAGTCCCCTCTTCATAGATATTCCAACTCTCTTCAAAGATCAAGGTAAAACAACTACATTAATGTTTTTGAAATAATGTAAACCTAGGGTTTACAATGAGATGAAGCATAAAGCTTATATACTCATTTCAATATTGGTATATTGTTTAGTAGTTGACAAGGAAAGAAATGCCTTACCGGTTTTATGAGGGAACAAGAAAGAAGTTTGAGTGGAAAAGAGGTAAATATGCTATCTCAATGTGGTTTAATGCCTTAGGAGAAATGGGCTTATAATGCTTGCTAAAACTACCTAAAGAGCAAATGGTGAATGACTTAGTAAGGTGTTCTCAAGGAGACTAGTAAAGGAACATATGTCTTGGTGTGTGTAATTGCAGGTCAAAGGCTTATGTATTGTGGAAATTCAGTGTTTAAGATTTATGCAATTTAAGGGCCTAAGAGCCATGCATTTAAGGGCCTAAGTGCCAAGCAATTTAAATTATGCACTATATTGTGATGTAGTGTAAATTTGGTGAAGTCTGGTGGGTGATGGTGTTTTTGATGGATTTAGGTGTTCTTGAGTGTTTAATGGTGAAAACTATGAGTTTTGGAATGATGATGTGCTAAGAGAACCCATGGCGAAATTTGTAAAACGTATAAGGAGTTCTAAGTGCTTAAATGAACTTGGGTGAACTAGGAATTGTTAGGAATGGATACATGCTTCACTAAGGAAGAAAACATGCATTAAGGTGTTCTAAGGTGCTATAAGGATTTAGTCATTGTCTTGGAAGTTCTAGGAATTCAATATGTGTTTTTGAGAATGTATTAAAGTCTTGGAGGAGTTTGTTTAAGGTTTAGGTTATGTTGATGTGCAAGGTGGGAATAATGTTTAGATAAGGTTTTGAGAAAGGAACTTTAAGGAGTTGTGAAAAGAAGATTTGGTTAGTAAGAGAAGATGCTTGGGAGATGATGTTATGATGGTGAGGAAACACTTTGGTGTAGAGGTTATTATGGGTGAAACACCACATAGGAAACCAAATGTAAATGTTACAAGTGTTATGAGATTTTGGGTGGAAATTGAGTAACAAGTCAAACATGGAACTAGGTGTGTTTGAGATGATATTTTGGCATTAGAATATACCTAAGATCATTTGGGAAGTTTATACAATTAAAGGAGGTGGAGAACTAATGCAACAAGACATGGAAATGCAATTTTGACAATTTTGTAGCTCTGGTCCGGGACCTAGGTCATGGGTAATGTCCCGGACCAGGCATTAAAAAGGGCCGTGAGTTGAACAAGGTTTTGGTCCGGGACTTGGGGTGAGTACAAGGTCCCGGACCACCCTATTAAAACCGCCCGAAAGTTTTCCAATGTGTTGGTCCGGGACTTAAGGTAAGGACCAAGTCCCGGACCACTCTAAAAATGTTGTTTAAGGTTGGAAAATGATGTCTAATGATGGGGATTGATGGTTAATGATGTTATGAGGTTGTTAAGGACATGTCAGGTGAGTTTTAATGACAATTAAGTGGGTGAAAAGTTGTAATAAAATGTGAAAGTAAAACAAGTTAAAAAGTGAAGTTATGTAACTAAGTTAATGGGAAAAAAATTTTAAGCATTAGACATTAAATGATCAAGCAACCCCGATGTTAATAAAAACACATGTGATGTTAACAGTTGTTCGAGAATTGCTCGAGGAACATAAGTGGACGTGGTAAAGTGGACTCCGGTGACAGGTATGGTTTTCTTGCAACCTGTGTCCTACCGGATTACACCGGCTTGTATGCCAATATGTTTTCCTGAGTGTTTGCCACCTTGTAAGATTAAAACATGTAATGAGTTTATAGTAATTCATTTATGTGGCAAATTTGGCCTCCGATACCAGTTAACCTCAAATAGGTGTTAAACCTTAGCTAACCAAATCTAGGAACACATGAGTGAGCGGTATTCGGAGTTAACGGCCCAAACCTTGGGAACGTTCTAACCACGGCTATGTGTGAGTTAGTTGGATATTGTTGTTGTATGCAAGTGTGTGAACCTCCCTTGTGTGCTTAACTCGGTTATGATACCGTATGGTGTGTGGAAGTGGTAGGCTCCATAATGGATCTCTAACTACTTATTTATAAGTATATATGTACTAATGGGGGGTGAGGAGTCCGGTATGTTCCGGCCACGCGTGTGATGGACGGGAGTCGTTATCATATCCGGTTCGGCTCTCTTGGTGTATGTATAGGTGGTATTCCAATTTGGTTTCTACCTTCCCTTAGCTTATCCAAAGCTAGTTACTGACTCACGTCGGGCCACAGGGGCATACGTATGTTATTTCGGTGTGCTTGGGATTACTATATCCGACACACCTTGGGTTTAAGTTAACCGTTCGATATAACTGGACGGTAACGAGGTTGGTAACGAGCTTAGCATGAGATTGGCAATAATCTCTAGGCTCACTATATATACTAACTATGGTGGAAGGTTCCTTGTGTGAACCGATCTTATGGTGTTTGTGTCGTTATTGTGCTAAGCAATCTCCCTTGCTATGCTATGCTATGATATGTTTATGTTAGATGTTTAAAATGTACTCGACGTTGTCATGTATACGCCGAAACAAGAAAGGTTTTGTTATGTTTTGTTATGTGAGGAATGAGATATGTTGTAGGATATGGAGTGTGTGGATCATGGAAATGAATCCCAGTTTATGACAAGAGGCGTTTAAGGATAACCCGATTAATGGGTACGTGTCGTTCATTAAGGAAGTAGCTCCGTTTTAGAGGAGAGCCACTCTAGGGTTAAAGGAATCATTGGATGATTTGATAAGTGTGGATGTGTTGGATGTATGTTGAGCCCTATAGTTGGGTGTATGCAAAATGTTGTGTATTTATGATTGTATGCATGAATTAAATATAATCAATTGCATGCTAAGACGACAATTAGTTGTGCGTGGCCCAGTAGCATGTGGGCTGCGGGATTACCATACCAGCAAAGGTGCTGAGCCCCTTGGGGGCCACCCTTTCTCTCCTTTTCTATTTCAGGTACAAGGAGCTGGAAGCCGTTCGAGAGTAGGACGGGGTAGATGTTTATACATGGGTAGCCATTTAAATGGCGTGAGTATGATAGGCGTAGTAAGACCGAAATTGTTATCGGCATTAGTCTGTAAATACTTGGTACCATTGGAATGTATAAAGTAAATGGGTTGTTGTTAAGGGAAGCAAATGTAACGTGTAGTGGCTCGGGAGTCTAGTCCATCAGACCGATACAAAGTACATGTATTAGCCTTGTTAGCCACGTGGGTGGTTAACGGCGTGTAACACCATTGGAATAAGTAATGTGATGAGTTAAGTTTCCGCTGCAATGTGTTGTTAAATGTATGGTTGTAGTTGGGGTGTTACACAAGCTTAGCCCTCGTTTTGTGGGTCCTTTTGAGATCCTAGAGAGGATCGGACCGGTTGCCTATCGCCTGGCTTTGCCTCCATCTTTAGCAGCAGTGCACAGTGCTTTCCACGTTTCTATGCTGAGGAAGTATATTCCGGACCCATCTCATGTAATCGACTTCAGTCCGCTTCAGTTGAGGGAGGACTTCACGTTTGAGGCAGTTCCTTCGAGGATTCTAGCCCGAGATGTTCGTAAGCTCAGGAGTAAGACCATGCCCTTGGTGAAGGTGCAGTGGTCGGGTCAGTCAGAGGAGGAGGCGACCTGGGAGGTCGAAAGTGAAGTGCGCTCTAAGTTTCCCGCCCTTTTCGAGCAGTAGGTATGTTTTAATTTCGAGGACGAAATTCTTTTAAGGGGGAGGTGATGTTATAACCCAAGATTTGGTTATATTTTATTTCGTCACAAGTGGTCTTGCATTATTGTATTCTGAATTTAGGACACGGAAGTCCTTATTAAAGAAGCCGGGAACAAGGAGGTCTTTTCTCCCATCCGTTTTATTTTCTGGTGAGATTAATCTCTCAATATTTCCCTTCCTATTAATTTATTTATTTCCCTCATTACTTATCCTCTCTTCTAATCACGTTTCCACGACGTTCTTTCTTTCCCCTCACTCTGTCAGTTTTGAGATACCGTCTATACGCTCCTCTCTTCTCTGTTCTCTCTCCTCCAAAGAGTACGATCAATCAAGTGCCCAATTCCTGCTGTTGCGTCCCTGCGATTCTAATTCTGTTGTGGATCCTTCTCTCTGCTGCATTCCGGTCCAGATTAAGGTAAGGGCGTCAGGTTGTTCGTGTGCAATTCTACAATTGGGGGAGCCTACTCTCTTTCTGAATTAGTTTTCTGCAATCTGTTTGTGGTTCAGCGTTGGTTCTAGCGTTCGATCAATTCCTTCTGCTGTCGGCTTCGTCTGTGGGTTCGTCGTCAGAATTCAGGTAAGGATTGTGTTGCAGTTTCCGGATTTCAGTTTCAGTCTCAGGGATTAAGTTGCGTTTCTGATTCGGGGTTGCTTTTGTGTTCAGTCAGAGGCTTGGTGCGTTGTTGGATTGCGTTTCCGGTCTACGTTTCGGGATTCTGCTTGTTTGTGGCGCTGCTGTTCAGATTGTAGTTCTCTGCTGTGTCCGAGGTAGGTGGCTTTCGGATTCGATCCGTGTGTTCAGCCTTGGGGAGTTCAGATTCTGCAAATTGATTCAATGATTGCCTTGTGTTTGTGGGTGATTTATGTCTGTTTAATGCCATTTCAATGGATTAAACCCCCAAGGTTGTTTTGTAAATGTGTGTGTTGTTTTAGATCGGTTTTTGTGCCTCTATTCGTGTTAAAATCGCCTCTGTTTTCTGAAATTTTCGGCGTGTCCGAACTTCTGTCCGACCATTGAAGTTCGGACATGCCCTTCTGCGCTTAAATTTTCTGAAGTTTTCGCTGTGTCCGAACTTCTGTCCGAGCTTTGAAGTTCGGACACAGCCTTTTGCATTCTCTGATTTTGGCTTCGACTTGTGTCCGAACATTGATGTCCGGACACAAGTTCGGACTCTACACGTTCTGATTTCGGGAGATCGTCCGAACATCCGTCCGAACTTGGATGTTCGGACACCTCCGTCTCTTCTTCTGTTTTGAAGTTCGACCTGTGTCCGAACTTCGTAGTTCGGACACATGTTCGGACATCTGTCTTATTTCATCTTCTGAGTCTCGACTTGTGTCCGAACATTGATGTCCGGACACAAGTTCGGACATGCCTCTGTTTTGACAATAACTTGCTCGTTTGAGATCCGTTTTGACTTCCGTTTGCGGGGTTGGATTCCCCTTCTGATTTCCAAGCCATCTACGTGCTTTCTGGTACCTTTGGTGCACATATGCTTATCTGTATTTAAGCTTCTGTTTTGGGACCTAGTTATCTCTGTGTCTGAGCCTTTGGATGGCTGGTTACGCTGTCTCGTAGCGCGCTATGTAGGATCCTTCTGGTCACGGGTGATGTTCCCCGTTCTGTTCACGGGTGTTTACACCTGTTCTGTTTACGAGTGAGGTTTCCTCGTTCTGTTCACGAGCTGGTTTGCTCGTTCTGTCTGTATGCTGTGATCGCTAGTGTCCCACTTTGTTTTCTGTTTCCGTCTGCTTCTGCTCTGTTTAGTCCCTTATTGATTGGACTTCTATTTCTGATTTCTGACACGTTTATGGATTCTTTGACTCCTTCTGATTTGTCAATATTCTGTAAATGTTTTGAGCATGCTGGTTGATGAAGTTGGTCATCTACTGGGCATAGTTGTGTGCTCATTCCCCTACTTCTAACACTTTTGCAGATTGATTAGCGAGGATCGTCTACCCTCAGCTTCTGGAGTTTAGCTCATATGTTATTTGATTCGCTTGAGACTTTGTAATTGAATTTGAGCCTTTGGGCCTCTTCTGTTAGCTTTTGCTTTGATATTCGTTTTGGTGGGTTCTGTAATACTTTCGGGATGTTACGACATCACTTCGGTTATACCTTATTTAAGTATTTCGTTTGGGCCTTATTTGATTATTTGTTTAAGTCTGTTTATTAGAGCCTTGCGTTATTATGTAATAATACGCGGCGTGTAATACCCCTAACTCCTAGGCCAGTGTTTGGGGGTGTTACATCACCAATCCAGGATGCTACCCATTTAAGGGGTTTGGTCCATGGAAAAGATTAAGGCCAGGATTCGGATCCAACCTCTTGTGTCTCCTTGTCCTCACATGTGGCCGAAACTATATCGAACTTATACTCATTCCATTTTACTCATTACACAAGTTAGGAGTTAGGTGGTTAGGAATTAGTAGAAGTCATTACTTCCATACCAAAGGTCAATACACTACACAAGTACACAACAGATACACATACACTTCATTCTCACCCATTCATTTCATGAATTATACAAACTGAGAGTTCAAGACATTATAACAAGAACAACTGAATACAAGCACACATAAGTGCATTAAACTCCGATTCGTGCATTTATCTTATTTAGGTGATCAAGTAAGCACACAAATCAGAGTAACCAAGTTAGGATGCAGGGCGTGAGGAAATTATACCGTTCACCGTCGTACTCGTACTACTGGGTTCCTTCGGAGTTCAACTATTTGATTCCTATACATACATGAAGTCGTATGATCAATGATCTATTATTGATCCAACTTATTCCTCCATTAACACTTCTAATGTGTACTTACTACTTCTTTACTTTCATACTTGATTATGAAAATCATTCTTTCCTTATTATTGCTTAAACTTGCTTCCTTACTCATGTACTTACTTCCTTACCATTAATGGTGTGCTACTATATATATGTATACACATACATATATATACATATGATTACTATAATCATATCATATATTTTTTTTTGTTTTGACTCGACCGACCTTACCCAGGGTCGGACCCAAGGTCGGTCGAAGTCAGTGAGTTACAACGCTGGAAAAATTCAGGCCCGACCGACCTTGCAAGTCCGGTCCCAAGGTCGGTCCAAGTCAGTGAGCTCTGGTTCCAAAAATTTAAGGCTCGACCGACCTTGCAAGGTAGGTCCCAAGGTCGGTCCAAGTCAGTATGTTTCTAGGTTCAAAATTTATGCCTCGACCGACCTTGACAAGTCTGGTCCTAAGGTCGGTCGAAGTCAGTAGACTTCTGGGCTTACAATTTTACGACTCGACCGACCTTGTCAAGTTCGGTCCCAAGGTCGGTCGAAGTCAGTAGACTTCCCGTCTTTGTAATTTAAGGCTCGACCAACCTTGCAAGTTCGGTCCTCAAGGTCGATCCAGTCCAGTACTCTTGTTTTAAAATCTGTTTTCAATTCTTTCTTTGCCCATTGTTTCCCCAATCTTTACCAATACATTCCCAACATGTTTAACACTCATTTTGGGGCTCTAAATCACTCTAGTTCATCCACAAAACTCATTACTAAATTCTAGATTCACTTACCCAAATTTCTTCCTCACTTCTTCCCAGCACTCATACCAATCTCTGTTCTTACATGCTACAGATTTCTACAACAGCTTTTACCATCTATTACTCCCTCTACCAAGGCTACTCCTAGCATTCTAAATACATTATCTTACCTCTCTAGTTCTTCCCATTACCTAAATCCTTTTCAAATCTGTTTTAAAATGCTAGCTACTCTCATTCAACTCTTCAAATACACTTAGTTACTACCTAGGTTGTTCCCTCTTCTCACACAACTAAGTCTTCTAATTTCTAGACAAATTTCGACATAGTCTCCCCTATAATTTCCACTTTGCCCACACATTATTTCAGCTCACAATTGGTCACTCATACAACCTGTTTATTCTAGGCATTAGTACTCACATTCCAAACCTCACTACAACAGAATAAATTTCCTGCACATACCCATTCATTTTCCAATGTTCTCCCAAGCTTTTAAATAGCCTTTACAAGTTTCAAAATAGCTACATTACCTTCCTCATTACACTACAACATATCTACTACTCATTACCATGTACATTACTCATTTTTACTACACGAAATCTGTTACACTACAATACATAAACCAACTCAAGGTAAGAGCATTTACCTTGTGATTTTTGTTCCTCCTTTCTTTCTTTTCCTTTCTCTTCTTTCTTTTTTTCTTGTTCTTAGTTTCTTGTTCAAGAAATGGGGCAATGCTACAGCCGTTTCAAAATAACAATACCATTTCAATACTAACCCTTAATCAACCTAAAGCTTAGAGCATATTTTTAGGGTTTAGGATAAATCATTACCTTCCAACCAATGAATGGAGTTCTTGGCTAGCAAAAGAACAAGATTTCTAGCCCAAAGAAGAAGCCAAAACCGGCTGGAGAACAAGGTACAAAGAACTCAAAATCTGGAAAATTTTATAATGCAAATGAGGACTAGAAATGATGGATTTTTAAACTTCTTTTTACCTCAAAGCACCAAGGTGAAGGAGGGGCTTCAAATGGTGGACTCAAATACTCAAATGGCTTCCAGCCATGGAGATTAAAATGGAGCTTTTGGATTTTTGAAAGGAGGAAGGTGTTCTCCTTGGCAAGGGGAATTCAATGGTATAATTTTTGTAGATTTGGAGAAGTTTTGAGCCTTCACAAGAGGAGAGAAGAGGAGTGTTGGTGGTGGTTCTTCAAATCACCATGGATGGCCTAGGGAAGAAGAAGAAAATCAGAGAGAGGGGGGAGAAATGCGTGAGAGAGAGAGAGAGTAGGAGAGAGAGAGCCACTTTTGCTTTTCTACTTATTCCCTTTGTCCTTTAGCAAATAAGAAGAGAATTAAGAGAGTGAGAGAGGGGGCCAATCGGCTACACACACACACACACACACACCTCTCTAGGTTTTTGCTTTTTATTTTCAAAAGTGGACACATTAGTTTTGCTTTATTACAGTTTACACCCCACAACTTCTCGTTTTTACAGTTTTTACTAACCAGAACCCGTTTTCCGGAATTTTCTCGTTTAATTGATTTTATTGGTTCTAAAACTTCATTAATGTTTATTAATGACTATTTGGTTGACCAAAATTATTACGAGTCTATTTGACTCGCTTAAAGTCGCGTTTTCTCGGTTTTCTCGAAAAACGCGCTTTAAGGTTCGTTTATGCTTTTAATCCATTTTAAGGATCCGTTTTCTTCGGGATTTGTTCCCTCATGTTTATTTAAGCGTAATTAAGCCTCTAAAATACTTATTAGCCTAATTAATCATTATTTTTAATTACGGGGTATTTCACGGCTAAACCCCCTTGTTTACTGTTTATTCGCACTTAACTAATATACTTGTGAGCCTCAATTTTTAAACCCTATCCTATATTGATTAAAGCTGATTAGGATCTAACCGAGTTTTAGGTCCACTTATAACCTAAGTTTAATAACTATGTCATATAACATTAATTATTAAAACCCAAGCTAGCTCACTGGAACCTATTATGAGTCGCCACCTAATTTTAACCTAGATCAAATTAGGAAAGGAGAGTTCGGGTTCGGGGGCTTGATATTCGACTTATTTAGGGTTCAAATTACTTTCATTACCCCTCCTAGGTCGTTTTTCCTCTACTTTGTTTATTTACGGCTTACTACAAAGTTGTTTTTAACCTAAGTGCGTGCTTCTGTTTTTTTTATTTTTAACATTTTTTGACAGAAAATTAAAGTGAAATCTGAAAATACCTACACTAGGGTTTCGGAGGCATAATTAGGTCAAATTTTGTTTACGTCCGTAGCCACGGACCCCATGCCCGAGACCACGGACCCTAGTTAACCTAATTATAAAGAAAAGTCGAATTTAAGAAAAAACGAAATTTTGAAAAGTCCGGGGCTACGGACAAGTTGTCCGTGGGCCCGAACATTATTTAGAAAAACCTAAATTAAAAATTTTAAAAAAATCTGCCGCCGTCCGTGGGTATCCGTGGCCACGGACAACCAGTCTGTGGTCCCGGACCACCCACGGACAAGGGTTTTTTTATGGTTCCCGACGGTGTTTTCGGCTAAAAAATTATGCACGTGTAGCCTGAAAGATATAAAATACGTTAGTAATTGAAAGATTACAGTTTGAAGTCTGATTACGCATGAAACTTGACAAACAAGTAACAAGGCAGAAGCAAAAGCAATTAGCAATACAAAAGCGTAAAAAGGTTAGTTTGAACCCAAAGTTTGACATAGAGTTAATAAGGTCGTGGAGAGCTAGAAAAGTAGCATGGCAACCTTTTTTACCTTCGAATTCAAGAGGATTCTTCACGTCGGGATTCTTCGGAGGCTCCAATGGTGCCGGTTCCGGACTGAGTTCGACCCAAGCTTCTGGTTGTTGGTTGTTCTTTCTGTTCTTCACATTTTGGTGGTGTTTATGTGGGGTTTTGATGATTATTGGTGCTTTGGGGATTGGAAAACGAGTTTAGATGGTGATTTCGGGGGATTTTCGGTATGATTCGGGTGGCCGGGTGTTGGAAAACGTGAGAGAGAGAGATGAGGCTGTGCTTTCTAACTTCCTAGGGTTCTTGAGCTTATGAGATTCCCCCTTTATCAAAAAACCTATCCCTTTATATAAACTTTCTTAAAGATAAAGAAAATCTAGTAAAAGTAAGATTTTTTGACATTTTAATTAAATGACTTCCCAAAGGAATTTTGCTATGAAATTTTAACCACGTGTCAAGGATGGCAATTATAATTTTTCTGAAGTGGAATCGGATTTTTTAAATGTTGGAATATTTTTAAATTGAATTTCTCGTCAGATTCAGTCAGAAATTGCTAGAAAATTATTGGAAATTCAAAAAATCAAAATTCCAACGCCATTATTCTTAATATGTCATCCTCTATCATGGGTTAAAATTGCAAAGCATTTCAAGCTGACTTGGGCATCTTTTGGAGGAGAGAGAAAGCCTAAAGGAGGTCTCATGAGCCTTAAAAATTACGAAAACGCCCCTGACAACGACGAAACTGCTCCCCATGCTCTGGAATGTGTCGATCGAGCCGGAATCTCTCATTACTTGATTGAAATGCCCCTCACAACACCAAAACCTTATAGACCCTAACCAGGGGGGGTCAAAATTTTGGGTATAATAGATTGCCCCCCGTCAACTGGACTTTGTAATGGATGTGAAACTTCTGGTTGATGCTTGAGTGATGCCCCATAATTTTGGATTCCATAGAATCCTCCATGTTGTCTGAAACCGCGTTGACTATGTCCAGCTATTCGGAGGCGCTGACTACCTAAGCAATAAAACGTTGTCGAGCTATTCTAAGGCCCTGACTGCCTATAAGTGAAAATGTGTCAAGCTATTCTAAGGCGTTGACTACCTAGGTGACGAAAATGAAATAATGTCAAACAATTCTAAGGCGTTGACTACCTATAACAAATGAAATGATGTCAAACTATTCTAAGGCGCTGACTACCTAAAAGAAATAAAGCAATGTCAAGCGATTCTAAGGCGTTGACTACCTAGGATGTGAAAACTGTATGCAAATGCAAGAATGCTGAAATGCTAACGATGCTGATGATGCTGATGATGTTGATGATGCTGATGATGTTGATGATGCTCGGATGCTTCTGGGGACTGAAACCCATGCCAATGCTCCTGGCTGGACCCAATGTGGACTTATTGCCATCGCCCCCCAAGTCGGTGTGCAGGGATAACTCCTGGTAAAAACCCTGGGGACTTATCACCTTTGCCCACCATTCGTTGATCCCAAAGTAAGTTGACATAACATAAAAGGATTTATTGTCATCACCTCGCCAACTTTTCTGTCGCCAGGTCTTGTGACGCGCCTGGATAATGCAACTAGGTCTTATGACGAGCCTATATGAATGAGATGAATGCAATGTGTTTGATGAAAGTGGGTAAGCTAAAGGGTATTATGACGAGCCTAAGGGAATGCAACTAGGTCTTGTGACGAGCCTAAAGGAATGGTTCTAGGTCTTATGACGAGCCTAAGGTTTGGGGTCTAGGTCTTATGACGAGCCTAAAATGGGATCTAGGTCTTATGACGAGCCTAAAGATGGGATTTAGGTCTTATGACGAGCCTAAAGATGGGATCTAGGTCTTATGACGAGCCTAAAGATGGGATCTAGGTCTTATGACGAGCCTAAGGATGGTTCTAGGTCTTATGACGAGCCTAAAGGATGGTACTAGGTCTTATGACGAGCCTAAAAATGGGATATAGGTCTTATGACGAGCCTAAAGATGAGATCTAGGTCTTATGACGAGCCTAAGGATGGTTTTAGGTCTTATGACGAGCCTAAAGGATGGTACTAGGTCTTATGACAAGCCTAAGGATGGATCTAAGCGAAAATGTGTTGGATGAATGAATAATGGAGAAGGATTAGGGCTTATGGCAAACCTGGAGATGGTAGGGTTCATGACTGGCCTGTGGGTGTTTAAATGTGGAGGAAGGGCTTAGGACGGGCCTGAGGATGTTTGAATGTGGAGGAAGGGCTTAGGACGGGCCTGTAGATGTTTGAATGTGGAGGAAGGGCTTAGGACGGGCCTGTGAAAATTTGAAGTAGAGGTAGGGCTTAGGATGGGCCTGTGTGATATGAGAGGGTTTCAAAACCTTTGGGTTTCAGGTTTTTGGGCCTCCATCGGTGTCGTTGCTGCAATTGTTGGGGGACCAACAAATGCCCCCAGTATTTTTCCTTAAGGCGATCTAGATTTTCAGGACTTTATGGCAATCGATCAGAACGATCGACTGCCCCCAGTATTTTCTTTGATTAATTGCGCAAAAACAAATCTCATCCTCACAACGTCAGGGTTTATTTTGATGTGGTGCCTTCTATCCTACACTCAAAGTGTTTGACGTTTGCGCTCGTGCCCTCCTTTTGGTCAAGACATCTCAACCATTGAATTTGACATTTGTTAGATTTACGCATTCAACCTGTTACTTTCACCCGATTGGATACACAACTATTAAGTCGGAAGTCTTTTAAGCTTATAACGTGGCTATGAGGTGTGATGACAGACAATGGGACGATTGAAGGAATGTTTAGGGTATGTGGAGCTATAAGGGCGACCAAAGCTGCGACTTGCACTTCTTCGTCTTGAAGTCGTTTGGCTACTTCGTGATGACTTCGCTTATGAGCTTGGAACTTTGAGTTGTTCCTTGCACCTTCTCTCTTTTTCCTGATTTTGGATTTCTTTGAGGCTTTTCAGGTTTGCCTTTCTTTGAATCTCTTTTCCTTCGGGGTTCTTGTGTTTTCCGGTTTTGAACTTTGAGAGCCATTTTTAATGTTAGATCATTGGGATCCTGTCACTTTGGGACCATTTACGGATCGTTTCGTCATGTCGGTAGCAGTTTTACTTCTTTGGACTTGTGAAGTTGTTGTTCGGAAGTCGGGCTCCTTGCTTCCTTTGGTCACCGGGTCGGTTATTCATCATTGGCTGGCTTATTTTGTGGAGTTCATAATATCGAAAAAGGGATATATGAAAAGTTCAGCGGGGTGCCTAGGGTTTAATGTCAGGGTTTACAAGCTTGTGGCTATGTGGTGTTGTACCTAGGTGCTTCATCATTCCTTATTGTTGTGGATCCGCTGTTTGTTACTTTTCATAGGTTTTGGCGTAAATTTACAAATTATCTCCTTCGGTCGGAGTCATGCCGTTTACCTTACCTTTGAATGTGACCTCTCTGGAGTCGTGTAAAAATGTCACGCTCTTTCACTCTTGGTTTTACCGCTCAAGGCACTCTCGCGAAGTGTACACTCAGAGACTTGTTTGCACATTTAAACATTATCGTTCCTTAACTCAGATTGCCCCCAAAATAGCCGTGAGGTTTACTTAACAAACCTTAGAATTCCCAAGTTATTTATGGAGGTGTGCGCCTCGATTTTAAACCTTATCCTATGTTGATTAAAGCTGATTAGGATCTAACCGGGTTTTAGGTCCACTTATAACCTAAGATTAATAACTATGTCATATAACAATAATTATTAAAAACCTAGGCTAGCTCACTGGAACCTATTATGAGTCGCCACCTAATTTTAACCTAGATTAAATTAGGAAAGGAGAGTTCGGGTTCGGGGGCTTGATATTCGACTTATT
This sequence comes from Limonium bicolor, assembly GCA_023374045.1. Lineage (NCBI taxonomy): Eukaryota > Viridiplantae > Streptophyta > Magnoliopsida > Caryophyllales > Plumbaginaceae > Limonium > Limonium bicolor. Next base: position 66,206,327 of record CM041780.1, on the reverse strand, counting down.
TAGGGTTCAAATTACTTTCATTACCCTTCCTAGGTCGTTTTTCCTCTACTTGGTTTATTTGCGGCTTTCTACAAAGTTGTTTTTAACCTAGGTGCACGCTTCTGTTTTTTTTTAACGTTTTTTGACAGAAAATTAAAGTGAAATTGAAAGTTACCTAAACTAGGGTTTTGGAGGCAGAATTAGGTCAAATTTTCATTACGTCCGTGGCCACGGACCTAATGTCCGAGACCACGGACCCCAGTTGAATTAGGTAATTTCGAAAACAGAACTAAAATAAAAACGCAAACTTGAAAAGTCCGGGGCCACGGACAGGGTGTCCGTGGGCCCGGACATGTATTGACAGAAACCCTAAAATTTGAAAAATTAAAAATATAAAATCCCGCCACCGTCCGTGGGTGTCCGTGGTCACGGACAACCCGTCCGTGGTCCCGGACAATGAGTCCGAGGTCACGGACAACCCACAGACAGTGGGTTTTTGATGGTTCCCGAGGGTGTTTTGAGCCCAAATTTTATGGGTGTGTAGCCTGAAAGATTTTAAACACGTTAGTAACTGAAAGAACTCAATTTGACATAAAAATTAATACGAAACTTAGCAAACAAGTAACAAGGCAGTAGCTAAAACAATCAGCAATACCGAAACGAAAAAGAGTTAGTTTAAGCCCAAATTTTGTGACAAGACTAATAATGTTGTGGATAATTAGGAAAGTGGAATTTCTACCTGTTTTACCTTCGGATTCACAACTTTTTTTCACACCGGGATTCGTAGAGTGCTCCGTTTGTGGCAGACCCGAAAGATTTTCGAACCGAGCTTCTGGTGGTTGGTTGTTCTTGCTGTTCTTCACGTTTTGGTGGTGTTTTGTGGGGTTTTGATGATTATTGGTGCTTTGGGGATTGGAAAACGTGTTTAGATGGTGATTTCGGGGGATTTTTGGTATGATTCGGGTGGCCGGGTGTTGGAAAACGTGAGAGAAAGAGAGGAGGCTGTGCTTTCTGTCTTCCTAGGGTTCTTGAGCATATGATATTCTTCTTTTATAAAAAAAAACCTATCCCTTATATAGACTTTCTTAAAGATAAAGAAAATCTAGTAAAAGTAAGATTTTTGGATATATTAATTAAGTGACTTCCCAAAGGAATTTTGCTGTGAAATTTTAACCACATGTCAAGGATGACAATCATGAATTTTCTGAAGTGGAATAGAATTTTTTAAATGTTGGAAAATTTTTAAATTGAATTTCTCGTCAGATTCAGTCAGAAATTGCTAGAAAATTATTGGAAATTTGAAAAATCAAAATTCCAACGCCATTCTGCTTAGAATGTTATCCTCTACCATGGGTTAAAATATCAAAGCATTTCAAGCTGATTTGGGCATCTTTCGGAGGAGAGAGAAAGCCTAAAGGAGGTCTTAGGAGCCTTAAAAATTACAAAAACGCCCCTGACAATGACGAAACTGCTCCTGATGCCCTGGGATGCGCCGATCGAGCCGGAATCCCTCATTACTCGATTAAATGCCCTTCACAACACCATAACCTTGTAGAACCTAACCAGGGGGGTCAAAATTTTGGGTATAACAGATTGCCCCCCGTCAACTAGACTTTGTGATGGATGTGAAAAGTCTGGTTGATGCTTGGGTGATGCCCCAAAATTTTGGATTCCACAAAATCCTCCATGTTGTCCGAAACCACATTGACTTTGTCCAGCTATTCGGAGGCGCTGACTGCCTATGCAACAAAACGCTGTCGAGCTATTCTAAGGCGCTGACTACCTATAAGTGAAAATGTGTCAAGCTATTCTTAGGCACTGACTACCTAGGCGACAAAAATGAAATAATGTCAAGCGGTTCTAAGGCGTCGACTACCTATAATACATGAAATGATGAGATGTCAAGCGATTCTAAGGCGTTGACTACCTGTAATAGATGAAATGATGCAATGTCAAGCGATTCTAAGGCGTTGACTACCTAGGATGTGAAGACTGGATGGTATGCAAATGCAAGAATGCCGAAATGCTAATGATGCTAATGATGCTGATGCTCATGATGTTGATGATGCTCGGATGCTTCTAGGGACCGAAACCCGTGCCAATGCTCCTGGCTGGACCCAATGTGGACTTATTTCCATCGCCCCCCAAGTCGGTGTGCAGGGATAACTCCTGGTAAAAACCCTGGGGACTTATTGCCTTCGCCCACCATTCGTTGATCCCATAAATAAGTTGATATCGCAAAAGGAGGATTTATTGCCATCAGCTCGCCAACTTTCTGTCGCCAGGTCTTGTGACGCGTCTGGATAATGCAACTAGGTCTTATGACGAGCCTATATGAATGAGATGAATGCAATGTGTTTGATGAGATTGGGTAAGCTAAAGGGTAACGCTAGGTCTTACTACGAGCCTAAGGGAATGCAACTAGGTCTTATGACGAGCCTAAAGGATGGTTCTAGGTCTTATGACGAGCCTAAAGGATGGTTCTAGGTCTTATGACGAGCCTAAAGGATGGATCTAGGTCTTATGACGAGCCTAAAGGATGGATCTAGGTCTTATGATGAGCCTAAGGGTTGGATCTAGGTCTTATGACGAGCCTAAAGGTTGGATCTAAGTGAAAGTGAGTTAAGTGTATGATGGGTCTCGCACTAAAAATGGGTTAGAAAGATAATGGTCTCGTGCAAATGCATGTGGTGAAAACCAATTGTAAAAGGGCCGAACGTGGCGGTGACGAGGTGTATGCAAAAGTTTGTAAAATGCAATCACAGTGCATGTAAGATATTTGTTCAAAGCAAGAAACTGTTGAAAAATGTGCCAAACATGGCAATGATGAGAATTAAAAAAAATGGTTTAAAGCAAGAAATTGCTGGAAAATGTGCCAAACATGACAATGATGAGAATTGAAAATTGTTTAAAGCAAGAAATTGTTGGAAAATGTGCCAAACATGGCAAAGCTTGGGAAAAACTCTACTGAAAAAGGAAAGTGAAAGAATCACTTCATGACTAAGGATTTCAGATTTGCATTTTGTTTCTTAGAAGATTAACATGCCACTGGTGGAGTGTGTTTTTTTTGTGGTGCTAAAGGCTTTTGCTGGTGTTCAGGATATATGATAAACCTGGGATTAGGTTGTGATTTTGGATGGTGGTCAGGGATATGGCGGGTCTGATGTTTTCGTGGGGGTAAGGCTAATGACGGGCTTGAGAGTGTGTGTGTGGAGGTTAGAGCTTATGTGCGCCTGAGGTGTTTGATGTGGAGGTAAGGGCCTATGCCTGTGGCGGGATGGTGGTAGCTTTAGGTTTCAATTGGTGTTGTCATGGCAATTGTTGGAACCAACAATTGCCCCAGTATTTTTCCTTAGGACAATCTGAGCTAGAGTTCATGGCAATCGATCGTTCCGATCGATTGCCCCCAGTATTTTCTTTGATTAAATGTGCGAACAAATCTCATCCTCACAAGGTCGAGGCTTATGCTTTGATGTGGTGCTTCCTAACATACACTCGACGTGGTTCGTGTTTGCACTCATTTCTCGCTCATGGTCATAACTTCTAGACCATTGAGTTCGATATTTGATGGATTTACGCATTTGATCTATTACTTTCACATGATTGGGCACACAACTATCAAGTCAGAAGTCTTTAAAGCTTATAACGTGGCCATAGGGTGTGATGAAAGACGACGGGATCATGGAGGGATATTTGAGGTATGTGGAGCTTAAATGGGTGACCAAAGCTACAACTTGCGTCTTCTCTCGGATTCATCTTCCTTGTCTTGAAGTCGTCTGGCTGCTTCATGTTGATGTTGTTTTCGAGCTTCTGACCTGGACTTTTGAAGTTGTCCTTTACACCATTTCTCTTTTTTATCATTTGGACTTCTTCGGGTTTGCCTTTTTGTTTTATCCTTTCTTGACTTTGCCTTCGGGGTTCTTGTGTTTCCCGGTTTTGGGCTTCGAGAGCTGTTTTGATGTAAGCTCTTTTGATCCTGTGTCACTCTGGGACCGTTTGCGGATCGCTTCGTCATGCTTATAGCAGCATTGCTTCTTTGGACTGATGAGAATGTTATCTGAGAGTCGGGCTCCTCGCTTCCTTAGGTCACCGGGTCGGACATTCATCATTGGCTGGGTTATTTTGTGGAGCTCATAATATCGAAAAGGGATATACGAAAGGCTCAACGGGGGTGCCTAGGGTTTAATGATAGGGTTTACAAGCTTTTGGCAATGTGGTGCTATACCTAGGTGCTTCGTCATTCCTGATAGTTGTGTATCCGTTCTTTGTTACTTTTCGCAGGTCTAAGTGTAAATTTACAAATTATCTCCTTCGGTCGGAGTTATGTCGTTCACCTCACCTTTGAATGTGGTCTCACCAGAGTCGTGTAAAAATGACACGCTTGTTCACTCATGGTTTTTCCACTCAAGACACTCTCGTGAATTTCACTTAGAGACTAGTTCACACGCTTAAACGAAAGATTAAAGATGATGATCCTGAACTCAGATTGCCCCCAATATTGATTTGGGGTTAATGACAAAAATTTAAAAGATATGGATTTGGAACCGCTTTGGGGGTTATTTGGATGTTTTGGGATAAGCTGTGGGGTTTGGTAAGACATGTTCAAAACTTCAGAAACAAAATACAAGTCTTTGTATTCCATTGTCGGGAGATAATTAATTCATGAACCATTTTCTCAAAAGAAACTTGTGTGAAACAAAACCTCTCTCTTTGTTTGTGTTATCATTTAGACTTGAAAAAGTCATCCATTTGTGAACATGAGGAAGAAGAGGATTTAACAAGATCGATGCTTCTTATTAGTGGTTTGAAAACGATCATTCTTTGAAAAATATGAGAGGTGCATTTGAAAGATGAGTGGTTTATGGCAGGTTATGCAGTAGAAATGCATGGGAACCCTAAAATTTCTGTGAATCCAAATCCTGCTGAACCATCTGAAGTCGGTATGCTGAAGACTCGAGCTCTTGACCGCCGGGATGTCGCTAAGATGACTGTGATCGTCTTCTTCTTGGACTCTTAGTAGGCTCCTAGGAATGCCTATGGATGACGCATGAGACACTTGGGCCTGGACGTGAGGTGCATGGGTTGAACGGTTTCATGAATGTGGGATTAGGCACTCGGGCCTGGATGATTTTCATGGATGTGGATAGGCACTTGGGCCGGGATGAATTGAAAGTGAGGCACACATGCCAAAATGATTCATAAGCGGGTTGGCACTCGGGCCGGAATGAGGATGCGGCATTGGGGCCAGAACATGTTGTGAGATTGTGGCACTTGGGCCGGAATGTTTAGAATAGTGGCACTTGGGCCAGAAAAGTATTTGAAAGCGTGGCGCTTGGGATGAAAAGTGTTTGAGGATGTGGCGCTTGGGCCAGAATGTGTTTGGGAAGGTGGCACTTGGGCCGGAATGATTGGGAATGTGGCTCTTGGCCGAAATGATTTGGTTGAAGTAAAAACATGGGCCGAGGGACTTCTTGACTAGAATGGATGTGTGGGCCTGAATGCCCTTAATCTGGTAGTGATACATACAGGCTGAAGGAAGCCACATGACACTGTGAATGGGCAACTGGGCGTGCGAGAGAGAAACTTTGAAGTCTAAGATTTTTTGATGAATGAGTTATGAAAAACTATCTTGAATTCGAATGGGTTGAAACCTAAACAACATTGGTTTTGAGTGGGCCTAAAAGGTATGACACCTAGATCTAGGACTTTGGGCCAGGGCCCGAACAAAAAGTTACCTAGACTAGAATAGACCTTGGTCCAAATGGAAAAGCCTTATGATTTTCATGTCATAGGACTGCTTTAGGTAGATTTGTTCTTCATGGGCCTGGAACTAAATTGATAATTCAAACTAGGCTGAAAAATAAATCACCTAAGTCTAAACATTTAGGCTGAAGCCCAGATGACTCACATATCAAACCAGACAGGGCCTTTGCGCCGTAAACAAATAAAGATGCCGATTCGGGTTGGGCTAGGTTGACGTAGGGAAAAGTTCCTATCAATCTCTAGGCTGGGTAGTGGGCCAATCATACAAGCAAACAAAGCCCACACAAATTCAACATGTCTTCACTAGACGTTCAAGTCAAACCGGGTATGGATCGATCCGGAGAGGTGCTTGGGGCGCGGGCCCAGGTCACCATAAAGGAATAGGGCTTGCACGCTATTCTCTTTGGGCTTCCCCACTCTTTTCACATCACCAAAAGGTGTGCGTCCACGGTCGGGTCTTTGACTGACCAAACAATGGGCTAGGTAAGGGTACTGCCAGGAAAATGCTTGGGGCTAAAGCCCAGGTATTAAGGGGGTGTGGTTAGACGACACCCTCCTCTTTTCCCCCACTTATTCACATCACCTAAAAGGTGTGAGTCCCTGACAGGGGACCCTAAGGCGGGTCCCGGGGTGAGATCGGTTTGCGTGGACCCTCGCTCTCATATGATGCAAAGGTGCAGAAATTAAAGTGCGCACAAAAGTAAACAAACAATGTAATAAAGCCATAAATAAACAATTTCGAGTTAAGCCCTCTCTCTTAAAATTAAACAAGTTAAAATTAAGAAGTTTGTCCCCAACAGAGTCTCCAGTCTGTGAGCCTCGATTTTAAACCTTATCCTATGTTGATTAAAGCTGATTAGGATCTAACCGGGTTTTAGGTCTACTTATAACCTAAGATTAATAACTATGTCATATAACCATAATTATTAAAAACCTAGGCTAGCTCACTGGAACTTATTATGAGTCGCCACCTAATTTTAACCTAGATTAAATTAGGAAAGGAGAGTTCGGGTTTAGGGGCTTGGTACTCGACTTATTTAGGGTTCAAATTACTTTTATTACCCTTCCTAGGTCATTTTTCCTCTACTTGGTTTATTTGCGGCTTTCTACAAAGTTGTTTTTAACCTAGGTGCGCGCTTCTGTTTTTTTTATTTTTTAACGTTTTTTGACAGAAAATTAAAGTGAAATTGAAAGTTACCTAAACTAGGGTTTTGGAGGCAGAATTAGGTCAAATTTTAATTACGTCCGTGGCCACGGACCTAATGTCCGAGACCACGGACCCCAGTTGAATTAGGTAATTTCGAAAACAGAACTAAAATAAAAACGCAAACTTGAAAAGTCCGGGGCCACGGACAGAGTGTCCGTGGGCCCGAACATGTATTGACAGAAACTCTAAAATTTGAAAAATATAAAATCCCGCCACCGTCTGTGGGTGTCTGTGGTCACGGACAACCCGTCCGTGGTCCCGGACAATGAGTCCGAGGTCACGGACAACCCACGGATAGTGGGTTTTCGATGGTTCCAGAGGGTGTTTTGAGCCCAAATTTTATGGGTGTGTAGCCTGAAAGATTTTAAACACGTTAGTAGTTGAAAGAACTCAATTTGACATCAAAATTAATACGAAACTTAGCAAACAAGTAACAAGGCAGTAGCTAAAACAAACAGCAATACAGAAACGAAAAAGAGTTAGTTTAAGCCCAAATTTTGAGGCAAGACTAATAATGTCGTGGAGAGTTAGGAAAGTGGAATTTCTACCTGTTTTACCTTCGGATTCACAACGATTCTTCACACCGGGATTCGTAGAGTGCTCCGTTTGTGGCAGACCCAAAAGATTTTCGAACCGAGCTTCGGGTGGTTGGTTGTTCTTGCTGTTCTTCACGTTTTGGTGGTGTTTTTGTGGGGTTTTGATGATTATTGGTGCTTTGGGGATTGGAAAACGTGTTTAGATGGTGATTTCGGGGGATTTTTGGTATGATTCGGGTGGCCGGGTGTTGGAAAACGTGAGAGAAAGAGAGGAGGCTGTGCTTTCTGTCTTCCTAGGGTTCTTGAGCATATGAGATTCTTCTTTTATAAAAAAAACCTTTCCCTTATATAGACTTTCTTAAAGATAAAGAAAATCTAGTAAAAGTAAGATTTTTTGATATATTAATTAAGTGACTTCCTAAAGGAATTTTGCTGTGAAATTTTAACCACGTGTCAAGGATGACAATCATGAATTTTCTGAAGTGGAATAGGATTTTTTAAATGTTGGAAAATTTTTAAATTGAATTTCTCGTCAGATTCAGCTAGAAATTGCTAGAAAATTATTGGAAATTCGAAAAATCAAAATTCCAACGCCATTATGCTTAGAATGTTATCCTCTACCATGGGTTAAAATATCAAAGCATTTCGAGCTGATTTGGGCATCTTTCGGAGGAGAGAGAAAGCCTATAGGAGGTCTCAGGAGCCTTAAAAATTACAAAAACGCCCCTGACAATGACGAAGCTACTCCTCATGCCCTGGGATGCGCCGATCGAGCCGGAATCCCTCATTACTCGATTAAATGCCCTTCACAACACCAAAACCTTGTAGAACCTAACCAGGGGGGTCAAAATTTTGGGTATAACAGGAGGGTGATTGCATGTGTGATGGTAAATGATGGTGGTGAGTGGTGATGGGGTGAATGCTGAATGATTTACCTTTTTGTTCTTTTGGTGGCAGCAGTATTGTTTTTATGTGTCTAGTGAAATGGTAGAAATGATGGAATGCTGTGACATGTGTGGTGACTGTAATGGAGGTGGTGAATGCTTGGATGGGAAGGTGATTTTGTACAAGAGGTTTCGTGAAAAACACAGGTTTTTCCTTTTTTTGTTGCGGACATGCTTTATGAGCGGGAGTTTTTTCCTTTTTCTTTTCTTTCTCTTTTTTCTTCTTTTTTCAGCACATGAACGAATGTATAAACATTGAAACATGAACAAAGGAGGAACTTTATTGATAACCAAAAGAAGTAACAATGACATTGAGCACCAACCAAATGGAAAAGAACAACTAAACTAACTACTGTAAGAAAGAAACTATGTAAAACAACCAAAGGAAAATAACAATGACTCCTAATGACCCCAAAGCGGGAAGTAAATGACTAACTACCCCAAATCTATGACCTATTCTTCAAGGTACATCCAATCAGACATCGCTTCCTCCTCTGCCGTTCTTGCTGTATCCTGTAAACATGGGGAACATGAGCATATGGGTAAAGATGATAGTTCAATTGCTGAAATGAAAGATGGGTCCATTAACGCACCAAGTCCTTGACGACCAGGATTCACTGCCGGAGATAGGGTGTCTGGGATTCCTTGGAGATTCTTGCCAAGGCCCTTACCCTCTTGATAACCATACTTCTCCATGATAACCTTCCCTGGTCCAACTTTAAGTTTCTGAAGAGAAGTTGGGTCGGACTGCTCTGGTACAACGCTGAACCTGTTTAGATGGGACGAACCCTCCTCTTCAACCATGCAAACAGGCAACTCCTTCTGATGTGGTTCACCTCTAACGACATGAACCTTCCCGCCTCTTTTGAACTTCAAACATTGATGCACCGTAGAAGGGACGACCTTCAAATCTTGAAGGAAATCCCGTCCCAGAATCAGACTGAAAGAATGGGGAATTTGCAGAACCAAGAACTTCACTGGATGAATAACTGTTCCAAACTTGAGTGGAAGATCCAGTAGGCTGAAGACATGTCTTGGGTTGTCGTCATACCCTCGTAACACTATTTGGCAAGACTCAAACTTGTCGTAACCCATACCCTCTGCCACTTTCAGAGGACAGATGCTGACGTCCACTCCTGTGTCAATGAGGACCTTTGGCACCTTGAAGGCCCCGCACCAAACAGTAATATACAATGCTTTTCCCGAATGCTCAAAGATCTCGCTATCGTGAAAACTGATCTCCTCTTCTTGCTTTTGCCAAAGAGCCGTGACCATCCATTCCGGGGCTAAACTTTCCTCTGGCCCGCCCAAATGTTTGGCAATGGCCCCTCGGTGCTCTGGTGAGATCGTAAGCAAAGACCAGATTGCCATGGGGATGGTTGTTGCCTTCAGCTTCTGAAGCAGTTCTCGTTCACCTGGGATTTCTTTAGCCACCGGGGGAGACAACATTCGCTCTTCCCCTTGCGACGGCTTTTCAGGTGATCCGTAGTGCTTGCCCGACCTGGTAATGTGAGCATTTGCTGGGACAAAGCTGACCATGGATGTGGGCTTCCGTCCTGCCCCTCGTGCCGGCTTTTTGTCATCCCAGAAAACAGTAAAGGCAGCACACTGAACTTTGGATTCGGAAGTCTCGAGGTCATCCAAACGCTGATATCCCTGATCGATGAGGTCTTGGATCCGATGTCTCAGCACTTTGCAATCATTGGTATCATGCCCCGCTAGCTGATGGTACCTGCAAAATTGACTGAGCCTACTCCCCTTTCGTGTCTCTCCATGGCGAGGAATGAGTGGTCGTATTAGCCCTTCATCCTGCAGCTCCTCAAATGCCTGACTTAAGGGACAACCAATGGGTGTGAATTCCCTTTCCGCTTTGTGGGGAAGCTCCGGTACTGGGGTTGCAATCTGGATTTTTCCTTCTTGGGCCAATAACAAAATTTTAGATCTCAAATTACGACTATTATCTGTGGAGTGGCCCGTGAGTAGGCGGAAATGACAGAACTGCTCGGGATATGCCCCTAGATGCCGCCTGCGAAACCGCAGGGCTTTGAGTTGGACTAACCTCCGCCCTAGAAGTACTCTCAGAATCTGACTCTATGGCTGGTGCAGATCTACAAGGGCACCTGTGCGGCTGCTCGTTGCGGTACCTGGTTCTCCGGTGACTTGACCCCGTCCTCATTGGGGCCAGATCTAAAGGGATGATTTCCCCGAGAGCATGAATGAGAGCTCTCGCTTCCCTTGCAGCCGCACAATCCTGAGCTTAGCTCTTCCAAGGTGCACTCATGTGGATAAATTCTAACTCAGCTAGTTTCCCTATCAAATCCACTAGCTCATCGAGCGAGTACTGAGTACTTCGATTGTTAACTCTAGACGACATCCTAGCTGTGAGGGTGCTGCCTTTTAAGCCAAAAAGATAAGTCAGCATTACGGGAGTGGACTGGGACTAACACTTAGAAACAGGCCGAAAATTAGTGCGCTGCAATGGATACCGGACTCTAAAATTTTGGAAGGTCTGCTCTGGACTAAACTTTTGGGTTACAAGATTCGTTGGTCTTACGAGTGGGTATTACAAGAATCAGGCTTGTAACAAGAATCAGCCTAAAGGATTTTCGCTTTTTTTTTGTTTTTGGGGTGATAGAAGTATTTGGACTATCAAAACCCTTTAAATGTTTCATTTGGGCTAGAAGAGATTGAAGACTGATACAGGCATTGGGCCTGAGCCCAGGAGAAAAACATATGCACAGAAGTCTTACATAAGGAGTGATGCAAATGTCCTCACAAAATAACTCAGTCCAACGGTATAGATCGATCCGAGAGGTGCTTGGGCGCTGGCCCAGGTCCCACAGAGGAACAGGGCTTGCACGCTATTCTATTGGGCTTCCCGCTTTTCACATCACCTAAAGGTGTGCGTTTACGGTCGGGTCTTGACTGACCAAACAATGGGGCTAGGTGGGTACTGTCAGGAAATGCTTGGGGCTAAAGCCCAGGTATTAAGGGGGTGGTTAGACACACCCTCCTCTTTTCCCTTACTTATTCACATCACCTAAAAGGTTGTGAGTCCCTGACAGGGACCCTCAAACGGGTCCCGGGGTGAATTGGTTTATGTGGACCCTCGCCCTCAATGATGCCAAAGGTACATAATTTAAATGCGCACAAAATTAAATAAACAATGTATAAAAGCCATAACATTCTTCAAGTTAAGCCCTCTTTCTTAAAATTAAACAAGTTAAAATTAAGAAGTTTGATCCCCCAGAGCGCCAGTCATGAGGCCTCGATTTTTAAACCCTATCCTATGTTGATTAAAGCTGATTAGGATCTAACCGGGTTTAGGTCCACTTATAACCTAGAGTTTAATAACTAGTCATATAACATTAATTATTAAACCCAAGCTAGCTCACTGAACCTATTATGAGTCGCCACCTAATTTAACCTAATCAAATTAGAAAAGGAGAGTTCGGGTTCGGGGGCTTGATATTCGACTTATTTAGGGTTCAAATTACTTCATACCCCTCCTAGGTCGTTTTCTCTACTTGTTTATTTACGGCTTACTACAAAGTTGTTTTTAACCTAAGTGCGCGCTTTCTGTTTTTTTTATTTTTAACATTTTTCGACAGAAAATTAAAGTGAAATCTGAAAATACCTAAACTAGGATTTTGGAGGCAGAATTAGGTCAAATTTTGTTTACGTCCGTAGCCACGGACCCCATGTCCGAGCCCACGGACCCTAGTTAACCTAATTATACACAAAAGTTGAATTTAAGAAAAACGAAATTTGAAAAGTCCGGGCCACGGACAAGCTGTCCGTGGGCCCGGACAAGCTGTCCGTGGGCCCGACAAGCTGTCCGTGGGCCCGGACAAGCTGTCCGTGGCCACGGACAAGCTGTCCGTGGGCCCGGACATTATTTAGAAAAACCTAAATTTAAAAATTTAAAAAAAATCTGTTGTCGTCCGTGGGTGTCCGTGGCCACGGACAACCAGTCCGTGGTCCCAGACCACCCACAGACAGGGGTTTTCTGATGGTTCCCGACGGTGTTTTCGGCTAAAAAATTATGCACGTGTAGCCTGAAAGATATAAAATACGTTAGTAATTGAAAGATTGCAGTTTGAAGGCTGATTACGCACGAAACTTGACAAACAAGTAACAAGGCAGAAGCAAAAGCAATTAACAATACAGAAGCGTAAAAAGGTTAGTTTGAACCCAAAATTTGACAGAGAGTTAATAAGGTCGTGGAGAGCTAGAAAAGTAGCATGGCAACCTGTTTTATCTTCGAATTCAAGAGGATTCTTCATGTCGGATTCTTCGGAGGCTCCAATGGTGCCGGTTCCGGACTGAGTTCGACCCGAGCTTCTGGTTGTTGGTTGTTCTTTCTGTTCTTCACGTTTTGGTGGTGTTTATGTGGGGTTTTGATGATTATTGGTGCTTTGAGGATTGGAAAACGAGTTTAGATGGTAATTTCGGGGGATTTTCGGTATGATTCGGGTGGCCGGGTGTTGGAAAACGTGAGAGAGAGAGGAGGCGGTGCTTTCTGACTTCCTAGGGTTCTTGAGCTTATGAAATTCCCCCTTTATCAAAAAACCTATCCCTTTATATAGACTTTCTTAAAGATAAAGAAAATCTAGTAAAAGTAAGATTTTTTGACATTTTAATTAAATGACTTCCCAAAGGAATTTTGCTGTGAAATTTTAACCACGTGTCAAGGATGGCAATTATGATTTTTCTGAAGTGGAATCGGATTTTTTAAATGTTGGAATATTTTTAAATTTAATTTCTCGTCAGATTCAGTAAGAAATTGCTAGAAAATTATTGGAAATTCGAAAAATCAAAATTCCAACGCCATTATGCTTAAAATGTCATCCTCTATCATGGGTTAAAATTGCAAAGCATTTCAAGCTGATTTGGGCATCTTTTGGAGGAGAGAGAAAGCCTATAGGAGGTCTCAGGAGCCTTAAAAATTACGAAAATGCCCCTGACAACGACGAAACTGCTCCTCATGCTCTAGAATGTGTCGATCGAGCCGGAATGTCTCATTACTTGATCGAAATGCCCCTCACAACACCAAAACCTCATAGACCCTAACCAGGGGGTCAAAATTTTGGGTATAACAATACCGAAGCTTGGGATTTAGAAACCAATTTCCTTGTGGATATGACACTTGTTTTATTGCAACGAATTGGGTGCACTTGCCCATTTTAGCTAGGTTTAATTTCTATGTTTGTAATTTTCCCAACAACTTGCTGGCTCATGTGGTGACTCACCACTTCAAAAACTGGCCCCCCTTAATAATGAAGATATTTATGTTCTTGGTTGACCAATTAATTAAGCTAAGTTGACTAAAGCTTAAACTAGGTACTATTTGGGCACTATTCATAATTAGTGCACAAATTTGTGAAATTTTTGGTTTCCCATTGATTTAGGCTTCCTAATGTGATACTAAGTAGTACAAAAGTTTATTAAGGAGTAATCATGGGCATTTAGCCACTCAAAACCTCTTTCTAAGACAATTTTTCAAAAATGTGCTTTAAGAGTCCTTAAAGCTCAATTTGTGTTTTAACTTGTTTTTGAGCTTGGTTTTCTTTGGTAATTGGTTTAACATGTCCATTATCATGTTACTAAGGTCTAAGAATGATATTTGGGTGTTACCCAAAGTTACTCCAAGCTTAGAGCACGTTTTTGCTTAAATTGCTCTTATGGTGTTTCCTTGTGTTTTCTTTGGTTTAAATTGTTTCACTGGTGGAACGGAAGCCTTTAATGACGGTGGTTTAATCACGGCTTTAACAGAAACCGTAATTAATATGAAGGCCGGAGTTAATTAATGACGTTTATTAAATTAACCGTAAGCAATAATCGATCGGAGGTAGGCGCGCCTTTTTTAGGACAGACTTTAGATGACGGTTATTTGTGAAACCGTAATCTAAAGTCCCGTGTTGACGCGCGCTTTACGGTCAATGGACTTTAGATTACGGTTTTACTAATAACCGTCATCTAAAGTCCCCGCCCACTGATGGTCAACGACGTCGTCTTGACCTGACGCCAAATATTTCCCGCATTATTTGATTTTTTCGACGCGCCGCGCGTAATCTAAATTACAGTGAACGACGTCGTCTTACCAGCTTATTTTAGATTAAAAATAACTTTATATTAATGTGTTACATTTGTTTGATCGAATAAGACTCATGGCTCAATGGCCGTGGGTACATGAGTCAACACCATCGATCTTGAGTTCGAAACCCAGCATAGGCCAAATAATTTTCGCGCTATTTTATTAATTTCGTTACACTTTAGATTACGGTTCTTTAGGAACCGTCATGTAAAGTGTGACTTTACATTACGGTTTTCATGTAAACCGTAATCTAAAGTCCTTTTAACTACAACATTTGCCCGTTTACTCTGCACACTGTACTTACAGTAACTCTTCTTCTCTTTCGCGCTATCTTCCTCACTGAAATCGCCTCCTCTCTCCCGTCACCTTGCTAACGGCCATCGCCACCATCGCTCCCACCACCTTTGTCACTCCCATCGCCGCCGGTCACCACCCATCTACCACTGGTCTCACCGTCGACCTCTCTATCGCGTATTGGGTATGCGATCGATTGATTGTCGTTTTTTTCTAACTTTGTTCATATACATGCATTTCGATTGCAAGTTCTAACTTTGTTCATATATTTGTGCCCAGATTCACAGTTAATTGCAACCTAGTTCGTGGGCTGATTTCTACACTACTTGCCCACTTCGGTGCTTAGTAACGGTAATTTTGCAAAGCAAACTGTAAACTGCTGTATTTATTTATTCTTAGCATTTAGTATTACAATTAATAAATAATAGTGTAGTTTTAAAAATGCTACTACTTAAAACTGCCACAGGAAAGAAAGTAAGTTCAAGTATATTACCGATTCCTAAAAATAGCTCATTTTCAACTGCTCAATCTGCTATGCCAGATGCTCTCTGTTTGATTCACAATCTGTGACAGGAATCAACAATGCTATTGTTATAACCACCAGAAAGAATAAGATGAGTTTCGGTATTTTAATGGTTCTAGAATGACTAGTTTCAGTCCTTCAATCTGAAGTACTGCAGAGAAGGTCATAAATAAACTTCATTTATAGTAGAAGAAGATAAGTTTATGTATGTTACTAGTTCTAGATGGTGCGTGCAAATTTGACTTTGATAAAACTGATTTGGAGACGTTAGAAATATAGGGGAGATGCTGTCGATTTTTTTCCGCGGTTTAGCTAGCATTTAACCTTGATTTTTTGATGAATTCTAATGTTGTCGTTTTTCATTTATGCATCAGGACTACGACTTTATTTTGGCTTCCGACCTCAACCGTCTTAGCATCGGCTAATCGTCTACCAGAGGTAAGATTTACATATATACATATAATATTTGACAAACTACCAAACATAGTTATCCGCCCAAGATACCTAATAGAGGTATATCTTCGGCAGTCCCTGTCGGGACTGTCCATGATTGTTAAATCTCACACCTAGGGTGTGAATGTGTTTTTAATTGTACTTTATTGATTATTTCAGCAGTATCTCTTTATTGTTCTTCGAATGCATATATTATTGATTAATATCATAATATCGTGCATTTGAAGAACTGTAGGGAGATGCTGCCGAAATTTTCAATAAATTACATATTAAAAACACGTTCACCGGTGGGATTTAATACTCATCATGGATTTAGGTTGATAAGATACAAAAGTGTAAAGACTCTGCCACGGGTGACGGTATGAAATGGCTGCCTTCATATAAATAGCTAGAAGGAGATGGAACGTTCGTGGATTTACAGCGGAAATTTGGACGACAAGTTTTTAGAAGGAGTTGTTTTTTTATGCACGGTGTTGGCGAACAATTCTCATACATTTTTGTCCGTGTATCGACTGCCAAAACAATCTGAGATATCGCGGCGTTGAAACAATTAAGGAACATCTGATCCGCCGCGGTTTTACAAAAGATTTCCAAGACATAATCCGATGGCATGGTCAGAGTGCGTTCGATGTTATTAAGCCTGACGAAGGGGATAATGGTCAGGCAAACACAGAAACAGAACTTGGAGATGATACAGTTGCTGGTGACCCAGAAGACGTTACAGGGAACGTTGAGCCAGATTTCTGGGATGATGACATTGAGACTATGCTCGAAGATGTGGAACGACATTACTCTAACACGCCAGACAAGCATGAAAATTTGTTGGATTCATCCAAAACACCGTTGTACCCCGGGTGTGACCCTACAAAGTTAAGCAAGTTGAGTGTCGTCCTCAAGCTATTCAACTTGAAAGCGAAACATGGCTGGAGCGACGTAAGTTTCACTGACCTCCTGGAACTATTGAAATACGTTCTTCCGGTGGACAACGTTTTACCAACGACTACGTACTCAGCCAAAAAAATGATGTGCCCAATGGGTATGGGGTACCAGAAAATTCATGCTTGTCCAAATGGTTGCATGCTGTTTTGGAAATCGGATGAATTTGCTGAAAGCTGTTCAGCATGTGGAGCGTCACGGTATAAGAAACAACAAACTCACATCAGCGGTAGTAAGAAAGGTTCACCAGCTAAGGTACTGTGGTACCTGCCCATCATTCCAAGGTTCAGACGTTTGTTCTCCATTGAGAAAGACGCAGAGAATCTTCGGTGGCATTCAGTTCACAGGAAAAAGGATGGCAGATTAAGACATCCCGCTGATGCACCACAGTGGAGAAACATAGACGTAAAATTTCCTGAGTTTGGTAACGAACCGAGAAACCTAAGGCTAGGCTTGTGCACGGATGGGATGAACCCTTACGGTACTTTGAGTAGCATACACAGTACCTGGCCTGTGCTTTTGGTTATTTACAATCTACCGCCGTGGTTATGCATGAAACCAAGACACATCTTGTTGTCTTTGTTAATATCTGGTCCAAAGCAACCGGGCAACAAAATTGACGTATTCCTACAACCTTTGATAGAGGATCTACAACTCTTGTTTGGAATGAAGGGGCTACGGTTCACTACTCATTCAGTAAAGAGACTTCAATTTGCGTGCCATGTTGTACTGCACAATCATGATTTCCCCGCCTATGGTAATCTTTCAGGCTATTCAATCAAGGGGTTGGCGTGGTCCGTATTTGTGGTGAAAACACTTGTAGCATTCGCTTGAAACATAGTGTAAAACCGTGTATATGGGCCACCGAAATATGCTTCCAAAAGGACATAAGTATCGAAAGATCGAAAGAGTTCGATGGAAAACTGATCACAGCATGGCGCGCCAGCCTTTGACAGGTACAGAGATTTACAAAAAGTTGGATAATATTGTGAACAACTTCGGGCCGCCAACCAAAAGTGGTGAAAAAAGTGTCTGGAAAAAAATCAATATTTTGGGAACTAGAGTCTTGGCAGCAGCTGGAGGTTAGACATTGTATCGATGGATTCATGTCGATAAGACGTGGGTGAACGTGTCACTAGCACTCTTTTGAACATAAAAGGACGACAAAGGATCATTTGAAAGGAAGAAAAGATTTAATTGAGTTGGGCATACGCACAGAGCTTGGCCCGCAAGAACGTGGAAAACGCACATTCTTGCCTCCTGCCTGTCACACTCTGTCTAAAGAAGAGAAACTAGTCTATGCAGTACCCTTTACAACATCAAGGTGCCATCAGGTTACTCCTCAAACACGAACCTAGTGTCCCTGACGATTTCAAATTAGTAGGAATGAAATCTCACGATTATCATGTCCTACTTCAAGAATTTTTCCAATTGCACACGTGGGATCTGGGATTGCTGCCGGATGTTAGGGATGCTGTCAGACACACAATCACAAACGTCAGTGTCTTCCTCAAATCCATTTCGTCTAAGGTTCTTGATGTGGACACTCTGTCTAAATTACAAAAGGATCTTATTGTGACAATGTGCCAGCTGGAGATGTATTTTCCTCCATCGTTCTTCGACATAATGATACATCTCCTCGTGCATCTTGTAAGAGAGATTCTGATGTGTGGTCCTTTGTACCTTCGCTACATGTATCCGTTCGAAAGGTACATGGGTGTCCTGAAGAAGAAAATGAAGAACCGTCGTCACCCAGAGGGTAGTATTATAGAGGGCACTATCACAGAGGAAGTTGTAGACTTCTGCACCAATTACCTAGAAGGTGTCGATACCATTGGACTTCCACGTTCTAGACACGAGGGCAGATTGAAGGGTGTTGGCACGGTTGGAAGGAAACTGAAAAGAATTGACATAGACACTCTTAACAAAGCTCATTTAGTTGTGCTAAGTCATCTTGAAGATGTTGAACCATACTTTGATGAACACTTGTGTGTTTTAAGAGCACAATATCCAAACATGAGTGACGTTAGACTACAAAATGAGCAGAATAGGACATTTGTCCGATGGTTCAAAGAGAGAGTGTTGTCCGATCAGTCCACGAATGTGCCTGAACTGATTAAAGTAGTTGCATTTGGACCAAATCTGGATGTAATTTCTTATGAGGGGTACGATGTCAACGGATTCACCTTTTTCACAGAACGTCAGGATCAGAAGTCAACGAATCAAAACAGTGGTGTAGAGCTTGAAGCTTATCAAAACTTATATGACATCGGTGTCGTGGGTCATAGTCCTGTCTCGGTACAACAATCATATTTCGGTGTTATACAAGACATCTGGGTATTGGACTACAACAGCTACGAAATGTGTGTTTTCCGCTGTAACTGGGTTAACAACAATCATGGCTACCGTGAGGAGGAGCATGGTATGAAACTGGTTGATCTGTCTAGAGCTACTCCCACGGTTGAGCCATTCGTTGTTGGGACGAAGGTTAAGCAGATATTTTATGTAACTGATCCCTGTAATCCTAGATGGTCTGTTGTGCTTAAAGGGAGAAGAGGAATAGTTGGTGTGGATGGTGTGGTTGATGAGGATGAGTATGATGCAGAAGATGAACCTCCAACTGTTCCTATTTCATTGGAAGAGGCTGAGGTCACAGGTCATCGTGAGTATATACGATCAGACCATAACGAGGGAATGTGGGTTGAGAGATAATGGTGTATGTAAGTTATTACTATAAAAATTTATATGAAATTAACACTCTTTTATTTATTGCTTGTTTATGACCATTATGAAATGCTTAATTTAATTCAAATTGTATTTCAATCCTTGAAGGCATGGCTGATCAGGACATGGCTGATGAAGAGTTCGATTTATTTTGTCGTGAGGAGGAGGAAAATGAGCAGCAAATGGTACCGGTCCCATCTACATCTGCTGCGCTGTTGCTGTTGCCCCATCCACATCTGCCGCTGCTGCTGTTGGCCCTTCCATGAGTGCACCTTCTACGAGTGCTACTCAGAGACCCAGAGGTAGAGGTCCGACCCGTGGGTTGAAACTGCAGAAACCGGATCAGATTAGTCTTCTGTGGGACCAGTATGGGAGGTATGGTGGGGGCAGCAGGTCAGAGTTCGCTAGTATGCTAGGGACTCTGGCCAGATCACATTGCTGCATCAACCACACATGGAAACAAGTCCCGGAAAAAGTAAAGGAGACCATCTGGAAGAAGGTGCAAGAACGGTACAAGATCCCAGAAGAAGTGAAGAAGACCGTTCTTTCTTTGGTGGCCGGCAAAGCTAAATCATTCCGCCACTACTTGGTTGAGCATTGGATCAACAGGGTGCCCCCACGTGAGCCTCCGCCGTATGTTGTATACAATGGCATGATAACTGAAGAGGAGTGGAAGGAGTTCGTTGAGCGGCACGCCACCCCCGAGTTCAGGGTATGTTTGTGTGTACTCTTTTCTTAATTAATGCTCATAATGCTTTATCCCTGATTTTCTAATTAATTTCCTGTTGTACTTTCTTAACAGCAAGTACAAGAACAAGCACGACAAAACCGTGAAGCTAATCTCTACCCCCACACCATGGGACGAAGGGGATATGTGGGCAGCCTCGAGGGATGGAAAGAAGCTGGTTTGCTGACACGGAGGAACGAGGATGGAAGTGAATGCCCGATCGAGGATGTCTCTGAGGCGAGGAGGGTGCAGATGTACATACTGGGACGCCAGAAAACGACCAGCGAAGGTCAGAGGATATTTCCTAATGCTGCGATGGAACAACTGGCAAACCAAATTGTAAGTATTTGAAAGTAGCTGTTGAATAATTTACTTATATACTCAAGTGTTTGTTGATCTTAAATCTCGTCATTAACTTCTTTGAAAATTGGACAGTACGATGCGGCACAGAGAGGAGAAGTGGACTTACACGCTCCTCCTTCTCAAGACGACGCGCTGAATCAAATGCTTGGGAAGAAGGATCACCCGGGGCGTGTTAGAGGATTTGGGGGAGAAGTACGTCAGAAGAACGTATTCCCGCCATCTGCTAGGAAGGGTCAGATGAGTGCTGCTGAAGTCGAGGCGATGGTAGAGCGTAAGTTCGCTGCTGAGCGCCAAGCTAATGACGAGAAACATGCTGCTGAGCGCCGGGCTATCGAGGAGAGGCTGCAGGAAGCGTTGAATGCGATTGCACATGCGACTACTCAGCAGCACAGCTAGATCCTCCTCGAATGTCTTCCTCGTCTAGTTGTGCTCCGGCCGCTGACCCGTACCCGTTTGCCAACATCCAGGTTAACTTTGTTTAACTATTTTTCTTCTAAAATAAAGTTATTTAAATAGTATTAGATTGGACTCACTTATTTATTTCACGTATTATCTCTGTTTATTAAAGGAGCAAAAAAAATGTCGTCTCCAAATACCATTAGACGGGCACCCTGTAGATGCGGCCTACGGGACGGTGTTGCCATCAGGTCCACTCACGCTCATCAGTTTCGTACGTCTACCCCCATTCTACGCGCGTGTGACCTTGGACCTGATAGTTGATGGATTTGAGCATGCATACCTTCCGATGGCGATTGACAACAAATGCACGCTGATCGAAGCGAAGGGAGACATATTGCCCTGGCCAGCATGTTATATTGTTGTCACCGATGAGGTAAGACTGTTTGACAACCATTTAGTATCTAATAAAATGCATTATTTAGCATTAAGTGTCTAATCTAATCTATTATAGATCCCTGAGCTTCCTCGCCGCGTAACCCGGCCCAGACTAGAAGAGACCAGCGCGCCGGCGAATCCTGAGATCCCTGAGGTTCCTCGCCGCGTATCCCGGCCCAGAGAAGAAGAGATCAGCGCGCCGACGAATCCTGCCAGAAGGGTATGTTCTAGATAAATGTTTAATGTTACTATAATAATCAATTAGTAATTATCTTTACATTTATGCTTTACTGTTTGTGTGTGAAGGGTAAGAATCCAGTGAGTCGGGGTGCGAAAGGTAAGAATCCAGCGCCCGTCCGGGGTCGCACCAGGACTTCTGAGGCGCCTAAAAATAAGCTCGCACTGCCACAAAAACTTGTTAATGTTTTGGGGGCCAAGCAGATGAATCTCTACGACAAGATCATGGTGAAGTCATCTCAAACTAACAACTTCATGATGACGCTTCCAAAGTCGATGTTTCACTACGAAGAAGATATGATGACGGCAATCAACTTTGAGGACATCAGAGAGATGATGTGTGGAGATTATCTGAACATTAACATTATTCAAGCTTATCTAAAGTAAGTGTTCTTTCCTCATACTGTAAAAACATATAGAATAAGTATCTATGAAGTTGCATTGGCTAACTTTTTATAGTACATGTGATATAATAGATGTCTGCTTGAGAGATGTGTTGAGAAGGACATGACATGCGTTACTGCGGTGTGCCCGGAGCGTTTATCGTACGACAATGTCACTAGGGACCCTGGGAGGTTTTGTAACTACATGATTCATGTCTTCAATGTTGTTGATCAACAGAATAAATTATTCATTCTAATGCCGTATCACCAAACGTGAGTTCTAATATAAAATTACATACTAATTAGCTAACTTTGTTACCTTCATTTCTCATTTCATTTTGTATTTGACATTGTAGCCACCACTGGGCTTTGTTTATATTCTGCGCTGCCACCGCTACTCTGCTCGTTCTAGATCCACTAGGGCAGTGGAAAGAATTCAACACTGAAGACTTAATCAAAGAGTAAGTTTTTATTACTATTTAATTGTTTGTAAGTTTTTTGAACCAAAATTAATGTACTTGTTCATTTTGCTAAACGCTTTTGTTAATATATGTAACAGTTGTTACAAAAAAACCCCTCAGGGAGAGTTTGGTGATTTGACCGTCGATTACATCAAGGTTTGGTAATTCATGTATTTCATTCGTGCTGCTATTATCTTTGTACAATTGTTTTACATTTGTGAATTTTGGTGATTTAGTGCCCTACCCAAAAGGATTCTAAGAGTTGCGGGTACTACGTGATGCGGTATATGTACGAGTTCTGCGGGTACTTCCCAAGTTTTAAGAATGATATTGACAAGGTAATACGAACGCTGTCTTGTATTTAATTCTTTCGGCAGATTTTTTGTGTCTTTATCTTAATCTCATTATGTGTTCCATTCCTTTTCTTGTTGCAGATTAAAGAGCATTATGCCAGATTCAAGACTTATGCTCCTGCCGACTTGTTGCATGTCAGAGAGAGCATGGCAGCCATGTTTATGAGAATGGAGTGGTAGACTAGCTAGCTGCTGCTGTAACATATATTTTTTTTAGTTGCTGCTCTGATTCTGTTAGTTGCTGCTGCAACAGATTATATTGTGTAACAGATTATATTTTTTGTTAGTTGCTCTGATTCTGTTTGTAATGAATTATGCTAGCTGCTGCTGTAACAGATTCTAGCTGTTGTATTGAATATTTCTGTTGCAATTGTGCGCAGAAATGAATTTGCAATTGTTATCTCTGTTGCAATTGTGTAACAGATTGAATATGTTACAGATTTTCGATCTGGTGCTTTATTAGATGTTATCTCTGTTGCAATTGTGTAACAGATTGAATATGTTACAGATTTTCGATCTGGTGCTTTATTAGAATGAATTTGTGTTGTTGGTATTTGATTCAGGTGGTTCAATTGTGCAGTTTCTGCCCTCTGTTGCTTATCTGTTACAATTCTGTCTCTGTTGCAATTGTGTAGATTTGTAAAAAAAATAAAATAATAAAAAAAAATTACACTTTAGATTACGGTTCTAACAATAACCGTAATCTAAAGTCCTTTGTGGCGCGCGCCAAACACTTTAGATTACGGTTATTGTTAGAACCGTAATCTAAAGTGTCGACTTTACATTACGGTTATTTGTAAAACCGTGATCTAAAGTCCTTTGGTTCGCGCGCGCCAAAGGACTTTAGATCACGGTTTTACAAATAACCGTAATGTAAAGTCAATGACACGCGGGCCGGAAAAGGGCCATTAATTACGGTTTAAAACCGTAATTAAAGACGTCGCCATCTTTATTGACGCCCGCGTAGATTACGGTCCATAACCGTAATGTAACACGGTTTTGGACCGTAATTAAAAGCTCGCGTTCCACCAGTGTTTCCTAATGTTTCTAAGGCATAATTTAGCCTTCTTATATCTTAGTTAACATCTAAATACCATATATAGGTTTGGGGTATTTCAATCTACCCCCCTTAAAAGAACTTTGTCCCTAAAGTTCATATATACTTAATCATTCACATTACTCAAGGTCCTTAATCTTAATACCATATCTTATATTCACATTCACACATCTCAAGACTCAATGGTCTGCCACAAGTACAATACATAAGTACCATATATATCTCAACTTACACAAGTGTAATATTTTACACAAAGCCATATCTTACACCAACAAAACAAACGACAGACACTGTTTGTTTACTAACTCAAAAGCAAGGAAGCTCTACCCCCCCCCCCCCCCCTTAAAAAGGGGTACGCCCCGTACCCTATACAGATGATCTAGTCTCTGAATAACGAAGGGTACTTCGATCTCATCTTATCCGCTAATTCCCACGTAGCCTCTTTGACATCCTGGTTAGACCAGAGAGCCTTCACAAGTCTTACTGACTTATGGCAAGTGTCCCTAGTCTTAGTATCCAAGATTCTCTGAGGAATCTCCACTGATCTCATGTTTGGTTCTAATGTCAATCTCTCAAGTTCTAACACATGGGAGGGGTGGTGCATGTATTTCTTCAGCTGAGAAACATGAAAGACATCAGGCACTTTACCCAGCTCAGTAGGTAAATTCAACCTGTAAGAAACTGGGCCCACCCGCTCCGTAATTTCATAAGGACCTACAAATTTCAGGCTCAGTTTGCCCTTCTATCTAAATCTGAACACACCCTTCATCGGTGAGACTCGCAGAAATACCCGGTCGCCTACTGCGAACTCCAGGTCTCGTCGTTAAACATCAGCATACGACTTCTGCCTATCTTGAGCAGCTTTCATGTTCTCTCTGACGTGCTGAACTTCAGCCTGAACTTGTTCTAAGTATTCTGGTCCTGTAATGACCGTCTCACTCAACTCATCCCAGCAGAGCGGTGTACGACATGGTCTACCGTACAACGCTTGGAAAGGCGCCATCTTGATCGAAGCATGATAGCTATTGTTGTAAGAGAACTCGATCAGATGCAACTTGCCAATCCAACTGCCCTGGAAGTCTAAGGCACATGCTCTCAGCATGTGAAATACCCCAAACTTAGAGATGGTGTTTAAGTGATGAACTAAGATATAAGGAGGCTAAATAATGCCTTAGAAATGTTAAGAATCATTTTTAATCAAAGAAAACATAAGGAAACACCAAAAGAGCAGTTTAAGCAAAAACGTGCTCTAAGCTTGGAGAGACTTGGGTGAGCACCCAAATATCATTCTAAGACCTTAGTAGTATCCTAATGGCCATTTTAAACCAATTACCAAAGAAAACCAAGCTTGAAAACAAGTTAAAACACAAAATGTGCTTTAAGGAGTCTTAAAGCACATTTTTGAAAAATTGTCTTGTAAATGGGTTTTGAGTGGCTAAGTGTCCATCATTACTCTTTAATCAACATGTGTACTACTTAGTATCACATTAGGAAGTCTAAATCAATGGGAAATCAAAAATTTCACAGTTATGTGCCGTGTTTAGTGAATAGTAACCAAATAGTGCTAGTTTAAGACATTAGTCAAAGTAAGTCAACTAAATGGTCAACAAAGACCACAATATACCTCATTTGATCAAGGGGACCGATTTTTAAGTGTGACTCACCACACTTATCTAGTTAAGTAAAGAAGAAAGCAAAAGTAAGTAAATTCACTATTCACTTTTTAACATAAATATCTTACCTTAGTAGACCTCTCTCCTCACCTCTTCATTCTCCTCTCTCACCACCAATTTCTCTTGCTTTCTCCCTTTTCCATTGACGTGAAGAACAGCTCCCATGTAAGTTCCATCTTCCTTTGATTACTACTTGCTCATTTTAGCTCCAAAACCAAAACAAATTACATATTCTTCTTAGTTAGCTCAAGCTCTTCCTTTCTATCTTTCCAAAACTTCAAGAGCTCCATTTTGGTGCCAAGGAAAACCGCCATTAGAGGAGGAAACTCAATTTTGGAGGGTTCATTGGCTTCTCCATTCTCTTAAGGTAAAGAATATGTAAGAAAATCTAGGTTTCCATCATTTTTCTCCATAACCGAAAATCTATACTCATGGGGCTCCATTTTTATGCCTTGTTCTAGCTTGTTTCCTATTCTCCAAGGGCAAGAGGAGGTCATTCTTGATTCATATCCAAACTTGTTGTAACACCCCATCCAAAGCCAATCGTGGTTATCGCAAACTGAACACTTAATCGAATTCGTCGCAGCGGAAATGATAAACATCTGGACCTTGCCACGGTCTGATCGTTAGAATATACCGGCCTTAACAATTACAACCCTTATCCAAAATACATAACCAACCCAAAACATAACCATCCATAATACCAACAACCAGCCGAGTACAAGTGGCTAAGTCATAACCACAACTTTACATCAGTTTAAATATATAACAGACGGGTGCACAGGCGCAACCCGATCTCAAAATAAACATCCTATCCTAAATCTAACCACTCCTACTCTCGTAGTGCGTCCTCATGGGTCTCTTACCTGCAAGTGTAAAAACAGCCCCCAAAGGGGGTCAGCACGAATGCTGGTACACCCTCTCATGGCCCCCAAGCTAACGGGGCTACGACGACTAATTGTCGATAGCATGGAAATTGATTACATACACAAGCATGATATGAAGTGCAATAACAATAACCACAGATGAACATATATAGTTCACAAACAATGAATGACTCAAGCGTTCCCTCATCAAGTGGGTTAGTAACCCCCTCCTTAGTCCTCATTTCCTTAATCTCAGTTCCTTACCTTACCTTAATCTTAATCTCAACTTAGTCTCAGTATACAAACCATTCCTGGAAGGGGATGGTTGTAGCTTAATTCGAACCTGGGATTTAGGTGATCCCACCGCACCATCTTAATGCCACCTACTCTGGACGGGAGTCCAGCGTAGCTGAGCCGGCAAACCGGCCTAGGCATACAAGTCCGAAAGGACAAGTCCTTAAGCGGAGGGACGGATTGATTCGTACCGTCCCCCTTTTTCCTTAGCATGCATACCGAAGATCGGTCCCGGGTTTCCTCACTCAAGTTCCAGTTAGTAGAAATCTTAATCACCATGTGCTAGCTAAGCCTTAACGGGCATTAACCAACAACCACCAAACTTAACTCTTATTCTTAACTCAGTAAGTACTAAACTTGGTTAGTAACAATCTCAAGTCTCGCGGGTTAGTGTAAATATAACACATACACAACGAGAACAAATATAACCGGTTGCATGCTTTATCTTGTTTTAGTCATAGCAATTAAACATATAACACACAAGCCGAGGGACACCTCGTTAGCAAGCAGGTCATAAGAAAGATTGTACCGTTCACCGTCGATCGTGTTTGTTTAACCTTCTCCGGGGTCCCAATTCACAAACCTAAAACATTGATTCATTTTTAGGTCATTAGTTATTTGCTCCTCACTTATCTCACTTAATTCCTAAAGATCCCCTTTAAATACCTTCTTAAGTCTTTGCCACTTAACTTACAAACTTAACTTTAAACATTAAAATTTATACTTAACTTAACTTAATCCCGTAAGTTCTTAGGGTCCTAATCATTACCACCCTACCAAAGGTATACCTTATTACCTATTACCAACCTTAGAATTCAAAATTTCTTTTTTTTTATTTTTAGGCTCGACCGAACTTCCGACCGACCTTACCCAAGGTCGGTCCGTTCCAGAACATATTACCGCTTGAAAATTCTACCCCGACCGACCTTGCAAGTCCGCTCCCCAAGGTCGGTCCATTCCCGAGAGTTTCCTCAAGGAAAATTTAAGCTCGACGAACTTGCCAAGTCCGGTCCCATGTTCGGTCAATTCCAGAGATTTAATTCCTTCACAAAATACAAGCCCGACCGAACTTGTAAGTCCGGTCCCCAAGTTCGGTCGGTTCCAGAAACTTTCTCCGGCAGTGTAAACTGAGCTCGACCGACCTTGCAAGTCCGGTCCCTAAGGTCGGTCGGCTCCAGAACCTTGTTTCTAAATTCTCTTTCAACTCCAAACTTCTCCTCATATATCCTAATATGTTATAACCTCATTTGGGCACCTCAAGTACACCTTAAGCCAACCACTAAACACTTTAAATCACTCACCAACATCCACTTTAATCATTATGCATTTTTCCTTGTAACCATGCCAACACTTGTAACATTTTCTACAAGGTTTCTAGGTGGTGGTTCATACCTAATGTAACCACTATGCCAAATGTTTCCCCACCACTATAACATCATCTCCCAAGCATCTTTCACCATCTAAAACTCTTTTATGCATTTACTTAAAGTCCCTTCACAAGCTTAAGCTTCCATCCATCAACATCTTATTTCCTTCCTAGTTGTTTACCAACATTTGCCTAAGTCCTAAATACTCAAATACATTCTCTTGATTCCTAAATCCTTCATAGTAATGCCTAAGTCATTATAACTCATTATAACACTTCATCTCACCCCTTTTTCATCAAAACAACCTCTAAAACTTCCTAGTACTTCCTTAGTCATTAAATTCCCTTAGAACATCTTAAACACTTAAGTTCCCCTTTAAATTTTGCCATGGGTTCTCTAGTATATAGCACATCCTAACACTTGGCTTTTCTCCATCAAACAACCAATATCACTCAAATTCTCATCACAACACCTTAACACACAATTTACACCAAAACTACACCACATCATCATATAGTGCATAAACTTAAATGCTTGGCACTTAGGCCCTTAAATGACAATAATCTTAACCACTGAATTTCCACATATATTTGCCTTCAACCTGCGAATACACAACAAGGCTCCCATTGAAATAAAATGCTTCTTGTATTCACCTTGATATTCTTAAACTATCTCTTTTCCTCATGTGCTCCTTAGTCACAAGTTCACAATCATGATCATTGTTTCTCCTAGGTCATATATACCCCTTTTCTAATGTAAACTCTACACTAAACTCACCACATATCCAAATCTCATTCCCTTAAACAATAAAACACCTTAAGGTAAGTAATTTACCTTGTTCTTTTACAAGCTTTAAAAACCTTCTTCCTTAGGTTTTTCCTTGCTCAATCTCGGTCACCAATATATATCTCCTTGCCAATGTTCTAACCAATATCCAATGACTCCAATGAGTACTAGATAATACATTAACCCTAAGGAACAAACCCTAGGTTAAAAAAATGTGCTTTAAGGTATTAAGGTGATTGTTTTACCTTGGTTTCTCAAGACAAGCTTGGATATGGAGCAAGAAGGACCTCCTCAATCCTTTGCAGAGTAGAAAACAAGCTAGAAAAAGGCATTAAAATGAAGCCTCATGAGCATGTATTTTCGGTTATGAAGAAAAGTGATGGAAACCTAGATTTTCTTACACTTTCTTTACCTTAAGAGAATGGAGAAGCCAATGGAGTCTCCAAACTTGAATTTCCTCCTCTAATGGTGGTTTGGCTTGGCACCAAATCAAAGCTCTTGGAGTTTTGAAAGGATAGAAAGAGAGAGCTTGAGCTAACTAAGAAGAATATGTAATTTGTTTTGGTTTTGGAGCTAAAATGAGTAAGTTATGTGCAAGTGAAGGTGGAGCTAGCATGGAGATGAGCTTCACGTTAATGGAGAAGGGAGAGAGCAGCTAAAACCGTGGGAAACAAGAGAGAATGAAGAAGTGGGGAGAGAGGTGAGTTAAAATGAGATCTTTATATTGTAAAGTAAATAGTACTTTTGCTTTATCCTTTAATTTCCTTTCTTATTTGCTTAATGACTCATAAAGGTGGTGACTCACCTTATAAGAAACCGGCCCCCATTTAATAATAAGGGTACTTAAGTCTTTGTTGACCAAATCTCTCACTTATATTGACTTATGTTATAAACTAGCTTAATTAAGTTACTATTCACAAAACAAGGCACATTGTTGTGAAATTTTTGATTTCCCATTGATATTGACTTCCAAATGTGATACTATATAGTACACATGTTAATTAAAGAGTAATGATGGACATCTAGCCATTCAAAACTCATTTTCAAGACAATTTTTCAAAAATGTGCTTTAAGACTCCTTAAAGCACATTTTGTGTTTTAACTTGTTTTCAAGCTTGGTTTTCTTTGGTAATTGATTTAAAATGACCATTAGGATATTACTAAGGTCTTAGAACAATATTTGGGTACTCTCCCAAGTCTCTCCAAGCTTAGAGCACGTTTTTACTTAAACTGCTCTTTTGGTGTTTCCTTATATTTCCTTTGATTAGAAATGTTTCTTAATGTTTCTAAGGCATTATTTAGCCTCCTTATATCTTAGTTTATCATTTAAACACCATATCTAAGTTTGGGGTATTTCAATCTACCCCCCTTAAAAGAACTTTGTCCTCAAAGTTCACATATGTGCTTAACCATTCACAGCACTCAATTCTCTTAATCTTAACACCACATCTTATATTCACATTCACACATCTCAAGACTCAAAGGTCAACCTCAAATACAATACATAAGTATTATACATAACTCAAACTTAACACCAAAGTGTAGCAACTTACACAAATTCACATCTTAAACAACCAAACAAACGACAAACATGATCGTTTCCTAACTCAAAAGCGAGGAAGCTCTACCCCCCTTAAAAAGGGGTACGCCCCGTACCCTATACAGACGATCTAGTCAGTAAACAAAGAAGGGTACTTCGCCCTCATCTTATCCTCTAATTCTCACGTGGCCTCTTCGACATCCTGGTTAGACCAGAGAACCTTCACCAGTCGCACTGACTTGTGGCGAGTGTCCCTAGTCTTACTATCCAAGATTCTCTGAGGAGTCTCCAACGATCTCATATTTGGTTCTAAAGTCAACCTCTCAGGTTCCAACACATGGGAGGGGTGGTGCATGTATTTCTTTAGCTGTGAAACATGAAAAACATCATGCACTTTACCCAGCTCAGCAGGTAGATTCAACCTGTAAGCAATCGGGCCCACCCGCTCCGTAATCTCATGAGGACCAACAAATTTCGGGCTTAATTTGCCCTTCTGCCCAAACCTGAATACACCCTTCATCGGTGAAACTCGCAGAAATACCTGGTCGCCCACTGCGAACTCCAGGTCCCGTCGTCGAACATCAGCATACGACTTCTGCCTATCTTGAGCAGCCTTCATGTTCTCCCTGATTTGCTGAACTTCAGACTTAACTTGCTCTAAGTACTCTGGTCCTATAATGACCTTCTCACTCGACTCATCCCAGCAGAGCGGTGTACGACATGGTCTACCGTACAGCGCTTGAAAAGGTGCCATCTTGATCGAAGCGTGATAGTTGTTGTTGTATGAAAACTCGATCAGATGTAGTCTGTCAATCCAACTGCCCTGGAAGTCTAAGGCACATGCTCTCAGCATGTCCTCGAGTGTCTGAATAGTACGCTCAGTCTGACCATCTGTCTGAGGATGGAACGCGGTACTCGGCTTGAGTTCTGTACCCAACGCTTCTCTGGTAGCTCTCCAGTACCTTGAAAGGAATCTGGTATCTCTATCTGACACTATGGTCTTTGGTATCCCGTGATGTCTCATGATTTCTTTCTCAAATAACTCAGCTAATCTGGTCACCTTCCAAGTATCCTTCATCGGTATGAATCGGGCTACTTTGGTAAGGCGATCCACCACCACCCATATCATGTTGAGACCTCCCCTAGCAGGTGGAAGCCCAACTACAAAGTCCATGGAGATATCATGGAATTTCCACTCCGGAACTGGCATCGACTGTACCATTCCGCCCGGTCGTCGGTGCTCAAATTTCACCTTCTGGCATGTGAGACACCTCAAGACGAACTCGGTAACATCTGTCTTCATCCCCGACCACCAGAAGTATCTCTTCTTGTCTTTATACATTTTAGAGGCTCCCGGATGGATGGAAACTGAAGAACAGTGTGATTCTCTAAGTATACGGTCTTTCAGATCCGTGTTGCCCCGTGGTATGCATAACCGGCCCTTAAGTTTGATCAGATCATCATCATGAAGTCTAAAGACGTATTTCTGACTCTCAAAGGTACCATCTGTCAGCTTCTGTCTGACCTCTCCCATGTACTCATCTGTCCTCTGAGCCTCTCGCACCTCATCAACCAAGCTGGAGAAAGAAACTAGCGAATGGAGTGAGTGTGCTCGACGGCTCAGGGCATCTGCTACAACATTGGCCTTCCCCACTTTGTATTGGAGGTCAATGTCATAGTCTTTCAGAAACTCTAACCATCTCCTCTGTCGAAGATTCAACTCCTTCTGAGTGAATATGTATCTCAAACTCTTGTGATCGGTGTAGATCGTCACACTAACCCCGTATAAGTAGTGGCGCCATATCTTCAAAGCGAAGACTACAACTCCCAGCTCTAAATCATGTGTGGGGTAGTTCTCCTCATGTTTCTTCAACTGGCGTGAGGCATATGGCACCACCTTGCCATGTTGGATAAGCACGCAACCCAGCCCTCTACCGGATGCATCACAATAAACCTCAAAGCCCTCTATACCGTCTGGAATGGTCAGAACCGGTGTAGTGGTCAGTGAGTCCTTCAAGCTCTGAAATGATCTCTCACAGTTAACCGTCCACAAGAACGGTGCATCCTTCTTCATCAGACTGGTCATCGGTTTCGCGACCTTGCTGATATCCCTAACAAACCTCCTGTAGTAACCTGCCAGACCGAGAAAGCTCCGGATGTCGGTAATAGTCTTCGGCCTTGGCCAAGTACGTACGACATCAATCTTCGCTGGATCCACTGAGATCCCAGCATCTGAGATGACATGACCCAGGAAAGAGACCTGGTCAAGCCAAAACTCACACTTGGAGAACTTAGCATATAGCTGGTTCTCCCTCAATATTTCCAATACTCTACTCAGATGTTCCTCATATTCAACCTTAGATTTCGAGTATATCAAAATGTCATCAATAAACACCACAACCGACTTGTCCAGCTGCTCCCGGAACAAGCGGTTCATCAGATCCATAAACTTCGCCGGTGCGTTCGACAATCCGAACGGCATCACTGTAAACTCATAGTGGCCGTATCGTGTCCGGAATGCCGTCTTCTTAATGTCTCCCTCCTTAATGGCTATCTGATGATACCCCGATCTGAGATCAATCTTGGAGAACACAGATGCTCCCTTCAACTGATCGAACAGATCGTCAATGCGGGGTAGTGGGTACTTATTCTTCACTGTCACTACATTCAGCTCTCTGTAGTCGATGCAGAGGCGGAGACTACCATCCTTCTTCTTCACGAAGAGGACTGGCGCTCCCCATGGTGACACACTTGGTCTAATAAATCCCTTATCCAATAAATCTTTCAATTGTTCCTTTAATTCAGTCATTTCTGCCGGAGCCATACGGTATGGTGCCTTGGCTATCGGTCCGGTACCAGGTAGCAGCTCGATGGTGAACTCTACCTCCCGAGTGGGTGGCATGCCGGGCAGTTCCCGTGGAAACAAGTCGGGGAACTCCGACACTACCGGTAAGTCGGGGTCGAACTCAGGGTCTCTCTCTATGTCCTGTACATAGCAGAGGTACACTTCTTCCTTTCTCCTTAATTCCTTATACATTGCCATGGTGGTGATGATCTTAGTCGAAGGCTCTCTGGGCCTCTGGCGGTATGATATTGTTACCCCAGACGGACTCCTGAGCAGCAATCTATGCTCGGCGCAGAGGATACGTCCCTTGTGCCGCTCCAACCAGTTCATCCTGAAGATAACATCGAATCCTAGCTCTCTGAACTCAATAAAACTGACTGGAAAGTCTTCTCCCTTAATTCTGACAGTGGCTCCTCGGTAGTAACGAGTGCAACGAACCTTCTCCTTAGACGGGAGCGTAACCGTGAAGTCGGGTAGCTCATCAGCGTCTAGCCCCAACCTGCTCGCGAATGATGCCGAGACAAAGGTATGCGAGGCCCCTGAGTCGAAGAGAACTGATGCCTCAATCCCATTAATCGGAAAGGTGCCGGTGAGGATAGTACCGCTGGCGTCGGCCTGTGCCTCTGTAAGTATGCTTAGTGCACCTTCCGTACTGAGTCCATAACCTAATTGTATTCATAAGCTTCATGAGTATTGATGGTATAACAAGAGTCGAAACAATCTATATGAACAACACTGTTATTTTATTCATAACCATCCTGTTTACAACATGTGCTTCTATCTTACATCTCATTCCTCATCTCATTCTAACATTACATGGCTAATATTGTCTAAAGGTTAGGTTTAATCTTCCTGGTCTCATGTGTGTCGCATTGATTACTACTGACGGTGCTGTATTCAGCTTGATTCTCTTAATCCCATGGTATAACATCCTTGATTCTCCTCCCATAATTAATACATCTCCTGACTTAAGTACTAGCTTATTCGCACGGTCCGCACGCTTCTGCTCGCCGTATAAAAACTCTGCATCATCCCCAATGGACCAAGACACTACGGGTATCCCTCTTTCGAGAGACTCCGTTGTCTCGTCCTTATCCTGGTGCAGTCCAAGTCGCCCATCCTTCTCGTAGAAGTTCACAATGCAAATGTCTGCCTTAATGTCTGGAATCGGTTCAGCTTCCAACTGCTGAGCGATTTCCACGACTTGTGTAATAGCTGGATGGAACTCTTCGGGTATTCCCGGTGGTGAGACTCCATCTTGCATCCTCGTGGTTTGGTAATTCTTGGCATACGGATTCCAATCCTTGCCCAAGCTCATCATTATTAATTTCATCCTTGCTCCCCCTGGGTACTCCGGTGTGTAAAAACCTCCCGGTCCCATTCCTAGTTGATTGCATCTTCTGATGATGGCTATTTGTGCTTTGGGTGTCAGGTATCCCCTTAATAAAATCATACCTGGGCGGATAACCTGGCATTGTCCGGTTGGAAAGTCTATGGTTTCGATGTCGGTGTGCTCCGAGTTAGGTGTAAACGGTATTGGATAGCAGATGTTGAAGCTTCCTAAAGTGGTAGTAGGTTATATCTCACTTAAGTTCTAATCTCATCTTATTCTTACTTAACTCATTTATTCACCAAACATGCATGATAATGCGGTAAGAAGGTAGTTTTATTACTAAATGGTTATAGCGGTACCTGGCCTCGATGAGGGTTCAGGCTCATCGTCCCGGTCCACCATGTGTAGTGTGGGTCCCGTCTTCTGGGTCACCCTCGGGTTCTTGTCCGCCGCCTGCTGCACCTTCCTCTGACCGTCAGATCTAGCTCCCTGATCGGTCTTGCCCTTGCCCCTGGTATCGGGCCTATAGGCTCTGCTAGCAGGATTCCGGTAGCACTCATACGCTCGGTGCCCGTAAACTCCACAAAAGTTGCACTCCACCTTATTCCCCTTACAATCGAGCCCGGGGTGGTCCTTGTGACACCACCTACAGATGTAGCGTCGCTGGTAGCCACCACCGGCTCCCTTCTCAGTCTCAGATCCAGATGATTCATAATATTAATACTCATTTCTCAAACGGTCACTAAATTGTTTCTTAACTCATTCAATACCAATTCCTTACCCTTTGGCGCCCTAGAGCGCAGGGGCGTAGCTGCGTAAGCATATGTCAACTTCAATGGCTCTTCCGGTGCCTTCTCTTTTTCCTCCTTCCCCTTTGGGTTGTGACTTTTCTGGGCCTGAGGCTGGTACTTCTGTTTCTTGTACCCACCTTGCCCTTGACTCTCCGAGCTCTTACCAGCATTCTTCCTCTTAGCATTCTCCTCGTCCCTTAGCTGGACGATTATCTCAACCTTAGCAGCGGCATGATAGCACTCCTGCTTTTCCACAGTATTAATCACTCTCATTCTCCACAATCTAAATCTTACTCATTACTTACTCAAATCTCAATTATTTTTATTACCTGCAAGGTAGTGTAACTCGTCGGCCCCATGCCGTAGCGGAGTCGATGGCTAAGCCCGCCATAGAAGCGGTCCACCAGGATCTGGTCAGAATATCCAAGACCTGGCAGAAGACGGAGCAACGCGGTGAACTCTGAGTAATACTCGTCCACCGTCATCTTGTCTGTCTGCTTAAGCGCATCCAACTGCAAGCGCTTCTTCGTTTGGACATGGGCAGGGTAGTACTTTGCTCGCAGCAAGGCGGTGTACTGCTCCCAGCCGAACTCTGGATTGGCCACATGCTCGGCCCTCACCAGCTTCCACCAATCGCCTGCTGCCCCCTTTAGATAGAAAGCAGCCAGACGTACCTTGATCCCAGCAGGGACATCAAGGGTCTCGAAGGTGGTCTCCAGCTCGGAGATGTACGCCTCAAGCTTGGCGGGATCGGTCTCCCCCTTAAAGTGTGTGGGTCGAAGATCTGAAAGACTCTTCACCCAATTTGGTTCCCTGGGTTGTGGCGGTGGAGGTGGTGCACCCACACCAGGCTGATAGCCCATGTGCCCTAATGCGGCAGCCACGATCTCTGCGATCGTCTGCCCTCCAGGTATTCCTGAAGCATCATCACCCTGGCCGCGACCTCGGCTTCCTCTAGGACATCCTGCCATCTGAACAAGCATAACTCACATTAGATTCGTATCCACCACTGTTTCGGTTAACGAATTTATAACGTCCGTAGACGGTAAAGACGATCCACACTTATTAGTGGTCAACTAACTCTACTCACTCTAACTTCTCACACCCTTAACCCATCACTTATTCCTTAACTTATATCCTAACTCGGTGGTTTCTTATGTCCGGTATTTCTTGATCAGAGCGTAACTACGCTCTGATACCACTTTTTGTAACACCCCATCCAAAGCCAATCGTGGTTATCGCAAACTGAACACTTAATCGAATTCGTCGCAGCGGAAATGATAAACACCTGGACCTTGCCACGGTCTGATCGTTAGAATATACCGGCCTTAACAATTACAACCCTTATCCAAAATACATAACCAACCCAAAACATCACCATCCATAATACCAACAACCAACTGAGTACAAGTGGCTAAGTCATAACCACAACTTTACATCAGTTTAAATATATAACAGACGGGTGCACAGGCGCAACCCGATCTCAAAATAAACATCCCATCCTAAATCTAACCACTCCTACTCCCGTAGTGCGTCCTCATGGGTCTCTTACCTGCAAGTGTAAAAACAGCTCCTAAAGGGGGTCAGCACGAATGCTGGTACACCCTCTCATGGCCCCCAAGCTAACGGGGCTACGACGACTAATTGTCGATAGCATGGAAATTGATTACATACACAAGCATGATATGAAGTGCAATAACAATAACCACAGATGAACATATATAGTTCACAAACAATGAACGACTCAAGCGTTCCCTCATCAAGTGGGTTAGTAACCCCCTCCTTAGTCCTCATTTCCTTAATCTCAGTTCCTTACCTTACCTTAATCTTAATCTCAACTTAGTCTCAGTATACAAACCGTTCCTGGAAGGGGATGGTTGTAGCTTAATTCGAACCTGGGATTTAGGTGATCCCACCGCACCATCTTAATGCCACCTACTCTGGACGGGAGTCCAGCGTAGCTGAGACGGCAACCGGGCCCTAGGCTACAAGTCCGAAGACAAGCCTTAAGCGGAGGGCGGATCTGATTCAGATACCGTCCCCTTTTTCCTTAGCATGCATGACCGGAGATCGGTCCCGGGTTTCCTCACTCAAGTTCCAGTTAGTAGAAATCTTAATCACCATGTGCTAGCTAAGCCTTAACGGGCATTAACCAACAACCACCAAACTTAACTCTTATTCTTAACTCAGTAAGTACTAAACTTGGTTAGTAACAATCTCAAGTCTCTCGGGTTAGTGTAAATATAACACATACACAACGAGAACAAATATAACCGGTTGCATGCTTTATCTTGTTTTAGTCATAGCAATTAAACAGATAGCACACAAGCCGAGGGACACCTCGTTAGCAAGCAGGTCACAAGAAAGATTGTACCGTTCACCGTCGATCGTCGTTTGTTTAACCTTCTCCGGGGTCCCAATTCACAAACCTAAAACATTGATTCATTTTTAGGTCATTAGTTATTTGCTCCTCACTTATCTCACTTAATTTCTAAAGTTCCCTTTTGAATACCTTCTTAAGTCATTGCCACTTAACTTACAAACTTAACTTTAAACATTAAAATTTATACTTAACTTAATCCCTTAAGTTCTTAGGGTCCTAATCATTACCACCCTACCAAAGGTATACCTTATTACCTATTACCATCCTTAGAATTCAAAATTTCATTTTTTTATTTTTAGGCTCGACCGAACTTCCGACCGACCTTACCCAAGGTCGGTCCATTCCAGAACATATTACCGCTTGAAAATTCTACCCCGACCGACCTTGCAAGTCCGGTCCCCAAGGTCGGTCCATTCCCGAGAGTTTCCCCGAGGAAAATTTAAGCTCGACCGAACTTGCCAAGTCCAGTCCCATGTTCGGTCGATTCCAGAGACTTAATTCCTTCACAAAATACAAGCCCGACCGAACTTGTAAGTCCGGTCCCCAAGTTCGGTCGGTTCCAGAAACTTTCTCCGGCAGTGTAAACTGAGCTCGACCGACCTTGCAGGTCCGGTCCCTAAGGTCGGTCGGCTCCAGAACCTTGTTTCTAAATTCTCTTTCAACTCCAAACTTCTCCTCATATATAATATGTTCTAACCTCATTTGGGCACCTCAAGTACACCTTAAGCCAACCACTAAACACTTTAAATCACTCACCAACATCCACTTTAATCATTATGCATTTTTCCTTGTAACCATGCCAACACTTGTAACATTTTCTACAAGGTTTCTAGGTGGTGGTTCATACCTAATGTAACCACTATGCCAAATGTTTCCCCACCACTATAACATCATCTCCCAAGCATCTTTCACCATCTAAAACTCTTTTATGCATTTACTTAAAGTCCCTTCACAAGCTTAAGCTTCCATCCATCAACATCTTATTTCCTTCCTAGTTGTTTACCAACATTTGCCTAAGTCCTAAATACTCAAATGCATAATCTTGATTCCTAAATCCTTCATAGTAATGCCTAAGTCATTATAACTCATTATAACACTTCATCTCACCCCTTTTTCATCAAAACAACCTCTAAAACTTCCTAGTACTTCCTTAGTCATTAAATTCCCTTAGAACATCTTAAACACTTAAGTTCTCCTTTAAATTTTGCCATGGGTTCTCTAGTATATAGCACATCCTAACACTTGGTTTTTCTCCATCAAACAACCAATATCACTCAAATTCTCATCACAACACCTTAACACACAATTTACACCAAAACTACACCACATCATCATATAGTGCATAAACTTAAATGCTTGGCACTTAGGCCCTTAAATGACAATAATCTTAACCACTGAATTTCCACATATATTTGCCTTCAACCTGCGAATACACACAACAAGGCTCCCATTGAAAAATAATGCTTCTTGTATTTCACCTTGATATTCTTAAACTATCTCTTTTCCTCATGTGCTCCTTAGTCACAAGTTCACAATCATGATCATTGTTTCTCCTAGGTCATATATACCCCTTTTCTAATGTAAACTCTACACTAAACTCACCACATATCCAAATCTCATTCCCTTAAACAATAAAACACCTTAAGGTAAGTAATTTACCTTGTTCTTTTACAAGCTTTAAAAACCTTCTTCCTTAGGTTTTTCCTTGCTCAATCTCGGTCACCAATATATATCTCCTTGCCAATGTTCTAACCAATATCCAATGACTCCAATGAGTACTAGATAATACATTAGCCCTAAGGAACAAACCCTAGGTTAAAAAAATGTGCTTTAAGGTATTAAGGTGATTGTTTTACCTTGGTTTCTCAAGACAAGCTTGGATATGAAGCAAGAAGGACCTCCTCAATCCTTTGAAGAGTAGAAAACAAGCTAGAACAAGGCATTAAAATGAAGCCTCATGAGCATGTATTTTCGGTTATGAAGAAAAGTGATGGAAACCTAGATTTTCTTACACTTTCTTTACCTTAAGAGAATGGAGAAGCCAATGGAGTCTCCAAACTTGAATTTCCTCCTCTAATGGTGGTTTGGCTTGGCACCAAATCAAAGCTCTTGGAGTTTTGAAAGGATAGAAAGAGAGAGCTTGAGCTAACTAAGAAGAATATGTAATTTGTTTTGGTTTTGGAGCTAAAATGAGTAAGTTGTGTGCAAGTGAAGGTGGAGCTAGCATGGAGATGAGCTTCACGTTAATGGAGAAGGGAGAGAGCAGCTCAAACCGTGGGAAACAAGAGAGAATGAAGAAGTGAGGAGAGAGGTGAGTTAAAATGAGATCTTTATATTGTAAAGTAAATAGTACTTTTGCTTTATCCTTTAATTTCCTTTCTTATTTGCTTAATGACTCATAAAGGTGGTGACTCACCTTATAAGACATCGGCCCCCATTTAATAATAAGGGTACTTAAGTCTTTGTTGACCAAATCTCTCACTTATATTGACTTATGTTATAAACTAGCTTAATTAAGTTACTATTCACAAAACAAGGCACATTGTTGTGAAATTTTTGATTTCCCGTTGATATAGACTTCCAAATGTGATACTATATAGTACGCATGTTAATTAAAGAGTAATGATGGACATCTAGCCATTCAAAACTCATTTTCAAGACAATTTTTCAAAAATGTGCTTTAAGACTCCTTAAAGCACATTTTGTGTTTTAACTTGTTTTCAAGCTTGGTTTTCTTTGGTAATTGATTTAAAATTACCATTAGGATATTACTAAGGTCTTAGAACAATATTTGGGTACTCTCCCAAGTGTCTCCAAGCTTAGAGCACGTTTTTACTTAAACTGCTCTTTTGGTGTTTCCTTATCTTTCCTTTGATTAGAAATGTTTCTAAGGCATTATTTAGCCTCCTTATATCTTAGTTTATCATTTAAACACCATATCTAAGTTTGGGGTATTTCACTTGTCTTGAGAAACCAAGGTAAAACAAGCAATTTAATACCTTAAAACACATTTTTAACCTAGGTTTTATTCCTTAAGGTTAGTGTGTTGTTTAGTACTCATTGGAGTCATTGAGTGTTGGTTAGAACATTGGCAAGGAGAACTTGATTTGGTGACCGAGATTGAGCAAGGAAAAACCTAAGGAAGAAAGTTGTGAAGCTTGAAAAAGAACAAGGTAAATGTCTTACCTTAAGGTGTTTAATGCATTAAGGGATGGGATTTAGATATGTGATGAGTTTAGTGTAGAGTTTACATTGGGAAAGAGTTATAAAAACCTAGGAGAAACAATGACTATACTTGTGAACTTGTGACTAAGGAGCAAATGAGAAAAAAGAGATAGTTTAAGGATGTCAAGGTGAATTATAAGAACATTCAAATTGCAATGGGAGCCTTGTTGTGTGTATTTGCAGGTCAAAGGCTATTTATGTTGAGGAAATTTAGTGTTTAAGATTTATGCATTTAAGGGCCTAAGAGCCAAGTCATTTAAGGGCCTAGGTGCCAAGCAATTTAAGTTTATGCATTATATTGTGATGTAGTGTAGTTTTGATGTTTGATGTGTGCTAAGGAGGTTTAGTGAGAATTTGAATGTTGATAGCTAATTGATGGTGAAGAACTAAATGTTTTGGTGTAACAATATACTAGAGAACCCATGGCAAAATTTAGTGAAGAACCTAAGTGTTTAAGATGTGTGAGGAGATTTTATGACTAAGGAAGTACTAAGAAACTTTAGGAGTTGTTTTGATGGAAGGGGTGAGTCAAGGTGTTTTAATGAGTTAGAATGACTTAGGCATCATCATGGAGGATTCAGGAATCAAATGAATGAACTTGTGTATTTAGGATTTAGGCAAATATTGGTAAACTAGTAGAAAGGAAATAATGTGTTGGAAGAAGGAGGCATAAACTTGTGTAGGAACTTTAAGTAGTTGCATAAAGGAATTTTAGGTGGTGAAAGGTGCTTGGGAGATGATGTTATAGTGGTGAGGAAGCATTTTGGCATAGTGGTTATAATAGGTATGAACCACCACTTAGAAGCCTAGTGAAAAACATTACAAGTGTTGGCATTGTTACAAGGAAAATGCATAATGACTAAGATGGATATTGATGAATAATTTAAGGAGTTTAGTGGAGGGCCTAAGGTGTATTTTAAGTGCCCAAACGAGGTTAGAACATACTAAGAAATGAGATAAGTGTTTAAGGATATAGAGGATGAGTATTCTGGCCTGTCCGAACTTCCGTCCGAATTTGGAAGCTCGGACATGCCCTGTTGCGATTAAATTTTCTGAGTCTCGACCAGTGTCCGGACTTCTGTCCGGCCTTCGAAGTTCGGACACTTGAAATTTTTCCTTTGATTTTTCCTCGACCTATGTCCGAACTTAGGGAAGCTCGGACACATGTTCGGACACACGTCTGGTTGCACCCTTTTGAGTCTCAACTTGCGTCCGAACTTGGGAAGCTCGGACACAAGTTCGGACGCGGTGCTGTTTTGACCAAAAACTTTGTTTAAGGTTTAGAAATGATATCTAATGGTGGGGATTGATAGATATTGATGTTATAAAGTTATTAAGGGCATGCTTGGAGGGTGTAATGGCTACTAAGTGGGTGAACAAATGTAATAGATAATGAGGTAATGGTGTGCTTAAGAGTTTAAGTTGAAACTATAAAGACTTAGTGAATAACGATGGGTAAATACTAGTGCCCAGGGAAGTTAAGTAAATTGCATTAAGTTGAGCTAATTAATGACTTAAAACTGAATGAATGTTTTAGGACTTGTGAATTGGGACTTGGAAGGAGATAAACCGAACAATCGCCGACGGTGAACGATACAGTCTTTCTTGTGACCTGCTATCTGTTTATTTGCTATGACTAAGACAAGATAAAGCATGCAACCAGTTATACTTGTTCTCGTTGTGAATGTGTTTTCTTTACACTAACCCACGAGACTTGAGATTGTTACTAACTAAGTTTAGTACTTGTTAAGTTGAGGAAAGGCGTTAAGTACTGGTACCTGTTGGTTAATACCCGTTAAGGTTTAACTAACACATGGTTTGTAAGATTTTCACTAACTGGAACTTAAGGGGGAAGTGAGGAACCCGGGACTGACTCCGGTCATGCATGCTAAGGAAAGGGGGTCGGTATCTGAATCAGATCTGTCCTCCACTTAAGGACTTGTCTTCGGACTTGTTGCCTAGGGTCGGTTGCCGGCTCAGCTACTCTGGACTCCCGTCCAAGGTAGGTGGCATTAAGATGGTGCGGTAGGATCACCTAAATCCTAAGTTTAAGATAAGCTACAACCATTCCCATTCTAGGAACGGTTTGTATACTGAGGTTAAGATAAGGTTAAGATTGAGGTAAGTTAAGGAGAACTGAGGATAAAAGGAATCAGATTTAGAGGAGGTTATTACTAACCCATTTGTTAAGGGA
This sequence comes from Limonium bicolor, assembly GCA_023374045.1. NCBI lineage: Eukaryota > Viridiplantae > Streptophyta > Magnoliopsida > Caryophyllales > Plumbaginaceae > Limonium > Limonium bicolor. The sequence continues at coordinate 66,163,159 of CM041780.1, read as the reverse complement.
ACGCTTGAGTCGTTCATTTGTGTGTGGACTAAGTATGTTCATTTGTGGATGGTTGTTTATTGCACTTCATATTATGTTTGTGTATCTAATCAATTTCCATGCTATCGACAATTAGTCGTCGTAGCCCCGTTAGCTTGGGGGCCACGAGAGGGTCGTACCAGCATTCGTGCTGACCCCCTTTGAGGGCTGTTTTTACACTTGCAGGTAAGAGGCCCATGAAGTCACACCACGAGAGTAGGAGCGATTAGACTTAGGATGGGTTACTTATTTTGAGCACGGGTTGCACCTGTGCGCCTGTCTGTTTGTATTTAGACTGATGTAAGTTTGTGTCTATGACTTAGATACTTAAACTCGGTTGGTTGGTGGTATTTTGGTCGGTTGTGTATTTTGGATAAGCGTTGTAAATCGGTAAGGTCCGGTATGTTCTAATGATCAGACCGTGGCAAGGTCCCGGTGTTTGTTATTTCCGCTGCGACGTTTTGATTAAGTGTTAAGTTTGCGATAACCATGATTGGCTTTGGACGGGGTGTTACAGCATGTCCTCGAGTGTCTGAATTGTACGCTCAGTCTGACCATCTGTATGAGGATGGAATGTGGTACTCAACTTCAATTCTGTACCCAATGCTTCTCTCATAGCTCTCCGGTACCTCGAAAGGAATCTGGTATCTCTATCAGACACTATGGTCTTTGGTATACCATGGTGTCTAATGATCTCCTTATCAAATCATTCCGCTAACTTAGTTACTTTCCAAGTATCCTTTATCGGTATGAATCGGGCTACCTTGGTAAGGCGATCCACCACAACCCATATCATGTTCATACCTCCCCTGGTATGTGGGAGTCCGACCACGAAGTCCATGGAGATGTCATGAAACTTCCACTCCGGAACTGGCATCGGCTGTACCATTCCGCCCGGTCGTCGGTGCTCAAATTTCACCTTCTGGCATGTGAGACACCTCAAAATGAACTAGGTAACATCTGTCTTCATCCCCGACCAGCAGAAGTATCTCTTTATGTCTTTGTACATCTTAGAGGCTCCCGGATGGATGGAAACTGAAGAACAGTGTGATCCCTAAGTATGCGCTCCTTCAGATCTATGCTTTTGCGCGGGATGCATAACCGGCCCTTAAGCCTGATCAGATCATCATCATGAAGTTTGAAGTCGTATTTCTAACTCTCAAAGGTACCCTCTGTCAGCTTCTGCCTGACTTCCCTCATATACTCATCGGTCCTTTGAGCCTCTCGCACCTCATCAACCAAGCTCGAGGAAGCAAGTAGCGAATGGAGTGAGTGTGCTCGACGGCTTAGGGCGTCAGCTACAACATTGGCCTTCCCTTCTTTGTACTAGAGGTCAATATCATAGTCTTTCAAGAACTCCAACCATCTCCTCTGTCGAAGATTCAACTCCTTCTGAGTGAATATATATTTCAAACTTTTATGATCGGTGTAGATCGTCACACTAACCCCTTACAAGTAATGGCGCCATATCTTCAAGGCGAAGACTACAGCTCCCAACTCTAAGTCGTTAGTGGGATAGTTCTCCTCATGTTTCTTCAGCTGGCGTGAGGCATAAGCGACCACTTTGCCGTGCTGCATGAGTACGCAACCCAGCCCTCTACCGGATGCATCACAATAAACCTCAAAGCCCTCCGTACCGTCTGGAATGGTCAGAACCGGTGTGGTGGTCAGTGATTCCTTCAAGCTATGGAATGAACTCTCACAGTCATCGGCCCACACAAACGGTGCATCTTTCTTCATCAGACTGGTCATTGGCTTTGCGACCTTGCTGAAGTCCTTCACGAACCTCCAATAGTACCCTGCCAAACAGAGAAAGCTCTGAATATCGGTAAATGTCTTCGGTCTTGGCCAGGTGCGTATGGCATCTATCTTTGCTGGATCTACAGAGATCCCAGCATCTGAGATGACATGACCTAGGAAAGAGACTGGTCAAGCCAAAACTCACATTTGGAGAACTTAGCGTAAAGCTAGTTCTCCCGCAGTATCTCCAACACCCTCCTCAAATGTTTCTCATGCTTAGCTCTCGACTTTGAATATATCAGTATGTCGTTGATGAATACCACAACCGACTTATCCAACTGCTCCCTGAACTAGCGGTTCATCAGATCCATAAACTTCGCCGGTGCGTTCGACAAACCGAACGGCATCACTGTAAATTCGTAGTGGCCGTATCGTGTCCGGAATACCGTCTTCTCAATATCTCCCTCCTTAATGGCTATCTCATGATACCCCGATCTGAGATCAATCTTGGAAAATACATATGCCCCCTTCAATTGATCGAACAAATCATCTATGCGAGGTAGTGGATACTTTATTCTTCACTGTCACTGCACTCAACTCTCTGTAGTCGATGCAGAGGTGGAGACTGTCATCCTTCTTCTTCACGAAGAGAACTGGCGCTCCCCATGGTGAAACACTGGGTCTTATGAACCCTTTGTCTAACAAGTCTTTCAACTGATCTTTTAACTCGTTCATTTCTGCCGGAGCCATGCGGTACAGTGCCTTGGCTATCGGTCCGGTTCCAGGTAGCAACTCAATGGAGAACTCTACCTCCTGAGTGGGTGGCATGCCGGGCAGTTCCCGTGGAAAGAGATCGGGGAACTCCGACACTACCGGTAAGTCAGGGTCAAACTCGGGGTCCCTCTCTATGTCCTGGATATAGCAGAGATATACCTCCTCCTTCCTTATACATTGCCTTGGCGGAGATGATCTTGGTCGAAGGCTCTCTGGGCCTCTGGCGGTATGATATGGTTACCCCAGACGGACTCCTGAGTAGCAGTCGGTGCTCGGCGCAGAGGATACGACCCTTGTGCCGCTCCAACCAGTTCATCCCGAAGATAACGTCAAATCCTAAATCCCTGAACTCGATGAAAGTGACTGGGAAGTCTTCCCCCTTAATTCTGATAGTGGCTCCTTGGTAGTAGCGAGTTCAACGAACCTTCTCCTTAGACGGGAGCGTAACCGTGAAGTCGGGTAGCTCATCAGCGTCTAGCCCGAACCTCCTCGCAAATGATGTCGAGATAAAGGTATGCGAGGCCCCTGAGTCGAAGAGAACTGATGCATCAACGCCGTTGATCGGAAAAGTGCCGGTGAGGATAGTACCGCTTGCGTCGGCCTGTGCCTTGATAAGTGTGAAACCAGCATGGTTTTATTAGTGCTAAATTCTTAATTTATGCAACATTTTGGGTGCTTTCTCACACTTATACTATGCGTTTCCTGATTCTTACTTTAGGCAAGAACTGATGCCAATTTATATGTTTAAAGCAGAAAATGATGGTGAAAATTCATAGTTCTCCTCACGAGCTTTCCAATGCCGCAAACGGGGAACGAATCGGTGCTAAAATGAAGAATCTGGACCCTGTTGAAGTTTACGGAGAAAATTAGCATAGATATATACAGAAGTCCGGACTTCACGTCTGACCCAGTCACCCGGACAGGCCGTCAGTGGGCCCGGATAGGGGTTATTAATATCTTTTAGTATTTATTGATAAGTCATAGTAGTTAGGATAGTTTTTATTGTAAGTTTGAATATCTTTTATTATTAGTTTGAATAGGATTAGGATCTTAGCATTTATTAGGATAGATATTACGCTTAGCATTTAGTGTTAGTTTGAATAACATTTAGTGTTAGTTTGAATAGGACTAGGATTTTGACTAGTATGTTAGTATAAAAAAAGGTTGGGGGTTGTATCCAGAAGACATTCACTCATCCACAATTCACATTCACATCCCTTCCTATCATATTTTTCACGCCGCAAAGAAGACTCTCACAGAGGAAGCTTGGGCAAGAGAACTCCATCACCACCTTCATCTTCATCTTTCAACCTCCAGTCTTGCAAATTTCAGATCTGGACAGAAGAGTAGATTCGGGTGTTCTCTATTTCCTTTATATGAATTCTCAACTCTTTCCTTCTGTTATCTCTGCAAATATGTCTGGCTAGGTAGGAATTACTCTGGGGGACGGTTGTTTGTAACTAGAGATGATTTAGTAACGTATTTTTGCAGTTACTATTCGAGATTTTATGGATTGTTTTGGATTAAAATATTCTTTGAACTTCTCAATTAATCTCAAGAATTATTTGGGTTGTTTTACGAATCTTTTTACAAACTGATCGGTGAGTAATAAGAGGGTCAAATTAATCTAAAAAATCTGTGGAAAACTAAATTGGATAGATTATGTTTTCCTTCAGCTGCTAATAATTCTTTACGCCTAATCCACCTATATGTGTTTTGCTTGTTTCTGGATTAGAACTCGCATGTTCTGATAGGTGAGCTTTTCTGAAACTAGGATTTAGTGCAGAAAAGAAATTTAAAGAATTAGCCAATCCAAATCTCGAGACAAACTGCAGAAATTGCTAAATCTATCTAGAAAAGAAACAACCTGAACCCAGAGTCCGCTCTTCCATATAAATTTCATCACCTTTTATTTAATTGGTATTTTATTCCTTTGCTTAGTTTTATTTTAATTTTTCTAAAACAACCAACAAAAACCCTCTTGATTTCCTGTTGCTTTTAGGATTAGACTTATTTTCTTTCAAGTCCCACGGTTCGATTCCCGGTTGCTTTGCTATTCCTATATTACTACGACCGGGATTTTTGCAACCCGAAGGCGTTTGATTTATTAATTTCTAGGATTAATTTCATAGTTTTTAGTAGGTCAAAAATCTTGTTTGCAAAATGGCGCCGTTGCCGGGGACTTGACTTTTGTCTAGTCCTTGACTTTGGTTGTCATTTGTTTTGTTTTATTTCATTTTCTTGTTTTTTATTTTATTCTAATTTATTTTTAGTTTATTTTGTCTTTAGCAATTTCAATATTTTTGTCAATTTATTTCTTTTCTTGTATAATTTATCTATAACTTTATTTTTGTGTTTTGTTTTATTTATTTTATCTATCTAGTTTTGTTATAGTAGTTTATTTAATTTCAGTTTTTATTTTCTTTGTTTTCGTTTTATTTTTGTTTTTGTTTTATTATTCTTAGTTTATATTGTTTTTTTTGTTTTTATTTTATTTTCAATATATTTTGAGTTTATTTGCTTAGTTATTTCGTTAATTTTGATTTTATTGTTTCTTGCTTTATTTAGTTCTAATTTCAATTCCTTTGTTTTTTTCTTAGCATGGTTATCAATTGTTTTTACTTTCTATTGTTAGCTTATTTTTTTTTATTTTATTTGATTTTTATTCTCATGTTTTATTCTTACTTTATTTTGTATTTTACTTTCTAACTATTGTTTGATAATGGCATCTGAGTTGGATAGGTTGTTGGCTGAATTGAGATCGGCTTATGGTTGTCCTCCGATTCCGCAGCCCTTCAAATATGGTACCGCCAGCTTGGAGGATATGCTAATAGAATTGAGATCAACTTATGGTACTCCCCCATTGCAACTCGAGCCCAATGTTGCCAAAGAGATGGGGTGGATTGAGGAGCAGTATGAGTATCTATCCTCTGATCTTTGTTGCTCACAGTGTGGAGGGGCTCACGAGTTCGAGGATTGTCCTGAGATAGAAGAGATGAGACGGATTGAGGAGCAATTTGAACGTGAATCATCCTATTCTTAGGATATTTATTGCTCATATTGTGGGGGGCCTCATGAGTTCGATGATTGCCTTAAGTTGCAGGAGCAAATGCGGTTAGAGGACCAATTTGAATATCTGCAGCAACTCGCTCCTCAACAACAGTCTTCAATCGTTGACGGTGGTAACCTGCAGGAGTTGGAGAATAATTCAATGGAGCAATTTGTTGAAGTCTCCATTAGCCCTCCCTCCCCACCCTTGGTTCCACTTGAGCCTTCGCACCTCATGGACCTTCTTCCTCCACCTATCCACCAGCCAGCAGAGCTTCACCGAGCTAACGAGGATGTTGACATCTTAGGATTTGAGAAGGACGAGCCACTGCCATTGTGCCATTATCACATTTTCTTCAAGCCTCACCGCATCGATGAGGATATTTTTATTCTCAAGTTTGAGGAAGCAGAACCTCCACCGCTCCATCTTCGCCTGGAAGATCGTTACCATCACTCCCTCCTCAAACACCAGGTTTTATGGAGTGGTTATTTTCCTATTCTATTTGTCATGGTAACATTTTGTTTTGATCCAGGTGGTTTGGTCCTGCTTGTTGTTCACTTCTTACTCGCATTGACACTATGGTCAACATTTATTTTTGATCCAAGATAACGAAGTGAAAGTCTAGCCAGAGACTCTAACTCCGGGCAGCTTGGTGGGAGGCAACCCACTAGTTTGTGTCTCTTTTCATTTTCTTAGTTAGTTGTTTATTTTACTCTTTTCTTTTTTAGTTTGTGGTGTGTTGGCGGGGGCTATGCTTACTGCAAGAGCCTTGGCTCTTAGTTTTCTACTGATGGTTTTTTCTGGTTCCACTTGAGTTCTTCTGGCTTTGCAGACAATATTATCAGCTCGTTTACTTCAGCGCTTAGCTGAACTCAAGTGTGGGGTTGGCCTTGCTACACACCCTGAGCGGACTCTGGGGAGTATTCTTACCTTTTCTTCTCTTAACAATTTTTCACGCTCCCCTCTGAATTGTTGTGTGCGATTTTGTTTCCCTGTTGGATTGCTTGCGCAATGTTAATTCTTCCTACGCAATGAGGACATTGCTTCACTCTAGGTGGGGTGGGGTAAGCTCCTTCGCCGCTTGTTTTTTGTGCATCTTTAAGCTCTTTTCTCTTGCATTTGTTAAAATTAAGCTATGGTTGCTCAACTTGGAAGGAAGCCATAGAGGAAGTTTAGTTGGTTAGCTGATCTTGGGGTACAAAATTTTGAGATTCTTCTTGTTTTTAATTGCTAAATTGAAGTCTTTGTTCTGAAAATGCTGAAACAAATGAGAATATTCTCCATCTGAACCTTGCTTTTAGCTTTGAGCCTTGGCATGAACTGGTTTGAAATGGTTGGAAAAGAACAAGGCAAGGTACTCCGCTGATCCTAGGCATGCTAATTCAAATTCTGATCCAAAATCACACCTCGTCCACATGGTTATTAAGTCCTTTGGTAGCTACCTAAGTTCCTTGTGATCTGGGATAGTTGATCCAAAGCCGTTACATGGGTGGAGAGAAAAGTCTGTGGTGAAAGAAAATGAAAATGCTTTAATTGAAATATTTATGCAAATGCTAAGCAGAACATAAAGTATTTTCTCGTATGGATCAAGAGTATGTGGCATTGAAAGGTATGATGGAATATGATCTTACTTCATGCCCCTTGTCGTTTCTGTGATTTGTGAAAGGAAAAGGTGGATTGGCTTAAGGTTAAAGGCAAGGCTCTTATGGTTTTGTTTCTCAATTGTTAGCTCCGAATTACTTCATGTTTTTGGAAAAAAATGAATTGTTTTGAATAATTTGAATTGCCCCCTTGATTGGTAAAGCTAGCAATTCCTTTCTTATGTGCTCTTCCTTTCCTGTTGAGTTCCATTAGCTCGGTTATACTTGTGCTTGAGATTTTTGCTTGGGGACAAGCAAAAGGCTAAGTGTGGGGTGATTTGATAAGTGTGAAACCAGCATGGTTTTATTAGAGCTAAATTCTTAATTTATGCAACATTTTGGGTGCTTTCTCACACTTATCCTATGCGTTTCCTGATTCTTACTTTAGGCAAGAACTGATGCCAATTTATATGTTTAAAGCAGAAAATGATGGTGAAAATTCATAGTTCTCCTCACGAGCTTTCCAATGCCGCAAACGGGGAACGAATCGGAGCTAAAATGAAGAATCTGGACCCTGTTGAAGTTTGCGGAGAAAATTAGCACAGATATATATAGAAGTCCGGACTTCACGTCCGACCCAGTCACCCGGACAGGCCGTCAGTGGGCCCGGATAAGGGTTATTAATATCTTTTAGTATTTACTGATAAGTCATAGTAGTTAGGATAGTTTTTATTGTAAGTTTGAATATCTTTTATTATTAGTTTGAATAGGATTAGGATCTTAGCATTTATTAGGATAGATATTACGCTTAGCATTTAGTGTTAGTTTGTATAACATTTAGTGTTAGTTTGAATAGGACTAGGATTTTGACTATTATGTTATAAAAAAAGGTTGGGAGCTGTATCCAGAAGACATCCACTCATCCACAATTCACATTCACATCCCTTCCTATATTTTTCACGCCGCAAAGAAGACTCTCACAGAGGAAGCTTGGGCAAGAGAACTCCATCACCACCTTCATCTTCATCTTTCAACCTCCAGTCTTGCAAATTTCAGATCTGGACAGAAGAGTAGATTCAGGTGTTCTCTATTTCCTTTATATGAATTCTCAACTCTTTCCTTCTGTTATCTCTGCAAATGTCTGGCTAGGTAGGAATTACTCTGGGGGACGGTTGTTTGTAACTAGAGATGATTTAGTAACGTATTTTTGCAGTTACTATTCGAGATTTTATGGATTGTTTTGGATTAAAATATTCTTTGAACTTCTCAATTAATCTCATGAATTATTTGGGTTGTTTTACGAATCTTTTTACAAACTGATCGGTGAGTAATAAGAGGGTCAAATTAATTTAAAAAATCTGTGGAAAACTAAATTGGATAGATTATGTTTTCCTTCAGCTGCTAATAATTCTTTACGCCTAATCCACCTATATGTGTTTTGCTTGTTTCTGGATTAGAACTCGCATGTTCTGATAGGTGAGCTTTTCTGAAACTAGGATTTAGTGCAGAACAGAAATTTAAAGAATTAGCCAATCCAAATCTCGAGACAAACTGCAGAAATTGCTAAATCTATCTAGAAAAGAAACAACCTGAACCCAGAGTCCGCTCTTCCATATAAATTTCATCACCTTTTATTTAATTGGTATTTTATTCCTTTGCTTAGTTTCATTTTAATTTTTCTAAAACAACCAACAAAAACCCTCTTGATTTCCTGTTGCTTTTAGGATTAGACTTATTTCTTTCGAGTCCCACGGTTCGATTCCCGGTTGCTTTGCTATTACTATATTACTACGACCGGGATTTTTACAACCCGAAGGCGTTTGATTTATTAATTTCTAGGATTAATTTCATAGTTTTTAGTAGGTCAAAAATCTTGTTTGCAAAATGGCGCCGTTGCCGGGGACTTGACTTTTGTCTAGTCCTTGACTTTGATTGTCATTTGTTTTGTTTTATTTCATTTTCTTGTTTTTATTTTATTCTAATTTATTTTTAGTTTATTTTGTCTTTACCAATTTCAATATTTTGTCAATTTATTTTTTCTTGTTATAATTTATCTATAACTTTATTTTTGTGTTTGTTTTTATTTATTTTATCTAACTAGTTTTGTTATAGTAGTTTTATTTAATTTCAGTTTTTATAGTTTCTTAGTTTATATGTTTTTTTGTTTTTATTTTATTTTCAATATATTTGAGTCTATTTCCTTAGTTATTTCGTTAATTTTGTTTTTATTGTTTTCTTGCTTTATTTAGTTCTAATTTCAATTCCTTTGTTTCTTTTTTTCTTAGCATGGTTATCAATTGTTTTTACTTTCTATTGTTAGCTTATTTCTTTTTTTATTTATTTGATTTATTCTCATCTGTTTTATTCTTACTTTATTTTGTATTTTACTTTCTAACTATTGTTTGTTAATGGCATCTGAGTTGGATAGTTGTTGGCTGAATTGAGATCGGCTTATGGTTGTCCTCCGATTCCGCAGCCCTTCAAATATGGTACCGCCAGCTTGGAGGATATGCTAATAGAATTGAGATCAACTTATGGTACTCCCCCATTGCAACTCGAGCCCAATGTTGCCAAAGAGATGGGGTGGATTGAGGAGCAGTATGAGTATCTATCCTCTGATCTTTGTTGCTCACAGTGGAGGGGCTCACGAGTTCGAGGATTGTCCTGAGATAGAATAGATGAGATGGATTGAGGAGCAATTTGAACGTGAATCATCCGATTCTCAGGATATTTATTGCTCATATTGGGGGCCTCATGAGTTCGATGATTGCCTTAAGTTGCAGGAGCAAATGCGGTTAGAGGACCAATTAGAATATCTACAGCAACTCACTCCTCAACAAAAGTCTTCAATCGTTGACGGTGGTAACCTGCAGGAGTTGGAGAACAATTCAATGGAGCAATTTGTTGAAGTCTCCATTAGCCCTCCCTCCCCACCCTTGGTTCCACATGAGCCTTCGCACCTCATGGACCTTCTTCCTCCACCTATCCACCAGCCAGCAGAGCTTCACCGAGCTAACGAGGATGTTTACATCTTAGGATTTGAGAAGGACGAGCCACTGCCATTGTGCCATTATCACATTTTCTTCAAGCCTCACCGCATCGATGAGGATATTTTTATTCTCAAGTTTGAGGAAGCAGAACCTCCACCGCTCCATCTTCTCCTGGAAGATCGTTACCATCACTCCCTCCTCAAACACCAGGTTTTGTGGAGTGGTTATTTTCCTATTCTATTTGTCATGGTAACATTTTGTTTTGATCCAGGTGGTTTGGTCCTGCTTGTTGTTCACTTCTTACTCACATTGACACTATGGTCAACATTTATTTTTGATCCGGGATAACGAAGTGAAAGTCTAGCCAGAGACTCTAACTCCGGGCAGCTTGGTGGGAGGCAACCCGCTAGTTTGTGTCTCTTTCATTTTCGTAGTTAGTTGTTTATTTTACTCTTTTCTTTTTTAGTTTGTGGTGTGTTGGCGGGTGCTATGCTTACTGCAAGAGCCTTGGCTCTTATTTTTCTACTGATGGTTTTTTCTGGTTCCACTTGAGTTCTTCTGGCTTTGCAGACAATATTATCAGCTCGTTTACTTCAGCGCTTAGCTGAACTCAAGTGTGGGGTTGGCCTTGCTACACACCCTGAGCCGACTCTGGGGAGTATTCTTTCCTTTTCTTCTCTTAACAATTTTCATGCTCCCCTCTGAATTGCTGTGTGCGATTTTGTTTCCCTGTTGGATTGCTTGCGCAATGTTAATTCTTCCTACGCAATGAGGAAATTGCTTCACTCTAAGTGTGGGGTGGGGTAAGCTCCTTCGCCGCTTGTTTTTGTGCGTCTTTGAGCTCTTTTCTCTTGCATTTGTTAAAATTAAGCTATTGGTTGCTTAACTTGGAAGGAAGCCATAGAGGAAGTTTAGTTGGTTAGCTGATCTTGGGGTGCAAAATTTTGAGATTCATCTTGTTTTTAATTGCTAAATTGAAGTCTTTGTTCTGAAAATGCTGAAACAAATGAGAATATTCTCCATCTGAACCATGCTTTTAGCTTTGAGCCTTGGCATGAACTGGTTTGAAATGGTTGGAAAAGAACAAGGCAAGGTACTCCGCTGATCCTAGGCATGCTAATTCAAATTCTGATCCAAAATCACGCTTCGTCCACTTGGTTATTAAGTCCTTTGGTAGCTACCTAAGTTCCTTGTGATCTGGGATAGTTGATCCAAAGCCGTACATGGGTGGAGAGAAAAGTCTGTGGTGAAAGAAAATGAAAATGCTTTAATTGAAATATTTATGCAAATGCTAAGCTGAACAAAAGTATTTTCTCGTATGGATCAAGAGTATGTGGCATTGAAAGGTATGATGGAATATGATCTTACTTCATGCCCTTTGTCGTTTCTGTGATTTGTGAAAGGAAAGGTGGATTGGCTTAAGGTTAAAGGCAAGGCTCTTATGGTTTTGTTTCTCAATTGTTAGCTCCGAATTACTTCATGTTTTTGGAAAAAAATGAATTGTTTTGTATAATTTGAATTGCCCCCTTGATTGGTAAAGCTAGCAATTCCTTTCTTATGTGCTCTTCCTTTCCTGTTGAGTTCCATTAGCTCGGTTATACTGGTGCTTGAGATTTTTGCTTGGGGACAAGCAAAGGCTAAGTGTGGGGTGATTTGATAAGTGTGAAACCAGCATGGTTTTATTAGAGCTAAATTCTTAATTTATGCAACATTTTGGGTGCTTTCTCACACTTATCCTATGCGTTTCCTGATTCTTACATTAGGCAAGAACTGATGCCAATTTATATGTTTAAAGCAGAAAATGATGGTGAAAATTCATAGTTCTCCTCACGAGCTTTCTAATGCCGCAAACGGGGAACGAATCGGAGCTAAAATGAAGAATCTGGACCCTGTTGAAGTTTGCGGAGAAAATTAGCACAGATATATATAGAAGTCCGGACTTCACCTCCGACCCAGTCACCCGGACAGGCCGTCAGTGGGCCCGGATAAGGGTTATTAATATCTTTTAGTATTTACTGATAAGTCATAGTAGTTAGGATAGTTTTTATTGTAAGTTTGAATATCTTTTATTATTAGTTTGAATAGGATTAGGATCTTAGCATTTATTAGGATAGATATTACACTTAGCATTTAGTGTTAGTTTGTATAACATTTAGTGTTAGTTTGAATAGGACTAGGATTTTGACTATTATGTTAGTATAAAAAGGTTGGGGGCTGTATCTAGAAGACATCCACTCATCCACATTCACATTCACATCCCTTCCTATCATATTTTTCACGCCGCAAAGAAGACTCTCACAGAGGAAGCTTGGGCAAGAGAACTCCATCACCACCTTCATCTTCATCTTTCAACCTCCAGTCTTGCAAATTTCAGATCTGGACAGAAGAGTAGATTCAGGTGTTCTCTATTTCCTTTATATGAATTCTCAACTCTTTCCTTCTGTTATCTCTGCAAATGTCTGGCTAGGTAGGAATTACTCTGGGGGACGGTTGTTTGTAACTAGAGATGATTTAGTAACGTATTTTTGCAGTTACTATTCGAGATTTTATGGATTGTTTTGGATTAAAATATTCTTTGAACTTCTCAATTAATCTCATGAATTATTTGGGTTGTTTTACGAATCTTTTTACAAACTGATCGGTGAGTAATAAGAGGGTCAAATTAATTTAAAAAATCTGTGGAAAACTAAATTGGATAGATTATGTTTTCCTTCAGCTGCTAATAATTCTTTACGCCTAATCCACCTATATGTGTTTTGCTTGTTTCTGGATTAGAACTCGCATGTTCTGATAGGTGAGCTTTTCTGAAACTAGGATTTAGTGCAGAACAGAAATTTAAAGAATTAGCCAATCCAAATCTCGAGACAAACTGCAGAAATTGCTAAATCTATCTAGAAAAGAAACAACCTGAACCCAGAGCCCGCTCTTCCATATAAATTTCATCACCTTTTATTTAATTGGTATTTTATTCCTTTGCTTAGTTTCATTTTAATTTTTCTAAAACAACCAACAAAAACCCTCTTGATTTCCTGTTGCTTTTAGGATTAGACTTATTTTCTTTCGAGTCCCAAGGTTCGATTCCCGGTTGCTTTGCTATTACTATATTACTACGACCGGGATTTTTACAACCCGAAGGCGTTTGATTTATTAATTTCTAGGCTTAATTTCATAGTTTTTAGTAGGTCAAAAATCTTGTTTGCAAAATGGCGCCGTTGCCGGGGACTTGACTTTTGTCTAGTCCTTGACTTTGATTGTCATTTGTTTTGTTTTATTTCATTTTCTTGTTTTCATTTTATTCTAATTTATTTTTAGTTTATTTTGTCTTTACCAATTTCAATATTTTTGTCAATTTATTCTTTTCTTGTTATAATTTATCTATAACTTTATTTTTGTGTTTTGTTTTTATTTATTTTATCTACTAGTTTTGTTATAGTAGTTTTATTTAATTTCAGTTTTTTATAGTTTCTTAGTTTATATTGTTTTTTTGTTTTTATTTTATTTTCAATATATTTTGAGTTATTTCCTTAGTTATTTCGTTAATTTTTTTTTTTGTTTTCTTGCTTTATTTAGTTCTAATTTCAATTCCTTGTTTTTTTTTTCTTAGCATGGTTATCAATTGTTTTTACTTTCTATTGTTAGCTTATTTCTTTTTTATTTTATTTGATTTTTATTCTCATCTGTTTTATTCTTACTTTATTTTGTATTTTACTTTCTAACTATTGTTTGATAATGGCATCTGAGTTGGATAGGTTGTTGGCTGAATTGAGATCGGCTTATGGTTGTCCTCCGATTCCGCAGCCCTTCAAATATGGTACCGCCAGCTTGGAGGATATGCTAATAGAATTGAGATCAACTTATGGTACTCCCCCATTGCAACTCGAGCCCAATGTTGCCAAAGAGATGGGGTGGATTGAGGAGCAGTATGAGTATCTATCCTCTGATCTTTGTTGCTCACAGTGTGGAGGGGCTCACGAGTTCGAGGATTGTCCTGAGATAGAAGAGATGAGATGGATTGAGGAGCAATTTGAACGTGAATCATCCGATTCTCAGGATATTTATTGCTCATATTGGGGGGGCCTCATGAGTTCGATGATTGCCTTAAGTTGCAGGAGCAAATGCGGTTAGAGGACCAATTAGAATATCTACAGCAACTCACTCCTCAACAACAGTCTTCAATCGTTGACGGTGGTAACCTGCAGAGTTGGAGAACAATTCAATGGAGCAATTTGTTGAAGTCTCCATTAGCCCTCCCTCCCCACCCTAGGTTCCACTTGAGCCTTCGCACCTCATGGACCTTCTTCCTCCACCTATCCACCAGCCAGCAGAGCTTCACCGAGCTAACGAGGATGTTTACATCTTAGGATTTGAGAAGGACGAGCCACTGCCATTGTGCCATTATCACATTTTCTTCAAGCCTCACCGCATCGATGAGGATTTTTTATTCTCAAGTTTGAGGAAGCAGAACCTCCACCACTCCATCTTCGCCTGGAAGATCGTTACCATCACTCCCTCCTCAAACACCAGGTTTTGTGGAGTGGTTATTTTCCTATTCTATTTGTCATGGTAACATTTTGTTTTGATCCAGGTGGTTTGGTCCTGCTTGTTGTTCACTTCTTACTCACATTGACACTATGGTCAACATTTATTTTTGATCCGGGATAACGAAGTGAAAGTCTAGCCAGAGACTCTAACTCCGGGCAGCTTGGTGGGAGGCAACCCACTAGTTTGTGTCTCTTTCATTTTCTTAGTTAGTTGTTTATTTTACTCTTTTCTTTTTTAGTTTGTGGTGTGTTGGCGGGTGCTATGCTTACTGCAAGAGCCTTGGCTCTTATTTTTCTACTGATGGTTTTTTCTGGTTCCACTTGAGTTCTTCTGGCTTTGCAGACAATATTATCAGCTCGTTTACTTCAGCGCTTAGCTGAACTCAAGTGTGGGGTTGGCCTTGCTACACACCCTGAGCGACTCTGGGGAGTTCTTTCCTTTTCTTCTCTTAACAATTTTTCATGCTCCCCTCTGAATTGCTGTGTGCGATTTTGTTTCCCTGTTGGATTGCTTGCGCAATGTTAATTCTTCCTACGCAATGAGGAAATTGCTTCACTCTAAGTGTGGGGTGGGGTAAGCTCCTTCGCCGCTTGTTTTTTGTGCGTCTTTGAGCTCTTTTCTCTTGCATTTGTTAAAATTAAGCTATTGGTTGCTTAACTTGGAAGGAAGCCATAGAGGAAGTTTAGTTGGTTAGCTGATCTTAGGGTGCAAAATTTTGAGATTCATCTTGTTTTTAATTGCTAAATTGAAGTCTTTGTTCTGAAAATGCTGAAACAAATGAGAATATTCTCCATCTGAACCATGCTTTTAGCTTTGAGCCTTGGCATGAACTGGTTTGAAATGGTTGGAAAAGAACAAGGCAAGGTACTCCGCTGATCCTAGGCATGCTAATTCAAATTCTGATCCAAAATCACGCCTCGTCCACTTGGTTATTAAGTCCTTTGGGGTGCTTCATCACCTAGCTACCTAAGTTCCTTGTGATCTGGGATAGTTGACCCAAAGCCGTTACATGGGTGGAGAGAAAAGTCTGTGGTGAAAGAAAATGAAAATGCTTTAATTGAAATATTTATGCAAATGCTAAGCTGAACAAAAGTATTTTCTCGTATGGATCAAGAGTATGTGGCATTGAAAGGTATGATGGAATATGATCTTACTTCATGCCCCTTGTCGTTTCTGTGGTTTGTGAAAGGAAAAGGTGGATTGGCTTAAGGTTAAAGGCAAGGCTCTTATGGTTTTGTTTCTCAATTGTTAGCTCCGAATGACTTCATGTTTTTGGAAAAAAATGAATTGTTTTGAATAATTAGAATTGCCCCCTTGATTGGTAAAGCTAGCAATTCCTTTCTTATGTGCTCTTCCTTTCCTGTTGAGTTCCATTAGCTCGGTTATACTTGTGCTTGAGATTTTTGCTTGGGGACAAGCAAAAGGCTAAGTGTGGGGTGATTTGATAAGTGTGAAACCAGCATGGTTTTATTAGTGCTAAATTCTTAATTTATGCAACATTTTGGGTGCTTTCTCACACTTATCCTATGTGTTTCCTGATTCTTACTTTAGGCAAGAACTGATGCCAATTTATATGTTTAAAGCAGAAAATGATGGTGAAAATTCATAGTTCTCCTCACGAGCTTTCCAATGCCGCAAACGGGGAACGAATCGGAGCTAAAACGAAGAATCTGGACCCTGTTGAAGTTTGCGGAGAAAATTAGCACAGATATATATAGAAGTCCGGACTTCACGTCCGACCCAGTCACCCGGACAGGCCGTCAGTGGGCCGGATAGGGGTTATTAATATCTTTTAGTTTATTGATAAGTCATAGTAGTTAGGATAGTTTTTATTGTAAGTTTGAATATCTTTTATTATTAGTTTGAATAGGATTAGGATCTTAGCATTTATTAGGATAGATATTACGCTTAGCATTTAGTGTTAGTTTGAATAACATTTAGTGTTAGTTTGAATAGGACTAGGATTTTGACTAGTATGTTAGTATAAAAAAAGGTTGGGGGTTCACTCATCCACAATTCACATTCACATCCCTTCCTATCATATTTTTCACGCCGCAAAGAAGACTCTCACAGAGGAAGCTTGGCAAGAGAACTCCATCACCACCTTCATCTTCATCTTTCAACCTCCAGTCTTGCAAATTTCAGATCTGGACAGAAGAGTAGATTCGGTGTTCTCTATTTCCTTTATATGATTCTCAACTCTTTCCTTCTGTTATCTCTGCAAATGTCTGGCTAGGTAGGAATTACTCTGGGGGACGGTTGTTTGTAACTAGAGATTATTTAGTAACGTATTTTTGCAGTTACTATTCGAGATTTTATGGATTGTTTTGGATTAAAATATTCTTTGAACTTCTCAATTAATCTCATGAATTATTTGGGTTGTTTTACGAATCTTTTTACAAACTGATCGGTGAGTAATAAGAGGGTCAAATTAATCTAAAAAATCTGTGGAAAACTAAATTGGATAGATTATGTTTTCCTTCAGCTGCTAATAATTCTTTACGCCTAATCCACCTATATGTGTTTTGCTTGTTTCTGGATTAGAACTCGCATGTTCTGATAGGTGAGCTTTTTTGAAACTAGGATTTAGTGCAGAAAGAAATTTAAAGAATTAGCCAATCCAAATCTCGAGACAAACTGCAAAAATTGCTAAATCTATCTAGAAAAGAAACAACCTGAACCCAGAGTCCGCTCTTCCATATAAATTTCATCACCTTTTATTTAATTGGTATTTTATTCCTTTGCTTAGTTTTATTTTAATTTTCTAAAACAACCAACAAAAACCCTCTTGATTTCCTGTTGCTTTTAGGATTAGACTTATTTTCTTTCAAGTCCCACGGTTCGATTCCCGGTTGCTTTGCTATTCCTATATTACTACGACCGGGATTTTTGCAACCCGAAGGCGTTTGATTTATTAATTTCTAGGATTAATTTCATAGTTTTTAGTAGGTCAAAAATCTTGTTTGCAAAATGGCGCCGTTGCCGGGGACTTGACTTTTGTCTAGTCCTTGACTTTGGTTGTCATTTGTTTTGTTTTATTTCATTTTCTTGTTTTTTATTTTATTCTAATTTATTTTTAGTTTATTTTGTCTTTAGCAATTTCAATATTTTTGTCAATTTATTTCTTTTCTTGTGATAATTTATCTATAACTTTATTTTTGTGTTTTGTTTTTATTTATTTTATCTATCTAGTTTTGTTATAGTAGTTTTATTTAATTTCAGTTTTTTTTATTTCTTTGTTTTTCGTTTTATTTTGTTTTTGTTTTTATTCTATTCTTAGTTTATATTGTTTTTTTTTTTTGTTTTTTTTTATTTTCAATATATTTTGAGTTTATTTGCTTAGTTATTTCGTTAATTTTTGATTTTATTGTGTTTCTTGCTTTATTTAGTTCCAATTTCAATTCCTTTGTTTCTTTTTTTCTTAGCATGGTTATCAATTGTTTTTACTTTCTATTGTTAGCTTATTTCTTTTTTTATTTTATTTGATTTTTATTCTCATCTGTTTTATTCTTACTTTATTTTGTATTTTACTTTCTAACTATTGTTTGATAATGGCATCTGAGTTGGATAGGTTGTTGGCTGAATTGAGATCGGCTTATGGTTGTCCTCCGATTCCGCAGCCCTTCAAATATGGTACCCCGCAGCTTGGAGGATATGCTAATAGAATTGAGATCAACTTATGGTACTCCCCCATTGCAACTCGAGCCCAATGTTGCCAAAGAGATGGGGTGGATTGAGGAGCAGTATGAGTATCTATCCTCTGATCTTTGTTGCTCACAGTGTGGAGGGGCTCACGAGTTCGAGGATTGTCCTGAGATAGAAGAGATGAGACGGATTGAGGAGCAATTTGAACGTGAATCATCCTATTCTTAGGATATTTATTGCTCATATTGTGGGGGGCCTCATGAGTTCGATGATTGCCTTAAGTTGCAGGAGCAAATGCGGTTAGAGGACCAATTTGAATATCTGCAACTCGCTCCTCAACAACAGTCTTCAATCGTTGACGGTGGTAACCTGCAGGAGTTGGAGAATAATTCAATGGAGCAATTTGTTGAAGTCTCCATTAGCCCTCCCTCCCCACCCTTGGTTCCACTTGAGCCTTCGCACCTCATGGACCTTCTTCCTCCACCTATCCACCAGCCAGCAGAGCTTCACCGAGCTAACGAGGATGTTTGACATCTTAGGATTTGAGAAGGACGAGCCACTGCCATTGTGCCATTATCACATTTTCTTCAAGCCTCACCGCATCGATGAGGATATTTTTATTCTCAAGTTTGAGGAAGCAGAACCTCCACCGCTCCATCTTCGCCTGGAAGATCGTTACCATCACTCCCTCCTCAAACACCAGGTTTTATGGAGTGGTTATTTTCCTATTCTATTTGTCATGGTAACATTTTGTTTTGATCCAGGTGGTTTGGTCCTGCTTGTTGTTCACTTCTTACTCGCATTGACACTATGGTCAACATTTATTTTTGATCCAGATAACGAAGTGAAAGTCTAGCCAGAGACTCTAACTCCGGGCAGCTTGGTGGGAGGCAACCCACTAGTTTGTGTCTCTTTCATTTTCTTAGTTAGTTGTTTATTTTACTCTTTTCTTTTTTAGTTTGTGGTGTGTTGGCGGGGCTATGCTTACTGCAAGAGCCTTGGCTCTTATTTTCTACTGATGGTTTTTTCTGGTTCCACTTGAGTTCTTCTGGCTTTGCAGACAATATTATCAGCTCGTTTACTTCAGCGCTTAGCTGAACTCAAGTGTGGGGTTGGCCTTGCTACACACCCTGAGCGGACTCTGGGGAGTATTCTTACCTTTTCTTCTCTTAACAATTTTTCACGCTCCCCTCTGAATTGTTGTGTGCGATTTTGTTTCCCTGTTGGATTGCTTGCGCAATGTTAATTCTTCCTACGCAATGAGGACATTGCTTCACTCTAGGAGTGGGGTGGGGTAAGCTCCTTCGCCGCTTGTTTTTTGTGCATCTTTGAGCTCTTTTCTCTTGCATTTGTTAAAATTAAGCTATGGTTGCTCAACTTGGAAGGAAGCCATAGAGGAAGTTTAGTTGGTTAGCTGATCTTGGGGTACAAAATTTTGAGATTCTTCTTGTTTTTAATTGCTAAATTGAAGTCTTTGTTCTGAAAATGCTGAAACAAATGAGAATATTCTCCATCTGAACCTTGCTTTTAGCTTTGAGCCTTGGCATGAACTGGTTTGAAATGGTTGGAAAAGAACAAGGCAAGGTACTCCGCTGATCCTAGGCATGCTAATTCAAATTCTGATCCAAAATCACACTCGTCCACTTGGTTATTAAGTCCTTTGGTAGCTACCTAAGTTCCTTGTGATCTGGGATAGTTGATCCAAAGCCGTTACATGGGTGGAGAGAAAAGTCTGTGGTGAAAGAAAATGAAAATGCTTTAATTGAAATATTTATGCAAATGCTAAGCAGAACATAAAGTATTTTCTCGTATGGATCAAGAGTATGTGGCATTGAAAGGTATGATGGAATATGATCTTACTTCATGCCCCTTGTCGTTTCTGTGATTTGTGAAAGGAAAAGGTGGATTGGCTTAAGGTTAAAGGCAAGGCTCTTATGGTTTTGTTTCTCAATTGTTAGCTCCGAATTACTTCATGTTTTTGGAAAAAAATGAATTGTTTTGAATAATTTGAATTGCCCCCTTGATTGGTAAAGCTAGCAATTCCTTTCTTATGTGCTCTTCCTTTCCTGTTGAGTTCCATTAGCTCGGTTATACTTGTGCTTGAGATTTTTGCTTGGGGACAAGCAAAGGCTAAGTGTGGGGTGATTTGATAAGTGTGAAACCAGCATGGTTTTATTAGAGCTAAATTCTTAATTTATGCAACATTTTGGGTGCTTTCTCACACTTATCCTATGCGTTTCCTGATTCTTACTTTAGGCAAGAACTGATGCCAATTTATATGTTTAAAGCAGAAAATGATGGTGAAAATTCATAGTTCTCCTCACGAGCTTTCCAATGCCGCAAACGGGGAACGAATCGGAGCTAAAATGAAGAATCTGGACCCTGTTGAAGTTTGCGGAGAAAATTAGCACAGATATATATAGAAGTCCGGACTTCACGTCCGACCCAGTCACCCGGACAGGCCGTCAGTGGGCCCGGATAAGGGTTATTAATATCTTTTAGTATTTACTGATAAGTCATAGTAGTTAGGATAGTTTTTATTGTAAGTTTGAATATCTTTTATTATTAGTTTGAATAGGATTAGGATCTTAGCATTTATTAGGATAGATATTACGCTTAGCATTTAGTGTTAGTTTGTATAACATTTAGTGTTAGTTTGAATAGGACTAGGATTTTGACTATTATGTTAGTATAAAAAAAGGTTGGGAGCTGTATCCAGAAGACATCCACTCATCCACAATTCACATTCACATCCCTTCCTATCATATTTTTCACGCCGCAAAGAAGACACTCACAGAGGAAGCTTGGGCAAGAGAACTCCATCACCACCTTCATCTTCATCTTTCAACCTCCAGTCTTGCAAATTTCAGATCTGGACAGAAGAGTAGATTCAGGTGTTCTCTATTTCCTTTATATGAATTCTCAACTCTTTCCTTCTGTTATCTCTGCAAATGTCTGGCTAGGTAGGAATTACTCTGGGGGACGGTTGTTTGTAACTAGAGATGATTTAGTAACGTATTTTTGCAGTTACTATTCGAGATTTTATGGATTGTTTTGGATTAAAATATTCTTTGAACTTCTCAATTAATCTCATGAATTATTTGGGTTGTTTTACGAATCTTTTTACAAACTGATCGGTGAGTAATAAGAGGGTCAAATTAATTTAAAAAATCTGTGGAAAACTAAATTGGATAGATTATGTTTTCCTTCAGCTGCTAATAATTCTTTACGCCTAATCCACCTATATGTGTTTTGCTTGTTTCTGGATTAGAACTCGCATGTTCTGATAGGTGAGCTTTTCTGAAACTAGGATTTAGTGCAGAACAGAAATTTAAAGAATTAGCCAATCCAAATCTCGAGACAAACTGCAGAAATTGCTAAATCTATCTAGAAAAGAAACAACCTGAACCCAGAGTCCGCTCTTCCATATAAATTTCATCACCTTTTATTTAATTGGTATTTTATTCCTTTGCTTAGTTTCATTTTAATTTTTCTAAAACAACCAACAAAAACCCTCTTGATTTCCTGTTGCTTTTAGGATTAGACTTATTTTCTTTCGAGTCCCACGGTTCGATTCCCGGTTGCTTTGCTATTACTATATTACTACGACCGGGATTTTTACAACCCGAAGGCGTTTGATTTATTAATTTCTAGGCTTAATTTCATAGTTTTTAGTAGGTCAAAAATCTTGTTTGCAAAATGGCGCCGTTGCCGGGGACTTGACTTTTGTCTAGTCCTTGACTTTGATTGTCATTTGTTTTGTTTTATTTCATTTTCTTGTTTTTTATTTTATTCTAATTTATTTTTAGTTTATTTTGTCTTTACCAATTTCAATATTTTTGTCAATTTATTTCTTTTCTTGTTATAATTTATCTATAACTTTATTTTTGTGTTTTGTTTTTATTTATTTTATCTAACTAGTTTTGTTATAGTAGTTTTATTTAATTTCAGTTTTTTATAGTTTCTTAGTTTATATTGTTTTTTTTGTTTTTATTTTATTTTCAATATATTTTGAGTTTATTTCCTTAGTTATTTCGTTAATTTTGTTTTTGTTTTTATTGTTTCTTGCTTTTTTAGTTCTAATTTCAATTCCTTTGTTTCTTTTTTTCTTAGCATGGTTATCAATTGTTTTTACTTTCTATTGTTAGCTTATTTCTTTTTTTATTTTATTTGATTTTTATTCTCATCTGTTTTATTCTTACTTTATTTTGTATTTTACTTTCTAACTATTGTTTGATAATGGCATCTGAGTTGGATAGGTTGTTGGCTGAATTGAGATCGGCTTATGGTTGTCCTCCGATTCCGCAGCCCTTCAAATATGGTACCGCCAGCTTGGAGGATATGCTAATAGAATTGAGATCAACTTATGGTACTCCCCCATTGCAACTCGAGCCCAATGTTGCCAAAGAGATGGGGTGGATTGAGGAGCAGTATGAGTATCTATCCTCTGATCTTTGTTGCTCACAGTGTGGAGGGGCTCACGAGTTCGAGGATTGTCCTGAGATAGAATAGATGAGATGGATTGAGGAGCAATTTGAACGTGAATCATCCGATTCTCAGGATATTTATTGCTCATATTGTGGGGAGCCTCATGAGTTCGATGATTGCCTTAAGTTGCAGGAGCAAATGCGGTTAGAGGACCAATTAGAATATCTACAGCAACCTCACTCCTCAACAAAAGTCTTCAATCGTTGACGGTGGTAACCTGCAGGAGTTGGAGAACAATTCAATGGAGCAATTTGTTGAAGTCTCCATTAGCCCTCCCTCCCCACCCTTGGTTCCACATGAGCCTTCGCACCTCATGGACCTTCTTCCTCCACCTATCCACCAGCCAGCAGAGCTTCACCGAGCTAACGAGGATGTTTACATCTTAGGATTTGAGAAGGACGAGCCACTGCCATTGTGCCATTATCACATTTTCTTCAAGCCTCACCGCATCGATGAGGATATTTTTATTCTCAAGTTTGAGGAAGCAGAACCTCCACCGCTCCATCTTCGCCTGGAAGATCGTTACCATCACTCCCTCCTCAAACACCAGGTTTTGTGGAGTGGTTATTTTCCTATTCTATTTGTCATGGTAACATTTTGTTTTGATCCAGGTGGTTTGGTCCTGCTTGTTGTTCACTTCTTACTCACATTGACACTATGGTCAACATTTATTTTTGATCCGGGATAACGAAGTGAAAGTCTAGCCAAAGACTCTAACTCCGGGCAGCTTGGTGGGAGGCAACCCACTAGTTTGTGTCTCTTTCATTTTCGTAGTTAGTTGTTTATTTTACTCTTTTCTTTTTAGTTTGTGGTGTGTTGGCGGGTGCTATGCTTACTGCAAGAGCCTTGGCTCTTATTTTTCTACTGATGGTTTTTTCTGGTTCCACTTGAGTTCTTCTGGCTTTGCAGACAATATTATCAGCTCGTTTACTTCAGCGCTTAGCTGAACTCAAGTGTGGGGTTGGCCTTGCTACACACCCTGAGCCGACTCTGGGGAGTATTCTTTCCTTTTCTTCTCTTAACAATTTTTCATGCTCCCCTCTGAATTGCTGTGTGCGATTTTGTTTCCCTGTTGGATTGCTTGCGCAATGTTAATTCTTCCTACGCAATGAGGAAATTGCTTCACTCTAAGTGTGGGGTGGGGTAAGCTCCTTCGCCGCTTGTTTTTTGTGCGTCTTTGAGCTCTTTTCTCTTGCATTTGTTAAAATTAAGCTATTGGTTGCTTAACTTGGAAGGAAGCCATAGAGGAAGTTTAGTTGGTTAGCTGATCTTGGGGTGCAAAATTTTGAGATTCATCTTGTTTTTAATTGCTAAATTGAAGTCTTTGTTCTGAAAATGCTGAAACAAATGAGAATATTCTCCATCTGAACCATGCTTTTAGCTTTGAGCCTTGGCATGAACTGGTTTGAAATGGTTGGAAAAGAACAAGGCAAGGTACTCCGCTGATCCTAGGCATGCTAATTCAAATTATGATCCAAAATCACGCCTCGTCCACTTGGTTATTAAGTCCTTTGGTAGCTACCTAAGTTCCTTGTGATCTGGGATAGTTGATCCAAAGCCGTTACATGGGTGGAGAGAAAAGTCTGTGGTGAAAGAAAATGAAAATGCTTTAATTGAAATATTTATGCAAATGCTAAGCTGAACATTAAGTATTTTCTCGTATGGATCAAGAGTATGTGGCATTGAAAGGTATGATGGAATATGATCTTACTTCATGCCCTTTGTCGTTTCTGTGATTTGTGAAAGGAAAAGGTGGATTGGCTTAAGGTTAAAGGCAAGGCTCTTATGGTTTTGTTTCTCAATTGTTAGCTCCGAATTACTTCATGTTTTTGGAAAAAAATGAATTGTTTTGTATAATTTGAATTGCCCCCTTGATTGGTAAAGCTAGCAATTCCTTTCTTATGTGCTCTTCCTTTCCTGTTGAGTTCCATTAGCTCGGTTATACTTGTGCTTGAGATTTTTGCTTGGGGACAAGCAAAAGGCTAAGTGTGGGGTGATTTGATAAGTGTGAAACCAGCATGGTTTTATTAGAGCTAAATTCTTAATTTATGCAACATTTTGGGTGCTTTCTCACACTTATCCTATGCGTTTCCTGATTCTTACTTTAGGCAAGAACTGATGCCAATTTATATGTTTAAAGCAGAAAATGATGGTGAAAATTCATAGTTCTCCTCACGAGCTTTCTAATGCCGCAAACGGGGAACGAATCGGAGCTAAAATGAAGAATCTGGACCCTGTTGAAGTTTGCGGAGAAAATTAGCACAGATATATAGAAGTCCGGACTTCACCTCCGACCCAGTCACCCGGACAGGCCGTCAGTGGGCCCGGATAAGGGTTATTAATATCTTTTAGTATTTACTGATAAGTCATAGTAGTTAGGATAGTTTTTATTGTAAGTTTGAATATCTTTTATTATTAGTTTGAATAGGATTAGGATCTTAGCATTTATTAGGATAGATATTACACTTAGCATTTAGTGTTAGTTTGTATAACATTTAGTGTTAGTTTGAATAGGACTAGGATTTTGACTATTATGTTAGTATAAAAAAAGGTTGGGGGCTGTATCTAGAAGACATCCACTCATCCACAATTCACATTCACATCCCTTCCTATCATATTTTTCACGCCGCAAAGAAGACTCTCACAGAGGAAGCTTGGGCAAGAGAACTCCATCACCACCTTCATCTTCATCTTTCAACCTCCAGTCTTGCAAATTTCAGATCTGGACAGAAGAGTAGATTCAGGTGTTCTCTATTTCCTTTATATGAATTCTCAACTCTTTCCTTCTGTTATCTCTGCAAATGTCTGGCTAGGTAGGAATTACTCTGGGGGACGGTTGTTTGTAACTAGAGATGATTTAGTAACGTATTTTTGCAGTTACTATTCGAGATTTTATGGATTGTTTTGGATTAAAATATTCTTTGAACTTCTCAATTAATCTCATGAATTATTTGGGTTGTTTTACGAATCTTTTTACAAACTGATCGGTGAGTAATAAGAGGGTCAAATTAATTTAAAAAATCTGTGGAAAACTAAATTGGATAGATTATGTTTTCCTTCAGCTGCTAATAATTCTTTACGCCTAATCCACCTATATGTGTTTTGCTTGTTTCTGGATTAGAACTCGCATGTTCTGATAGGTGAGCTTTTCTGAAACTAGGATTTAGTGCAGAACAGAAATTTAAAGAATTAGCCAATCCAAATCTCGAGACAAACTGCAGAAATTGCTAAATCTATCTAGAAAAGAAACAACCTGAACCCAGAGTCCGCTCTTCCATATAAATTTCATCACCTTTTATTTAATTGGTATTTTATTCCTTTGCTTAGTTTCATTTTAATTTTTCTAAAACAACCAACAAAAACCCTCTTGATTTCCTGTTGCTTTTAGGATTAGACTTATTTTCTTTCGAGTCCCAAGGTTCGATTCCCGGTTGCTTTGCTATTACTATATTACTACGACCGGGATTTTTACAACCCGAAGGCGTTTGATTTATTAATTTCTAGGCTTAATTTCATAGTTTTTAGTAGGTCAAAAATCTTGTTTGCAAAATGGCGCCGTTGCCGGGGACTTGACTTTTGTCTAGTCCTTGACTTTGATTGTCATTTGTTTTGTTTTATTTCATTTTCTTGTTTTTATTTTATTCTAATTTATTTTTAGTTTATTTTGTCTTTACCAATTTCAATATTTTTGTCAATTTATTTCTTTTCTTGTTATAATTTATCTATAACTTTATTTTTGTGTTTTGTTTTTATTTATTTTATCTAACTAGTTTTGTTATAGTAGTTTTATTTAATTTCAGTTTTTTATAGTTTCTTAGTTTATATTGTTTTTTTTGTTTTTATTTTATTTTCAATATATTTTGAGTTTATTTCCTTAGTTATTTCGTTAATTTTGTTTTTATTGTTTTCTTGCTTTATTTAGTTCTAATTTCAATTCCTTTGTTTCTTTTTTTCTTAGCATGGTTATCAATTGTTTTTACTTTCTATTGTTAGCTTATTTCTTTTTTTATTTTATTTGATTTTTATTCTCATCTGTTTTATTCTTACTTTATTTTGTATTTTACTTTCTAACTATTGTTTGATAATGGCATCTGAGTTGGATAGGTTGTTGGCTGAATTGAGATCGGCTTATGGTTGTCCTCCGATTCCGCAGCCCTTCAAATATGGTACCGCCAGCTTGGAGGATATGCTAATAGAATTGAGATCAACTTATGGTACTCCCCCATTGTAACTCGAGCCCAATGTTGCCAAAGAGATGGGGTGGATTGAGGAGCAGTATGAGTATCTATCCTCTGATCTTTGTTGCTCACAGTGTGGAGGGGCTCACGAGTTCGAGGATTGTCCTGAGATAGAAGAGATGAGATGGATTGAGGAGCAATTTGAACGTGAATCATCCGATTCTCAGGATATTTATTGCTCATATTGTGGGGGGCCTCATGAGTTCGATGATTGCCTTAAGTTGCAGGAGCAAATGCGGTTAGAGGACCAATTAGAATATCTACAGCAACTCACCCTCAACAACAGTCTTCAATCGTTGACGGTGGTAACCTGCAGGAGTTGGAGAACAATTCAATGGAGCAATTTGTTGAAGTCTCCATTAGCCCTCCCTCCCCACCCTAGGTTCCACTTGAGCCTTCGCACCTCATGGACCTTCTTCCTCCACCTATCCACCAGCCAGCAGAGCTTCACCGAGCTAACGAGGATGTTTACATCTTAGGATTTGAGAAGGACGAGCCACTGCCATTGTGCCATTATCACATTTTCTTCAAGCCTCACCGCATCGATGAGGATATTTTTATTCTCAAGTTTGAGGAAGCAGAACCTCCACCGCTCCATCTTCGCCTGGAAGATCGTTACCATCACTCCCTCCTCAAAACCAGGTTTTGGAGTGGTTATTTTCCTATTCTATTTGTCATGGTAACATTTTGTTTTGATCCAGGTGGTTTGGTCCTGCTTGTTGTTCACTTCTTACTCACATTGACACTATGGTCAACATTTATTTTGATCCGGGATAACGAAGTGAAAGTCTAGCCAGAGACTCTAACTCCGGGCAGCTTGGTGGGAGGCAACCCACTAGTTTGTGTCTCTTTCATTTTCTTAGTTAGTTGTTTATTTTACTCTTTTCTTTTTTAGTTTGTGGTGTGTTGGCGGGTGCTATGCTTACTGCAAGAGCCTTGGCTCTTATTTTCTACTGATGGTTTTTCTGGTTCCACTTGAGTTCTTCTGGCTTTGCAGACAATATTATCAGCTCGTTTACTTCAGCGCTTAGCTGAACTCAAGTGTGGGGTTGGCCTTGCTACACACCCTGAGCGACTCTGGGGAGTATTCTTTCCTTTTCTTCTCTTAACAATTTTTCATGCTCCCCTCTGAATTGCTGTGTGCGATTTTGTTTCCCTGTTGGATTGCTTGCGCAATGTTAATTCTTCCTACGCAATGAGGAAATTGCTTCACTCTAAGTGTGGGGTGGGGTAAGCTCCTTCGCCGCTTGTTTTTTGTGCGTCTTTGAGCTCTTTTCTCTTGCATTTGTTAAAATTAAGCTATTGGTTGCTTAACTTGGAAGGAAGCCATAGAGGAAGTTTAGTTGGTTAGCTGATCTTAGGGTGCAAAATTTTGAGATTCATCTTGTTTTTAATTGCTAAATTGAAGTCTTTGTTCTGAAAATGCTGAAACAAATGAGAATATTCTCCATCTGAACCATGCTTTTAGCTTTGAGCCTTGGCATGAACTGGTTTGAAATGGTTGGAAAAGAACAAGGCAAGGTACTCCGCTGATCCTAGGCATGCTAATTCAAATTCTGATCCAAAATCACGCCTCGTCCACTTGGTTATTAAGTCCTTTGGGTGCTTCACACTAGCTACCTAAGTTCCTTGTGATCTGGGATAGTTGACCAAAGCCGTTACATGGGTGGAGAGAAAAGTCTGTGGTGAAAGAAAATGAAAATGCTTTAATTGAAATATTTATGCAAATGCTAAGCTGAACATAAAGTATTTTCTCGTATGGATCAAGAGTATGTGGCATTGAAAGGTATGATGGAATATGATCTTACTTCATGCCCCTTGTCGTTTCTGTGGTTTGTGAAAGGAAAAGGTGGATTGGCTTAAGGTTAAAGGCAAGGCTCTTATGGTTTTGTTTCTCAATTGTTAGCTCCGAATGACTTCATGTTTTTGGAAAAAAATGAATTGTTTTGAATAATTAGAATTGCCCCCTTGATTGGTAAAGCTAGCAATTCCTTTCTTATGTGCTCTTCCTTTCCTGTTGAGTTCCATTAGCTCGGTTATACTTGTGCTTGAGATTTTTGCTTGGGGACAAGCAAAAGGCTAAGTGTGGGGTGATTTGATAAGTGTGAAACCAGCATGGTTTTATTAGTGCTAAATTCTTAATTTATGCAACATTTTGGGTGCTTTCTCACACTTATCCTATGTGTTTCCTGATTCTTACTTTAGGCAAGAACTGATGCCAATTTATATGTTTAAAGCAGAAAATGATGGTGAAAATTCATAGTTCTCCTCACGAGCTTTCCAATGCCGCAAACGGGGAACGAATCGGAGCTAAAACGAAGAATCTGGACCCTGTTGAAGTTTGCGGAGAAAATTAGCACAGATATATATAGAAGTCCGGACTTCACGTCCGACCCAGTCACCCGGACAGGCCGTCAGTGGGCCCGGATAGGGTTATTAATATCTTTTAGTATTTATGATAAGTCATAGTAGTTAGGATAGTTTTTATTGTAAGTTTGAATATCTTTTATTATTAGTTTGAATAGGATTAGGATCTTAGCATTTATTAGGATAGATATTACGCTTAGCATTTAGTGTTAGTTTGATAACATTTAGTGTTAGTTTGAATAGGACTAGGATTTTGACTATGTTAGTATAAAAAAAGGTTGGGGGTGTATCCAGAAGACATCCCTTCCTATCATATTTTTCATATTTCACGCCGCAAAGAAGACTCTCACAGAGGAAGCTTGGGCAAGAGAACTCCATCACCACCTTCATCTTCATCTTTCAACCTCCAGTCTTGCAAATTTCAGATCTGGACAGAAGAGTAGATTCGGGTGTTCTCTATTTCCTTTATATGAATTCTCAACTCTTTCCTTTGTTATCTCTGCAAATATGTCTGGCTAGGTAGGAATTACTCTGGGGGACGGTTGTTTGTAACTAGAGATGATTTAGTAACGTATTTTTGCAGTTACTATTCGAGATTTTATGGATTGTTTTGGATTAAAATATTCTTTGAACTTCTCAATTAATCTCAGAATTATTTGGGTTGTTTTACGAATCTTTTTACAAACTGATTGGTGAGTAATAAGAGGGTCAAATTAATCTAAAAAATCTGTGGAAAACTAAATTGGATAGATTATGTTTTCCTTCAGCTGCTAATAATTCTTTACGCCTAATCCACCTATATGTGTTTTGCTTGTTTCTGGATTAGAACTCGCATGTTCTGATAGGTGAGCTTTTATGAAACTAGGATTTAGTGCAGAAAAGAAATTTAAAGAATTAGCCAATCCAAATCTCGAGACAAACTGCAGAAATTGCTAAATCTATCTAGAAAAGAAACAACCTGACCCAGAGTCCGCTCTTCCATATAAATTTCATCACTTTTATTTAATTGGTATTTTATTCCTTTGCTTAGTTTTATTTTAATTTTTCTAAAACAACCAACAAAATCCCTCTTGATTTCCTGTTGCTTTTAGGATTAGACTTATTTTCTTTCGAGTCCCACGGTTCGATTCCCGGTTGCTTTGCTATTCCTATATTACTACGACCGGGATTTTCAACCCGAAGGCGTTTGATTTATTAATTTCTAGGATTAATTTCATAGTTTTTAGTAGGTCAAAAATCTTGTTTGCAAAATGGCGCCGTTGCCGGGGACTTGACTTTTGTCTAGTCCTTGACTTTGGTTGTCATTTGTTTTGTTTTATTTCATTTTCTTGTTTTTTATTTATTCTAATTTATTTTTAGTTTATTTTGTCTTTACAATTTCAATATTTTTGTCAATTTATTTCTTTTCTTGTTATAATTTATCTATAACTTTATTTTTGTATTTTGTTTTTATTTATTTTATCTATCTAGTTTTGTTTTGTTTTATTTCATTTTCTTGTTTTTTATTTTATTCTAATTTATTTTTAGTTTATTTTGTCTTTAGCAATTTCAATATTTTTGTCAATTTATTTCTTTTCTTGTTATAATTTATCTATAACTTTATTTTTGTATTTTGTTTTTATTTATTTTATCTATCTAGTTTTGTTATAGTAGTTTTATTTAATTTCAGTTTTTTATAGTTTCTTTGTTTTCGTTTTATTTTTATTTTTGTTTTCTATTCTATTCTTAGTTTATATTGTTTTTTCTTGTTTTTATTTTATTTTCAATATATTTTGAGTTTATTTGCTTAGTTATTTCGTTAATTTTTGTTTTTATAGTTTTCTTGCTTTATTTAGTTCTAATTTCAATTCCTTTGTTTCTTTTTTTCTTAACATGGTTATTAATTGTTTTTACTTTCTATTGTTAGCTTATTTCTTTTTTTATTTTATTTGATTTTTATTCTCATTTGTTTTATTCTTACTTTATTTTGTATTTTACTTTCTAACTATTGTTTGATAATGGCATCTGAGTAGGATAGGTTGTTGGCTGAATTGAGATCGGCTTATGGTTGTCCTCCGATTCCGCAGCCCTTCATATATGGTACCGCCAGCTTGGAGGATATGCTAATAGAATTGAGATCAACTTATGGTACTCCCCCATTGCAACTCGAGCCCAATGTTGCCAAAGAGATGGGGTGGATTGAGGAGCAGTATGAGTATCTATCCTCTGATCTTTGTTGCTCACAGTGTGGAGGGGCTCACGAGTTCGAGGATTGTCCTGAGATAGAAGAGATGAGACGGATTGAGGAGCAATTTGAACGTGAATCATCCTATTCTCAGGATATTTATTGCTCATATTGTGGGGGGCCTCATGAGTTCGATGATTGCCTTAAGTTGCAGGAGCAAATGCGGTTAGAGGACCAATTAGAATATCTGCAGCAACTCGCTCCTCAACAACAGTCTTCAATCGTTGACGGTGGTAACCTGCAGGAGTTGGAGAACAATTCAATGGAGCAATTTGTTGAAGTCTCCATTAGCCCTCCCTCCCCACCCTTGGTTCCACTTGAGCCTTCGCACCTCATGGACCTTCTTCCTCCACCTATCCACCAGCCAGCAGAGCTTCACCGAGCTAACGAGGATGTTTACATCTTAGGATTTGAGAAGGACGAGCCACTGCCATTGTGCCATTATCACATTTTCTTCAAGCCTCACCGCATCGATGAGGATATTTTTATTCTCAAGTTTGAGGAAGCAGAACCTCCACCGCTCCATCTTCGCCTGGAAGATCGTTACCATCACTCCCTCCTCAAAGACCAGGTTTTATGGAGTGGTTATTTTCCTATTCTATTTGTCATGGTAACATTTTGTTTTGATCCAGGTGGTTTGGTCCTGCTTGTTGTTCACTTCTTACTCACATTGACACTATGGTCAACATTTATTTTTGATCCGGGATAACGAAGTGAAAGTCTAGCCAGAGACTCTAACTCCGGGCAGCTTGGTGGGAGGCAACCCACTAGTTTGTGTCTCTTTTCATTTTCTTAGTTAGTTGTTTATTTTACTCTTTTCTTTTTTAGTTTGTGGTGTGTTGGCGGGTGCTATGCTTACTGCAAGAGCCTTGGCTCTTATTTTTCTACTGATGGTTTTTTCTGGTTCCACTTGAGTTCTTCTGGCTTTGCAGACAATATTATCAGCTCGTTTACTTCAGCGCTTAGCTGAACTCAAGTGTGGGGTTGGCCTTGCTACACACCCTGAGCGGACTCTGGGGAGTATTCTTTCCTTTTCTTCTTTTAACAATTTTTCATGCTCCCCTCTGAATTGTTGTGTGCGATTTTGTTTCCCTGTTGGATTGCTTGCGCAATGTTAATTCTTCCTACGCAATGAGGAAAAGATTACAGCCAGGATTCGGATCCAACCTCTTGTGTTTCCTTATCCTCACGCGTGGCCGAAACTATATTGGACTTCTACTCATTCCATTTTACTCATTACTCAAGTTAGGAGTTAGAATGTTAGGAATTAGTAGAAGTCAGTACTTCATTCCCATACATACATACAATACACAAGTACACAATACTTACACATACTTCTCATTTCCATTCATTCATTTTATGAATTAGACAAACTAATTGTTCAAGGAGATACAACAAGAACAAGTAGTTCAAACACAATCAAGTGCAATATAAATCTGATTCGTGCATTTACCTTATTGGTGATCACATAAGCACACAAATCGGGGTAACCTGGTTAGGATACAGGGCATGAAGAAATCATACCGTTCACCGTTGTATCCGCACTACCGGCTCCTTCGAGGATCAACTATTGGATTCCTATACATACATGAAGTAGTATGATCAATGGTCTATTATTGATCTAACTTACTCCTTCATTGATATTCTCAATGTATACTTACTACTCCTTTACATTCATACTTGGTTATAAAACCATTCTTTTCCTTATTACTTCTTAAGCTTGCTTCCTTACTCATTTACTTACTTTCTTACAATTACTACTTCATTAATGGTGTGTTACTACATATATATGCATACGTGTATATAGGCATATATACATGTATATATGATTACTATAATCATAAATGTAAAACAATTTTTTTTTTTGACTCGACTGGACTTGCGACCGACCTTGCAAGTCCGGTCCATTCCAGTAGGTTACATCGTGTGAAAATTCCAGGGCCGACCGACCTTGCAAGTCCGGTCCCAAGGTCGGTCCATTCCAGTAAGTTTCGTATTTAAAATTTTAGCCCGACCGACCTTGCACGTCCGGTCGCAAGGTCGGTCCATTCCAGTAGCTTGCATTACGGGAATTTTTCTGGCCGACCGAGCTTGCAAGTCCGGTCGCAAGTTCGGTCCATTCCAGAAGGTTTCTGACGGGAGAAATTTCTGGTCCGACCGAACTTGCAAGTCCGGTCGCAAGGTCGGTCGACTCCAGAAGGTTTCCCGTCTTGTAAATCTGGGCTCGACCGACCTTGCAAGTTCGGTCCTAAGGTCGGTCCGGCCCTACTTCAGTTTTAAAATCTGTTTTTGGGTGTTTTCTTTACCCATTGTTTCCCCAATCTTAACCAACACTTTTCTACATGTTTACCACTCATTTAGATGTTCTAAATCACCTTAGTTCATACACCAAACTTGCTACTCAATCCTTACATTCACTTACACATTTTCCCTCACTTCTTCTCAACACTTATACTAGTTCCCTTTTCACCAATGCTACAGATTTTGCTCTTTCCTCAAATGCTACAGATTTTCAACCTAACCTTTATCATTCAATACTCTTACTACCAATACCACTACTAATATCCTCATTACATTACCTTCCACTCAATCCTTCCCATTATCTAGCTCCTTTCAAAATCTGTTACAAAGTGGTTTACTTCACACTTTAGGCTCTCCAAGCACACCTAGTTTCTCCTAGTTCCTCTAATGCATTATACTACTTCTTGCTACAGATTTTACACTTTCACATACTCATACTACAAGTACCAATCCATAGTTACTAAATATCTCCACTAACTTCAATACACACCTTGGTTCTCCCATTCACCAAGTCATCCATAATTGTACATATTCCTACTAAAATTTTGTCATAGCTCATCTACTTTTCTTACTTAGCCACACATACACCTTCTTACCAAATTCATGCCTATTCTAGCCACACCCATACAAGGGTCCTACCAGCAATCAATACAATACCAATTCATCAGTACTTCCTCAATCCACAATATTAATACACATACACATTACATTTGGCTCCAAAGCCTACAATTCAAATACTTGCTCCTAAATACTTGAACTTCACAATCCTTAATACTAATACAAGGTTTTGGGTTCTTTAAATATTCTACCCATTCCCATTACTCTAATGCAATAGAATTTAACATTAGGAAAGAGCTCTTACCTTGAGCTTATACTCCCTTCTTTCTTTCACCTTTTCCTCCTTCTTCCTTTCTTGCCTCAAAATCGGCTACATGGGGAATGGAGTTGCCAAACTCCATTCCCATCACCCAATGTACACAAAATAAGTGCAATTAAAATGCTAACCCTTAAATTAACACTAATTCATTGGAGTGTTTAGAATACAAATTCTAGGGTTTACCTTTGGAGTGTTTTAGGAGGGGTTTTAGCCCTTAGTTCAAGAAGGTGATTCCACCACCATTGCAAGGATTACAATGAGAGAGAGAGAGAACAAGGCATTACAAGGGTAAAAATCGGCTACCAAAGGAGATGAAGAAAACTTAAGGTTTTCATGGAGATTTTTACCTTGTTGGAAAGAGGAGACTCCAAGCTCCATAATGGTGTGCTTTTCTCTTTGAATGGGGTATACCCACGAAAATGAACTTCCTCATTTTGAAATTCCGAAAAGAGGGAAGTGTAGAGGAGAGTGAGGGGAGTTCAAATATGTAGTTATTTTTGTGGTTGGAGCTCAAATGGAGGTAGAGCAAGGAGGAGAAGATGAGGTTGCCATTGGAGCTCTTGTGGAGCTTTCAAAATCGCAGCCCAAGGGAGGAGGAAGAGGGAGAGTACGGTGGGGAGAAGGAAGGAAAGAGAGGGGTGAGTGAGATGAGAGAGTGAGGTGAGAGAAAAGGGTAAGTACCCCTTTTACTTTATCACTTTTAGCTTTTTGCTCTCTTATTTAATTAGCTAGTTACATGTGTGTGTGAGGGAGTTATTTGACTGATAAAAACCGGCCTCCACTGTTATACTAGCTGGAGCGTTTTTCGTCTTTTACAGAAAACGCTCGTTATTTTACCCGGTTTAGGTACTATTCACTAACCGGGCCCGTTTTCCGGGATTTCCTCGTTTCTTTATTTTTATTGGTTATTAAGCTTCCATAAATGCTTAATAACTATTATTTAATGATTCATAATTTTTACGGGTCTGTTTGACCACTTAAAGTCACGTTTTCGAGTTTCCTCGAAAAACGTGCGCTAAAGCTCTTTTAGCGTTTTAATACATTTCTTGGATCCGTTTTCTTCGGGAATCATTCCCAAACATTATTTAGGTCTTATTAAACCTTTAGAATCCATATAATACGCTAACCGAGGTCTCATACCTCCTATGGTTATTTAACGCTTATTTAGCGTTTTTCGCTTTTTAAGCGTTTCTTTATTTCTTTCGGATTTATTTTCCCTTACCAATACTTCTTAATCATTATTAGACTCTTAAATACCTATTCGGATAATTTAATCGCCATATATAAGGTCGGGGTATTTCAATCTACCCCCCTTAAGAACTTTGTCCTCAAAGTTGTTCGAGGTTTTGGGATTACTATACTTACTCCTTTATACTTGTCTAGTGCCAACGTCATACATCCTTCCTCCTTACGATTCCCAGATCCATCCCTCAAGGTTCCTACATACCATACTATACCAATCTACAATAGTTACTCCAATCCGCACTACTACTAACTATCCGGTTCCTCATTACCAAGCTCATACATACATACAGTGCAAAGCTATCCCCCAAAGCAATGCAATACACATACAATCCCTCAGGCACCAAGGTCATCTAGACACAGGACTCCTCTATGTCCCGCTGCCCTTGGAATAATACAACATACTACCTTACTATCTTCTTCGGTACACCCTTCTAGCAGATCCTCATTCTCCATACTAAAGGAAATTCTTTCACTACTACCAATTAAAATTTTCTAAAACACACAACTTCAAATTCCAATTTATATTCATTACTTCTATCCTATGTGATTCTTGTGACCACTTAAGGGGAGCTTCAAGAATCGTTCAACCCTGATGTGATCAGCATCAGTGTTGAACTATCTTTCCACCCCAATTTGTGTTCGGTTTCCCTCGATCTGATCAGGATCAAGTTCGACTTCCCACATCAGTTTCAAGCAAACAGATAATTCAATCATCTTCATTTTCTACCTTTTTACTCTTCCTAGTCATAATTACAATTTCATACAACTCCAAAGGATGGAATCCAGTCCATCAACCATTCTCAATCTACTTCCCAAATACTTTCCTCGGAATTCGATGCCTAAGTGCTCATTTCATTACCCTTCTCCACTTTCTTCCGTTGCCCTCTATTATCTCTACTATTCGGACTAGGGAATACCGTACTCATGAAATTCAGCTGTCCTCAATTTACTTCCAATAACGTACTTACGAATACACCACTCGTGGGTTACATTCCTCTACTACTCATAGTCAATTCGTACTACTTCTTTAAGAATACAATACTTGTGGAGCTCCGTCCACTACTCATTCTCGATTGTATCAAGACAATCACCTAGGGAGTTCAATTTCCTCTAGGTTCTACATCGGTTTTATACCGACTCTTGCATTGTAGTGCCATGTCTAACTTCAAATAGACACCCACTACAGGGATTATCATTTCCCCAAGAGTTACTCTACTCCTCTTTACTAATACTTTTACACTGGGGTTACAAGATGGGTATATTCAACCTATGGTATTCGCATCTCTCGTGATTAATTACCACAGTTACCATATGAATGAATACGTATGTTTATTTAACATAAGTACCAATCATTAAATAAATTCTCATTTGTGCTATGCACATTACAGTTTCTGTGTTTTGTTCATGAAACTTACATTAAGCGGTTTTCGCTCTACCCCCCTTAAAAGGGATTACGCCCACGTAATCTACCATATGTTACTATTAAACATTGGTTTACTCGATTTGGGCAATCTGAAGCGTTTAGCTTCATTACGATATACTATACAATATGCTCTGGTCAAAGGGTCTTAACCATACCAATGGTTTAGTCCTTGCACCGAGGACTCCTATATGAGTTTATTTAACTCATAATTAATTCTGTTCTAGCCTATTAGGCTTCAAGGCATTAATAGCCATTCTTTCATACTTGCTAGGTGTATTACATTTCCTAGCTAGGGCCCACTAGCTTCTGCTGCGCGACCCTGATAACTTGGGTTACTCACCCTTCATGTTATCCTTAATGTGCTATACATCACCTTTTTATCCCTCTATTGTGGAAATAAGGTTTACTAACAGTGTGGTATTCTTTTACCGCTGCTTGAACTCAATGAGTTTTAGATTGTAACCAGCTCTCTGGTAATCTATTATACATATTATTCGTACTCCCACGATTATTCACTAAGTTCCTCCGACTTGTTGTCGGGCGAGGTTAAGTCACTACCTAGTTGCAGTGCTTCCTCTGTTGCCACTAGCTTCTGAATAATACCAGTTCTTCTGGTTCAGTACAAGTGTTCTTTGCTTGTATGACCTTGCATTCTCAATGCGTCGGTCCGAGTGACTTTCTTCAGTCTTCTTTCACCTTTTATTCCAATGGAATTCACATCTTGTGATTGTTAGTGTGCTTACACTTTTCGTGCTT
The DNA here is from genome assembly GCA_023374045.1 of Limonium bicolor. NCBI lineage: Eukaryota > Viridiplantae > Streptophyta > Magnoliopsida > Caryophyllales > Plumbaginaceae > Limonium > Limonium bicolor. The sequence goes on along the minus strand of CM041780.1, from coordinate 66,124,902 downwards.
CTTTGGCCTTAGGCCGCACGGTTTGTTGCTAAGCTTGCTTGACTGGCTTATGCCATGTTGTTGGTGAAAGAAGGGTTTACTACGGTTTACATTTCCATATTCCTAGCTATCGCATTAGATCATTACTGCGCGAGTGCAATACCAAAACACTCAGTCATACAGAGTGCAGAGGCGTAAACGCTTGGCAGTGAATTACTTATGTGATAGGGATGAATATTTCTGCTTGTCATCTCATGCTTATACTTCGTGTCCTTGCTTAACTACTTCCTCATAGCGGTCGCTTATTGCGCACCGTATTCTCACTCATTATACAACATCGTTCTACCGATTTCGTTACTGTGGTAGTTTGTCTTTACTCATTGCCATTGTCATTGGCACCATTTCCTTATGGTGTGAATACACTAGGAGGTTCCTAGTTCACGTATATGACGGTCGTCGTAGCATACCGCAATACCATTATCTTCCCCTTGTGGGGATGTTTTATTTCAGTTTAGGTTTCATGTGTAGGTTAGCTTACCTCGCATTACTTCCTCATTCACGATATAGTTTGCCAAATAACTTGGTTGACCAAGGATGAAGTGGTTTATCGGGTTACAAGCTCTCTTGAGCGCCGGTCATTCATGGTGTGCAATGTGCACACTCATTGATTGTTTTTGACAATTACTGTCTCCATGGTGCTGAGCATTGACCATAGGCTCTAGCTATGCGGTTTTACTTTTGCATGTACATTACCGGGACATCCCCAAAACTTCAAGGGTTTTCTGGTCCCGTTCTCCAATTAAAGAGTATTCTATCACAGGTAGGTGAAAGTTCCCGTTGAGGGGTGTGTTTCCACTCATAGGTCTCGTGATAGGGTTTACCATGTAAGTATTTATACCATGGTTCACCACATGATTGGGTGCATAAGGAGTATACTTACTCCTTCGAGTTTCGATTCTCTAAAGGGATGTGCTTCTACAGTTCACAGCCTCTTGTAGGCGTAGTGGTTTGGAAATCTCATTTCCTTATTCGTTGTCTCTTGGCAATATTTATGCACGAGTTTTGTTGTTATAGTGGATGGAAGCCTTTCCTAAGGGTTCACATCTTCACCACATTGGTGGTCTTTGGTTAACGAGAGATACCTTTCCTCGAGTTTCTTATAGTGTCCAAGCGTGGACTAGGGCATTGTTGGCGCTATTACCATTCCTGTGCCCCTGTGCTACCATTGTTACAGAAGGTATGAAGGTAGTTAAAAGCTTGTCAGCTGTATACTAGGCTGATGCTCTAGTGACAGTGACACTGAGTTGACCATTACTCCAAGCCACTCAGGATGTTGGGTTAAAACTGATGGTCCAGTTGTTGATTTCTTGTCGTATGAGACAATATCTCTTGCAAGTCTTATTATCCACTGGTGTGGTTTTGCAACCATTTCAGTTTACACAACGTATTTGGTTTGTGGCCATTAAGCCTTATTGCTGCAAGCTATGCTCTTTGCAAGCTGCTTACACATGTTTCTACTCCATGTATACCCCGTAGGTTGGAGGTATTACTAGGCTCCATGGTAAGTCGTGACATCACGCTTCCGTTCATAGGAGACCCTTTAGGCAAGCTGATGCTAATTTAGGGTATTTCCTGTTAAGTGAAATCCCTTCGGTGTTCTAACCGAATATTTGTTCTAGCTTCCGTGCTCTTATCAAGACACTTGTTCGACTGCTGTTATCTCAGACACCCTTCAAGGATTGCTCCTGGGTGCCGTTGGATCACGCCGTTACATCCGGCTGATGTTTATGACATGTGTTGTCCTATATACCGTCTTATGGTGTTGTATTAAGCTATTCCCTTTAGGTTTATAACGTCTCCCGTCGTTGGGTAGACTGTTTATACTTGCTCCTAGCGCTTGAGACTAGGTTTAATATTCCCTTCAATGATGGATTTTACTTCATGGTAATCTCGTGATTGCTCTTGGGAGTTCTATCCCATTTGTCGAGCATTATAGTGCTCATGTTTAGGCAGTGGCCTTACTGTGTTAGGCTGGGTATACTTTCCAGCTGTCATATATTTGCTTGATGTCTTTGAGACATATCCATTGTCCATACCGACTAGTCTGTGCTCTCTGCACTTCCTAGTCCTTACTCCTTATCTTCAGATGGATTCTCTGAGTTCCTTTATGCTTAATTGTCTGAGGTGTCCAGTTGTTCTGGTTTGAACTTACTGATGGTCCGTAGAACGGAGTCGACTACTTCCCGTGTTTCGTACACTACATGTATACATACGTGGGGTACCATGTTGATACGTTACCACTTACCCAACTATATGTCAGGCCCGCAAGCTCCTTCGGAGTGCAGTTGTCCCACATCCCGTAATCGGGTACACTCGTAGTGTTCGTCACACGCCTAGGTGAAGTATTCTATTGTCAACTCCTCTTGTATCATTCCATGATACTCACCGTAATTCTGCTGATTTGGTTTTAAAATCCAAGGTTTTTAAAAGAAGTTGTGGTTTGGAAAGAAGAATTCGGGTTTGAAAACAATGGTTCAGTGTTAACAGAAATCTCCCATGGCACAGCCATGCTTGAGGTCTTGACCAAGTCTAGCTTCATGCTGACTGGTATGAGGTTAAAGTAATGGTCAGGCCGTCGGGCCTTTCCAAGGTTCCATACTCCTAGTTGTTAGGATATGTGATCCTGTAGTTGCTTCTTGTAGCCACGGTACATTACTATGTACCTGTGGTGTGTTAGAGTTCCTTTACATATTTCTGTCCTTACTGCACTTGCCGTGGCAAGTGCGTGGTACTGGTGGTTTTTGGGTAATTCTATGCCGATCACGGTATGGTTTCCATTAGTATTTGATAGTCTTGTTGACTCTTCCCTTGATCTTATTGATCGTTGATTGGGATACTCGATCTTTTAGGTAGCTTCTTGGTGGTCTAGACATGGCCGTCGTAGGTCTGGGTACTTCTCCAATCCTTGGAGATTCCCGCTTTATTTGGTTTAGTGTTGTTCCTTGTGGCTCGTTCCCACACACTCGTGGTGGTTACTGAGCCTACCTTGTTTAGGCTCTACCCTCGTAGTCCTATCGGATTATACCCTATGGTTATTCTTTTAGTTGTCTGTGCTATATAGGCCAGGTATTGTAACCTTAATGGCGTTGTAGCTTTGGAGTTAACCGCTTCTGACTATGTCCTTAGTCAGCTAGCATACCGTTGGTGGTATTATTCAAGTATTACTATCCCGTAGACTTGTGTCTTGGGTTTTGTTATTGTACTTTTTCCCGTTCCTTTGCACGCTTAGTGCTGCTTTTCCTGCTGCTGGTTGACTAGCTAGGTTTCGCGACTGCTAAGCACGTCGCCCCATGCTATTGCAAGTTGTAGCCTCATCGTAGTTGGAGTGCTCGTTCAACCGCTATTGAGTGCGGGTGTTATTGTTCAGCCGGGGTTCCACCTCCGGGACTTCCAATTCTTGGAATCTACCATACGTCGGTTCTTGTTTACTGTGTGATTGCTCCACAACTGCCAGACCGGGTTTTCCCCGAGTATGAGAAGGCTTTTCTTCTCTCTGGCGTCCTTTCCCAAGTTACACAATGGGGTTTGCGGTGGGCGGGACTGGTGTTGTAGGTCTCCGGTACTCACCGGGAGTTCCTAACTAGCATCTCTCTAGTGCTATCACTCAGCCCATAGCCCTAAGCTTCTAATTCCTAACTCGGTATTTCCTAAGCTCGGTACTTCCAGTCATCAGAGCGATACTTCGCTCTGATACCACTTTTTGTAACAACCCTACCGCTAATACCGTCATTACCGTCCAATCTCCTTATACATTCGTACTCACGCAGCGGATACATTCATACTCAACGGCGGGTGGTACAATGCCGTTAGTCACCCACGTGACTAACAAGGCTACTAATACATACAGCATCGGTCTGATGGACCGGAATATCCGAGTACTACTCAATACAATACATACTCTCATTACATGCTGAGTACTACCATACTCCATTCGATACAATACTCCATTCAATACAATACTCCATTCAATACCATACTCCATTCGATACAATACTCCACAATTCCGTACAAGATAATACACTACGCATACCGAGTTTACTAGGTTCCAAAATCAGTACAGTACTTCTCCCAAATTCATACACACTCACTAGGAGTCAATCAGCTACCCATTCCTCACAAACTAGGTATTTCAAATTACAAGGCGTGCCTCCGGTCTCTTACCTTGACCGTATCCGCTCCGGGTACCTGCACACTAAAAACGTTCCCCCGAGGGGGTCAGCTTTCGCTGAATATGATAACCGCATACCCCGCGTACTAGCGAGGGTACGCCGACCATTTGGTCGAATACATGCAATTCATTTGCAATACATACATACATTCATACATACATACATGCTTTCATTCACGATATTACAATACTACACAAGATATACATACATACGTACAGTACCATACATGCTTGGAAGACAATACAAGTCAACCAATACTTACTTACCATCTTCCAGAATGCACATACACAATACATACCCATTACATATCCAATACGCGATACGGAGATACACTTCTCCAATACATACAAAGGTCCAGTTAGCTTCATTACACACCCGGGTTAATCGGGTGTTCGATACTCTTTTACTTCCGGTCAATGACTTACAATAGTCAAGACCGATACACATACAATACTTACTTCTTACATACTTTACTTCCAGTTAAGTCGGTATGACCTCCGGGCAGGGATTACTACATCCCACCACCGGGCTTTAGGGTGGCCCACTAATCCAGGATGCTACCCATTCAAGGGAATTGGTCCAAGGGAAAGATTATAGCCAGGATTCGGATCCAACCTCTTGTGTTTCCTTATCCTCACGCGTGGCCGAAACTATATCGGACTTCTACTCATTCCATTTACTCATTACTCAAGTTAGGAGTTAGAATGTTAGGAATTAGTAGAAGTCAATACTTCATTTCCATACATACATACAATACTCAAGTACACAATACTTACACATACTTCTCAATTCCATTCATTCATTTCATGAATTATACAAACTAATTGTTCAAAGAAATACAACAAGACCAGATAGTTCAAACACAATTAAGTGCATTATAAATCCGATTCGTGCATTTATCTTATTGGTGATCACATAAGCACACAAATCGGGGTAACCAGGTTAGGATACAGGGCATGAAGAAATCATACCGTTCACCGTTGTATCCGCACTACCGGCTCCTTCGAGGATCAACTATTGGATTCCTATACATACATGAAGTAGTATGATCAATGGTCTATTATTGATCTAACTTACTCCTTCATTGATATTCTCAATGTTTACTTACTACTCCTTTACATTCATACTTGGTTATAAAACCATTCTTTTCCTTATTACTTCTTAAGCTTGCTTCCTTACTCATTTACTTACTTTCTTACCATTACTACTTCATTAATGGTGTGTTACTACATATATATGCATATGTGTATATAGGCATATATACATGTATATATGATTACTATAATCATATAATTAAAACAATTTTTTTTTTGACTCGACCGGACTTGCGACCGACCTTGCAAGTCCGGTCCATTCCAGTAGGTTACATCGTGTGAAAATTCCAGGGCCGACCGACCTTGCAAGTCCGGTCCCAAGGTCGGTCCATTCCAGTAAGTTTCGTATTTGAAAATTTTAGCCCGACCGACCTTGCAAGTCCGGTCGCAAGGTCGGTCCATTCCAGTAGCTTGCATTACGGGAATTTTTCTGGCCGACCGAACTTGCAAGTCCGGTCGCAAGTTCGGTCCATTCCAGAAGGTTTCTGACGGGAGAAATTTCTGGTCCGACCGAACTTGCAAGTCCGGTCGCAAGGTCGGTCGACTCCAGAAGGTTTCCCGTCTTGTAAATCTGGGCTCGACCGACCTTGCAAGTTCGGTCCTAAGGTCGGTCCGGCCCAGTACTTCAGTTTTAAAATCTGTTTTTGGGTGTTTTCTTTACCCATTGTTTCCCCAATCTTGACCAATACTTTCCTACATGTTTACCACTCATTTAGATGTTCTAAATCACCTTAGTTCATACACCAAACTTGCTACTCAATCCTTACATTCACTTACACATTTTCCCTCACTTCTTCTCAACACTTATACTAGTTCCCTTTTCACCAATGCTACAGATTTTGCTCTTTCCTCAAATGCTACAGATTTTCAACCTAACCTTTATCATTCAATACTCTTACTACCAATACCACTACTAATATCCTCATTACATTACCTTCCACTCAATCCTTCCCATTATCTAGCTCCTTTCAAAATCTGTTACAAAGTGGTTTACTTCACACTTTAGGCTCTCCAAGCACACCTAGTTTCTCCTAGTTCCTCCAATGCATTATACTACTTCTTGCTACAGATTTTACACTTTCACATACTCATACTACAAGTACCAATCCATAGTTACTAAATATCTCCACTAACTTCAATACACACCTTGGTTCTCCCATTCACCAAGTCATCCATAATTGTACATATTCCTACCAAAATTTTGCCATAGCTCATCTACTTTTCTTACTTAGCCACACATACACCTTCTTACCAAATTCATGCCTATTCTAGCCACACCCATACAAGGGTCCTACCAGCAATCAATACAATACCAATTCATCAGTACTTCCTCAATCCACAATATTAATACACATACACATTACATTTGGCTCCAAAGCCTACAATTCAAATACTTGCTCCTAAATACTTGAACTTCACAATCCTTAATACTAATACAAGGTTTTGGGTTCTTTAAATATTTTCATTCCCATTACTCTAATGCAATAGAATTTAACATTAGGAAAGAGCTCTTACCTTGAGCTTATACTCCCTTCTTTCTTTCACCTTTTTCCTCCTTCTTCCTTTCTTGCCTCAAAATCGGCTACATGGGGAATGGAGTTGCCAAACTCCATTCCCATCACCCAATGTACACAAAATAAGTGCAATTAAAATGCTAACCCTTAAATTAACACTAATTCATTGGAGTGTTTAGAATACAAATTCTAGGGTTTACCTTTGGAGTGTTTTAGGAGGGGTTTTAGCCCTTAGTTCAAGAAGGTGATTCCACCACCATTGCAAGGTTGATATTATGCTCAAAGAGAGAGAGAGAGAACAAGGCATTACACAAGGGTAAAAATCGGCTACCAAAGGAGATGAAGAAAACTTAAGGTTTTCATGGAGATTTTTACCTTGTTGGAAAGAGGAGACTCCAAGCTCCATAATGGTGTGCTTTTCTCTTTGAATGGGGTATACCCACGAAAATGAACTTCCTCATTTTGAAATTCCGAAAAGAGGGAAGTGTAGAGGAGAGTGAGGGGAGTTCAAATATGTAGTTATTTTTGTGGTTGGAGCTCAAATGGAGGTAGAGCAAGGAGGAGAAGATGAGGTTGCCATTGGAGCTCTTGTGGAGCTTTCAAAATCGCAGCCCAAGGGAGGAGGAAGAGGGAGAGTACGGTGGGGAGAAGGAAGGAAAGAGAGGGGTGAGTGAGATGAGAGAGTGAGGTGAGAGAAAAGGGTAAGTACCCCTTTTACTTTATCACTTTTAGCTTTTTGCTCTCTATTTAATTAGCTAGTTACATGTGTGTGTGAGGGAGTTATTTGACTGATAAAAACCGGCCTCCACTGTTATACTAGCTGGAGCGTTTTTCGTCTTTTACAGAAAACGCTCGTTATTTTACCCGGTTTAGGTACTATTCACTAACCGGGTCCGTTTTCCGGGATTTCCTTGTTTCTTTATTTTTATTGGTTATTAAGCTTCCATAAATGCTTAATAACTATTATTTAATGATTCATAATTTTTACGGGTCTGTTTGACCACTTAAAGTCACGTTTTCGGGTTTCCTCGAAAAACGTGCGCTAAAGCTCTTTTAGCGTTTTAATACATTTCTTGGATCCGTTTTCTTCGGGAATCGTTCCCAAACATTATTTAGGTCTTATTAAACCTTTAGAATCCATATAATACGCTAACCGAGGTCTCATACCTCCTATGGTTATTTAACGCTTATTTAGCGTTTTTCGCTTTTAAGCGTTTCTTTATTTCTTTCGGATTTATTTTCCCTTACCAATACTTCTTAATCATTATTAGACTCTTAAATACCTATTCGGATAATTTAATCGCCATATATAAGGTCGGGGTATTTCAAAGATCGTTACCATCACTCCCTCTTCAAACACCAGGTTTTGTGGAGTGGTTATTTTCCTATTCTATTTGTCATGGTAACATTTTGTTTTGATCCAGGTGGTTTGGTCCTGCTTGTTGTTCACTTCTTACTCACATTGACATTATGGTCAACATTTATTTTTGATCCGGGATAACGAAGTGAAAGTCTAGCCAGAGACTCTAACTCCGGGCAGCTTGGTGGGAGGCAACCCACTAGTTTGTGTCTCTTTTCATTTTCTTAGTTAGTTGTTTATTTTACTCTTTTCTTTTTTAGTTTGTGGTGTGTTGGCGGGTGCTATGCTTACTGCAAGATCCTTGGCTCTTATTTTTCTACTGATGGTTTTTTCTGGTTCCACTTGAGTTCTTCTGGCTTTGCAGACAATATTATCAGCTCGTTTACTTCAGCGCTTTGCTGAACTCAAGTGTGGGGTTGGCCTTGCTACACACCCTGAGCGGACTCTGGGGAGTATTCTTACCTTTTCTTCTCTTAACAATTTTTCATGCTCCCCTCTGAATTGCTGTGTGCGATTTTGTTTCCCTGTTGGATTGCTTGCGCAATGTTAATTCTTCCTACGCAATGAGGACATTGTTTCACTCTAAGTGTGGGGTGGGGTAAGCTCCTTCGCCGCTTGTTTTTTGTGCGTCTTTGAGCTCTTTTCTCTTGCATTTGTTAAAATTAAGCTATGGTTGCTCTACTTGGAAGGAAGCCATAGAGGAAGTTTAGTTGGTTAGCTGATCTTGGGGTGCAAAATTTTGAGATTCTTCTTGTTTTTAATTGCTAAATTGAAGTCTTTGTTCTGAAAATGCTGAAACAAATGAGAATTTCTCCATCTGAACCTTGCTTTTAGCTTTGAGCCTTGGCATGAACTGGTTTGAAATGGTTGGAAAAGAACAAGGCAAGGTACTCCACTGATCCTAGGCATGCTAATTCAAATTCTGATCCAAAATCACGCCTCGTCCACTTGGTTATTATGTCCTTTGGGGTGCTTCATCACCTAGCTACCTAAGTTCCTTGTGATCTGGGATAGTTGACCCAAAGCCGTTACATGGGTGGAGAGAAAAGTCTGTGGTGAAAGAAAATGAAAATGCTTTAATTGAATATTTATGCAAATGCTAAGCTGAACATAAAGTATTTTCTCGTATGGATCAAGAGTATGTGGCATTGAAAGGTATGATGGAATATGATCTTACTTCATGCCCCTTGTCGTTTCTGTGGTTTGTGAAATGAAAAGGTGGATTGGCTTAAGGTTAAAGGCAAGGTAGGAATTACTCTGGGGGATGGTTGTTTGTAACTAGAGATGATTTAGTAACGTATTTTTGCAGTTACTATTCGAGATTTTATGGATTGTTTTGGATTAAAATATTCTTTGAACTTCTTAATTAATCTCATGAATTATTTGGGTTGTTTTACGAATCTTTTTACAAACTGATAATAAGAGGGTCAAATTAATCTAAAAAATCTGTGGAAAACTAAATTGGATAGATTATGTTTTCCGTCAGCTGCTAATAATTCTTTACGCCTAATCCACCTATATGTGTTTTGCTTGTTTCTAGATTAGAACTCGCATGTTCTGATAGGTGAGCTTTTCTGAAACTAGGATTTAGTGCAGAAAAGAAATTTAAAGAATTAGCCAATCCAAATCTCGAGACAAACTGCAGAAATTGCTAAATCTATCTAGAAAAGAAACAACCTGAACCCAGAGTCCGCTCTTCCTTATAAATTTCATCACCTTTTATTTAATTGGTATTTTATTCCTTTGCTTAGTTTTATTTTAATTTTTCTAAAACAACCAACAAAAACCCTCTTGATTTCCTGTTGCTTTTAGGATTAGACTTATTTTCTTTCGAGTCCCACGGTTCGATTCCCGGTTGCTTTGCTATTCCTATATTACTACGACCGGGATTTTTGCAACCCGAAGGCGTTTGATTTATTAATTTCTAGGATTAATTTCATAGTTTTTAGTAGGTCAAAAATCTTGTTTGCAAAATGGCGCCGTTGCCGGGACTTGACTTTTGTCTAGTCCTTGACTTTGGTTGTCATTTGTTTTGTTTTATTTCATTTTCTTGTTTTTTATTTTATTCTAATTTATTTTTAGTTTATTTTGTCTTTAGCAATTTCAATATTTTTGTCAATTTATTTCTTTTCTTGTTATAATTTATCTATAACTTTATTTTTGTGTTTTGTTTTTATTTATTTTATCTATCTAGTTTTGTTATAGTAGTTTTATTTAATTTCAGTTTTTTATAGTTTCTTTGTTTTCGTTTTATTTTTATTTTTGTTTTCTATTCTATTCTTAGTTAATATTGTTTTTTTTGTTTTTATTTTATTTTCAATATATTTTGAGTTTATTTGTTTAGTTATTTCGTTAATTTTTGTTTCTGGGTTGCTATTCGCAGTACAAAATTACTAATCACCGCAGTACAAAATTTTTTTAATTCATACTGACGTTGTACACATGTAATGATGTCCTGTTGTAACTTTTGTTTTTTTTTAATAATTTCTTGAGCGTAAACAGTAAAAAACACTCTGATTGTTACAAAACATTATAACCCGTATTAATTGCGTCAATATGATTTTAATTGTGAATCCACGTAATTTGGACGACATCTTACGTTATGTTTGACTAAATTACAAACATTGGTACATATTCAGAATGACGTACTGAATTCATAGTTAAAAACGCCAATTTCGGGTGAAAAATGCTCTAATTGTAATAAAAGACGTTAAACCCTATTTAATCGCATTTAAACGTTATAATTGTGACTCCACATAAGTTAATGACATTTTTTGTTGTGTTTGACTAATTACAAACGTTGTTACACTTTCAGAACGTTGTATTGAAATCGCAGTTGAAAACGTCAATTTCGGGTAAAAAACGCTCGTACTATATATAGCCTAACCTTCCTTGGATTGTTCATTTCTCACTTCCTCACTCTCTCTCCTCTATCTCTCTTAAGGAAGAAGCTCTCTTCTGATTGCCGGAGCCGCCGCCGGAGCCGCCACCGAGCCGCCACCCGCCGCCGCCAACCACCGCCGGACCACCGCCGGAAAAATTTTCCGGTGAGTTTTTCGAATTTTTTTTTTTTTGCAACTTATAGATTTGGGTGTCCTGAGTATGAATTTGGTGTTAGTTTTTTGAAATTCAACATCATTTGAGCTAGATCTAGCATGAAAATTCGAAAATTTTCAAAAAAAAAATAAAAAAAACCAGGGGCGAGCACCACCGCTGCTCTAACCGGAGACGGGCGAGTACCGCCGCCGCTCGCCCCAGACCCTAGCGAGCACCACCAGTGCTCGAGTTCCCCACCTGCGAGGCGTGGTGCTACTCGCACCGTCTTCTGCGCGCGCCCGAAGCTGGAGCCGAGGACCGCTGCTGCTCGACTACGATGCACGCGAGGACCGGCGCTACTCGTCTTCGGCCATAGCGAGGAGCGGCTCTACTCGACATCGGCAATGGCGAGCACCGGTGCTACTCGAATCCGGCGACGGCGAGGAGTGGTGCTACTCGCACCAGTTTCATTTTTTTTTGAATTCTAATATTTTTAATGCTTTTTTAAATGTTTTAATTTGTTTATTTATGTATTATAATATTGTGAATGATTTTTAAATGTTTTATTTTGTTTTATTTGTATTATAATATTGTGAATGATTTTTAAATGTTTTATTTGTTATTTTTTTGAATTCTAACTAATATTGTGAATGATTTATAAATATTTGAATTTTTTTTTGAATTGTAATATTGTGAATGATATGATTATAAATGTTTGAATTTTTATGTTATGAATGAGGGATATAACTGTGTGATATTCGTATGCAGTGATGGATCGTCTGAAAAAAGCAGTGAGACATGTCACGAGGAGGAAGAATAAAGACCGGGGTGTGCAGCAGGCTATGACGGCCTCGTACCGTCGTCGTGCACATGCTCCTGGTGAAGGGCCGAGTAATCCTGCCCCCGCATGGAAGCAGCACGCCATTCATCTTTCCATCCGGGTCAATCTTCCAACGACCCGGCGTTTCAAGTACCAGCACCACCAATGGTAGCGGAGGATGACTCGGCGGTGTTCAATATACCGAGGAGACGCATGCCAGAGTTGTCATCATCCAGTAGTGCTTTTTTTGACAGATCACTGCACAGCTCTAGCTTCAATATCTCAGGGCAATCAAGCCACCAGACTGCTCCGTCAGGCGGTGGTAGTTCATCACGTCAACCACGCCCATCACCTGCCCGTGCTGTTGAGGACCATGTGATGACTGAGCGTTCGCCACATGCTTATGACGATGGTCGTGGTGCTGATGATGAGGACTCACCCGGCGTGGATGAGGAGCAGGATAAGGAAGATGATGAAGTCATGGATAAGGAGGATGACACTGACGAGGAAGCAGCGCTAGCGATGGTTCCAGTCATTCCTACCTCTTGGAAGTTGACAGAGGTGCCAGTTCCTGGCGGTCCACTACTCACTAGTGTTATCACTAGCTTCGGGGGTCATGTGGCGCTTGACTTATGGACCTCGGCTAAGGTATGTTCTCTATCTTCTCCTGTATTTGATCATTTAATTTCATACTACGTTTTGTAAGTGTTAAATATTGGTCATTATGTAGGATCGTGGGGTTTTGAGTTTCAAATCCCGTAGGGTGATGCTTACCTGCTGGCCAAAAGATCAAATTTCTAAACCAAGAACACGGAAGATGCTTGAGTATTCTGGTATAGAGCACCTACAGGATATTACGATGCCATACAACAATATGTCCCTGATCAGTGCTTTTGTGGAGAGGTGGCAGCCTGATACAAACTCATTCCATATGTCGTTTGGTGAGATGACGATTACCCTGCATGATGTGTGGATGATACTGCAAATCCCCATCGTCGGTCGTTCATTGACAACGAATTCATCCACCCCTGAGTTGAAGGATGTAATGGCTGATTGTCTTAATTTGGGGCAGATGTTGAGAGTATGACAGAGGCACTATGGAATACCGGTGCTGTATCAATTTCGAGCTTGTTGCAGCAATGTAGGGATGAAAATGAAGAGGCAATGAAGCAGCATGTGGTTGGTTGTATCATCTGATTGGTACCACCATATTAGCTGGAAAATCAAATGGTCGTCTGAGTCCACAGCTGTTCAGTTTAGTAGCTCCTGTGAAGAAAGGTACCAAGCTTCGTAAATATGCATGGGGAGCTGGTACTCTTGCATGGTTATATCGCCAGCTAGGGATAGCATCTCGTGCCGACTCCAGTGGGATAGGTGGTTCTATGACGTTACTTGAGGTATGTGTCCTAATGTGCATCTAGTATATGATAACTCACTGAGTATTAATAATTGGTACTGCTTAATCATTCTAGTGTTTTATATGCACAGTGCTGGATTTATGCGTACTTCCCTACATTAGACCAGCGATTAGCCCGGACTGGCGCGCTAATGATGATAGACCTTGGGCTCTAAGATGGGTGAGATCTACCTCTCAAGTGCAGGATCATCGTTCACTGCAAGGATATCGTGAGCATCTAGATGCTTTGACTGCTCTAAATGTAAGTGTTTGTAGTTGCTAACACATTGAACCATTATTATTTTTGTCTTTCGTTGTTGGTTACATTTTACTATTAATGTTCATTGTAGATTGATTGGTTGCTCTACGGTCGAGATAATGTTAATGTTCATGGAGGCCGTACATGGTATAGAGGTAACATACCGGTTTTGGGGTTGAATGAGCCATACATGCCTGGTCGCTGTCTACGCCAGTTTGGTTACATTCAGGATATCCCTAAACCTCCTATTAGACCCAACCCAAGGTCTGAAAAAAGAGGAAAACCCAACCCTACACCTGCACCTGCGTATACCCCCCATGTATAATTTTTGGGAAAACACTCCTAAATTGCTGGTTCCAGGGTATACGCGCACAAATGCGCGGTTGCATGCTTGTGACCCACTCTACCTAGATTGGTACACCAAGCACACACACCCGAAGATCCTAAACCCTGAGACTTATCAGACCACCCTGGTTCATCGTCCAGATCCCTGTCTAGTAAGTTCTTTTTGTCATAGTACATCATTAAATATGACTTTTATTTTTTATGTGTACTTACCTGACCAAGTGTGTTACAGCTACTGTCTGAGGCAAGTGAGCTTGCACGCCCGTACTACCAAGAGAACAATGCATGGGACTGGTCATACTATCGTCAGGGGATGCCAGAAGAAGAACAAAGGGCTGCAACTGATGGTCTTGTGGATGTGTTCAGCTCTTTATACATATGGGATAGTTACCAGCGCCAGCATGGTGCACCCTAGTGCTGTCATCTTGGATTTGGAAGATGTAATAAACTTTAGTATCATCTTGGAACTATTTGTTGTCTTTCATTTTGACTTGGTGTGTTAGACGCTAGTACAATTTGTTTGGATGTAGTTTTTTCTGGTGGACTTGGTGATGGTGGAATTATTGCTGACAATGCTGGTGACCTTGTTGATGATCTGTTGGTTGATTTTGTGGAGGTCTTAGAACCGGTGGAGATAAGAAAAACAGGGGAGACATGCCAAAAATTTTCTAGAAATGCATCGTTTCGCATTCATGGCTCCTTTCAAAGTTAACGATCAGTATTTGACAAATGTGCTTCTTAAGATCAATGCCAAGATGGGTGGTCTAAATTCTTTGTTGGTCGTTGAATGTTCTCAGCAATGATAGTGTCGAAATGAATATCTAACATGTACCAAAGATTGTATATGTCACGAGAAATGAAATATATCAAAATGTAGGAATGAGTATGTTGGGACACTAATATCCACTTTTATAATATTGAGTAACACTACATGTCCAATGGCTAGTCAACGGCTAGTTCAACGACTACTGAAAGGAAGCGTACAAACACACCATGTGCAGTACAAAGTGAATTCAAAGTTACCATAGGTAATTACTTTTGTCAGGAAAGGTACACGTACTAGGTCACTGTACACGTACCAGGTTACCGTTTGCAGTACAAAGTGAATTCAAAGTTACCATAGGTAATTACTTTTGTCAGGTAAGGTACACGTACTAGGTCACTGTACACGTACCAGGTTACCGTTTGCAGTACAAAGTGAATTCAAAGTTACCATAGGTAATTACTTTTGTCAGGAAAGGTACACGTACCAGGTACCATTTGCAGTACAAAGTGAATTCAAAGTTACCATAGGTAATTACTTTTGTCAGGGAAGGTACACGTACCAGGTTACCGTTTGCAGTACAAAGTGAATTCAAAGTTACCATAGGTAATTACTTTGTCAGGAAGGTACACGTACTAGGTCACTGTACACGTACCAGGTTACCGTTTGCAGTACAAAGTGAATTCAAAGTTACAAGGGTAATTACTTTTGTCAGGTAAGGTACACGTACTAGGTCAACTGTACACGTACCAGGTTACCGTTTGCAGTACAAAGTGAATTCAAAGTTACCATAGGTAATTACTTTTGTCAGGAAAGGTACACGTACAGGTTACCGTTTGCAGTACAAAGTGAATTCAAAGTTACCTAGGTAATACACTTTTGTCAGGTAAGGTACACGTACTAGGTCACTGTACACGTACCAGGTTACCGTTGCAGTACAAAGTGAATTCAAAGTTACCATAGGTAATTACTTTGTCAGGTAAGGTACACGTACTAGGTCACTGTACACGTACCAGGTTACCGTTTGCAGTACAAAGTGAATTCAAAGTTACCATAGGTAAATTACTTTGTCAGGTAAGGTACACGTTAGGTCACTGTACACGTACCAGGTTACCGTTTGCAGTACAAAGTGAATTCAAAGTTACCATAGGTAATACTTTTGTCAGGAAAGGTACACGTACCAGGTTACCGTTTGCAGTAGTACAAAGTGAATTCAAAGTTACCTTAGGTAATTACTTTTGTCAGGTAAGGTACACGTACTAGGTCATGTACAGTACCAGGTTACCGTTTGCAGTACAAAGTGAATTCAAAGTTACCATAGGTAATTATTTTGTCAGGTAAGGTACACGTACTAGGTCACTTACACGTACCAGGTTACTGTTGCAGTACAAAGTGAATTCAAAGTTACCATAGGTAATTACTTTTGTCAGGTAAGGTACACGTACTAGGTCACTGTACACGTACCAGGTTACCGTTTTTTAACTTTTAACCTTGTGGCTAGTTCATGACCAACCTCTATATAAGGGATGCCTCCTCCATTTCATCTTCACACACTCTCTCTCCATATTCTCGAAGCTCTCTATTCCTTACTCTCTTCCAACACTTATTTCGTTAAACTGTGCAAGCTCTCTCTCTAAACATGAGTCAATCTTCAGATTCCGATCATGAGTATGTTCCAATATCAAGCCCAGTAAGTATTTAGTTTAGTGTTGTTAATCATATTCGCACTAACATTTCATATTTCAATATTCATCTAACATTCTCTCGACCCTTATTGCAGGATAGTGACTAAACCACTGATTCAGATTGGATGAATTTGATGAAGGCGTTCCGGATCATTATGCACAGATGGATGAGTACATGCAAGAGATGTATAATCGAGCTCCGGTGGTGGACACAGGTTACTATTTCAAACAAACCAGGCTTTAGGGGTAAAGAAAGAAGGAAGCTTGGGTAGATAGTGTTGGCCATCCCAACCCATATCTACACCATAATTCAAAGTTCTCGGGCGGGCCAAGATTTCCACATAACATGCGAGAGGTATTGGAAAACACGAAGGACATCACGACCTGGTGTCATCAACCGGCGCAGATCATCGGGTTCAAAGAAATGTGGTTGCCCTTTTAAAATTAAGGGGTATTACACAAGCTACGGGTGTGTTTCTTGCAAGTGGGTAACGGAATGGCATAACCATGATCTCGCAGAGTGGGGGCAGAGGGCCATTTTGTGGGAAAACGCCTGACTGAGGCGGAGGAGATTATGATCGACCAGAGAACCAGAGTCGGGTGTGCCCCCCTGTGCAATTTATCCGAGCTCACAACAATCAACCCAGAAACGTCAGCAACAAGGAAAGAATATACAACCGGATACAAAAAACACAAAACTAGTAAATAGAGATGGTCGATCTATGGGCAGACTCTGCTGAGTGACCTAGACAAAAACAACTACTACTATGATTACACTACAGATCCAAGTAAGTCAACTCAGTATGTCTCAAATAACTTCAATCATTTAGGTTCATCTTAATTTGATAGATAACATGATATATTTCACAATTTTTATCAAACACGACTTGGGTCCATCTTCTTTGCACACCCTACATCTAGATTACTGCTCCATGCGTTCCCGTATGTCATAGGCATTGATGCTACCTATAAAACAAACATAGCAAAAAATGCCTTGGTTCAGTTCATCGGGATGACGAGTATAGGCAAAAACTTCAGCATTGCCGCATTCCTTGTATCAGAAGCAAACAGAATGTATGTGTGGGCACTTCAACAATTAAGGGACCTCCTGGCGGACTACAACCTCTACATTATCACCGACAGATGGTCTGGCCTGATGAATGAAGCCTTAGATGAGGTTTCCTGAATCTCATCATCTACTATGTCGGTGGCACATAAGTAGGACGTTCAGGGGGAAAGCCGAGGGGGGAACTTATATGGGTGATAGAGGAAGGGCGGTGGCTGCAGTCCGAATGTGGACTTCGGTTGTCTACTCGAGCACAGAGCAGGACTACAAGAGAGGTACGCATATTTCAAGGACACATACCAAAGCTACCACGTTTCATTACGTATGTTGCATCAGTCTGGGAGAATACAAGGAAAAATTTGTGGAGGCTTGGGTCAAGAATGTGTTGCACTTCAGCAACACACGACAAATAGGTAAATTGTTAATCTTGTAATGTTAAGATAATACAGTGATTGTTATAGATCTATAAAACTTACTTAAACATTTGATAGGGTGGAGGCCGCACATTCTTCTCTAAAGGCGAGATTAAGGAGTGCTAGACACACTTGGATGTAATCTTTCCAAAGATTAACGATCATGTGAAATACAAGCATCCGGGAGTTAAAAAAGGATTTTGAGGCAGCCAGGACAAAACACAGAAGAGAGCACATGAGGGTTCCAATCGCTGACTTGATCGGGAAGTAGTACCTTGCTTAGATGAGCTGTCAAGGAGCTTGGAAGGACGAATTATGTGCAAATGGACAGCTCAATCTGTGGATGTGACAAGGTAACCTCTCATGGATTACCATGCGCTTGTAAATTAAACTACATGCTGGATAGTGGTTTATACTATGCTCAAAGGGGATATACATCGTTTCAGGTATACCCTAAGCTGGGGAGAAACATGAATCGACAATGATATGGTATCCTACATGGAGGAAGAAAGAATAGATGGAGAGACATGAGCTAGGAGCAGGCGAGAGAACTAGACAGCGAGGTAGACACAGTCAGATGACTCCTCTCTGATTGCGAGATGTACAGTCAACTCCAAACTTCCTTCACCCAGATATGGTGTGCCAATTAGGAGAGCCATTGGAACAGTTGGGATTGGCAGACCTACTGGGCCCTCAAGACCAAACCGACGGGAACCTTCGTCTTGGGAACGTAACCGACCAAGGGCAGGCCAGTCACAAGGAGCGCCATCAAATAGAAGATCACGTAATAGAGGATCATCAAATCTGAGTCGATTCCAGCCCCTTGCCGACTTCCCATACTACCAGAATTCAAACCCCAACCTATATCAATATATGACTGGGATATTGATGTTCGTGGAGATGGGAATTGTGGTTTCAGGGTCATTGCGACTACCTATATTCAGACGAAGAGAGGTGGAAAGAGTCCGTGTAGCATTGTTCAATCACATGAAGAATCAAGCACCGGCGAATGGACTATACAAGGCCATTTTAACGAAGGACCGTACAACGCCATGTTAAGAGCGCTTCATTGAATTCAGGAGAGCCAGCACCTCAACATAAATGGATGACACGGAAATGGGGTTGGTGATCGCGACAAGGTACACTCGATAGTAGTTTCTACTCTACTGTCTATGGGGGTGCGGCAAGTGCCACATACCTTCCATCGATAATTATACCGATCGTGATAGCCCCAATAGAGAGAGATCCACATAGGAATTTGCCCGAGGGTCATTTCATAAGGTTCGGCATGGTTCAAGACTCCCCACTCCCCCCTGTCTATCCGCAGTGGTTCGCTTAAGAGATCCAAACACTGTCGGACCTTGGATTCATCAATTACAATCTAGGTTAGATAGTTGGATCAACGTGTACCTTAGTTTTTCTTTAACTTAGTTGTGGTTGAATTAGTCTTCTTTAACTTAGTGTTGTAAAAGTTTTAATAAATTAGTTGTTTTAACTTAGTTTCTCTTTAACTTAGTTGTTGTTTTACTCATATTCACTTAAATTTGGTTATTCAAACATCTATTATTTCAAAAAAAAGTGTCTCCCGTAACATTCAAACTTATTCAACTAAGTTTGGTGAAAAAAAAAATTGTACTGCGAATAGTAAAGTATTTGGTATTCGCAAGTACAAATTAATTTAAGTCAAATAATAATATAACACATAAAAATGTAATCCAACACTTTTTTTTACAAAAAAAAAAGGTTCCTGTATTGATTCCAACAAAAAAAGTAACTAGTAAAATTCGCTACTAATCAACTACAAACTACTTCGGTAAATTTACTTTCCGATATCATTTTTGAAAAAAAACACAGGACACATCATTACAGTGGACAACAAAAAACAAAAAAAAAAACGTCATATGGATTAAAAAAATTGTACTGCGGTGATTAGTAATTTTGTATGCGCATAGCAACCCCTGTTGTTAGTTTTCTGCTTTATTTAGTTCTAATTTCATTCCTTTGTTTCTTATTGTCTTAGCATGGTTATCAAGTTTTTACTTTCTATTGTTAGCTTATTTTTTTTATTTATTGATTTTATTTCATGGTTTATCTTACTTTATTTTGTATTGTACTTTCTAACTATTGTTTGGTAATGGCATCTGAGTTGGATAGGTTGTTGGCTGAATTGAGATCGGCTTATGGTTGTCCTCCGATTCTTGCAGCCCTTCATTCAAATATGGTACCGCCAGCTTGGAGGATATGCTAATAGAATTGAGATCAACTTATGGTACTCCCCATTGCAACTCGAGCCCAATGTTGCCAAGAGATGGGGTGGATTGAGGAGCAGTATGATGTATCTATCCTTGATCTTTGTTGCTCACAGTGTGGAGGGGCTCACGAGTTCGAGGATTGTCCTGGATAGAAGAGATGAGACGGATTGAGGAGCAATTTGAACGTGAATCATCCTATTCTCATGATATTTATTGCTCATATGGGGGGGGCCTCATGAGTTCGATGATTGCCTTAAGTTACAGGAGCAAATGCGGTTAGAGGACCAATTAGAATATCTGCAGCAACACGCTCCTCAACAACAGTCTTCAATGTTGACGGTGGGGGTAACCTGCAGGAGTTGGAGAACAATTCAATGGAGCAATTTGTTGAAGTCTCATTAGCCTCCCTCCCCACCCTTGGTTCCACTTGAGCCTTCGCACCTCATGGACCTTCTTCCTCCACCTATCCACCAGCCAGCAGAGCTTCACCGAGCTAACGAGGATGTTTACATCTTAGGATTGAGAAGGACGAGCCACTGCATTGTGCCATTATCACATTTCTTCAAGCCTCACCGCATCGATGAGGATATTGTTATTCTCAAGTTTGAGGAAGCAGAACCTCCACCGCTCCATCTTCACCTGGAAGATCGGTACCATCACTCCCTCCTCAAACACCATGTTTTATGGAGGGGTTATTTTCCTATTCTATTTGTCATGGGAACATTTTGTTTTGATCCAGGTGGTTTGGTCCTGCTTGTTGTTCACTTCTTACTAACATTGACACGATGGTCAACATTTATTTTGATCCGGGATAACGAAGTGAAAGTCTAGCCAGAGACTCTAACTCCGGGCAGCTTGGTGGGAGGCAACCCACTAGTTTGTGTCTCTTCATTTCTTAGTTAGTTGTTTATTTACTCTTTTCTTTTTAGTTTGTGGTGTGTTGGCGGGGTGCTATGCTTACGCAAGAGCCTTGGCTCTTATTTTCTACTGATGGTTTTTTCTGGTTACATGAGTTCTTCTGGCTTTGCAGACAATATTATCAGTCGTTTACTTCAGCGCTTAGCTGAACTCAAGTGTGGGGTTGGCCTTGCTACACACCTGGAGCGGACTCTAGGGAGTATTCTTACCTTTTCTCTCTTAAACAATTTCATGCTCCCTCTGAATTGTTGTGTGGCGATTTTTTTCCCTGTTTGATTGCTTGCGCAATGTTATTCTTCCTACGCAATGAGGACATGCTTCACTCTAAGTGTGGGGTGGGGTAAGCTCCTTCGCCGCTTGTTTTTTTGTGCGTCTTTGAGTCTTTTTCTCTTGCATTGTTAAATTAAGCTATGGGCTCAACTTGGAAGGAAGCCATAGAGGAAGTTTAGTTGGTTAGCTGATCTTGGGGTACAAAATTTGAGATTCTTCTTGTTTTTAATTGCTAAATTGAAGTCTTTGTTCTGAAAATGCTGAAAACAAATGAGAATATTCTCCATCTGAACCTTGTTTTAGCTTTGAGCCTTGGCATGAACTGGTTTGAAATGGTTGGAAAAGAACAAGGCAAGGTACTCCACTGATCCTAGGCATGCTAATTCAAATTCTGATCTAAAATCACGCCTCGTCCACTTGGTTATTAAGTCCTTTGGGGTTGCTCATCACCTAGCTACCTAAGTTCCTGGATCTGGGATAGTTGACCCAAAGCCGTTACATGGGTGGAGAGAAAAGTCTGTGGTGAAAGAAAAGGAAAAATGCTTTAATTGAAAATTTATGCAAAGGTTAAGCTGAAATAAAGTATTTTCTCGATGGATCAAGAGTATGTGGCATTGAAGGTATGATGGAATATGATCTTACTTCATGCCCCTTGTCGTTTCTGTGGTTTGTGAAAGGAAAAGTGGATTGGCCTTAAGGTTAAAGGCAAGGTCTTATGGTTGTTTTTGTTCTCAATGTTAGCTCCGAATGACTACATGTTTTTGGAAAAAATGAATTGTTTTGAATAATTGAATTGCCCCTTGATTGTGGATAGCTAGCAATTCCTTCTTCTGTGCTTCTTCCTGTTGAGTTCCATTAGCTCGGTTATACTTGTGCTTGAGAGTTGCTTGGGACAAGCAAAAGGCTAAGTGTGGGGTGATTTGATAAGTGTGAAAACCAGCATGGTTTATTAGGCTAAATTCTTAATTTATGTAACATTTTGGGTGTGTTTCTCACTTTGATCCTATGTGTTTCCTGATTCTTACTTTAGGCAAGAAACTGATGCCAATTTATATGTTTAAAGCAGCGAAGAAATGATGGTGAAAGTTCATAGTTCTCCTCACGAGCTTTCCAATGCCACAAACGGGGGAACGAATCGGAGCTAAAAACGAAGAATCTGGACCCTGTTGAAGTTTGCGAGGAGAAATAGCAATTAGCACCGATATAAACAGAAGTCCGGACTTCACATCAGACCCAGTGTAACACCCTCTACCGCTAATACCGTCATTACCGTACCATACTTACCTTCGCAGCGGATATTACTTACTCAACGGCGGGTGTACAATGTCGTTAGCCACCCCACGTGACTAACAAGGCGAGTTACAATTCTACAACTATCGGTCTGATGAATATGAACATACCGAGTACCCTAACAATACATAACCTCCCTTGCCTACTCAACCAAATTCAATTACAACTCCAAAACAATACTATACCGAGTATATACAATCTGTAAATTACGATACAGCTTGGACTTCCAATTCCCTAATACATTACAAGTACAATCCCCTTTATACGACTACCCATGCTTACATAGAAGTCCCCGTCCTACTCTCTCGAACAGTGGTCAACTTCGAGTACCTACACACTAAAAACGGTCCCCCTAGGGGGTCAGCTACGCTGCATATGAATCCGCAATACGCGTGCTAACCGCGGTACGCCGACTACTTGGGTCGGATATACATGGAGTTCATTTTACATGCATACATACATACTCACACTACAGCAATACAATCAAAATACCTACATAAATATGCAACTTCAATACTTACTAAGGAAGACAATTCAATAGTCAACCAATCATATTGGTTATTCATTCATTACTCTTCGTATTGTGTTTGATACTCGCTACTCTACTCATACTTACTCATTACTCTTGCATATCACTCCATGTTCAATACTTTACTCGTACACGATCCTTACTCTGTACTCGTTACTATACTTGTGCATACTCACTACTCAATTCTCAATACTTACTCTTACGTACTCAATACCCAATGCTTACTCATACATACTCGATACTCGGTACCCATTACATACTCATACTCACTCCTACTTAGTACTCATTACTTTGCTCGTACATACGCAATACTCATTACTTTGGCCTCTGGGCGGAGTCATACACAAGACTCGCCACCGGACCTACAATACGAGGGCTATACGCTTAGCTCCTCAATTACTCAAATGCCCGCTTTACCGGACTACTCAAATTCCCAACACTCTACTCTCAGAGTATAATACAATCTCATGGATTAGCCTAGAAGTATCTCTCTTGATAACTCCACAAGCTTAGGGAATTGAACCGACTAATATCCTCAGAGTTAAGGGTTCCCCAACGTATCGAATACTCTCATGTTCGGGACATACTTACATTAGTCGGGTCCTCTCATAATGGGTCGACTAATTGCTAAGGGGTTTGGAGATCCATCATCATTCTTACTACTCTCATGGTTCATGTTTGCACCAAGATTAATTCCTCTAATAGAGGTTACTTATATACTTCCATTACTTTTGTTGTGGATTATTCAGTTCGGTTATCCTACCGTCATCGGGAGGTTATTACTCCCGTACACTCTCTCACATTCTAGTGAGTTTCGTTGGGTTGCGTATCGTTCGTTGATTCGTTTAGTTTAGGTGTTGCTACGGTTCCATTAGTTCACAACATGACTCTTACTACGAGCCACTACACCACAAGACTCATCTATGAGTCGTACTACGCACCAAATAAAGCCACACAATCAATCAAGAAGGGTTAGCTCACACAACATACATCAAGACATATGATGAAAGGCAATAAACCGTTTTCATGCTTTAGTCTTGATTAGCCGGCATACAGCACACAAATCAACGTAACTCGGTTAGCATACGGGGCATGAGGAAATCATACCTTTCACCGGAGTTAGCTCTACCGTGTGTTCCCTCGTTCTTGGTTCACACTTGTTCCACTGATAATGTTCCAATCATTATTATTAATCTATACTCTTACGGTACACAAATAATTACTATTCCCGTACTTACCCCGTTATCCAGGGTATTCTTAATGTTCTCATACTCTCAACCTACTTAATTACTTTCATACTTGTTTACTCCCATGCTTACTCCTTACCATTGTTGTCACATAATGGTATTACTAAGGTCCTTATTTATGTACTTACCTAACATACAACCCACACATGATTACTATGGTACTTACTGTTTCTTTTTTTATATATGTTAGGGCCGTCCGACCCACCGTCCGACCCAAGCCCTGGGGTCGGACCATTCCAGTAGGTTTACGTCGTCTGAAATTCTTCCCGTCCGACCAGCACTGTTCCGTCCGACCCATACTCCTCTGGGTCGGACCGTTCCATAAAGTTTCGGTTTTGTTATCTAGCCCTGTCCGACCCACGTCCGACTCACCTTCTGGGTCGGACGAAGTTCAGAATGTTTACATCCCGCTACTCACGCCTTGTCCGACCCACGTCCGACTCACCGTCTGGGTCGGACGAAGTCAGAACATTGCTACGACTTTTTCTTTCCCAATTTCACCATTGCTTCCGCAAACTTCCTACATACATCCTAACATGGTTTAGCACCAATTAGTCCCTCTAAATCACCTTATTCATCCACCAAATCCATTACTAAATCCATCAATTAACTACACAATTCCCTCACTTCTTTTCACCTTGTAACAGTTTTTTGTTACACTTATGCTACAGATTTTTAAAACTCAATCCTCACATCCAATGCTTCCCAACCAATGCCATTCCTTGCATTCTAAATACCTCTCTTACCATGCCAATTCATTCCAAGCATTACACTTCCAACACCCAAGTTCAACACTCATTTTACAAATCCTGCACACCAATTTCCTAGGTCCAAAATGCATTTTGGTACCCCTCTTGCTACAGATTTACATCCTAATACTTCATTACCACAACTACCATTCCATGGTCATTAAACACCTTTTATAAATCCAATACACACCTTGGTTCTCCCATTCATAAGTCATTTAATACACAATTCCTACTAAAATTTCGCCATAGTTCACCTACTTTCCTTACATCCTCAAATACACATCCTCTCACCAAATTAACCTAAAGCTAGCACACCCAACAAGGGTCCTACCAGCAAACACAAGGTTCATAAAAATCTTGATACACCAATACTTCCTTAAATCACAATACTAATACATCATTGTTTCTCAAATAGCAAGACTAATACACATACACCATTCATTTGGCTCTAAGGCCTACAAAATCCACATTTTTGCTCACAAATACTCAAATCTCCACAAAACTACAATACTAGTACAATAGTTTAGGTTCTTTTAGGTGTTTACCCATTCCCATATTCACTAATGCATTAATTAAGCATTAAGAAGGAGCTCTTACCTTGAGCTTTGATTCTTCATTTCTTTTCCATTCCTCCTCTCCCTCTTTCTTGGCCAAATCGGTTTTGTGGGGGATGGAGTACCAAACTCCATACCCAAACCCAAATTACACAAGGAGAATTATAATTAAACTTCTAATCTCTTAAAACTCACTAATTCAATGAAGGGTTTAAATTACCATTAGTTAGGGTTTTTACCTTGGAGTGTTTGTTAGGGGGGGTTTAGCCCTTGGTTCAAGAAGGGGTCTCACCACCATTGGAGGGTTGAAGCAAAGCTCCAAAAACAAGAGGAAAAATAAGGTAAGAGAGAGAGACAAAAATCGGCCACCAAGGAGATGGAGAAAAGTGAGGTCTTTCATGGAGATGTTTACCTTGTTTGAAAGAGGAGACTCCAAGCTTCACAATGGTGTGCTTTCTCTTCAAATGGGGAAAACCCATGGAGATGAAGTTGCTCATTTTCGGATTTTGAAAAGATAGAAATGTAGACGATGAGAGGGGAGTTCAAATATGCATTTAATTTTACATTTGGAGCTCAAATGGAGCTAGAGCATGAGAGAGAAAGAAGAGAAGCCATGGGAAGGTGTTGAAGCTTCTCAAAATCGCCAGCCCCCATGGAGAGAGAGGGGAGAAATCGCTGGGAGAGGAGAAGGGAGGAGAGAGATGGGGTTAAAGTGAGATGAGAGGTGAGAGAATGTTAAAGTAGTATAAGGTACTTTTGCTTTATTACTTTATTGCTTTTGATAAATTATTGTTACTTGTGTGGTGTAAGAGAGAGGGCTGTCTACAATAGTAAAAAATCGGCCCCCACTATTTATACTAGTTGGAGCGTTTTTCGTCTTTTATAGAAAACTTCGTATTTACCCGGTTCAGTTACTATTCACTAACCGGGCCCGTTTTCCGGAATTTCTCGTTTTAATTTTAATGGACATTAAGCTTCCATTAATGTTTATTTATATTTATTTAATGAACTATAATTTTTACGGGTCGTTTGACCACTTAAAATCACGTTTTCGGGTTTCCTCGAAAAACGTGCGCTAAAGATCTATTAGCGTTTTTAATACATTTCTTGGATCCGTTTTCTTCGGAATCGTTCCCGTATACTAATTAGGCATGAATAAGCCTTAGGAATCCTTACGATACTATAACCGAGGTCCAGTACCTCCTATGGTTATTTAACGCGTGTTTTAGCGTTTTCGCTTTCCAAGCGTTTTTCTCATTCTTTGGATTTATTTCCTTACCAAAATTACTTAGACTATTAGGCCCTTAAATACTATATTAAAATATTCTAATCACCATTTAAGTTCGGGATTTCACCCAGTCACCCGGACGGCCGTCAATGGGCCGGATAGGGGTTAGTAATATCTTTTAGTATTATGATAAGTCATAGTAGTGTAGGATAGTTTTTATTGTAAGTTTGAATATTTTATATTAGTGTTGAATAGGCTTAGGATCTTAGCATTTATTAGGATAGATATACGCTTAGCATTTAGTGTATTTGAATAACATTTAGTGTAGTTTGAATAGGACTAGGATTTTGACTAGTATGTTAGTATAAAAAAAAGTTGGGGGTTGTATCCAGAAGACATCCACTCATCCACAATTCACATTCACATCCCTTCCTATCATATTTTTCACGCCACAAAGAAGACTCTCACAGAGGGAAGCTGGGCAAGAGAAAACTCCATCACCACCTTCATCTTCATCTTCAACCTCCAGTCTTGCAAATTTCCGATGGACAGAAGAGTAGATTCGGGTGTTCTCTATTTCCTTTATATAAATTCTCAACTCTTCCTTCTGTTATCTCTGCAAATATGTCGGCTAGGTAGGAATTATCTAGGGGATGGTTATGTGTACTAGAGATGATTTAGTAACGTATTTTTGCAGGTTACTATTTGAGATTTTATGGATTGAGTTGGGATAAATATTTCTTTGAACTCTCAATTAATCTCATGAAATTATTTGGGTGTTTTACGAATCTTTTACAAAACTGATCAGTGAGTAATAAGAGGGTCAAATTAATCTAAAAAATCTGTGGAAAACTAAATTGGATAGATTAGATTCTGTTTCCTTCAGTGCTAATAATTCTTTACGCCTAATCCACCTATATGTGTTTGCTTGTTTCTGGATAAGAACTCGCATGTTCTGATAGGTGAGCTTTTTGAAACTAGGATTAGTGCAGAAAAGAAATTTAAAGAATTAGCCAATCCAAATCTCGAGACAAACTGCAAAAATTGCTAAATCTATCTAGAAAAAAGAACAAACCTGAACCCAGAGTCCGCTCCATATAAATGTTCATCACCTTATTTAATTGGTATTTATTCCTTTGCTTGTTTTATTTTAATTTTTCTAAAACAACAAACAAAAACCTCTTGATTCCTGTTGCTTTAGGATTAGACTTATTTCTTTCGAGTCCCACGGTTCGATTCCCGTTGCTTTGCTATTCCTATATTACTATGACCAGGATTTTTGCAACCCGAAGGCGTTTGATTTATAATTTCTAGGATTAATTTTCATAGTTTTTAGTAGATCAAATTCTTGTCTGTATGCTCTGTAAGGATGCTTAGTGCAACTTCCATACCGAGTCCATATCCTAATTGTATTTCACAAGCTTTCATGAGTAATGATGGTTGATAAGTGTCTAAATGAGCATGTTTTATGGGTGTATTTCATATATTATATCAGCACTTTTCTGCTCATTTCTCCACTTATCGTATGTTTTTCCTATGGTTTATGTTTTATGATTATCTCACAAATTATTGGTTTAAAATGAGGAAACCAAGCTAGGAGCAAAGTAGATGAGGAGACGAACGCATAGGCGCAAACGGCTCGAAAAACGGAGGTCCAAACGAAGAATCTAGAGCGGTCAAGTTTGTGTCCGCCTAGAACCACGACGTCACAAGCGAGGACAGCCATGCGGACAAGGACTAGGACACAGACTCCATTTGTGTCCGCATTGTGTGTCACATAGAACCACGACGTCACAAGTGAGGAAGCCATGCGGATAAGACTAGTACACGGACTTCATTGTGTCCGCATTAGTGTCCGCATAGAACAACGAGGACACTTAGGCGGACATACACTTGTGGTCCGCATGAAACAACGAGGACACTTAGGAGGACAGCAATTGTGTCCGCATGAAAAACGAGGACACTTAGGCGGACAGCACTTGTGTCCGCATGAAACAATGAGGACATCCACGCGGACAAGAGTAAAATGCAGCGCAGATCCACTGTCACGACAGTTTTCTTCCCAATTGCCCAGTTGCTTGTTTGCGGCGCCTACAGACATGTCGAAACTGCTCCGGTAACAAACATCAGGCGCCTCCCTTATCCTGTAAATCATTTACGCGTTAGAGCCACCCCAATCAACTCAAGTTTTGTCTCCTCTCCAGCTCTATCCTTCAATCATTTCTCTGCCTCTATATAAAACCACTCCTTCTACCATAAATAAGGAGCACCACGTACGACGGGAGTCTGAGGAAATCATTCACCACACTCATCCATTCTCTTCCACTCATTTTCTCCCGTAACACCACAACATTCCATACTCACGCAGTAACAAAAGAAATAGAAGAGCAGCAGTGAGAGCAAGAGCAGACCCGTCTTTCTCTGAAATAATGTCAAAATCTATCTGTGCTTCTTATCTCCGTTAATGTCTGAGTAATTTTCTTTGTATCCTAGGATGGGGGGTTGATCCTAATATAACTTATTCAATATTTATCACCTGTCTCACTTATTAATATATGTTTTAATTCCTTTCAACTAATATTGTTAAATGCTTGTTCTGACAAAATACTGCATTTTTATGGTAACTATCAACATATGATTTTGAGATAGTCTAAGTACCACAAGGAATTAATCTTGGTATTTACACTCCGGATTGAGCAGGAGGAAAATACTAAGGCTATTACTAAGAGTTCGTAACTGACAATTATTAACTCTAATAGACAATAAATAATGAGACATGGTTATAAATCTGTTTAAGTAATTTAGGCAATTCCCCCGCTATCCTAGGATACCTTTTTCCATCCACATCACTTAATTCACCTTTTTTACTGTTTTAATTATTTCTGTACTAATCAACAACAAATCAAGCTTGCCTCCGGCTAAACCCTTTTTACAGTTTTATTAACTACCAAGACTAGGATAATTGAACAATTTCCCTGTGGATACGACACTTGTTTACTACTCCGAATAGGTGCACTTGCCTATTAGTTTGCTATAAATCTATATATATTAACGTGTAGTTTTATCCCAACAAGTTTTTTGGCGCTGTTGCCGGGGAGATTGATTCCATCAATTTCCCTAGTTTCCGGTAGTTCACTTGCTATACTGTAATATTCTGTATATTATTTGTTGTTTGTTTATTTTCACATCTAACTCCGGACATCTAACTTTGGACATCTAACTCCGGACATTTGACTTTGGACATCTGACTTCTGATTTGGACATCTGAACTTCTTAATATTATTGTCATTTATTTTTCAGTCATTTAATTTCCATTGTCCTTAACATTTAATTTCCATTGTCCTTAACATTTAATTTCCATTATCCTTAACATTTAATTTCATTGTCCTTAACATTAATTCCATTGTCCTTAACATTTTATTTCCATTGTCCTTAACATTTTATTTCCATTGTCCTTAACATTTTATTCCAGTATACTAATACTAACTTATAATTTCTGTCATTTAAATTTCTGTCTCTAAACTACTAACCTTAAATTCCCTGTCACTTATTCTGTCATTTACTTACTGTTTAAAAAAATAAAAAATATTATATATATATTAAAAAAAAAAGAAAAAATATATATCAGTGTTGTTTAATTACGTTTATCAGCCTAACCAATATCTCTGCTTTTCTTTATCTATTTACTAATTGATTCACAAGTTTCTGACGAACCATAAGTTATCTTCTGTGCATGCCAAACCCTCGAACTCGAGGTTCTCCACCAATCAGTCCGAGACCAGAACCCGAGCGCACTTATTACAAGCACGAAGAAAACTGAGAAATCAAGACATGGCCGAAAACCACAACCAAGTTATAAATGAATGGACCATGCAAATCAACCACAACACCGGCCCTCTCTGATTACACCAACCGGATAACCGAAGGAAGGGCATTAGCCATAGTTCTCCCCGAACTAACACCGCTAGAAGCCGGACGATGGACTTCAAAACCCACTACTTCACCGCCGTCGGGATCTAGGCAAATTTAGTGGAGCAAATCCTGATGAAGCCCCAAATCATTTAAGTCTCTTCCTAGACTTCTGCAATTCCTTTGGTCAAACCGGCAAGCAAAGAAAGAATCCGCCTACAAACTATTCCTCATCACTCGTTGTCGGATTCAGCAAACAGGTGGTACCGAAGTCTTCCCTCCCGATCAATCACCACATGGCTGCAAATGGCCCAGAAATTCCTTGCCAAATACTACCCAACCAGTAGAACAAGGCAATTGATCGGTGAAATCAACACATTCTGTCAGGAACCAGGAGAAACGTTATACGACGCATGGGATAGATTCAAGGATATGCTAATGAAGTGTTCCCACCATGGTCTCGACGATCAATCCCTTTGCCTATCATTCTTCAATGGTCTAGATGATGGAAACCGACTACTTGTAAATTCCTCTGCAGGAGGAGAGTTTCATGATGAAATCTCCTCAAGAAGGAATGAACCTTCTCGAAACCATGACAAGCAATACAAGACAGTGGACGAGATCCAAAGGAAGAACACCACGAGCAGCAGGCCTACTCCATGTTGAGCCTACAGATCATTTATCGGCTCAGATCTCGTCCCTTGCAAAGATGGTGGAAAAGCTAACAACATCTCAAAACGAAATCGTGAAAACAATAGCTTCCCCACCTCCAAGTTCATCTACAGAAGGATGTGTCATATGCGCCGGTCCTCATGAAACTCATCAGTGCGAAGGTAAAAACCAGTACGAAGATGTGAATTTCATAGGAAACCGCCCCGGTAATTCCTACAACAATAACATCAACAACAACTACCCATGGAGAAATCACCTGAATTTCTCATGAAAAAACAATGATCAGAACCAAGGAGGGCAGAACTATAGTTCCAATACCTATCAGGGAAACCGACCCCAACCAAACTCTAATATGGGTTATAGAGCACAAGGTGCCCCTCCAGGTTTCCAACAACAACAACAACCATCTTCATCCTCTGTTGATCCAAACGCGGAACTCAAAGAGATGATGAAGGGTTACATGTCTATGACTCAGAACCAGCTTTCTGCACAAGAAGCCTTCAACCAGAAAATCGAAGGTAAATTCAATCAAATTACAGAACATCTTGCTCGAAGACCGCCTGGGGCTCTCCCCAGCCAAACTGAACCAAATCCAAGAGAGCAAGCCAAATGCATCTATGTGAAAGAGCACAGTGAAGAAAAGATAGAGGTGGCCAAAACAGCTAAAGTTTCAGAACTACACCCTTCCCTTCAAGAGTGGGTAGTAGCAATCGAAACTTCCAAAGGAGGGTAGCTGAATTGGAAAGCACCGCTAAAGTCTATAAAAATCGCATTCAGTCCGAGAATACCTACCTTGAGCAGTTGGAGGCTGGCTATGAAAATGAAAAGCTCGATTTTGAAGAAGAAGAAGAAGAGGTTAAGGCGATAACCTTGAGAAGCGGTAAGAAAACCGACGAGATTCACATCCCGCAAAGGTCAGAAGAATCCAAAGAGGATAGTGAAGGAACAGTTGAGGTCCCAGTAGTAGAAAAAACATCTCCCAGCATTCTCACTATTCCATCAGCTTCAAAACCTTCTCCACAAGAACCGCCTATACCATTTCCCCACCGACTCCAAAAGCAGAAATTGGATAATGAATATGGTAAGTTTCTGGCAATGCTGAAGCAACTAAACGTCAACATACAGTTTGTAGACCTCATTGCCAAAATGCCAAACTACGCAAAATTTCTTAAACATATCCAATAAAACTAAATTGGCCGAAGTCGGTGCCGTACCTCTCAATATAGCTTGCTCAGCTTTTCTACAACAACCACTACCTTCAAAATGTAAAGATCCGGGCAGTTTCACCATTCCAGTCACAATTGGTAGCACCTCATATCCATACTCCCTATGTGATCTGGGTGCCTCCATAAATTTGATGCCCCTCTCCACTTTCAAAAAGTTGGGAATTGGAGAAATGAAGAAGACCAAGATGACCCTTCAACTGGCGGATGGTTCGGTAACTTATCCAAGCGGAGTGGTGGAGGATGTTATCATCAAAGTGGAACACTTATACTTCCCATACGATTTTGTCATTCTAGACATCGAAGAGAACTCCACTACACCTCTCATCCTTGGACGACCATTCCTTGCCACAGCCGATGTGCACATTTGGGTAGCCCAGGGGATAATCACCCTTCAAGCTTATAATGAAAAGCTGGAGTTTACGTCAGGAAGATCTCCAGATAGCAAATCCAAAGATCTCAAGTTCGTGAGGGATACTCAATCATCATCATCCCCACTTCTCTTTATCACCCTTCCAGACGGCATGTCCATTATAGAGTTACCACCACCAATCCCGGATGAAGAGCGGGATAAGCAAAGAAAACATGCATCCAGGTGGACACTCAAAATACCATCGAGTCATGCTTTGGACCTCCTCATCATAACCACCCCCAGGATCGATCTAACGACAAAGCGTCTAGCCAAAGACGTTAAAGAAGGGCAGCTTTCCGGGAGGTAACCCGGAGGAACTTATCTTTTATATGCTTTTATGCTCTTTTAATTTTCAGGTTCCCTTTAAATTTGTTTTTGCTAACTCTTAACCACGTTTGTAGTATGGTTGCTTCTAGTGTCTTAAGCAGGTACAATTTCATGTCTACACCGCAACCAAGCTACGCTACTTGAGGCTGAAGCTCAAGTGTGGGGGAAGTCCAATACACGCTAGTGAAAATAATCTCAGGGGAGTACCAGTTTCTTTAATTATGCTTTTATTTAAATAAAATCTGTAGAGGAGAGTTTATGTGCTTAAATGAATATTCGTGAGCTTTGTGTTCTCTCTATTTTATCTATTTACCGAAAAGGCCTTCTGAAACTTTCCCTTGTTTTTCTGGTGAACAATGAGGACATTGTTCAATTTAAGTGTGGGGGAGTGTGCCTTTTCGGTGACATTTTATGCTAAAATGCTTAATCTCTCTGCTTATTTTGCGTTTGTTCAAATTCAAATTATGGACCCTTTATATGTGGGTTGTTCTCTTTAAAAATAAATACTGTTATGAATTGTGGGATAAATGTGCAAAAATTTTAAAATTTTGATTACTTTTGAGGAGCATTTTTTATGCGGTGTGACCAAATGATCTGAAATGGATGGATTTTTATTACTCAGGGGTTCTTTCTGTCTTCTTTCTTAGGGATTGCTAAGGGGTGCTTCTCTGTCAAAAAAAAGAAAAGAAAAAAAATAATAAATAAGGGACTTGCGAGACACCATTGGTAACCAACAAAGAGAGTTGAGTGTTCTTAAAAACAAAGGCTTAATGCCTACATATATCTTCTCATCTCTTATGCAAAAGTGAAACAAATGCATAATTCTATTTTTCCTTTTGTTTTCTCCTCAATGCCCATTCTTGAGAGAAGTTGGCCATGGTAAAAGTTCTCAAAGTCACCTTAACTAAGAAGCATTGAAGTACTCCGGATCATACCCCGAAACTCTAATTTTTATTTTTGCCCTGAGTACACCTATGCCACCAGTAGGTGATGGATCACACTCCTCTAAAAAGTTTAAGATCATGTACTATTGACTTCTTTATCCTACCCTTCATAATAGTATTTGTTAATATTGAGCATTCCCTACTTGCTTGGGTACATGGTTTTTCTTGAGGACAAGCAAAAGGTAAGTGTGGGGGTGTGATAAGTGTCTAAATGAGCATGTTTTATGGGTGTATTTCATATATTATATCAGCACTTTTCTGCTCATTTCTCACTTATCGTGTGTTTTCCTCTAGTTTATGTTTTATTGATTATCTCACAAATTTATTGGTTTAAACATGAGGAAACCAAGCTAGGAGCAAAGTAGATGAGGAGAGACGAACGCATAGGCGCAAACGGCTCGAAAAACGGAGTCCAAACGAAGAATCTAGACGGTCAAGTTTGTGTCCGCATTTGTGTCCGCATAGAACCACGACGTCACAAGCGAGGACAGCCATGCGGACAAGACTAGGACACGGACTCCATTGTGTCCGCATGTGTGTCCACATAGAACCACGACGTCACAAGTGAGGACAGCCATGCGGACAAGACTAGTACACGGACTCCATTTGTGTCCGCATTAGTGTCCGCATAGAACAACGAGGACACTTAGGCGGACAGCACTTGTGTCCGCATGAAACAACGAGGACACTTAGGCGGACAGCACTTGTGTCCGCATGAAACAACGAGGACACTTAGGCGGACAGCACTTGTGTCCGCATGAAACAACGAGGACATCCACGTGGACAAGAGTAAATGCAGCGCAGATCCACTGTCGCGACAGTTTTCTTCCCCAATTGCCCAGTTGCTTGTTGCGGCGCCTACAGACATGTCGAGCTGCTCCGTTAACAACATCAGGCGCCTCCCTTATCCTGTAAATCATTTCACGCGTAGATCCACCCCAATCAACTCAAGTTTTGTCTCCTCTCCAGCTCTATCTTCAATCATTCTCTGCCTCTATATAAACCCACTCCTTCTACCATAAATAAGGAGCACCACGTACGACGGGAGTCTGAGGAAATCATTCACCACACTCATCCATTCTCTTCCACTCATTTTCTCCCGTAACACCACAACATTCCATACTCACGCAGTAACAAAAGAAATAGAAGAGCAGTAGTGAGAGCAAGAGCAGACCCGTTCTTTCTCTGAAATAATGTCAAAATCTATCTGTGCTATCTTCTTATCTCCGTTAATGTCTGAGTAATTTTCTTTGTATCCTAGGATGAGGGTTTGATCCTAATATTACGTAATCAATATTTATCACCTGTCTCACTTATTAATATATGTTTTAATTCCTTTCAACTAATATTGTTAAATGCTTGTTCTGACAAAATACTGCATTTTATGGTAACTATCAACATATGATTTTGAGATAGTCTAAGTACCACAAAGGAATTAATCTTGGTATTTACACTCCGGATTGAGTAGGAAAATACTAAGGCTATTACTAAGAGTTCGTAACTGACAATTATTAACTCTAATAGACAATAAATAATTGAGACATGGTTATAAATCTGTTTAAGTAATTTAGGCAATTCCCCCGCTATCCTAGGATACCTTTTCCATCCACATCACTTAATTCACCTGTTTTTACTGTTTTTATTATTTCTGTACTAATCCAACAACAAATCAAGCTTGCCTCCGGCTTGATAAGTGTCCAAATGAGCATGTTTTATAGGTGTATTTTATATAATATTGCACTTTTCTTGCTCATTTCTCCACTTCGGTTAGTTTCCTCTAGTTTATGTTTTATTTTTATCTCACAAAATATGGTTTAACATGAGGAAAACCAAGCTGGGACTAAAGTAGATAAAGAGACAAAACATAGACGCAAACGGCTCAGAAAACGGAGCCCAAACGAAGAATGTAGAGCCGGTCAAACAAGAGGCACGCGAGAGTCACGCGTGACTGACTGGTGCAACCGCAAGCACGACCGCCCATAAGGGGGCGGACACACACACAAGACCGCCTGGCGGTTTGGAGGCGGACAACAAACAGGCAACCGCCTGCTATCTGGCGGACAAGGGAGAAGAAGCAACGCGAGGCGGACGGGAACAGAGAGTACCGCTACAAAGAGGCGGAAAACACACATAAGACCGCAGAGGCGGTCAAGACAGAGGAGACCGCCTCCTTATTAGGCGACGAGACACATGGAACCGCTGGTTACTGGCGGACAGGAGAGGAGGAGACCGCCTCCTTGTGCCTCGCGACCAGTATCTTCTTCGCCCGTCTTCGTCTTCGTTGCAACTCGCGCGACTGTCTGCAACTCGTCCATTGTCTGCGCCTACCTTATTCACGCCTCTGTCTGTCCCCTGCAATAAAGAGCAAATCAGTGCAACTCTTCCACCGCCTATCAATGCTCACGCGTCTTGTCTATCTTCTCTGCTTTCTCTTCTTCCTTTCTCTATAAAAACCCACGAGACTTCTCCTTTCAAACACACGATTCACCAACGATCCACGACCACTTCACCACCATTCATTTCTCTTCTCCCGCCTCTCCATTTTATTTATTTTACAGTCCACCAATTCACCTCTAGCCAACGTACACAAAATAGCAGAGTGAGACGGAGTGATGACGGATGATTTCTATACTCTCTTCTCTATCTATCTATTTAATATGTTAGGCTAGTTTATGTTACTCTGGGTATAGTTATTATGTATCTGTACTAATTATGCAATTTCTACTGGTTATTTATAAACAGTTTGTTACGCTTAATGTTATCACGCGCCTCTTGATAGATCTCGCGAATTTATTAAACTGCTTACAAGTCTATTTTGATCAGACCTTGATAAATAGATAGGTAATTAAGGCGTAAAACTGGAGGAAACTTGATTATGATTAATAAGTTAGTATTCAGTTGCAAAGTAATTCCTCAACATACTCTGCCGTTCGCCAGCTTTTGCTTGAACCTGATTAGAACCTTGCATACAGGTGAACGAGTTTATGAGCTATGACTTAGTCCTTTAAGATATTTACAGGAACCTTGCCAAATTATTAAACCAGTAGAGATAGCTTAATTTGCAGATTATATTAACCTGACCCAGAGTTCCATTTATTTATCTGTTAACTTAGTTTATTTTATCTGTCCTTTTTATCATTTACAAGTCAATTAATCCACCCCCTTTGTGACACGCTTAGGTACTATTATATGTATATTAGTCCCACGGTTCGACATCCGGTGCTTACATTTTCACTAACTACTGCGACCGGGATTTATTTGCAGCCCGACGTTATTTTGGGTTTTAATTCTTTCTTTATGTTAATTACACCTATTCTAACCGCTCAGATTATAACGTCTGCACCGGCTAAACCCTTTTTACAGTTTTTATTAACTACCAAGACTAGGATAATTGAACAATTTCCCTGTGGATACGACACTTGTTTCACTACTCCGAATAGGTGCACTTGCCTATTAGTTTGCTATAAATCTATATATATTAACGTGTAGTTTTATCCCAACAATGGTATAACAAGAGTCGCAACAATTAATATGAACAACACTGTTATTTTATTAATAAACATCCTATTTACATCATGTGCTTCTTTCTTACACTTCCTTTCTACATCATACTTAAAGCATTACATGGCTATATTGCCTAAAGGTTAGGTTTAACCGTCTTGGTCTCATGTGCGTCGCATTGTTCACTGCTGATGGTGTGTATTCAGCTTGATTCTCTTAATCCCATGGACACATCCTTGACTCTCCACCCATAACTAATACATCTCCAGACTTAAGTAGTAACTTCTTAGCACGGTCCACACGCTTCTGCTCGCCGTATAGGAATTCAACGTCATCTCCAATGGACCAAGACACTATGGGTATCCCTCTTTCGAGAGACTCCATTGTCTCGTCCTTTCCTGATGTAATCCGAGTCGCCCGTCCTTCTCATAGAAATTAACAACACACAAATATGCTTGCATGCCTGGGATCGGGTCAGCCTCCAAATGTTGTGCGATCTCCACGGCTTGTGTAATAACTTGATGGAACTCTTCGGGTATCCCCGGTGGTGAGACTCCATCTCGTGCTCTCATGGTTTGGCACATCTTGGCATACGGATTCCAGTCCTTGCCTAAGCTCATCATCCTTAGTTTCATCTTTGCTCCTCCTGGGTACCCGGTGTATAGAAACCTCCTGGTCCCACTCCTAACTGACTACATCTCCTGATGATGGCTATTGTGCTTCGGGTGTCAGGTATCCCCTTATAAAATCATACCTGGGCGGATAACTTGACATTGTTCGTTTGGATAGTCTCGGGTCTCGATGTCGGTCTCTTCTGAGTTATGCGTAGTAGGTAATGGGTAGCAAATATTGAAGTTTCATAAGGTAATGGTAGGTTATATCTTACTTAAGTTCTAATCATGTCTTAATCTCATCTAACTTAATCATTCACTAAAGCATGCATGAAATGCGGTAAGCAGGCAATTTTATCACTTAATAGGTTATGGCGGTACCTGGCCTCGATGAGGGTTCAGCCTTATCGTCCCGGTCACCATGTGTAGAGTGGGTCCCAACTTCTAGACTACCCTGGGGTTCTTGTTGGCGACAGGCTGCATCGCCTTCTGACCATCGGATCTAGAGCCCTGGTCGGTCTTACCCTTGCCCTTCATCTCGGGCCTGAAAGCTCTGCTCTCGGGGTTTCAGAGGCACTCATAAGCTCGGTGTCCGAATACCCCACAAAAATTGCACTCAACTTTATTACCCTTGCAGTCGAGTCCGGGGTGGTCCTTGTGACACCACTGACAGATGTAGCGTCGTTGGTAGCCACCACCGGCTCCCTTTCCAGACTCAGAACCTGATTATGTTCGATATCAGTAATTGTGTCTCAATGGTTGCTAAATGATTCTAATTCACTTAAAGTGTATTTCCTTACCCTTTGGCGCTTTCGAGCGTAGGGGCTTAGCAGCAATAGCATACGTCAGCTTAAGTGGCTCTTCAGCAGCCTTTTCAGTCTCCACCTTTCTAACTCTTCTGGGACTGAGGCTGGTACTTCTGTTTCTTGTACCCGCCTTGCCCCTGGTTCTTCGTACTCTTACCGGCTGTCTTCTGCTTAGCAGCATTGTCTTCGTCCCTCAGCTGGACGTTTATCTCAACCTTAGCAGCGGCATGATAGCACTCTTGTTTTCAAAGTATTAGTTTCTCTCATTCTCATGGTCTAAATCTTATTCACTTATTTGTATCTTAACCTTTCTCATTACCTGCAAGTAGTAGTATAACTCGTCGGCCCCATACCGTAGCGGAGTTGGTGGCTCAGCCCGCCGTAGAAGCGGCCACCAGAATCTGGTCTGAATACCCTAGACCCGGCAGAAGACGAAGCAAGGCGGTGAACTCTGAGTAATACTCGTCCACCGTCATCTTGTCCGTCTGCTTCAGCGCATCTAGCTGTAAGCGCTTCTTCGTCTGGACAAGGGCGGGATAGTATTTGGCCCATAGTAGAGCTGTGTATTGTTCCCAGCCGAACTCTGGATTGGCCACGTGCTCGGCCCTCACCAGCATCCACCAATCGCTTGCTGATCCCTTCAGGTAAAACACAGCAAGACGCACCTTGATCCCAGCAGGGACGTCAAGGATCTCGAAGGCGGTCTCCAGCTTGGAGATGTACGCCTCAAGCTTGGTGGGATTAGTCTTCCCTTGAAAGATGCGGGTCGAAGGTCAGCAAGACTCTTCACCCAGTTTGGCTCCCGGGGCTGTGGTGGAGGAGGTGGTGGTGCGCCAGGCTGGTAGCCCATGTGCCCAAGCGCGGCAGCCACAATCTCAGCTATCGTCTGCCCACCAGGTATATCAGTAGCCTCGTCACCTCGACCACGGCCTCGGCTCCTCTCGGACGTCCAGCCATCTAAACAATTACACTACACATTAGGCTTGGTTTCACAACGGTTTCGTTTCACAAATTTTATAACGTCCGTAGACGGTAAAGACGATCCACAATTAATAGTGGTCATCTGACTCTGCTCACTCTAACTTCTCCTTTAACCCGTAACTTATACCTTAACTCATATCCTAACTCGGTGGTTATCCATGTTCGGTATTTCCTTATTCAGAGCGTAACTACGCTCTGATACCACTTTTGTCACACCCTGTCTTAATCCAATTGTGGTTATCGCAAACTTAACAACACATATATAACATCGCAGCGGAAATTAATATACACCAGGACCTTGCTACGGTCTGAATCGCAAAAATAACCAAACTTTAATACTTACAACCGTCTAACCAAAATACATACCAACCGAGTTTCCAAGTTTCTCAACAACCAACATAATTCTTCACTAGTTCTAATATCAACAGACGGGTGCACATGCGCATCCCGTACTCAAAAGTAAACCCGGCCTAAGTCTAACCGCCCTCTACTCTCAGGATGAGTCTTCATAGGGCGCTTACCTGCAAAATGTAAACAATTGCCCCCGAGGGGGTCAGCACCTTTGCTGGTACGATTCTCTCATAGCCCCCATGTTAACGGGCTACAACGACTAATTGTCGATAGCATGGAGTTGATTAGATACACAACATAAATAGAAGTGAAATAAACAACAGCCACATATGAATAAACATAGTCCACACACAATGAACGACTTAAAGGCGTTCTCTTAATAAGTGAGTTTATCATTAAACTCCTCAAGATATGTTTTCTCTTAATCTTAATCCACACCTTATCTTACCTCAATCTTAATCCTTATCTCAATCTCAATATACAAACTGTTCTTTAATTAGGAATGGTTATATCTTATCTCAATGTTTATTTTTGTCGGGTCAAAAGTACCCTAGCCAATGAGCTATTAACTCCATTGGTTGAAATAAACAACTTATCTTAAATTTGAGCTTTAGGTGATCCCACTGCACCATCTTAATCTGCCTCCCACCTTGAACTGTAGCCCAAGGTGGCTGAGTCGACATTCAACTCCAGGCAACAAGTCTGAAGACAAGTCCTCAAGCGGAAGTCGGATCTGATTCAGATACCGACCCCCTTTCCTTAACATGCATGACCGGAGTCAGTCCCGGATTCCTCACTCCCCCCAAGTTCCAGTTAGTAGAAAGTCTTAAAGACGAAGTGTTAGTTAAACCTTTCTCGGGGGTATTAAACAACCAACAAATTTGGGAGTGAATCTCTTATCTCATTCATTGTTACTAAGTATTGTTAGTAACTGATCTCAAGGTCAAGTGTGTCAGTACAATGTAAACACCCAAGAAGATAAATAGCCCGATTGCATGCTTTATCTTGTCTTAGTCAAGCAAATAAGTAGATAGCACAC
This sequence comes from Limonium bicolor, assembly GCA_023374045.1. Classification (NCBI taxonomy): domain Eukaryota; kingdom Viridiplantae; phylum Streptophyta; class Magnoliopsida; order Caryophyllales; family Plumbaginaceae; genus Limonium; species Limonium bicolor. Next base: position 66,083,130 of record CM041780.1, on the reverse strand, counting down.
AAGCCGAGGGACACCTCGTTAGCAAGCAGGTTACAAGAAAACCATACCGTTCACCGTTGACGGTAGTTTGTCTAATCTTCTTCCGATTCCCAATTCTCCAGTCCTAAAACATTCACCCAATTTAGGTATTAATTAACTTAACTCAACCCAACTACTTAACTTACTTAGTCATTAGTGATCCTTCCCTTACACCCACTATGTTCGTATAAACTTAACCTTAAACACTTAAATCCTTAATTTAACTTAATCCCTTAAGTCCTTATATTCTTGTCTTTCTAATCCTCATAACCCCTCTAATGGCATACCACTAACCACTTAACATCCTTAAAATTTGAATTTTTTTATAAGGGCCGACCGACCTTGCAAGGTAGGTCCAAGGTCGGTCGGAACCAGAACACTTTACTGTTTAAAAATTTTACCCCGACCAACCTTGCCAAGGTCGGTCCCAAGGTTGGTCCATTCTAGAAACATTCCCGTGTGCAAGAATTAAGCCCGACCGACCTTGCTAAGGTCGGTCCTAAGTTCGGTCCATCCAGAAACATTCCTGGTGGGTATTTTAGGCTCGACCGACCTTGCTAAGGGGTCCTAAGGTAGGTCGACTCCAGAAACTTATTTCTATGTGTTAAATTCACTTCAAACCTCACCACAAGTGTCCTAATGGGTTCCAACATCATTTTAGCACTTTAACCCACTCTTGAATCATCTACCCAACCTCTTAATCCACCCACCATCAACCTCCTTAACCATTTACTCAAATTATCATTAAATCCTTAACACTTAGCACTAAAACCACTTACACTTCGAACATGTAAATTGTTTGCCTAACACTTCAACTAACCAAGTGTTTTATCCACATCAACTGACCACTCCTTAAGCTTCATCACTCATATTTCCTTTACTCAAGTTTCCTAAACATTCCCAAGGTCATATACTCTAGTTTTACACTTACACTTTCACAAGTCATTACACCTTATTTTCTTCCAAACTTTACACAAGTCTCCAAACTTCTCTTGTCATGGTTTTGGTACTTTAAATTCACCATTGTGACACTAGTTCCTCCTACCCATCCCTAGGTCATCTCATTACTCAAGAACACCTTAGTTTATCTATTTCCACCAATGCAACCCTTAATGTTTACTATCACATTCTTAGACATAAAACCTCCTTAGAACACTTTAAACACCAAGTTTTCAATCAAATTTTGACATGGCCTCTCTAGTATATTCCTACACCCAAACATTTAGTTTTTCACCATTAAGCATCCCTTGAGTACTCACATCCTTAGCACACATTCTCTACACACAAATTTCACCCAAAACTACACTACATCATAATATAGTGCATAAACTTAAATTGCTTGGCACTTAGGCCCTTAAATGACATAGAACTTAACCACTGAATTTCCCACATAATAATAGCCTTTGACCTGCAAATACATACAACAATGCTCCCATTTCAATAATAGTGTTCTTGTAATTCACCTTGTGATTGTTTAACTATCTCATTTCCCTTTTGCTCCTTAGTCACAAGATCTCAAATATAATCATGTTCTTTCTCCTAGGTTTTATACCCCTTCCTAATGTAAACTCTAAGCTACACATACCCTTTATCTAAGTCCCATTCCTTAAAACAATAAAACACCTTAAGGTAAGCAATTTACCTTGTTTTTCTCAAGTTTTCTCTTACTCTCCTCCTTGGATTTCCTTGTTTTATTTTCATCCACACCACTTAAATTCCTTGTCAATGTTCTAACCAATTCACAATGACTCTAATGAGTGCTAAATAATACACCAACCTTAAGGAATCATTCCTAGGTTAAAAATGTGTTTTTAAGACATAAAAGTGGATGATTACCTTTGAAGTCTCAAAGTAGACTTGGGCAATGAATGAAAGAGAACCTCCACTAGTCCTTGGTGATTAGAAATAAGCTAGTTCAAGGCATAAAAACAAGGCTCCATGAGAGGTAATTTTCGGCCATAATGAAAAATGGTGGAAAGATGATTTTTCTTTCATTTTCCTTACCTTGAATGAATGGAGAAGCAAAAAGGACTCTTCAAGCTGATTTTTCCTCCTCTAATGGAGGTTTCCCATGGCACCAAAATGGAGTTTTTACAGTTTTGAAAAGATAGGAAGAAAGGCCTTGCTCTAACTAAGAGTTATATAAGCTTGGTTTTTGATTTGGAGCTAAGATGAGTAATTGATGAGCGATTGAAGATGGAGCAAAGATGGGGCTGCTTCTTACGTAAATGGAGAAGGGAGGAGAGGAGGTAAGGTGAGACCGGTGGGAAAGAAGAGAATGAAGAAGGAAGAGGAGAGAGGTAAGTTAAAGTAGATATTTTGTCTTAAAAGGAAATAATGAATTTACTAACTTCCCTCTTATTTCCTTACTTTCTGGCTCATGTGGTGACTCACCACTTCAAAAACCTCCCCCCCTTAATAATGAAGATATTTATGGTCTTGGTTGACCAATTAATTAAGCTAAGTTGACTAAAGCTTAAACTAGGTACTATTTGGGCACTATTCATAATTAGTGCACAAATTGTGAAAATTTTGGTTTCCCATTGATTTAGGCTCCTAATGTGATATTAAGTAGTACACAAGTTGATTAAGGAGTAATCATGGGCATTTAGCCACTCAAAACCTCTTTCTAAGACAATTTTTCAAAAATGTGCTTTAAGAGTCCTTAAAGCACAATTTGTGTTTTAACTTGCTTTTGAGTTTGGTTTCTTTGGTAATTGGTTTAACATGTCCATTAGCATGTTACTAAGTTCTAAGAATGATATTTGGGTGTACCCAAAGTTACTCCAAGCTTAGAGCACATTTTTGCTTAAATTGCTCTATGGTGTTTCCTGTGTTTTCTTTGGTTTAAATTGTTCCTAATGTTCTAAGGCATAATTGAGCCTTATTATATCTTAGTTTAACATGTAAAAACCATATCTAGGTTTGGGTATTTCATTGTTATTGTTTTTACAGCCAAGTGTGGAATGTCTACGTGAGTTGGTTCTTCTGTGTATTAGTGATCAATTGAGTTTATATTGATCATATTAAGCTGGTTCAAGTGAAACTTAGTGAAATTTCTTGGATGCACATAAGTGCACAAATTGTTTACAACAGTAAATTGTAAATGTTGTCTTTGTTATTTCTGTCCAGCAATTGCTATGTCTTGTTATATTGATCTTGGTGATGCTATACTTGTGCTATACTGATATGGAAGTGTGGGGTGAGGAAAGGAAGTGACTAGCCGTTTTTAAAGTGATTGTTTATTGTTACCTTGGAAATCGACTGAAAATCTTAATTGTTCATCATTGTTGTTATGGTTGGCCGAGAAGGGTGTGCTTGTGTGTGGATGATTTTCTTATGTAATAAAGACCATTGTGGTTTATATTGGTTATGTGAAGCTAGATTAATACTTGGCTTGATGAATTTGGTGTTTCTGTTGAGATGTACTTAAATGTACAGGTGTTTACGGTGGAAATGATGTTTACGTTGTGATGCTATTTCTGCCCAGTGGTTACTAGGGTGATTATGTTGACTTTAGGTGTTGATTTATCTTGTGTTTATGGATATGGAAGTGAGGTGTAAGGCAAGGTTGGCCTAAGCCAAATGGTAATGTGTTTATGAAATATTACTCCTACCAATGTATTGGAGTTTACTGAGACTGCCCCTACCAATGTATTTGGGTCTTTTATTATTTGATCCTACCAATGTATTGGAGCTAAGCCATCATGATCTACTCTATGGACTAATGATTCATAGGGGGTGTGCACACTTAGGATATGGGGGTGAGGTGAATTATCTGAGGGGTCGAGAGTGTTAGTGCTCTATGTCAAAAGACCGATTGCCCGATGACAGGTGGAAATTGTGATGATGATGTTGGATGTTGTACTTGGTGGATTTTGAAATTGGCTATGCTGCCTATTGATTGATATTGATTCTTTTGGCGAATGATATTTCGTAATATCTTTGAATGGTTACTAATGCACTTTATGCTAACTTAAGCAACAAGTGGTGTTATCTGTGTGATTTATGTGTTAACCCTATTATGGTTGTGCTATACTATTATCCTATTGTCATGGCTGGTTTGTTCCACTATCCTTGTTGCTATGATATATATTCTTGGAGTTTATAAGGTAAAATGTATTTTACATGTTGTGATGGGAGTTACTCAGTGTTGCTGATTTTGGACGTTATGCCATGTGGTCTTTTCTCTATGATTGTATGACTGACCACATGTGCAGGAAAAGATGGTGTTTCCCTCTAACCATGCAGTTGCATGTGAAAATGGAACTAAGATAGCTAGAGACAAAAGTTAGACAGTGATATAGTTATTTCTATATAGTTCGTATGTAATGAGCTGAGAACATCTTTTGTGTTTTTCGATGTATGCTAGTAAAGGAAGTGTAGGATTATGCCTTGTTTTGAAAGAAGATGTAGTTGATGTTAGTGAGTAAAGGCTGTAAAATTAGAAGATAGTTTTGGAAGTTCAAGTTGTTTAAAGTTGTGGTTATATTATGAATGTATATATATATATATATATATATAAAGGTTTAAAAGTATAACTTAATTTGGCAGAGGTAGTGGTAGTTAGCCTTAGCACTCACTAATGAATGAGTGTGGCGGTAGCACCCCCAGGTTGAGTTTGTAAGTCTTCCGCTGTGTAAGATGGAAAATTGAGATAAAAAGAAAAAAATGGAGCTGGAAATGGGGTTGTTACATCTTGTAACGAAAATGAAACATTTGGGGTATTTCGTAAAATTCACTCAAACCTTGGGGGGGTATCTCGTGAAATTTTCCTAAAAGAATATTTATGTAATTGTTACTAACTAATAATCACGTAGTAGGCTCGTTTTTGTGGATCCCGATCTTAAAAAGGATGTGCTATCATCAATGTCGTAGCAATTCCGGGACCACAAAAATAAGCTAGTCGACAAGTACATTCATAGGATGCTGCTCTAGAAGATCTAGATGCTGCAGATCATGATGTCGGCGTGTGAGAAATCCACCATGGGAGAAGTACAAAGGCATCACCGAAGAGCAATGGGTACAGTTTGTTGAGTGTCATCACACACCGGAGTACAAGGTGGATTTATTGGCGTATCTATATATGTTATGCTCTCTTATGCATTTTGTGTGGCTAATTTCACCAAAATAGTCATATTAATGTATGCAGGCTCTTCGCGAGAAAAAACAAGCAAATGCCAAGAAAAATATGTTCCCTCATCACTTAGATGGCAAAAGTATTGCCAACGTGTGTACCAGAATGGGAGCAAAAGGGTTATGTGCCAACAGATGGCTCATTGGATGTTAGTGGCAGAAGAGAAGAATGAAAGTTTAGGAGTTAAGCCCACATTCCCAAAAACTTGACTCCTAAAAATCCTCAATACGATGACACCACGAGAGTAGCTATTGCTCAAATGGTAAGTATTTAAATTCAAAGTCATATCATGTTCATTTTTAGTCAAATGGGTCATTTGGGTCGTGTTATAACTTATGACAATTAATAACTATATTTGTGTGTGTTGTATTAGAGTGGCTTAAGCTCTCAGCTCACTAAGGGCACTTGGACTTCAGAGAGGAATGATGATCCTCTTACCACGCGCTCTGGAAAGAAAGATCATCCAGGTCATGCATTGGTTTTGGTTGGGCACGTTGGTATCCACCAAGCATTTAGGAGTTCCTGGGTCTAGAAGAGGGGCACAAGGGAAGATTATCAGCTATGAGGAGCACCTGATAGTGATATTTGAGATGGAGTAGAGGATTCACTAGAGTGTTGATGAGAGGATCACTGAGGCTATGTCTAGGTATTGATCAGGGTGGCCTAGCAGCCAAGAGGTTTTCCGACCACCAGTTGAGTCACCCTTATGAGCAGAATACACAAGTATGGGAAGTAGTGGTCCACTCGGCTGAACCATTTCCTATGCATCTCTTTGTACAGGCTAAAACGTATATCAGCAAGTGTACTGGTCTGTTGTAGCAAGTTTTCATAGGTAGTATTCCCTAGGTTATCGAACGAAAGGAGGTTGTGTCTAGTTCAAGTCTTTACTCTAACTAACTAATAACTGAAGAAAAAATAACAATGATAAATTAGAGGTTTAAATGCAGAAATTAAATGATTAAATAAACTGATAACAAATAAAAATAAACTGAAGAAAAAATAACATGATAAAGGTGAATCCTGGTTTACTACTTCTCCATAGTTAATTAATTCCCTTACTAAGTGTTTTCTAAATTATAGATTGCAATCTTATATCTAAATTAATCTAAAATCGGTCCCCCACAGGATAGATCCTTACTAGCACTTCCCAAATCCTAACTCTCATTATTGAGAATTCATAAATCAACTAGTAGCTTTAACGATTCATCTGGTTTCTCGTATGCTAATCCCCAAGAATTGCTCTCTCAAGTTTCACTGGTAATATTTCTATGGTCTAATGAACGCCGCAGTTCTCACTTGTAAGCAATTCATACCAAATAAACTCAAGCAATATTGATCACAAGAGAATTCAATAAATAACTAGGAAAACTACAATCTGTACACAATTTGTATTTAACAACTCAGAAAGAAAAATAATAAACTAGTTGTCCATAGCAAACCAGAATTCTGACGACTACTCAGACATCAAAGACAAAGAAATAATAACAATAATAAAAAAATTAGAACATGTCCTCTAATTAGAAACGAAGACGAATTTGATCTCTACCTCCTATTTCAGTCTGTCAAAACTGTGTAGTGTCTCCCCACTAACTGTTTTCCGAACGACGGCTAGGTTACGGGATTCTAATCCGTCTCATGTTTGTATGTGAAAAGATAGAAATAGTCAAATTCTTGCCTACATCTAAATGTAGCCAAGATGGCTACATCTGTCAGTTAATTTGCTTTCTTTAAATAAAGGAAAAAAATGGGATGGAGGAACGCTGTGTGCAGCTCGCGCGTGGACTTTCTTTTTTTTTTTAATTTTTTTTTCTTTATCACAACATTTTTAAATTGTTGTAGCTTTTAATATATAAGTCTAAAATGAAAAAAAATTACATCATTGTTCATATAAATTTAAGCTCTTCAAAACAAGACCAGTCATGGATATGTTTTGACAACTTTTTTTAAAAAATATTTTTACATGTATAAGTCATTCTACACTTTAATGTGAGGATGTATGTACATATTTTAATGTGAGAATGTACATGTTTAATGTGACGATGTACATGTTCATGTGAGAATGTACATGTTCTTTAATGACATTTGTACATGTTTGTATGACCACCCTAAACCCGCCACTACAAACCCTAAAAATGTCTTCAACGTTTTTTAGTTATCCTAGGGTGGTTTTGGGGTGTTTAGGGTGTATGGTAATCTATTTGGAATTTGTTTTGTACTTTATATTGTAGCAACTAACTCGATAGGTTTTTAGCTATCCTAGGGTGGTTTTGGGGTGTTTTGGGGGGGGGGGGGGGTAGGGTAATCTATTTGGAAACCGTTCTATACTTTATATTGTAGCAACTAACTCGACAGGTTTTTAGGGTTTATGGTCGCGGGTTTAGGGTCGTTAGACCCTAAACCCCACTACAAACCCTAAAAATGCCTTTGACGTTTTTTAGCTTTCCTAGGATAGGTCTTAGGGTGTGTGGGGTTAGGGTAATCTATTTGGAAGCCGTTATATACTTTAATATGAGAATGTACATGTTTTAATGTGAGAATGTACAAGTTTTAATGTGACGATGTACATGTTTAAATGTGAGAATGTACATGTTCTTTAATGAACATATGTACATTTTGTATGGCCTTTTGTACAAGTTTTCTCCCTTATATGTACAGATTTAATTTAAGGATGTACACATTTAATGATTCATACAGATTTATGTGACCATCTCTATATTTTTAATGCAAGGATGTACATGTTTTTACGTGTGGATGTACATGTTTTAATGAACATTTGTGCAGGTTTGTATGACCATTTGTACAAGTTTTCTTGTACGTTCTGTGCACTATTCATGTAAAAATAATTTTTTTTTGAAAGTTGTCAAAATATATCTATGATTGGTCTTATTTGAAGAGCTTGAATTTAGGTGAACAATGATATAATTTTTTTTCCATTTTGGATTTATATATTAAAAGTTACAATAATTTAAAGTTTTTATGATAAAAAAGAAAAAAAAAAACCAAATTTTTTTTTTGGTCGCAATGCCGCATATTTTCTTCCTTTCAATTCGTTGTAGCCCATTAGACAACATCCACATTTGCATGGTCCATGCATGATTTCTCTGCTCCAGAAATCAACTAGCCTAAAATTGTGTCTGCGGCCCATTATTAATTCACGTGTGCATGGCTATCTCCATGTCATGCGGTCTTCCTCTCGGAAAGTCCAAAATCTCCACGTGAAGCCCTTTCCTCGTTGGTCTACTCCCCATGTACTCAAGTTTCCCATGTCGGCTGCTATGTATATTATTTGTATAATATTGATTTCCAAATATACATATTCAAATGCAGCCTCCTCTAGTCAACAGCCCAGCTCCGCGTAATGTGCATGCGGCCCACCATGTACATCAATGATCAGAAGCAACCCATCATCGTCTCTGCCTGTCCATCATCTCACATGTGTACGCCACTGAATTAATGGATCAAAATGTTGGCCCTTTCTCCAACATGAATGTGAGTTCGTGGACAAGTTTTGTGCGCAGCCCAATTGCACCATCACGTGAAGATATAGGCTCAGCTATCCTATGTGTCGTAAATATAGGCCACAATGCTTAATTATTTGTTGCTGCAATTAATGACGTTTTGCTCCGCATGTCGGGAGAATTTTTGTGGTCCGGGTATTGAATAACAATGTAAATTCGGACCATGCTAATCAGTTGATATATGTCTCTGGTTGGTCTGGGTTTATAAATCTGGACCATTTTAAATGCATCAAAATGATGATTTTTACTTTTGTTTGGTGTCGGTTTGATCGTTAAGCTGTTAGCATGCATTTCTAACCTTTCTTCATTATTTTTTTTATCTATTTTAGCATAAAATCATATGTGAGGAGTAATCTTAGCATTTAACATAATTAAGCACTTAAGTTGAGAATATATAACATTAGAGCTTAATTAATAACCATAAATCATATAAACATAGATAAATCTCCACTTATCACTCTTCAGGTTAGACCAACATTTAAATTAAAATATGAGGATTAAGATTTTTCACTTGTCTAATATCATCATAGAACTATGATTTCACAATTTCCATAAAACAAATCTACATAACATTGAGGCACCATGTCAGTGCACGTTGTTTTTACAATCTGAGATCAAAGGTCATGCTGCATGGGGTAAACTTTCCCTTTCAAATGCTGAAATACCCCAAACTTAGATATGGTGTTTAAATGATAAACTAAGATATAAGGAGGCTAAATAATGCCTTAGAAACATTAAGAAACATTTCTAATCAAGGAAAATATAGGAAACACCAAAGAGCAGTTTTGACAAAAACGTGCTCTAAGCTTGGAGAGACTGGGAGAGTACCCAAATATTGTCCTAAGACCTTAGTAATATTCTAATGGTCATTTTAAGTCAATTACCAAGAAAACCAAGCTTAAAAACAAGTTAAAACACAAAATGTGCTTTAAGGAGTCTTAAAGCACGTTTTTGAAAAATTGTCTTGTAAATGAGTTTTGAATGGCTAAATGTCCATCATTACTCTTTAATTAATATGTGTACTATATAGTATCATTTGGAGGTCTATATCAATGGGAAATCAAAAATTTCACAACAATGTGCCTTGTTTTTGATGAATAGTGAATTAATTAAGCTAGTTTATAACATAAGTCTATATAAGTGAGACATTTGGTCAACAAAGACTAAACTACCCTCATTCACTAAAGGGGGCCGTTTTTTAAGTGTGACTCACCACACTTATCTAGCTAAGTAAAGAGAAAGCAAATAAGTAAGTTATAAAGCATAAAGTACTATTCACCTTTTAAGATAAATATCACATTTGCTTACCTCTCTCCTCACTTCTTCATTCTTCCTTGTTGCCCACGATTTCTTGCTCTCTTTCTCTTCTCCATTCACGTAGAGCTCACCTCCATGAAAGCTCCATCTTCTCTTGCACACATCTTCTTGCTCATTTTAGCTCCAAATCCAAAACAAAATACATATTCTTCTTAGTTAGCTCAAGCTCCTCCTTTCTATCTTTTCAAAACTTCAAGAGCTTCATTTTGGTGCCAAGTCAAACCACCATTAGAGGAGGAAATTCAAGTTTGGAGACTCCATTGGCATCTCCATTCTCTTAAGGTAAAGAAAGTGTAAGAAAATCTAGGTTTCCACCATTTTCTTCACATAACCGAGAATATATACTCATGGGACTCCATGTTTATGCCTTGTTCTAGCTTGTTTCTACTCTTCAAAGGAGAGAGGAGGTCCTTCTTGCTTCACATCCAAGTTGTCTTGAGAAACCAAGGTAAAACAATCACATTAATACCTTAAAACATATTTTTAAACCTAGGGTTTGTTCCTTAGGGTTAATGTGTTATCTAGTACTCATTGGAGTCATTGGATATTGGTTAGAACATTGGCAAGGAGAATCACATTGGTGACCGAGATTGAACAAGAAAACCTAAGGAGAAAGCTTTTAAGCTTGTGAGAAAACAAGGTAAATTACTTACCTTAAGGTGTTGTTGTTTAAGGGAATGAGATGTGGGTATATGATGAGTTAAGTGTAGAGTTTATATTGGAAGGTGCTATAAACCTAGGAGAAACAATGACTATTCTTGTGAACTTGTGACTAAGGAGCAAATGAGAAAAGAGATAGTTTAAGAATATAAAGGTGAAGCACAAGAAGCATTTTATTTCAATGGGAGCCTTGTTGAGTGTATTCGCAGGTTGAAGGCTTATATTTGTGGAAATTCAGTGGTTAAGATTATTGTTATTTAAGGGCCTAAGTGCCAAGCATTTTAAGTTTAAGCACTATATGATGATGTGGTGTGGTTTTGGTGTAATTGGGTGTTAAGCTATTGTGATGAGAATTTGTGTGGTATTGGTTGTTTGATGGAGAAAAACCATGTGTTAGGAGGTACTATATACTAGAGAACCCATGGCAAAATTTAAAGGAGAGTTTATGTGTTTGAGATATCCTAAGGGAATTTAATGACTAAGGAAGTACTAGGAATGTTCTATGGTTGTCTTAATGAAAAAGGGTGAAGTTAAGGTGTTTTAATGACTTATGATGACTTAGGTATCACCATGGAAGATTTAGGAATCAAGAGAATGTATTTGAGTGTTTAGGACTTAGGCAAATGTGATGCACAACTAGGAAGGAAATAATGTGATGATGATGGAAGTTTAAACTTGTTAAGGAACTTTAAGTAAATGTTTAAAAGAGTTTTAGATAGTGAGAGATGCTTGGGAGATGATGTTATAGTGGTGAAGAAAACATTTGGCATAGTGGTTACATTAGGTATGAACCACCACCTAGAAACCTAGAGGAAAACATTACAAGTGTTAGCATTATTGCAAGGAAAATGCATAATGACTAAGGTGGATCTTGGTGGATGATTTAAGGTATTTTAAGGAGGGCTTAAGGTGTTTTGAGGTGCCCAAATGAGGTTATAACATATGAGAATATATGAGGAGAAGTTTGGTTGAAAAAGAATTTAGAAAACAAGTTTTTAGAGCCGACCGGCCTTAGGACCGGACTTGCAAGGTCGGTCGGACTCTGTTACACTACCGGGAAATGTTTCTGGAATCGACCGGACTTGGGGACCGGACTTACAAGTCCGGTCGGGTTGTTTTTTGTGAGAGGGAAAATGTTTCTGGAATGGACCGGACATGGGACCGGACTTGTCAAGTCCGGTCGGCATGAATTTTGTACGGATTATAAGTCTCTGGAATCGACCGGACATAGGACCGGACATGTAAGTCCGGTCGGAGTGAATTTTCCAACGGTAAAAAGGTACTGGAATGGACCGGACTTAGGCAAGTCCGGTCGGTAAGTCCGGTCGAGCCTAAAAATAAAAAAAAAAGAATTTTAAATTCTAAGAATGGTAATGGGTAATGAGGTATGCCCTTGGTAGGGTAGTAATGATTGGGACCCTAAGACTTAAGGAATTAAGTTAAGATTAAGTATAAGTTTTAATGTTTAAAGTTAAGTTGTAAGACTAAGTGATAAGGCTTGAGAGGTTATTGAGTGGAAGTCCTTAGGGACTAAGTGAGTTAAGTGAGGTGCAAATAACTAATGACCTAAGAATGAATGAATGTTTTAGGTTTGTGAATTGGGACCCCGAAGAAGGTTAAACAAACAACGACGATCGACGGTGAACGGTACAATCCTTCTTGTGACCTGCTTGCTAACGAGGTGTCCCTCGGCTTGTGTGCTATCTGTTTATTTGCTATGACTAAAACAAGATAAAGCATGCAACCGGTTATATTGTTCTCGTTGTGATTGTGTTATATTTACACTAACCCACGAGACTTGAGATTACTACTAGCCAAGTTTAGTACTTACTGAGTTAAGGTTAAGAACTATATCGGTGCTTGTTGGTTTTACCCGTCAAGTTTAACTAACACTTGGTAATTAAGGCTTTCACTAACCATAACTTGGGGTGGGAGTGAGGAATCGGAATGGTACCGGCACATGTGTATTGGGGAGGGTCGGTATCTGAATCAGATCCGACTTCCAAATAAGACTGGTCATTAGACTCGTCGCCTAGGGTCAACAAATCGACCCGACCACCCGGGCTACTGTTTGAGGTGGGAGGCACATTAAGGAAGGCGTGGGGGATCAAGCCTACATCCCCAATGAAGAAAGGTAGCTTATCGTCGGATAGTGCACTGCTACCGGCTAGGGTTAACCAAGCCCTACAAAGATAGCAACCAATTAAGGGCTAACCAATCTAATAGTGGAGAGGTTGGCAAGTATAAGATTGAGATTGAGATTAAGATTAAGGTAAGGTAAGGAACTGAGATTAAGGAAATGAGAACTAAGGAGGGGGTTACTAACCCACTTGTTAAGGGAACGCTTGAGTCGTTCATACTTGTGAACTATATATGTTCATCTGTGGTTATTGTTTTGCACTTCATATTATGTTTGTGTATGTAATCAATTTCCATGCTATCGACAATTAGTCGTCGTAGCCCCGTTAGCTTGGGGCCATGAGAGGGTGTACCAGCATTCGTGCTGACCCCCTCGGGGGCTATTTTTACACTTGCAGGTAAGAGGCCCATGAGGACGCACTACGAGAGTAGGAGCGGTTAGACTTAGGTGGGGACTTTTATTTTGAGTTCGGGTTGCGCCTGTGCACCCGACTGTTTATATTAAGCTGATGTAAGTTTGGGATTGTGTATAAGATACTAGTACTCGGTTGGTTGTGGTATTGAGAATATTGATGTTTAAGTTGGGTAAGTGTTTTTGGATAAGTATTGTAAGTATTTTAAGCCGGTATATTCTATCGATCAGACCGTGGCAAGGTCCAGGTGTTGTTTATTTCCGCTGCGACGTATTCGATTAAGTGTTCAGATTGCGATAACCACGATAGGCTTTGGATGGGGTGTTACAAAAAGTGGTATCAGAGCGTAGTTACGCTCTGATCAAGAAATACCGGACATGAGTGACCACCGAGTTAGGATATAAGTTAAGGAATAAGTGTTGGGTTAAGGGTGTGAGAAGTTAGAGTGAGTAGAGTCAAATGACCACTAATAAGTGTGGATTGTCTTTACCGTCTACGGACGTTATAAATTTACTAACCAAAACAATGGTGAGTGCGAATCTAATGTAAGTTATGCTTGTTCAGATGGCAGGACGCCCTAGAGGAGGCCGAGGTCGCGGCCGGGGTGAGGATATTCCAGGGATACCTGGAGGGCAGACGATCGCAGAGATCGTAGCTGCCGCTTTAGGGCATATGGGCTATCAGCCTGGTGTGGGTGCACCACCACCTCCACCGCCACAACCTAGGGAACCAAACTGGGTGAAGAGCCTATCAGACCTTCGACCCGCTCATTTTAAGGGGGAGACCGATCCCGCCAAGCTTGAGGCGTACATCTCCGAGCTGGAGACCGCCTTCGAGACCCTTGATGTCCCTGCTGGGATCAAGGTGCGCTTAGCTGCTTTCTACCTGAAGGGGCGGCGGGCGATTGGTGGAAGCTGGTGAGGGCCGAGCATGTGGCCAACCCAGAGTTCGGCTGGGAGCAGTACACCGCCTTGCTACGGGCAAAGTACTACCCCGCCCATGTCCAGACGAAGAAGCGCTTGCAGTTAGATGCGCTTAAGCAGTCGGACAAGATGACAGTGGACGAGTATTACTCAGAGTTCACTGCCTTGCTCCGTCTTCTGCCGGGTCTAGGGTATTCTGACCAGATCTTGGTGGACCGCTTCTATGGCGGGCTTAGCCATCGACTCCGCTACGGCATGGGGCCGACAAGTTACACTACCTTGCAGGTAATAAGAATGATTGAAATTGAGTAAGTGGTGAATAAGATTTAGATTATGAGAGATAAGTGAGACTAATACTATGGAAAAGCAGGAGTGCTATCATGCCGCTGCTAAGGTTAGATTACCGTCCAGCTGAGGGACGAGGAGAATGCAAAGCGGAAGAGTGCTGGGAAAGCTCAGAGAGTCAAGGGCAAGGAGGGTACAAGAAACAAAAGTACCAGCCTCAAGCCCAGAAAAATCAGAACCCGAAGGGAAGGAGGGAAAGGAGAAGGCTCCGGAAGAGCCATTGAAGCTGACATATGCTTATGCAGCTACACCCCTGCGCTCTAAGGCGCCAAAGGGTAAGGAATTGGTATTACATAAGTTAAGAAACAACTAGTAACCATTTGGGATGTGAATATTGACATTATGAATGATCAGGATCTGAAACTGAGAAAGGAGCCGGTGGTGGCTACCATCGACGCTTCATCTGTAGATGGTGTCACAAGGACCACCCCGGCTCGACTGTAAGGGGAACAAAGTAGAGTGCAACTTCTGCGGAGTACTTGGACACCGAGCATATGAGTGCTACGGGAATCCGGAGAGTAGAACTACAGACCCAGTTTTAAGGTTAAGCCAAGGCTGATCAGGGACCTGGATCTGACGGTCAGAGGAGGGGGCAACCAGCTGCAGACAAGAACCCAGGGTGACCCAGAAGTCGGACCCACTCTACACATGGTGGACCGGGACGATGAGCCTGAGCCCTCATCGAGGCCAGGTACCACTATAACCATTTAGTAATAAAACTACCTGCTTACCGCATTATCATGCATGTTTGGTGAAATATATGAGTTAAGTAAAAATAAGATGAGATTAGAACCTAAGTAAGATATAACCTACTACCACTTTAGGAAGATTCAACATCTGCTACCCTATACCATCTACATCTAACCCGGAGCACACCGACATCGAAACCATACACTTTCCAACCGAACAATGTCAGGTTATCCGCCCAGGTATGATTTTATTAAGGGGATACCTGACACCCGACGCACAAATAGCCATCATCAGGAGATGCAATCAACTAGGGATGGGACCGGGAGGTTTTTACACACCGGAGTACCCAGGGGGAGCAAGGATGATTAAAGATGATGAGCTTGGGCAAGGATTGGAATCCGTATGCCAAGAACTACCAAACCATGAGGGAGCAAGATGGAGTCTCACCACCGGGAATACCCGAAGAGTTCCATCCAGTTATTACACAAGTCGTGGAAATCGCTCAGCAGTTGGAGGCTGAACCGATTCCAGACATCAACCAGACATTTGCATTATAAACTTCTACGAAAAAGATGGGAAACTGGGACTACACCAGGATAAGGACGAGACAACGGAGTCTCTCGGAAGAGGGATACCCGTAGTGTCTTGGTCCATTGGAGATGATGCGGAGTTTTTATACGGCGAGCAGAAGCGTGCGGACCGTGCAGATAAGATAGTACTTAAGTCAGGTGATGTATTAATTTGGGAGGAGAATCAAGGATGTTATACCATGGGATTAAGAGAATCAAGCTGAATACAGCACCGTCAGCAGTAATCAATGCGACGCATATGAGACCAGGAAGATTAAACCTAACCTTTAGACAATATTAGCCATGTAATGTTAGAATGAGATGAGAAATGAGATGTAAGATTGAAGCACATGTTGTAAACAGGATGGTCATGAATAAAATAACAGTGTTGTTCATATGAATTGTTACGACTCTTGTTATACCATCAATACTCATGAGCTTGTGAACACAATTAGGTTATGGACTCGGTACGGAAGGTGCACTAAGCATACTCACAGAGGCACAGGCCGACGCAGCGGTACTATCCTCACCGGCACCTTTCCGATCAATGGATTGAGGCATCAGTTCTCTTCGACTCAGGGGCCTCGCATACCTTTGTCTCTGCATCATTTGCGAGCAGGTTGGGGCTAGACGCTGAGGAGCTACCCGACTTCACGGTTACGCTCCCGTCTAAGGAGAAGGTTCGTTGCACTCGTTACTACCGAGGAGCCACCATCAGAATTAAGGGGGAAGACTTCCCAGTCAGTTTCATTGAGTTCAGTAAGCTAGGATTTGATTTATCTTCGGGATGAACTGGTTGGAGCGGCACAAGGGACGTATCCTCTGCGCCGAGCATATTGCTGCTCAGGAGTCCGTCTGGGGTAACAATATCATACCGCCAGAGGCCCAGAGAGCCTTCGACTAAGATCATCACCGCCATGGCAATGCATAGAGAATTAAGAAGAAAGGAAGAAGTATACCTCTGCTATGTACAGGACATAGAGAGAGACCCTGAGTTCGACCCCGACTTACCGGTAGTGTCGGAGTTCCCCGACTTATTTCCACGGGAACTGCCCGGCATGCCACCCACTCGGGAGGTAGAGTTCACCATTGAGCTGCTACCTGGTACCGGACCGATAGCCAAAGCACCATACCGTATGGCTCCGGCAGAAATGACTGAGTTAAAAGAACAACTGAAAGATTTGTTGGATAAGGGATTCATTAGACCAAGTGTGTCACCATGGGGAGCGCCAGTCCTCTTCGTGAAGAAGAAGGATGGTAGTCTCCGCCTCTGCATCGACTACAGAGAGCTGAATGCAGTAACAGTGAAGAATAAGTACCCACTACCCCGCATTGACGATCTGTTCGATCAGTTGAAGGGAGCATCTGTGTTTTCCAAGATTGATCTCAGATCGGGGTATCATCAGATAGCCATTAAGGAGGGAGACATTGAGAAGACGGCATTCCGGACACGATACGGCCACTATGAGTTTACAGTGATGCCGTTCGGTTTGTCGAACGCGCCAGCGAAGTTTATGGATCTGATGAACCGCTTGTTCCGGGAGCAGCTGGACAAGTCGGTTGTGGTTTTTATTGATGATATTTTGATATATTCAAAGTCTAAGGTTGAGCATGAGGAACATTTGAGGAGGGTGTTGGAAATATTAAGGGAGAACCAGCTATATGCTAAGTTCTCCAAGTGTGAGTTTTGGCTTGACCAGGTCTCTTTCCTAGGTCATGTCATCTCAGATGCTGGGATCGCAGTGGATCCAGCAAAGATTGATGCCGTACGTACCTGGCCAAGGCCGAAGACTGTTACCGACATCCGGAGCTTTCTCGGTCTGGCAGGTTACTACAGGAGATTTGTTAGAGATTTCAGCAAGGTCGCGAAGCCGATGACCAGTCTGATGAAGAAAGATGCACCATTTCTGTGGACAGATGACTGTGAGAGATCATTTCAGCGCTTGAAGGACTCACTGACCACTGCACCGGTACTGACCATTCCAGACGGTAGAGGGCTTTGAGGTTTATTGTGATGCATCCGGCAGAGGGCTGGGTTGCGTGCTCATGCAACATGGCAAGGTGGTGGCATATGCCTCACGCCAGTTGAAGAAACATGAGGAGAACTACCCCACACATGATTTAGAGCTGGGAGCTGTAGTCTTCGCTTTGAAGATATGGCGCCACTACTTATATGGGGTTAGTGTCACGATCTACACCGATCACAAGAGTTTGAAATACATATTCACTCAGAAGGAGTTAAATCTTCGACAGAGGAGATGGTTAGAATTTCTGAAAGACTATGACATTGACCTCCAATACAAAGAAGGGAAGGCCAATGTTGTAGCAGATGCCCTGAGCCGTCGAGCACACTCACTCCATTCGCTAGTTTCTTTCTCCAGCTTGGTTGATGAGGTGCGAGAGGCTCAGAGGACAGATGAGTATATGAGAGAGGTCAGACAGAAGCTGACAGATGGTACCTTTGAGAGTCAGAAATACGACTTCAGACTTCATGATGATGATCTGATCAGACTTAAGGGCCGATTATGCATACCACGAGGTAACACGGATCTGAAAGACCGTATACTTAGAGAATCACACTGTTCTTCAGTTTCCATCCATCCGGGAGCCTCTAAAATGTATAAAGACATGAAGAGATACTTCTGGTGGTCGGGGATGAAGACAGATGTTACCGAGTTCGTCTTGAGGTGTCTCACATGCCAGAAGGTGAAATTCGAGCACACACCGGAGAATGCGGAATGGTACAGTCGATGCCAGTTCCGGAGTGGAAGTTCCATGATATCTCCATGGACTTCGTAGTTGGGCTTCCACCTGCTAGGGGAGGTCTCAACATGATATGGGTGGTGGTGGATCGCCTTACCAAAGTAGCCCGATTCATACCGATGAAGGATACTTGGAAGGTGACCAAATTAGCTGAGTTATTTGAGAAAGAAATCATGAGACATCACGGCATACCAAAGACCATAGTGTCAGATAGAGATACCAGATTCCTTTCGAGGTACTGGAGAGCTACCAGAGAAGCGTTGGGTACAGAACTCAAACTGAGTACCGCGTTCCATCCTCAGACAGATGGTCAGACTGAGCGTACTATTCAGACACTCGAGGACATGCTGAGAGCATGTGCCTTAGACTTCCAGGGCAGTTGGATTGACAGATTGCATCTGATCGAGTTTTCATACAACAACAGCTATCACGCTTCGATCAAGATGGCACCTTTTCAAGCGTTGTACGGTAGACCATGTCGTACACCGCTCTGCTGGGATGAGTCGAGTGAGACGGTCATTATAGGACCAGAGTACTTAGAACAAGTTAAGGCTGAAGTTCAGCAAATCAGGGAGAACATGAAAGCTGCTCAAGATAGGCAGAAGTCGTATGCTGATGTTCGACGACGGGACCTGGAGTTCGCAGTGGGCGACCAGGTATTTCTGCGAGTATCACCGATGAAGGGTGTATTCAGGTTTGGGCAAAAGGGCAAGTTAAGCCCGAAATTTGTTGGTCCTTATGAGATTACGGAGCGGGTGGGCCCGGTTGCTTACAGGTTGA
The DNA here is from genome assembly GCA_023374045.1 of Limonium bicolor. NCBI lineage: Eukaryota > Viridiplantae > Streptophyta > Magnoliopsida > Caryophyllales > Plumbaginaceae > Limonium > Limonium bicolor. Next base: position 66,063,858 of record CM041780.1, on the reverse strand, counting down.
ATTTACCTGCTGAGCTGGGTAAAGTGCATGATGTTTTTCATGTTTCACAGCTAAAAATACATGCACCACCCCTCCCATGTGTTAGAACCTGAGAGGTTGACTTTAGAACCAAATATGAGATCCGTGGAGACTCCTCAGAGAATCTTGGACAGTAAAGACTAGGGACACTCGCCACAAGTCAGTGCGACTGGTGAAGGTTCTCTGGTCTAACCAGGATGTCGAAGAGGCCACGTGGGAATTAGAGGATAAGATGAGGGCGAAGTACCCTTCTTTATTTACTGACTAGATCGTCTGTATAGGGTACGGGGCGTACCCCTTTTTAAGGGGGTAGAGCTTCCTCGCTTTTGAGTTAGGAAACGATCATGTTTGTCGTTTGTTTGGTTGTTTAAGATGTGGATTTGTGTAAGTTGCTACACTTCGGTGTAAGTTTGAGTTTGATTTATGTATACTTATGTATTGTATTTGAGATTGACCCTTGAGTCTTGAGATGTATGAATGTGAATATAAGATGTGGTATTAAGATTAAGAGAAATGTGTACCGTGAATGGTTAAACACATGTGTGAACTTTGAGGACAAAGTTCTTTTAAGGGGGGTAGATTGAAATACCCCAAACTTAGATATGGTGTTTAAATGATAAACTAAGATATAAGGAGGCTAAATAATGCCTTAGAAACATTAAGAAACATTTCTAATCAAAGAAAATATAAGGAAACACCAAAGAGCAGTTTTGACAAAAACGTGCTCTAAGCTTGGAGAGACTGGGAGAGTACCCAAATATTGTTCTAAGACCTTAGTAATATCCTAATGGTCATTTTAAGTCAATTACCAAAGAAAACCAAGCTTGAAAACAAGTTAAAACACAAAATGTGCTTTAAGGAGTCTTAAAGCACGTTTTTGAAAAATTGTCTTGTAAATGAGTTTTGAATGGCTAAATGTCCATCATTACTCTTTAATTAATATGTGTACTATATAGTATCACATTTGGAGGTCTATATCAATGGGAAATCAAAAATTTCACAACAATGTGCCTTGTTTTTGATGAATAGTGAATTAATAAGCTAGTTTATAACATAAGTCTATATAAGTGAGACATTTGGTCAACAAAGACTAAACTACCCTCATTCACTAAAGGGGGCCGGTTTTTAAGTGTGACTCACCACACTTATCTAGCTAAGTAAAGAGAAAGCAAAATAAGTAAGTTATAAAGCATAAAGTACTATTCACCTTTTAAGATAAATATCACATTTGCTTACCTCTCTCCTCACTTCTTCATTCTTCCCTTGTTGCCCCACGATTTCTTGCTCTCTTTCTCTTCTCCATTCACGTAGAGCTCACCTCCATGAAAGCTCCATCTCTCTTGCACACATCTTGCTCATTTTAGCTCCAAATCCAAAACAAAATACATATTCTTCTTAGTTAGCTCAAGCTCCTCCTTTCTATCTTTTCAAAACTTCAAGAGCTTCATTTTGGTGCCAAGTCAAACCACCATTAGAGGAGGAAATTCAAGTTTGGAGACTCCATTGGCATCTCCATTCTCTTAAGGTAAAGAAAGTGTAAGAAAATCTAGGTTTCCACCATTTTCTTCACATGACCGAAAATATATACTCATGGGACTCCATGTTTATGCCTTGTTCTAGCTTGTTTCTACTCTTCAAAGGAGAGAGGAGGTCCTTCTTGCTTCACATCCAAGTTGTCTTGAGAAACCAAGGTAAAACAATCACATTAATACCTTAAAACATATTTTTAAACCTAGGGTTTGTTCCTTAGGGTTAATGTGTTATCTAGTACTCATTGGAGTCATTGGATATTGGTTAGAACATTGGCAAGGAGAATCACATTGGTGACCGAGATTGAACAAAGAAAACCTAAGGAGAAAAGCTTTTAAGCTTGTGAGAAAACAAGGTAAATTACTTACCTTAGGTGTTTTGTTGTTTAAGGGAATGAGATGTGGGTATATGATGAGTTTAGTGTAGAGTTTATATTGGGAAGGTGCTATAAAACCTAGGAGAAACAATGACTATTCTTGTGAACTTGTGACTAAGGAGCAAATGAGAAAAGAGATAGTTTAAGAATATAAAGGTGAAGTACAAGAAGCATTTTATTTCAATGGGAGCCTTGTTGAGTGTATTCGCAGGTTGAAGGCATATATTGGGAAATTCAGTGGTTAAGATTATTGTTATTTAAGGGCCTAAGTGCCAAGCATTTTAGTTTAAGCACTATATGATGATGTGGTGTGGTTTTGTGTAAATTGGGTGTTAAGCTATTGTGATGAGAATTTGTGTGTATTGGTTGTTTGATGGAGAAAAACCATGTGTTAGGAGGTACTATATACTAGAGAACCCATGGCAAAATTTAAAGGAGAGTTTAAGTGTTTAAGATATCCTAAGGGAATTTAATGACTAAGGAAGTACTAGGATGTTCTAGGGTTGTCTTGATGAAAAGGGTGAAGTTAGGTGTTTTAATGACTTATGATGACTTAGGTATCACCATGGAAGATTTAGGAATCAAGAGAATGTATTTGAGTATTTAGGACTTAGGCAAATGTTGATGCACAACTAGGAAGGAAATAATGTGATGATGATGGAAGTTTAACTTGTTAAGGAACTTTAAGTAAATGCTTAAAAGAGTTTTAGATAGTGAGAGATGCTTGGGAGATGATGTTATAGTGGTGAAGAAAACATTTGGCATAGTGGTTACATTAGGTATGAACCACCACCTAGAAACCTAGAGGAAAACATTACAAGTGTTAGCATTATTACAAGGAAAATGCATAATGACTAAGGTGGATCTTGGTGGATGATTTAAGGTATTTTAAGGAGGGCTTAAGGTGTATTTGAGGTGCCCAAATGAGGTTATAACATATGAGAATATATGAGGAGAAGTTTGGAGTTGAAAGAGAATTTAGAAACAAGTTTTTAGAGCCGACCGGCCTTAGGACCGGACTTGCAAGGTCGGTCGGGCTCTGTTACACTACCGGAAATGTTTCTGGAATCGACCGGACTTGGGGACCGGACTTACAAGTCCGGTCGGGCTTGTTTTTGTGAGAGGGAAAATGTTTCTGGAATGGACCGACATGGGACCGGACTTGTCAATCCGGTCGGCATGAATTTTGTACGGATAATAAGTCTCTGGAATCGACCGGACATAGGACCGGACATGTAAGTCCGGTCGGAGTGAATTTTCCAACGGTAAAAAGGGTACTGGAATGGACGGACTTAGGCAAGTCCGGTCGGTAAGTCCGGTCGAGCCTAAAAATAAAAAAAAAGAAATTTTAAATTCTAAGAATGGTAATGGGTAATGAGGTATGCCCTTGTAGGGTAGTAATGATTGGGACCCTAAGAACTTAAGGAATTAAGTTAAGATTAAGTATAAGTTTTAATGTTTAAAGTTAAGTTGTAAGACTAAGTGATAAAGCTTGAGAGGTTATTGAGTGGAAGTCCTTAGGGACTAAGTAGTTAAGTAAGGTGCAAATAACTAATAACCTAAAATGAATGAATGTTTTAGGTTTGTGAATTGGGACCCCGAAGAAGGTTAAACAAACAACGATCGACGGTGAACGGTACAATCCTTTTGTGACCTGCTTGCTAACGAGGTGTCCCTCGGCTTGTGTGCTATCTGTTTATTTGCTATGACTAAACAAGATAAAGCATGCAACCGTTATTGTTCTCGTTGTGATTGTGTTATATTTACACTAACCCGCGAGACTTGAGATTGTTACTAACCAGTTTAGTACTTACTGATTAAGGTTAGAAATAAGTATCGGTGATTGTTGGTTTTACCCGTCAAGGTTAACTAACACTTGGTAATAAGGCTTTCACTAACCATAACTTGGGGTGGGAGTGAGGGAACCGGAATGGTACCGGCACATGTGTATTGGGGAGGTCGGTATCTGAATCAGATCCGACTTCCAAATAAGACTTGGTCATTAAGACTCGTCGCCTAGGGTCAACAATCGACCCGACCACCCGGGTACTGTTTGAGGTGGGAGGCACTTAAATGAACGTGGGGGATCAGCCTACATCCCCAATGAATTAAGAAGGTAGCTTATCGTCGTGATAGTGCACTGCTACCGGCTAGGTTAACCAAGCCCTACAAGATATCCACATTAAGGGCTAACCATCTAAATAGTGGAGAGGTTGGCAAGTATAAGATTGAGATTGAGATTAAGATTAAGGTAAGGTAAGAACTGATATTAAGTAATGAAGAACTAAGGAGGGGTCTTACTAACCACACTTGTTAAGGGAACGCTTGAGTCGTTCTTACTTGTGAACATATATGTTCATCTGTGGTTATTGTTGTTGCGCTTCAAGATTATGTTTGTGTATGTAATCAATTTCCATGCTATCGACAATTAGTCGTCGTAGTCCCGTTAGCTTGGGGGCCATGAGAGGGTGTACCAGCATTCGTGCTGACCCCCTCGGGGGCTATTTTTACACTTGCAGGTAAGAGGCCCATGAGGACGCACTACGAGAGTAGGAGCGGTTAGACTTAGGGGGGACTTTTATTTTGAGTTCGGGTTGCGCTTGTGCACCCGACTGTTTATATTAAGCTGATGTAAGTTTGGGATTGTGTATAAGATACTAGTACTCGGTTGGTTGTGGTATTGAGAATATTGATGTTTAAGTTGGGTAAGTGTTTTTGGATAAGTATTGTAAGTATTTAAGCCGGTATATTCTATCGATCAGACCGTGGCAAGGTCCAGGTGTTGTTTTATTTCCGCTGCGACGTATTCGATTAAGTGTTCAGATTGCGATAACCACGATAGGCTTTGGATGGGGTGTTACAAATGCAATGATAATGTGTGTAACACCCCTACCGGTAATCCAGTTATTATCCCCTAATCTGTCTCAATTATCAATACTCAAGCAGCGGAATTCCAATACAACCGGGGTGATACAATGCCGCTAGTCACCCACTACTAACAAGGCCAATCCAAATTCAATACAACAATCTGTTACAATATCGGTCTGATGACGGATATACCGAGTATTCTAATCCAAACAAGATTCCCATAACTTAATCAATCACAATACAATTACATCCTCAATTCAATCCTTATACAAATACAACTCTAATTTAGTTCTATACCGAGTATCTACAATTCTCAAGTCTGCCGATTACAATCGGACTCACAATACATATTTTAATAAATACATTCCTACCACTACCATTGCTTAATACAACAATTCACACCCCGTCTTACACTCTCGGACGGTGATTGGCTTCAATGTACTGGGAAATAAAACGGTGCCCCTAGGGGCTCAGCAAATTGCTGCATATGAAATTCGCATACCCCACGTGCTAACGAGGGTACACCGACTATTTTGGTCGAGAACATGCGATTCATTTTAATTCCATTGACATGCAGGACAACATACATTTATATGTATATTAACATATAGACAATCACATCCAAGAAAGAATACAATCCCTGACTAACACAACAAGGTTGTTAGTTCAAATTACTATATTCTTAGGCCTCGAGGGTTTCTACCTCACTATGCGTTACTCAATCCCTCATTGTCTTACCCACTCTCTTGGGTTACTCTTACTCAAAATCTCCTACTCTCAATCTTAATCAAGTTCTACCACACTCAAACTCAATTCTCTACTCAAACTCAATTTCTCAAGTCTCTCAAATTTCAACTCAATTCTCAATACTCAAATTCTCAAATCAAAATCAAATTCTCCAATCAAATACTCAAAGGTATATTTTAAGTCATTACCCATGACCTCTGAGGCAGAGTCATACCCAAGACTCGCCACCGGGTTTTCAAATACAAACGGAACTATACACTTAGCTCCTTAAATACTCAAATGCCTGTTTCTCTACCGGACTACTCAAATTCCCACACTCATCTCTCGGAGTTATATTACAATCTCATCTCATGATTAGCCTAGAATATCTCTCTCTCTCTCGATATCCTCTAATAGCTCAGGGATTACCAATATCTAGTATTATCAATTTAAGGGTTTCCCCAACATATTGAATACTCTCATGTTCGGGACATTGTTTATGTTAGTCGGATCCTCTCATTGTGGGTCGACTATCTTTCTAAGGGGTTTGGTGACCCCTTACCATTCTTTACTTCTCTCAAAGTTCATGTCTTGAACTATCATCAATCCTCTAGATAGAGGTTCCTTATATCCTTCCACTATTAATGGTTTTGTGGGTTAAATCAATTTGGTTCTTTAACCGTTATCGGGAGTTTACTAATCCCGTACACTCTCTCATATTCTAGTGAGTTCATAGGTTTGCGTTATCATTTCTCGGTTCGATAGTTTTAGTGCGTTACCACGTTTTCGTTATTTCACAACCTGACTCTTTCTTCGAGTCACTAACCATCAAGACTCAACTATGAGTCGAACTACAGTACACATTCAACATTCAAGCACTTCATCCACAATCACACATTTCATGAATTATACAAACTTCAATTTCAACATACAGTCCAACAAGCACACTACATTACAAGCACAAGTAAGTACAAACAATCAGATTCGTGCATTTATCTTGTTTAGGTGATCACAAAACACACAAGCCACACAAATTAGAGTAACACCGTTAGCTTACGGGGCATGAGAAAATCATACCTTCCACCATGGTTTAACTTTACCGTGTCACCTCACGTTCCTCGAGTCTTACTCTTGAACCACTGATTACATGTCAAATGGTTCTATTAACATCAATACTTTACGGTAAGTAAATACTACTACTCCCGTACTTACCCTGTTGTCCCATTATTATTAGTTTTACTCTTGTCAATTTATGAACTTACTTCTCACTCACTTCTAGCACTTGTTTATACTTCTTAGGACCTTTACAAGTCACCAAACAACTCCTAAACATCATCTAAAACCATTACCAATCAATCCCACATCATTTACCACCACCTTTAAAACACTCGCGGTGAATTTTAGGCATGGTCCGGGACATGGTCCGGGTCTGTAACACCCCTAATATTAATTCAATCATTACCGTCCAATCTCCTCATGCTTCCCGAGTCACGCAGCGGATACATACTTACATACATCGGGTGATACAATGCCGTTAGTCACCCACGTGACTAACAAGGCTACTACTGCTACATACAGCATCGGTCTGATGGACCGGAATATCCGAGTACTACTTAATACAATACATACTCTCATTACATACTGGATACTACAATACTCCATTCGATACATTACTCCATTCAATACAATACTCCACAATTCCGTACAAGATAATACACTACGCATACCGAGTTTACTAGGTTCCAAAATCAATACAGTACTTCTCCCCGAATTCATACACACTCACTAGAAGTCAATCTGCTACTACCCATTCCTCACAAACTAAATACTTCTAATTACAAGGGTGTGTCATTTAGTACACCTCTACATTCCACTTCTAACTATCCAAGTGTAGTCACCGGTCTCTCACCTTGACCACATCCGCTTCGGTACCTGCACACAAAAAACGTTCCCCCGAGGGGTCAGCTTTCGCTGAATATGATAACCGCATACCCCGCGTACTAGCGAGGGTACGCCGACCATTTGGTCGAATACATCAATTCATTTTGCATTCCATACATACATACATACACGCTTCATACATACATACATGCATTGCATACAACAATACATTACAATACATTCATTTACAACCAACATACATACCTACAATACATACAAGGAATTGTACAATACAAGTCATTCATTCACACTACCATACTCACCGCATCACGGAGATACAATTCTCCAATACATACAAGGTCTTGTTAGCCTTATTACACGCCCGGGTTAATCGGGTGTTCAATACTTTTACTCCGGGTCAATGACTTACAATAGTCAAGACCAGTACAATACAATACTTCTTACACACTTTACTTCCAGTTAAGTCGGTATGACCTCCGGGCAGGGAATACTACTTCCCACCACCGGGCTTTAGGGTGGCCCACTAATCCAGGACGCTACCCATACAAAGGGAATTGGTCCAAGGAAAAGATCATAGCCAGGATTCGGTTCCACCTCTTGTGGTTCCTTATCCTCACGCGTGGCCGAAACTATATCGGGCTTCTACTCATTCCATTTTACTCATTACTCATGTCAGGAGTTAGATTGTTAGGAATTAGTAGAAGTCAGTACTTCATTTCCATACATCCATACAATACACAAGTACTCATCCACATACATACACTTCATTCTCATCCGTACATTTCATGAATTATACAAACTAAATGTTCGAGTGAATACAGCAAGAACAAATAGTCCAAACACAATAAGTGCGATAAAGTCCAATTCGTGCATTTATCTTATTTGAGTGATCACATAAGCACACAAATCGGGGTAACCAGGTTAGGATACAGAGCATGAAGAATCATACCTTTTACCGGAATTTACTTTACCATGTCACCTCACACTCCTCGGGTTGTTCTCGAACCACTGACAACATTTCAAGTGGTTCTATTAATTAAGATACTATGGTATGTAAAACTAATACTCCCGTAATTAACCCCGTTATCCACTAACTTTAGTCTTACTCAAGTGTGCTTAACTTTCTTACCTTCATTACTTTAGCACTAACGCCTTACTCATGCATATATATATGTGTATATATGTAATGTATATATATATATATATATGTATAATATATATGTATATATATATATATGTTATATATGTACATATGTATTTATATATATTCATCTAATTAAATTTTAATTTTTTTTTTTTTAAAGGCCGACCGACCCACTCTGGGTAGGTCGCCTGGGTAGGTCGGCTGCAGAGAGCACCCGAGTTACAGAATTCAGCCCGACCGACCGTCTGGGGTAGGTCGCCTGGGTAGGTCGGCTGCAGAACCCCTTTTAATTATCTACTTTTGGGCTCCAAATTCACCTCAATTCTCACCCAATCTTTCCTACTCATTTCCACATGTTTACTACATTTTAAACACTAATTAAATCCTCTAATTCACCTAAGTTCATCCATCAAATTCATTTTTCACTTCTAAATCAACTTACACAATTTTCTCACTTCATCTTCAACACATGCAACAGTTTTTGTTTCTCTTTTGCTACAGATTTTTAAACCAACTTCTACCATCCAATACTTCCTCTACCAATGCCACTCCTAGCATTCTAATTGCATCATCTTACCATCCTACTTCCATCCCATTACCTAGCTCTTCTCCAAATCTGTTTCAAGGTATCAAACTACTCACCATAAGTTCTCCAAATACACTTAATTCCTCCTAGTTTCTCCAATGTGTTTTAACACTTCTTGCTACAGCTTTTTACACTCTTTTACTTTTATCACATGCTACTACTACCATTCCATAGTTTCTAATCATCTCTACTAACTCCAATACACACCTTGGTTCTCCCACTCACCAAGTCATCCATAAATGCACATATTCCTACCAACTAAACAGCTCACATTAAAATCTGTTACAAGGACATGCTTTTACCTAGTTTTCTAGTTTCTTAAGTGTTCTATGTTCTAGGTAAATTTTGACATAATCTCCCCTATATTTTACATTCATTCTCACCACATGTTTTAGTCCCCAAATCATCACTCATTTCACCTGTTTGTAAACAGCATTAATATACCAATTCTCTCCAACACAATGCTACACATCAACACTCACTAAATCCTGCACATTCACCATTTCCTTCCTTAAGGTTTTAACAAGTTTTCCAATGTCTTTTAAAGCTTCAAAACTGTTTGGTTCTCTTACACATTACACTACTACTCATTACCATTTACAATACACATTTTAACTACTAAAATCTATTACAACAACATACAAAAGTTGCACAAGGATGAGTGTAATTACCTTGTTTTCTTACTAGTTCTTCCTCCCTTCTTCTTTCTTCTTTCTTTCCTCTTTCTTTTCCATTCCTCTCTTCCCACCGGTTATGGAGATTCAATTCTCACAGCTACAGCCATTCAGCCCATCATTATACACATTCTAAATTAAACTAACCCTTAATCAACTTTAAAGCTTTAAGGTAAGTTTTAGGGTTGGAATTGACATTACCTTGCAGTGAGTAGATGAAGTTTAGAATAGCACAAGAGCAATATTTTTACTCCTCCAAGAAGCCAAAAATCGGCTGGAAGCAAGGAAGAAAATCAAGGCTCAACTTGTATTTTCGTTTTGCAAATAAAAGCTAGAAAAAGATGGACTTTTGAGACTATTTTTACCTTAGAACAATGTGGAGATGAAGGGGTCACAATGGTGGTCTTCAAGCTCCAAAATGATCCACATCCATGGAGATGAAGTGTGAGCTTTTCAACTTTTGAAGGGTGGAAAATGAAGCCAAAGAGAAGAGGAGTGCAATGGTGTAATTTTTATGAGATTTGGACAAGGTTTGAGCCTTGAACAAGAGGAGAGAAGAGCTTGGTGAAGAGAGCTCTCCAAATCGCCATTACTAGGCTGGAGGAAGAAGAAGGAATCAGATGGGGGGGGGGGGAAATAACGTGAGAGGCAAGAGTGTAGGAGAGAGACTTCTATTTTTTTCACTTTATTTACTTTCCACTTTATTCTTTTGTCTTTTAGTGAGTTAGAAAGTAATTAAAAGAGGGGGAGAGTGCAGCCGTCCCACACACACCCAACATATGGGTTTCTGATTTTTAATTGCAAATGGGGGAGATACTTTGGTTTTATTACACTTAGCACCCCACAACTTTTAGTTTTTACATTATTCACTCACCGGAACCCGTTTTCCGGAATTTTCTCGTTTAATTAATTTTATTGGTCCTCCACCCTCATTAATGTTTATTACTGACTATTTGGTTGACCAAATTATTACGAGTCTATTTGACCCGCTTAAAGTTGTGTTTTCCCGGTTTCCTCGAAAAACGCGCTTTAAGGTTCGTTTGTGTTTTTAATCCATTTTAAGGATCCGTTTTCTTCGGAAGTTGTTCCCATATATTATTTAGGCCTTATTAAGCCTTTAGAATCCATATCATACGCTAACCGAGGTCTCATACCTCCTATGGCTATTTAACGCTTATTTAGCGTTTTTCGCTTTTTAAGCGTTTCTTTATTTCTTTTGGATTTATTTTTCTTACCAATATTACTTAGGCGTCATTAGGCCCTTAAATACGTATTAGATAAATTTTAATCCCTATATTTAAGTTCGGGGTATTTCAATCTACCCCCCTTAAGAACTTTGTCCTCAAAGTTGTTCGAGGTTATGAGATTACTATACTTACTAATTTATACTTGTCTAATGCCAAAGTCATACATCCTTCCTCCTTACGTTTCCCAAATCCATTACTCAAGGTTCCTACATACCATGCCATACCAATGTACAATAATTACTCCAATCCGCATTACTACCAACCATCCAGTTCCTCATTACAAACTTATACATACATACAGTGCAAAGCTATCCCCAAAGCAATGCAATACACATACAATCCCGCAGGCGCTCAGGTCCTCTAGACACAGGACTCCTCTATGTCCCGCTGCCCTTGGAATAATACAATATGTTACACTACTGTCTTCTCCGGTATACGCTTCTAACCAAATCCTTATTCTCAGTCTAAGGAAGATCCTTCCCAACAGCTAACTAGAAATCTTTCTGAAGCATCAAACTCCAAGTTCCAATTTATATTCATTACTTCTATCCTATGTGTGATTCTTGTGACCACTTGAGGGGAGCTTCAAGAATCATTCGACCCTGATGTGATCAGCATCAGTGTTGAACTATCTTTCCACCCCAATTTGTGTTCGGTTTCCCTTGATCTGATCAGGATCAAGTTCGACTTCCCACGTCAGGTTCAACCAAACAAATAATTTAATTGTTTTCATTTTCTATCTTTTTATTCTTTCTAGTCGTGATTACAAATTCATACATCTCTCAAGGATGGAATCAATCCATCAATCATCCTCACTCTACTTCCCAAATCTTTGCTTCCATGGTTCAATCCTAATGCTCATTTCATCACCCTTCACTACTTCCATCCATTACTCACCATCATCTCCTATATTCTAACTAACTAAGGAATACTACACTCATAATTTAGTTGGCTTCGATTGTTTCAAATATTTTACTTACGATTCCACTACTCATAAAATTCATTCATCTACTATCCTCATTCATTTCGTACTACTTCTTCAAAGGTTACAATACTTGTGGAGCTCCGTCCACTACTCATTACTTTTCTTTTACTAATACTCTTACATTGGTGTTACAAGATGGGTATATTCCTCCTATGGTATTTGCATCTCTAATGCCTAGTTACCATAATTACAATATGAATGAGTACTTATGTTTATTTAACATAGTATCAATCATCAGTTTGGTTCTCATTTGTGCTATGCACATTATGGTTTATGTGTTTTTATTCACAAAACTTACATTAAGCGGTTTTCACTCTACCCCCCTTAAAAGGGATTACGCCCACGTAATCTACCATATGTTATTATTATTAAACTTTGGTTTAATCAGTTGGGCAAACTGAAGCGTTTAGCTTCACTACGATATATATATACTATGCTCTGGTCAAAAGGTCTTAACCATACCAATGGTTTAGTCTTTGCACCAAGAATTCCTATATGAGTTTATTTAACTCATAATTAATTCGGTTCTAGCCTAACCGGCTTCAAGGCGTTAGTAGCCATTCTATTATACTTACTAGTTATATTGTCTCCTAGCTAGGGCCCACTAGCTTCTGCTGCGCGACCCTAATGACTTGGTTATTCACCCTTCTTGTTATCCTTAATGTGCTATACATTACCTTCTCATCCGTCTATTATGGGAATAAGGTTTACTAAACAACTACGGTATCCTTTTACCGTGTTTGAACTCAACGAGTTTAAGATTTATAACCAGCTCTCTGGTAATCTACTGCACACGCTATTTATGCTTCCACAATTATTCATTAAGCTCCTCTACTTATTGTCGGGCGAGGTTAAGTCACCACTTAGCTGTAGTGCTTCTATGTTGTCACTAGCTTTTAAATCATCCCAGTTCTTCTGGTTCAGTACAAGTGTTCTTTACTTGTATGACCTTGCATTTCTATGCGTCGGTCCTAGTGACTTTCCTGTATCTCCTTTCACCTTATATTCCAATGGAATTCACATCTTGTGATTACTAGTGTGTCGTACACTCTTCGCGCTTCTTTGGCCTTAGGCCGCACTGTATGTTGCTAAGCTTGCTTGACTGGCTTATGCCATGTTTGTGGGTGAAAGGAAAGATTACTACGGTTTACATTCTTCATATCCCTAGCCATCTCATTAGATCATAGCTGAACAAGTGCAATGCCAAAACACTCAGTCATACAGAGTGCAGAGGCGTAAACGCTTGACAGTAAGTCACTTATGTGATAGGAAGAATATTTCTGCCTGTCATTTCGTACTATACTCCGTGTCATTATCTGCTACTTCCTCATATCGGTCGCTTTTGCGCACCGTATTCTTTACTCATTGTACTCATTATACAACATCGTATTTACTGTTTCTGTTACTGTGATAGTTTCTCTTTACTCATTGCCATTGTCATTGGCACCATTCCCTTATGGTATGAATACCCTGGGGTTTCCAATGCTCGCGTGTATGACGGTTGTCGTAGCATACCACAATATTAGTATCTTCCCAATGTGGAGATGTTCTTCCATTTGGGTTTCATTGTGTAGGTTAGCTTACCTCACATTACTTCCATATTCGTTATATAATCTGCCAAGTATCCTGGTTGACCAAGAATGAAGTGGTTTATCGGTTACAAGCTCTCTTGAGCGTTGGTCATCCGTGGTGTGCAACATGCACTCACATTGATTGTTGTTGACAATTACTGTCCTCCCAAAGCTGAGCATTGGTTTAGGCTCTGGCTGTGTAGTTTTGCTTGTATGTATATTACCAGGACATCCCACGAAACTTCAAGGGTTTTCTGGTTCCGTTCTCCAATTGGAGGGTGTTCTATCACTGACAAGTGAAGGTTCTTGTTGAGGGGTTTGTCTCCACTCATAGGTCTAATGACAAGGTTTGCTATGTTGTTTTTCACAATGGTTCCAATGCTTGAGTACATATGGAGTATGCTTACTCCTTTAAGTCATAACGGTTTGGAAATCTGATTTCCTTATTCCATCACCCTTGGCAATATCTATTGCGTGGTTTATTGTTATAGTAAGTGGAAGCCTTTTCTAAGGGTTCACATCATTACCGCATTTGTGATCTTCGGTTGACGAGGGGTACCTTCCCTTGGGTTTCTCGTAGTGTCCAAGTGTGGACTAGGCCAATGTTGGCATTATCATGATTCTTATGCCTCTGTGCTACCATTGCTATGGAAGGCACGAAGGTAATTAAAGGCTTGTCAACTGTATACTAGACTGATGCTTTAGTGACAGTGACACTAAGTTGACCATTACTCCAAGCCACTCAGGATGTTGGGTTTGAATTGATGGTCCAGTTGTTGATTTCTTGTCATATGAGACAATATCTCTTGCAAGTCTTATTATCAAAAGGTGTGAGTTATGCAACCGCTAAGGTTTACCTAACATAGTTGATTGATGGCTTGTAAGCCTTATTGCTGCAAGCTATGCTCTTTGCAAGCTGCTTATACATATTTCGACTCCTTGTATACCCCATAGGCTGGAGGTATTACTGGCTCCATGGCAAGTCGTGGCATCACGCTTCCGTTCATAGGAGACTCTTAGGCAATCTAATGCTGATCAGTGTCTTTTGTAGTCGGGTATTTCCTGTTAAGTGAAATCCCTTCGGTGTCTTCACCGAGTGTTCGTTCTAGCTTTTGTGCTTTCATCATGTCGTTGTTGTTCGACTGTTGCAACTCAGACACCCTTCAAGGATCGCTCCTGGGTGTTGTTAGGTTATGCTGTTACATCCGGCTAATGTTTATGATATGTTGTCTACTATACCGCCTTGTGGTATTGTATTTGAGCTATCCCCTTTAGGGTTATAGCGTCTTCCGTTCTTGGGTAGATTGTTTATACTTGCTCCTAGTGCTTAAGACTAGGTTTAATATTCTCTTTGATGGTGGTTTACACCTTGCGGTAGTCTTGGGGTTGCCATTGGGAGTTCTGTCCCGTTTGTTGAGCATTGTGGTGTTCACGTTAGGCGATTGGCTTACTGTGTGTAGGCTGGGTATACTTTCCAGCTATCATGTATTTGTTTGGTGTCCTTCAGACATATCCAATGTCTATACTTACTAGTATGTGCTCTTTGCACTCCCTAGTTCTTATTCCTCATCTTCAGATGGATTCTCTGAGTTCTTCCATACTTATTTCTAGCTGAGTTCCTTCTCCTTGATCGTCTGAAGTGTCAGCTGTTCTGGTTTGAACTTACTCACGGTCCGTAGAACGGAGTTGACTACTTCCCGTGTTTCGTACACTACATGTATACATACGTGGGGTACCATGTTGATACGTTACCACTTACCCACTATTTGTCAGGCCCGCAAGCTCCTTCGGAGTGCGGTTGTCCCACATCCCGTAATTGGGTACACTCGTAGTGTTCGTCACACGCCTAGGTGAAGTATTCTGTTGCCAACTCCTCTTGTATCATTCTATGATACTCACCGTAATTCTGTTGGTTTGGTTTCAAAATCCAGGTTTTAAAAGAAAGGTTGTGGTTGTGGAAGAAAGTTTGGGTTTTGAAATAATAATTCGGTGTTAAAAGCAGTTCTCCATGGCATAGCCATGCTTGAGTACTTGACCGAGTCCAGCTTCTTGCTGATTGGTATGTCTTTTGTGCAATGGTCAGGCCGTCAGACCTTTCCAAGGTTCCATTCTTCCAGTTTTTAGGATGTGTGATCCTGTAGCTGTTCTGTTACGGCACAATACATTACTATGTACTTGTGGTGTGTTAGGGTTCATCTACATGTTTCTGTCCTTACTGCACTTGCCGTGGCAAGTGCGCGGTACTGGTGGTTTTTGGGTAAACCTCTACTAGTCACGGTATGGTTTCCATCCGTGTTTGGTAGTCTTGTTGACTCTTCCCTTGATCTTATTGATCTATAATTGGGATACTTAATCCTTTAAGTAGTTCCTCTGTGATCTTGACATGACTGTCATTGATCGGGGTACTTCTCCAATCCTTGGAGATTCCCATTTGATTTGGTTTAGCGTTATTCCTTGTTGCTCATTTATTGTGGTTATTGAGCCTTAGCTTGTTTAGGCACTACTCTTGTAGCCTATCGGATTATATCCCGTGGATGCTCTTGTAGCTGTGTAAGATATGTCGGCCAGGTATTGTAACCTTTTGGCGTTGTGGTTTTTGGAGTTAACCGTTCCTGACTATGTCCTCAGTTAGTTGGTATACCTCGGTGGTATTACCTAGCTACTATTGCCCCACAAACTTGTGTCTCGGGTTCCATTACTATTCCCTTTCCATTTCATTGCACGGTTAGTGCTTCTTTCCTGCTGTTGGTTTACTAGCTGGGTTTCGCGACTGCTAGGCATGTCGCCCCATGCTGTTGTAAGTTGTAGCCTCCTCACGGTTGGAGTGCTCATTCCACCGCTATTAAGTGCGGGTATGTTATTCAGCCGGGAATCATCTCCGGAACTTCCAATTCTTGGAATCTACCATATGTCGAGTTCTTTCCTCTTGTAGGAATATCTCACTACTGCCAGGTCGGGTTTTCCCGAATATGAGAGGACTTTCCTTCTCTCTGGCGTTCTTTTCCAAGTTATACAATGGGAAATGTGGTGGGCGGGACTGGTATTGTAGATATCCGGTACACTCCGGTGATTCCTAACTAGTGTATCTCTAACGCTATCACTCAGCCTTAGCCCTAAGCTTCCAATTCCTAACTCGGTATTTCCTAAACTCGGTATTTCCAGTCATCAGAGCGATACTTCGCTCTGATACCACTTTTTGTAACACCCCTAATATTAATTCAATCATTACCGTCCAATCTCCTCATGCTTCCCGAGTCACGCAGCGGATACATACTTACATACATCGGGTGATACAATGCCGTTAGTCACCCACGTGACTAACAAGGCTACTACTGCTACATACAGCATCGGTCTGATGGACCGGAATATCCGAGTACTACTTAATACAATACATACTCTCATTACATACTGGATACTACAATACTCCATTCGATACATTACTCCATTCAATACAATACTCCACAATTCCGTACAAGATAATACACACGCATACCGAGTTTACTAGGTTCCAAAATCAATACAGTACTTCTCCCCGAATTCATACACACTCACTAGAAGTCAATCTGCTACCCATTCCTCACAAACTAAATACTTCTAATTACAAGGGTGTCATTTAGTACACCTCTACATTCCACATCTAACTATCCAAGTGTAGTCACCGGTCTCTCACCTTGACCACATCCGCTTCGGTACCTGCACACTAAAAACGTTCCCCGAGGGGGTCAGCTTTCGCTGAATATGATAACCGCATACCCCGCGTACTAGCGAGGGTACGCCGACCATTTGGTCGAATACATGCAATTCATTTTGCATTACATACATACATACATACTTTCATACATACATACATGCTTTATACAATACATTACAATACATTCATTTTACCAAGCATACATACATACAATACATACAAGGAATACAATACAAGTCATTCATTCACACTTACCATACTCACCGCATCACGGAGATACAATTCTCCAATACATACAAGGTCTTGTTAGCCTATTACACGCCCGGGTTAATCGGGTGTTCAATACTTTTACTCCGGGTCAATGACTTACAATAGTCAAGACCAGTACAATACAAAACTTGTACAATACTTCTTACACACTTTTACTTCCAGTTAAGTCGGTAGACCTCCGGCAGGGAATACTACTTCCCACCATCGGGCTTTAGGGTGGCCCACTAATCCAGGACGCTACCCATCAAAGGAATTGTGCCAAGGAAAAGATCATAGCCAGGATTCGTTTCCAACCTTTGTGGTTCCTTATCCTCACGCGTGGCCGAACTATATCGGGCTTCTACTCATTCCTTTTACTCATTACTCATGTCAGGATTAGATTGTTAGGAATTAGTAGAAGTCGTAAGCAGTACTTCATTCCATACATCCATATAATACACAAGTACTCATCCACATACATACACTTCATTCTCATCCGTACATTTCATGAATTATACAAACTAAATGTTCGAGCGAATACAGCAAGAACAAAATAGTCCAAACACAATTAAGTGCGATAAAGTCCAATTCATGCATTTATCTTATTTGAGTGATCACATAAGCACACAAATCGGGGTAACCAGGTTAGGATACAAGCATGAAGAAATCATACCTTTTTACCGGAATTTACTTTACCATGTCACCTCACACTCCTCGGGTTGTTCTCGAACCACTGACAACATTTCAAGTGGTTCTATTAATATTAAGATACTATGGTATGTAAACTAATACTCCCGTAATTAACCCCGTTATCCACTAACTTTAGTCTTACTCAAGTGTGCTTAACTTTCTTACCTTCATTACTTTAGCACTAACGCCTTACTCATGCATGTATATATGTATGTATGTATATATATATATATGTATATATGTAATGTATATATATATATATGTATATATATGTATATATATATTATATATGTACATATGTATTTATATATATTCATCTAATTAAATTTTAATTTTTTTTTTTTACAAAGGCCGACCGACCCACTCTGGGTAGGTCGCCTGGGTAGGTCGGCTGCAGAGAGCACCCGAGTTACAGAATTCAGCCCGACCGACCCAGTCTGGGGTAGGTCGCCTGGGTAGGTCGGCTGCAGAACCCCTTTAATTATCTACTTTGGGCTCCAAATTCACCTCAATTCTCACCCAATCTTTTCCTACTCATTTCCACATGTTTACTACATGTTTAAACACTAATTAAATCCTCTAATTCACCTAAGTTCATCCATCAAATTCATTTTTCACTTCTAAATCAACTTACACAATTTTTCTCACTTCATCTTCAACACATGCAACAGTTTTTGTTTCTCTTTTGCTACAGATTTTTAAACCAACTTCTACCATCCAATACTTCCTCTACCATGCCACTCCTAGCATTCTAATTGCATCATCTTACCATCCTACTTCCATCCCATTACCTAGCTCTTCTCCAAATCTGTTTCAAGGTATCAAACTACTCACCATAAGTTCTCCAATACACTTAATTCCTCCTAGTTTCTCCAATGTGTTTTAACACTTCTTGCTACAGCTTTTACACTCTTTTATTCACATGCTACTACTACCATTCCATAGTTTCTAATCATCTCTACTAACTCCAATACCACCTTGGTTCTCCCACTCACCAAGTCATCATAATGCACATATTCCTACCAACTAAACAACTCACATTAAATCTGTTACAAGGACATGCTTTTACCTAGTTTTCTAGTTTCTTAAGTGTTCTAGTTCTAGGTAAATTTGGACATAATCTCCCCTATATTTTTACATTCTCACCACATGTTTTAGTCCCCAAATCATCACTCATTTCACCTGTTTGTAAACAGCATTAATATACCAATTCTCCAACACAATGCTACACATCAACACTCACTAAATCCTGCACATTCACCATTTCCTTCCTTAAGGTTTTAACAAGTTTTCCAATGTCTTTTAAAGCTTCAAAACTGTTTGGTTCTCTTACACATTACACTACTACTCATTACCATTTACAATACACATTTTAAACTACTAAAATCTATTACAACAACATACAAAAGTTGCACAAGGATGAGTGTAATTACCTTGTTTTCTTACTAGTTCTTCCTCCCTTCTTCTCTTCTTCTTTCTTCTTTCTTCTTCTTCTTTCTTCTTTCTTTCCTTCATTCCTCTCTTCCCACCGTTTATGGAGATTCAATTCTCACAAGCTACAGCCCATTCATTATACCATTCTAAATTAAACTAACCCTTAATCAACTTTAAAGCTTTAAGGTAAGTTTTAGGGTTTAGGAATTGACATTACCTTGCAAGTGAGTAGATGAAGTTTAGAATAGCACAAGAGCAATATTTTACTCCTCCAAGAAGCCAAAATCGGCTGGAAGCAAGGAAGAAAATCAAGGCTCAACTTGTATTTTCGTTTTGCAAATAAAAGCTAGAAAAAGATGGACTTTTGAGACTATTTTTACCTTAGATCAATGTGGAGATGAAGGGGGTCACAATGGTGGTCTTCAAGCTCCAAAATGATCCACATCCATGGAGATGAAGTGTGAGCTTTTCAACTTTTGAAGGGTGGAAAATGAAGCCAAAGAGAAGAGGAGTGCAATGGTGTAATTTTTATGAGATTTGGACAGGTTTGAACCTTGAACAAGAGGAGAGAAGAGCTTGGTGAAGAGAGCTCTCCAAATCGCCATTACTAGGCTGGAGGAAGAAGAAGGAATCAGATGGGGGGAAAAAAATAACGTGAGAGGCAAGAGTGTAGGAGAGAGACTTCTATTTTTTTCACTTTATTTACTTTCCACTTTATTCTTTTGTCTTTTAGTGAGTTAGAAAGTAATTAAAAGAGAGGGGGAGAGTGCAGCCGTCCCACACACCCCAACTATGGGTTTCTGATTTTTAATTGCAAATGGGGAGATACTTTGGTTTTATTACACTTAGCACCCCACAA
The DNA here is from genome assembly GCA_023374045.1 of Limonium bicolor. Taxonomy (NCBI): domain Eukaryota; kingdom Viridiplantae; phylum Streptophyta; class Magnoliopsida; order Caryophyllales; family Plumbaginaceae; genus Limonium; species Limonium bicolor. Next base: position 66,043,308 of record CM041780.1, on the reverse strand, counting down.
CTTTTAGTTTTTACATTATTCACTCACCGGAACCCGTTTTCCGGAATTTTTCTCGTTTAATTAATTTTATTGGTCCTCCACCCTCATTAATGTTTATTCTGACTATTTGGTTGACCAAAATTATTACGAGTCTATTTGACCCGCTTAAAGTTGCGTTTTCCCGGTTTCCTCAAAAACGCGCTTTAAGGTTCATTTGTGTTTTTAATCCATTTTAAGGATCCGTTTTCTTCGGAAGTTGTTCCCATATATGATTTAGGCCTTATTAAGCCTTTAGAATCCATATCATACGCTAACCGAGGTCTCATACCTCCTATGGCTATTTAACGCTTATTTAGCGTTTTTCGCTTTTTAAGCGTTTCTTTATTTCTTTTGGATTTATTTTTCTTTACCAATATTACTTAGGCATCATTAGGCCCTTAAATACGTATTAGATAAATTTTAATCCCTATATTTAAGTTCGGGGTATTTCAGGGTCTATAGTCCCGGACCAATGCATTTCATGACTTTTGACTGATTTTTCCTTGTGGTCCGGGTACTGGTCCGGGTCCCTACCCGGACCACCTGTTTTTTCCTCCACTTTCTGGGCTTATTTTGATGCGGTCCGGGACCTTGTTCCTAACCTAGGTCCCGGGCCCTGCTAAAAACTGCTACTTATGTGATTTTTCAACCCCAAATCAACCCTTAATTCACACCTAATCATTCCCTAATCTTTGCACACGTTTTTCTCCCATGTTTAAACACACCCTAAAACACTCCTTAAACCACCTTAAATCATTGGTCCAATCCTTGCTCAACTTCTTGCTCAAATTCAACCAATTCAATTCTTCACATTTTGCATTTTGCACTCTAATGCTCTAAAAAATTTCCATGACAGTTGGCACTTGTACCATTCATTACCAATCATTCCTAGACAAACGCATTATCTATGCCCAATTCCATCCTCCATTCACAAGGCCATACCTCTTAACTCTTTTCTAGAAATTCTAAGTTACCAAACACCAATTATGCTACAGATTTTTACTCTCACATATCCTTTCTCCATCTACCATTTCAAGGTTATCAACATCTCTAAGCACCCCCAAAAAAACTAAGTCCTCCAATTCATAAAGCCACCTTAAGAACACCCAATTTCTACACAAATTTTGCCATAACCTCCCCATAAACCTATCATATCCAACTCATCAATTTTCACTTAAATCATTCCTAAACTAGCCACATCCACAAGGGATCCAACCAGCACACAAACTCAATCCAAAATTCACCAAATATCTCCAAACACAATATCAAAACATATATTCAAATCACTTGGCTCTAAGGCCCTTAGTTCAAACAACAATTCACAAGTTCTCTCAAACTTCAACCAACCACTTTATCTCACACAATTTAGGTTTATTATTTAGTTTAACCCATCCCAAATACTAAGGAAATCAAAATAAACCTTAAGGTGGAATTCTTACCTTATGTTTTCCAAGTTCCCTTTTCATTTCTCCTCTTCCTTTCCCTCTTCTCCATTTCGGTCAAGTGGGCAATGGAGTTGCCAAACTCCATCCCAACATCCAAGGAACAAAAAATGGATATAATTAAAATCCTAAACCCTTAGAATAGCACTAATTAAATGAAAGGCTTAGAACACCATAAGTTAGGTTTACCTTTGGAGTTTTAAGAGGGGTTTTAACTCTTGAATCAAGAAGGGGGTTCCACCACCATTGGAAGGTTGAAAAAATGCTCAAACCAAGAGAGAAAAATAAGGCATTACAAGGGAGAAAATCGGCCACCAAATGGAAGCAGGAAAAATGAGTTTTTTATGAATCGTTTTACCTTAGAAGAATGGGGAGACTCCAAGCTTCAAGAATCTCTAATTTTCTCTTCAAGTATGCTATACCCATGGAGATGAACTTCACCATTTTTTAAATTTTGAAAAGAGGGGAATGTAGAGCTTGGTGAGAGGAGCAAGAATATGTATTTTATTTTGCATTTGGAGCTTGGAGGAAGCTTGGGCAAGCAAGAGAAGGAGGAGAAGCCATTGTTGGAGATCTTCTTGGCTTAAGGAAGAAGATGAATCAGAAGAAAGAGGGAGGGGAAGTCTCACGGTGTAAATGGGAAGAAAGAGGAGAAGAGTGAGAGAGAGTATATTTGTTTACTTTTCCACTTTTCACTTTTTACTTTTTACTATTCTCCTCTCACAACTAAAGGGGCTTATTTAATTGCAAGTGTGCTGAGTCACACTCTTAAAACCAGTCCCCTATATGTATATTTAAGCTGGAGAATTTTTTGTCTTTTTACAGTAACGCTCGTTTAATTACCCGGTTTGACACTATTCACTAACCGGACCCGTTTTCCGGATTTTTCTCGTTTCTTTAATTTAATGGTTCTTAAGCTTCCATTAATATTTAATTATAGTTATTTGGCTGACTATAATTTTTACGGGTTCATTTGACCACTCAAAGTCACGTTTTTGGGTTTTCTCGAAAAACGCGCGCTAAAGCTTTATTAGCATTTTTAATTCATTTTATGGATCCATTTTCTTCGGGAATTGTCCCCGTATGTTAATTAGGCATTATTAAGCCTTGAAATCCATCTAATACCCTTCTCGAGGTTGTATTCCTCTATGGTCATATAACGCTTATTTTAGCATTTTTCACTTTTTAAGCGTTTTCCTCATTTCTTTTGGATTTATTCTCTCTACCAAAATTCTTTAGGCACTAATAGGCCCTCCAATATCATATTAGAGTAATTTAATCACCCTAATTAAGTTCGGGGTATTTCAATGTGCATGGTGAAGCACTCCAAAATTACCATGCACGGGGGTGCTTATGGACAACTTTGTTGTAGAGTATAGAGATATCTGTTTATTGGTGTCAATCCCACAGAGACCCACACTACGTTTTGCACAAACTACGACAGTGTAGTGGCCAGTTCGATTGGTCAAACTCTCTGGATAGGTAAGTGCTCTTAATCATTGCTCTAAAACTGTTGATATACCACCTTGCAACCATATACATAATTAGTTAATGTCTTAGGAAATGAGCCAACCAAAATATATAAAGAACAGGAAAAAATATTGCTACAACAGTTCCAATCGAAGGCATCCACCAATTTTATGGTTAGAGCTTATTTGGTGGAGCAAAGGATATTGGTTGGCTTGTCAACTAATATGAAGCTTTTGCACTTGGCGTTGTTGCTGGCGTCACCTCATAGTGATTCAATCACTATTGAGGATGACCAGGTCATATTTCACTATCAAGCCGCAATAGGACAAGCACATTAATTTGAGATATATATGTCTGATTTCGTAGAGGCATTCTAGATGGATTGTTTAAGTGTGTCAATCATCAAGTCAGCCGTCGTGTGAGTGAGTACGACCTTTTATTATTTGAATGCATTGATCGTTGTGAATTAGTTGTTTGAATAAAAAGTAAATAACTGATGTTATTATCTTTATGCTGCATGCATGTGCATAATAAGGGGCTCAAGTCCACCAAACTGACCGTTTTGGATTCATGTGTCCTATTATGTGCTCTGAAACCACCATGACAAGTGACGTTCAAGGAATTATGTAATATATGACAATGCCATTCATCAATGTGCAAACAAGTCATTTATTATGCTACCATATCATTAAGGATATGTTATTTGACTATTTCTCTTAGTATAATCTATTTATAAACTGTGCTTGTTTTATAATGATTTCAATATTATTTTAATTTCTGAACAGTCGACATTGGTCATTGCTTGTGTTGGTGATGAAGCACCCAAGAATCCTACAGTTCGACTCACTTGGTAGGAGTGCTAAGAAACCAAGGATCTCAACAGTGATATTGAGGTGAGTTATTTATCTTAAACAACATTTGTTATTAATTAATAATATTTTTCAAACTTCCGGTGTAACTATAAGTGTATTTAAAACTATTGTTTTGATGTATACTGTTCCATGAGAGCTGCATTCATGTCAATGGAAAGCCATGAAGAATACAATTTCTTGGTACCTAGTCAAGGTATTCTTACTTACTTAATTTGTGTGATTATGTCAATACTAGTTTATAAATGTTGATAGCACACCTACAAGCATAATTGCGAATATGTGTGTATGTATAGTGTCCAGTACAACCTAGAGGTTCTGATAGGATCGGGTGCTGACCGAGTAGGTCTTAGGTGTTAGTCTTAGACAAACTCTGCTTAGAGACAAGTATTTGCCAAGGAGAATAGTGCGGAAGCTTTTGTGTAAAACTTAACAAGACACATATGCTTGTATTGAAACTCGAAATGAATTACAACCTAGCGTCCTATCTTGGGATTAGACAGACCGACACTCACTATTCTCTAGAAGTAGATCAATATAGATAGAGAGTACAGGAGTGTTGTGTGCTCTATAGGAAAAAATTCCTAAGCTCAAGTGACTAAGTCATACTAAGATCTCTCAAATGATGTCTCTCTCAAACAATCTTCTCTATTGTAAAGAAATCTCGGATGCACAATTAACATTTAGAAACTCGTGTGCTTAAATAGTGCGGGTCCTCATTAAACTTTGCTTCAAGCACTAAGTGTTGATCGGATGATATGTTCCACGTTCTTTGATGACCTGAACTCCCACAATCTTAGCAATGTGGGTTCTTCATGTTCGGCGCTTTTCTCGGAGGAGAGTTGTAGAAGTTGTTGCGCGCGCTTCAAATGATGACCAGAGAAACTGGAGCAAGGTTGAGTCTTTCTACAGCGCTACTTCGACTGAGGAGTCAACGTCTGTGAAACTGAGAGCAAGGCTGAGTCTTTCTGTAGCGTTACTTCAACTGAGGAGGCATCATCTGTAAACATGGTTGCAATAGGTTTAGAATGTGGATACTTATGTCATGTGATTTATGCATGACATAGTAGTAGTGTCGACCCTTTGACCAGAATATTCATTAGACAAGGTATATACATAACATTTTTTGAAAGTTTTGGTTTTTGTCTTTACATGTTAGACTTGTAGTTTTTAGAATAATGTAGTTTTCTTTTTTTTTTTTTCAAGGCTTACAAACAATTACTCGAAGTTGGTCAATAAAGATCCTTAAATAGTTGAGATGCTTGAGGAATGGTCGGAGTTGTCTGCATGAATTTACTCACTTGTTGATGGTGTAGTTGGATTGGGTCTTTCTAGAATGTATTGCAATTCTACGCATTTGTGGGTGGTGTAATGGTACATATGAAGTCTACTTTGGTTACTCATTGTAAATGCAAGTATTTTTTTTGTTTTGGTTGGTTCCTTTACTTGCAAATTATGGCTCGCCGTTGATTTTCACAGTTTTTAAAGCTTTATGAATTTGTACTGGAGCGCCCCACTGTGGAGAAAGCTGTATTTACCCTTATATATGTAATACCTTATATGAGTAATTGTCCAACAACCTAGCTCTCAAATCATTCAAGCTTGAAAACTAGCCACTTTAGGCCCTCAATCCTCACTTGGGCTTAAAAGTGGAAGACCTTGTTGCTGTAGTCAACCATATATATCCTTATAAACCATTCACATTACTACTCATGATACCCCGATGTGGGATGTGGGTATTACATACTCCCCCACTCAAAGAACACCACATCCTTGTAACAAGCCTAACATCCATCTCATGGACCTCCTTAGGTGTCGGGTAGATCATCTCTCGTCATGTTCCTGAGTCAGCTCTGATACCTTTGTAACACCCCATATGGGTGACTGTCCAATAACCATACTCTCAAACCATTCAGGCTTGAAAACTAGCCCTTTAGCCCCCCCCCCAATCCTCACATGGCGTAAAAGTGAAGGCCTTGTTATTGTAGTTAACTAATGTGTATCCTCATAAACCAATTACTTACTACTCATATCCCAATGTGGAAGGGGGTATTACATACTCCTCAACTCATAACGCGATGTCCTCGTTGCAAGCCAAATATCAAAAGTACCAAAGATCTACTTGGTAGGTGTCGGGTACTCCATCCCGACATGGTTCTGAGTCGGCTCTGATATCATTTGTACCACCCCATATGGGCAACCATCCAACAACCTAGCTCCTAAGTCATTTGGGCTTGAGGAAAACTAGCCACCTTAAGCCCTTTGTCCTCACTTGGGCCTAAAAGTGGAAGGCCTTGTTGCTGTAGTCAACCCATATGTGTCCTTATAAACCATTCACATTACTACTCATATCCCAATACAAGTTCGGACATACATGTCCGGACAGATGTCCGGACACATGTCGAGTCAAAACCAAAACCGCACCATAATTCTCTACCGGTAATACAAAATCTTTCATAACAAAATAGCCATTTGAAACACACCTTCCACGGGGTTTCGACAGATAAAAAATGTAAAACAATTACAACCAAAACATCACACTCAAAGGAGCACATAAGCATATACAAAAAACGAACAAAACTAGAAATCCCCGTGGTTGAACACATACACCCGAATCCATTCTCCACCTACCACTCATCCGACGCAAATCCATCTCTGCGCACTCGACAAAAATTTTTACTCGAATCTCCACTCGGAACCACATGACCAAGGAAGACCACTCTATCAAGCCAGAACTCACACTTCTCCAGCTTGGCGTACAACTCGCCATCCCTCAAAGTCCGAAGCACAACTCTCAAATGCTCCTCATGCTCCTCAGCACTCTTGGAATACACCAAGATATCATCAATAATGACAACCACAAAAGAATCTGGAAAAGGTTTCTGCTCATCATATCCATGAAGAATGAAAGGGCATTGGTCAAGCCAAAAGGCATGACCAAGAACTCATAATGCTCATAACGTGTCCTAAAGGCAGACTTAGGCACATCCTTTGCCTTAATCCTCAGCTGATGGTACCCAGAACGTAAACCAATTTGAAAACACTGTCACTCCAGCAAGAGCACTTCCTTATAGGTGTGTGAACATCTCTCCATGTTGTGAGGCCTTTTAGGGGACGGTGATACGTAACGCCCCAAAAATAAAGGCGTGCGGGATGGGCCCAAAGCGGACAATATCGCAACATCGACAATGAGCCTGGACTGTTACAAATGGTATCAGAGCCAGGTTTGGCTTTCGTTGGGGTTTTTGTGGGTGTCTGCATGACTATGATTCCGTATCTTTATCTGTTATGTGCTATGTGCTATCTGTTTCATGATTTTCGTACTATCTGTTAGTTTTGGGTGTTATCTAGAGTCAGTTGTGCGCGTCTGCTCTGTAGTTATCAACTATCATAGTAGCACAGCGGAAGCGTAGTGTGTTGTCTATATGGTTTCTGTGCTTTAAGTGAGAGTCTGAGGGAGTCGGGTCCTTTGGAAAAGGATGACCGAATGTGAGCTTTGGTTTGTTAGAGATGTGTGCTTGGGTTGTGTGCTTGTGTGGTGAGTTGGTGTTGAGTTCTGGGATGTGAGTTAGTGAAAAGTGTTTGGAGTGTTGTGGGTGTGTAACATGTGTGTGTGCTTCCCTTTGCCGCGGGATGAGTGTTAGATGATTTAGCTTTGTGTCTTCTGTCAGTCAGTTAATAGTAAGATAAGTGTGTTCAAGTTCCTTCTAGCTTAGCCTTCAGTAACCTTCGTTCTTTTATTAACGTTTGAGCCATTAGGTTTGGTGTGCTAGCTCGGGTAAGGTTAGCAATGTGGAGTGATCTTCTTGTGCCTTAGTCTGGGCTTGTAGGGATCTTCTACTATGGTCCAAGTCTGTTAGTAAGCGGTGCGTCTGATTGCAGCTCTTGTGCTTTCAGGCTTAGTTCTTAGTTATCTTCTGCCTCGTTTCTTCAGTCAGCGAGGCAATTATCAGTTCTGAGTGTTGGCTCTGTGAGATGTGAGCTTCTAGGATGTGTGAGTGCTCCCTTCCGTGCTCTAAAGCTATGTGTTAGTAATTCTCTGCTTGTCCTTCTATCAGTCTGTCAGTTATGGGTTCTGTTCTGAGTGTCAACACCCTGTGAGGGTTGGCCTTACGATCTGTGAGGTTTCTTCTGTATGTCTTGGTGTTTGTACTATTCCAGCACACGAAGAGCATATGTTCGTATTATGGGTATTGTCGAACTTCAAGGATGAAATTCATTTTAAGGGGGGTATAATGTTATGCCCTAGTTTTTTTATATTTTATTCCATTCTACTTTGTTTTGTTTCGGTTTTGTAAAGGGAGTAATAATGATTTTGATCCTATAGCAATATATTCACAACAATTCCTTATTGTTATTATGTTAGTTTTGCGGAAGGAGGGTAGCTTATATAATTTATTGTGTTGTTATTAATTAGCGAGTTAGGAAACTAATTTCCTTTTATCATTTCCTGACTCTCCCCTTTTCCTTAATTTCTAATTCACGTCATTTGTTTCCTCCCTCCTTCCACATCAACCGTTCTACGTGCATATTCCTTCTCATCTCCCTCTGTTTACCTATCCTTCTCCTTTCCCATTGCTCTCAACAATTGATCGTTCTAATGTTCCGGTTTCATTGCTGCTAAGTCGAGTCCGTCCAGTCTTGAGCGTGGAAATTCTGAGTTGTGTTGTCGGTCTCCTATTCGTTTCGTCACTCCACATTCCGGTTTTGGTTGTCCTCCAAATTGTTCGGGTGTCCATGATTTCGGGTTAGGATTTGAGTAGATTGTTGTCGGGTCCGCAGAGATGGCTTTGCATTGGATGTGAGGTAGGTGGTGAATAGATTCGGGTGTGTGTGTTCAACCACGGGAATTTTCGGTTTTGTTCGTTTTCCGTATATGATTGTTTGATTCTCTGGTTGTGATGTTTCTGGCTGATTTGGTTTGTGTTTCGATCTGCCAAAACCTCACGAGGATGTGTTTTTGAATTGCTACTTTGCTATGATAAGATTATGTGTAAATTGTGAAAGGTTTTAGCCATTGTCGTTTCTTCATTCACACTGATTTTTTATAGTTTTCGCATTGTCCGGACTTGCGTCCAGACATGTAAGTCCGGACTTGGCTTCAGACGCTTTCGTTTTGCCGTGTTCTATGTGTTGTCCGGACTTCCGTCCGGACATGTAAGTCCAGACGTGAACAAGGACGAATTATGGGTTTGCATTTCAGATTTTGTCTGAACTTGTAAGCCCGGACACAAGTCTGGACTTTTTCGTATAATTTTCTCAGACATTGTCCGGACATGTAAGTCCGGACAGAAGTCTGGAAGTGTGTATGTCCTATCTGCGGCTTGTGTCCAGACATGTAGGGTCGGAAGCATGTTCTAATACGTGTCTGTTTTGCATAACTTTTGCATTTTAGCTCTGTTTTGGCCGCCGTTCATGGTATTGTGTTCCTCTTATTGAGTGCTATCTGTTTTGATATATTTTAGATTATGATTATGAGCATGTTCATTTTGAAAGTCTTTGTTAATTTTCTGATCTCTGTCTGGCTCCGAAAGAGCATTGAGCTTCTGTTTTCTGTCTGGCTTTCATATGTGTTAGTCGTTATACAACTTCTATTCTGTTAAGACTCCTGATCTGTTTGATAAGCTTCTGTCTTCTGATCTATTGTGTTAAAGGATTCTTCTTGTTTTGCAAAGCTTCTATTTTGGGACCTAGATGTTTAGCTTCTGAGCCTTGGATAGTCGGGTCTGGTTGTCCTGTAGCATGCTGTGTTGGAATTCCTTCTGTTTGTTTTCGGGTTCCCTTTTGTTCTGTCTCTCAAGGTCCCTTGGATGTTTACTGACCGACGGGTCCATAGCTCTCTCTACGGCTCTGTGTGGGATCTTCGGATCCATAGGGCCATGCCGTTGCCCTTCTAATGTGTCAGTTGGCGTCTAGGGTCCCACCTCTGTTTTGGTAAGCACTTTGTTCAAAACCTCTTGGTATGTTCTTAATGTCGGTTTTCGTTAACGTTTTATGTTATTTTTTTGTGGCTTTAGAACCTCCCCGACATTTAATTATAAGAGAGGGAGGGAGAAGACAAAGCGCTCGTTCAAACTCGGGACAAACACCATGCTGATTGGAAACTGACGAGATAATAAAATGAAGGAAACTGCCTTAATAAACTTACCAATTAAAAGAGGGGGAAAATGACCTCCTTAGCCCTATCTTCTAATTAAATGTCGGGGAGGTCCTAAAGCCACAAACACATAACATAAAACGTTAACGAAAACCGGCGTTAAGAAATTCAAAAACAAAAACCCGGGATATTACATCATTCCCCCCTTAAAAGGAATTTCATCCCCGAAATTCGACATACCTCACTGCTCGAAGAGGGATGGGAACTTAGCATTCAATTTCTCCTCGTGTTCCCAAGTAGCCTCAGCCTCGGATTAATCAGACTATTGGACCTTAACCATAGGCAGTGTCTTGCTACGAAGTCGGCGAACATCATGAGCTAGAATCCGGACCGGAACCACTTCATAAGAGAAGTCTTTGCGAAGTCGAAGCTTTTCATAATCAATCACATGGCTAGGGTTGTGAAGATACTTCCTAAGCATTGACACATGGAAAACATCATGGACTCCTGCCAACACTGGTGGCAAGGCCAACCTATAGGCCACAGGGCCTACCCTCTCGAGCACCTCAAATGGACCCACAAAGCAAGGGCTGAGCTTGCCTCTCTCTCAAAGTCCGAGGCACAACTCTCAGATGCTCCTCATGCTCCTCAACACTCTTAGAATACACCCAGATATCATCAATAAAGACAACCACACAAGAATATAGAAAAGGTTTAAAGACTCTGTTAATCATATCCATGAAGAACGAAGGGGCATTGGTCAAGCCAAAAGGCATGACCAAGAACTCATAATGCCCATAACGCGTCCTGAAGGTGGACTTATCCACATACTGTGCCTTAATCCTCAGCTGATGGTACCCAGAATAAAATTGATCTTTGAAAACACTACGCTCCAGCAAGCTGATCGAAGAGATCGTCAATGCGGGGAAGATAATACTTATTCTTGATGGTAACCTTATTCAATTCCCTATAGTTGATACACAATCTGAAGGTGCCATCCTTCTTCTTCACAAACAACACTAGCACTCCCTATGATGACACGCTAGGGCGTATGAAGCCTTTATCCAGAAGATCTTGCAGCTGAACCTTCAACTCATTCAGCTCTGCTGGACTCATGCGGTAGGGGGCCTTAGAAATAGGCTGAGTCCCCAGCGCTAACTCGATCGAGAACTCCACCTCACGATCTGGTGGTAGTCTTGGCACATCGTCTTGGAAGACCTCAGGATACTCACGCACAATAGGGATGTCCTCCAGACGGGATCGCTCATGAACCTCAGGCACATAGCAAATATAGCCCTGGCCCTTCCTTAAGAAGGTGGCTGCTTGCATCGCAGACACTAACATCGGCGCACAAGGGATAGAGTTCCCAACAAAGGCAAAACGGGTGCTCCAGTACTATTCGTCAAGAAGAAGGACGACAACATGCGACTCTGCATCGACTACCGCGAGCTGAATGCGGTCACGGTCAAGAACAAGTACCCATTGCCACGGATCGATGACTTGTTTGACCAGCTGAGGGGAGCCACTGTATTCTCGAAGATCAATCTTAGATTAAGCTACCATCAGATCAGGATTGTAGAGGGTGAAGTAGAGAAGACGGAATTCAGACTAGGTATGGGAACTACGAGTTTACTGTTATGCCATTGGGATTGTTGAATGCACCTGCTATTTTTATGGACTTGATTAGCCACCTCTTCAGAGCATGTTACCACATGCCTATCATGCCCCCTCAGACCCCCAGTTAATTGGTCGAGAGCATGAAGTTTGTTTGCATGCAATACCGATTTAACATTAAAACTGTAAAGCATTCACATAGAACAACAACCATACAATAACGCATAAAATCACGCTGTTCACATAGCATACAGAAGTACAATATAAGCACACTAAACGTCGAGTGAGATAGTACAAGAGTTATAAATGTTCGGTTTATTCTCGTTCTCAGCCTGATGGCCCTAAGTAAGACTCGTAAACTATACAAGCTATCTACCTGTTCGTATATTGTTTAGTCTCATGCCTATGACGACGTCTCGTTAAACCGACGTGTCTCTATTCCATACCCCTATTTAAGGTGGGTCACCCATGGCAGTAGCCACTCCAATGGTGTAACACCCTTACCAGTAATCAAATCATTATCCCCTAATCCGTCTCAATTACCAATACCAAAGCAGCGGAATTCTTTCTCTATACGGTGGGTGATACAATGCCATTAGTCACCCATGTGACTAATAAAGTCAAATCCAATACAAAAATCCAATTACAGTATCGGTTTGATGAATAAGTATACCGAGTACTCTATATCAAACATTACATTTCATTCCTTAGTCAAATCAAATACAAATATAACCTCAATTCAATTCTATACCGAGTTTCTACAATCATCAAGTTTGCTGATACAATCCGGTCTTACAATTCAACAATACAACAAATACAATTTCCTTAAACAACTACCCATGCTTACATAGAAACCCCGTCCTACTCTCGAACGGAATTCAGCTCCAAGTACCTGTAAAATAAAAATAGCACCCCAAGGGGCTCATCGAATTGCTGGTATGAAATTCGCATACCTCGCGTGCTAACGAGGATACGTTGACTACTTCGTCGAGAGCTTGAGATTCATTTTCATTCAATCATCATGCATGGTATCAATACATTATACAATATTCCTAACATTATTCAACATATAATACAAACACTAACTAACACATCAAGGTAGTTAGTTTATTTCATCTAGCTCTTAGGCCTTAAGGGTTTCTACCTCACTATGCCTTAGTCATTTATACCTTGTCTTACCCACTCTCTTGGGTTACTCTTACTCAAGCTCTCTTATTCCCAATCCCAATTCAAGTTGTACAATACTCAACCTCAATTCTCAACTCTCAAATTCTCAATCTCGGGTTCTCAAATCTAAACTCTCAATTCAAACTCAACTTCTCATTCTCAATCTCAAATTCTCAAGTCTCAAGTCTCAAGTCTCAATTCTCAAATCTCAAATCAAATTCTCAAGGGATATCTTTTAAGTCATTACCCATGACCTCTGGGCAGAGTCATACACAAGACTCACCACCGGGCTTTCAAATGCAAGTCTTTACTTCCCCGGTTTCGACCCTACTCTGGGTCTAGCATAGTGAGGAAGTTCGACTATCTAACAGAACTATATACTTAGCTCCTTAATTCTCAAATGTCCGTTTCTCTACTGGACTACTCAAATTCCTAAAACTCCTCTCTCGGAGTTATTTCATAATCTCATAGATTAGCCTAGAAGTATCTCTCTCAATATCATCTAATAGCTTAGGGAATTTTCCATATGTCTAGCATTCTCAGATTTAAGGGTTTCCCCAAGTTATCGAATACTTTTATGTTCGGGACATTTTCTCAAATTAGGTCGGATCCTAATATTGTAGGTCGACTATTTTTCTAAGGGAGTTTGATGGTCCCTTATAATTCTTTTACTTCTCTCAAATGTTCATATCTTGAACTATCATCATCCTCTATATAGAGGTTCATTACATACTTCCACAACTATTTGTTTTGTGGATTATTTCGATTCGGCTCTCTAACCGTTATTGGGAGTTTACTAATCCCGTACCACTCTCTCACGTTCTAGTGAGTTCATAGGTTGCATTATCGTTTCTTGGTTCAATAGTTTTGTATGTTTCCACCTTTTGTTATCTTAAGAAACGACTCTTTCTATGAGTCACTAACCACACAATACTCATCTACAAGTCGGTTCATATCACTAGGTTAGACCACACAATCATACAAGGGTTGTTAGTACACACATCATACATCAAGATATACAATCAAGCAATATAACATTTTTCATGCTTTTATCTTGATTAAGCCGGCACAAGCACACAAGCACACAAATCAGTGTAGCCATGCTAGCATACTGGGCATGAGAAAATCATACCTTACACCATGGTTTACTTTACCGTGTCACCTCTCGTTCCTCGAGTCTTACTCTTGAATTACTGGTCACATGTCAAATGGTTCTATTAACATCGATGTTGTACGGTAGGTAAATGAATATTACTCCCGTACTTACCCCGTTGTCCCGTTAACTTCATCTTTATTCTTGTTAACTTAAGTTCTTACTTCTCACGCATTCCTAACACTTGTTTATGCTTCTTAGGACCTTTACATATAACCAAACAAGGCCTAAACATCATCTATAACCATTATCAATTAATCCCCCATGTTCTAAAGCCTTAAAACCACTCACGGATAAAATTTGAGCTTGGTCCAGGACATGGTCCGGGTCTATAGTCCCGGACCAATGCATTTCATGACTTTCGGTTAGTTTTTTCATATGGTCCGGATACTGGTCTGGGTCTCTAGTCCCGGGCCACTGCATTTACCAACTTTCGGGGCATTTTTCGTGTTGGTCTGGGACCTGGTCCGGCCTCTAAGTCCCGGACCCTGCTAAAAAGCTGCTAAAACTTCATTTTCAACCCCTAATCCAACCTTATTCCACACTTAATCATTCCATAATCTTTTCACATGTTTCCTACATATTTAAACACCCTAAAACACTTCTTAAACTACCTTAAATCATTGGTCACATTCACTACCCAATTCTTGTTCAGTTTCACAAATATCAATTCTCACATTTTTGTATTTTGCACACTTGTGTATTTCTAAACTCCTATTGGAAGTTTACACTTTGTTCTCACTCATTTTGACCATTCCAAATCTTTCCTAGACAAATGCATTAACTATACCCAAGTCCATCCTCCATTTCCAAGATTATGCACACTAACTCTTCTCTAGAATTTCTAAAATCCTCATATACCTTTTTGCTACAGATTTTTACCCTTCTCTTTCTAGTTCTCCAAATACCATCTCAAGATGTTTAACTACCCAAATCAATCACCGTTTGTTCCTAGTTTCTCCAATTCATAAAGTCACCTAAACACTTAGTTTCTACTAAAATTTTGCCACAGTTTACCTACAATTCTTACATTGCCCAAATACACAATTTGTTCACCTAAATTAATCCAAAGCTAGCCACACCCTTAAAGGGTCCTACCAGCACACAAGATCAATCAAAATTCATCAAAATCTCTTCAAACAACAATGTCAATATATATTCAAGTCATTTGGCTCCAAGGCCCTCAATTCAAACATCAATTCCACAAATTCCTCCTAGTCACAATTAAACACAATTTTGCTCCAGATTTTGTTTCAACTTTTATTTCCCCATCCCAAAGTTTCTAAAGCATTAAGATAGTAGTTAAGGTAAGATTTTTACCTTAATCTTCCAACTTCCTTTTCAATCCTCCTCTTCTCTTCCTCTTCCCATTATTGGTCAAGTGGGCAATGGGTTTGCCAAATCCCAGCCCAACATCCAAGGAATACAAAATGAATATAATTAAACTCCTAAACCCCTTGGAAAAATTCTAATTCAATGAAAGGGCTTAAAGCACAACATTCTAAGGTTTACCTTTGGGAGCTATTGAATGGTTTTCACTCATGAATAAAAAGGAGGGTTCCACCACCATTGAAGAATTGAACCAATGCTCCAAAACAAGAAGAAAACAAGGCATCAAAGGGGCAAAATCGGCCACACCAAGGAATAAGGGAAAAATGAGTTTTTCTTGGATTTTTCTTACCTTGGATGAAAGAGGAGACTCCAACCTTCAAGAATATGTAGTTTTCTCTTAAAATGGGATATACCCATGGAGATGAACATCAAGATTTGGGAATTTTAAAAAGAGAGAAAGATAGATCTTGATGAGAGGAGCAAGAATCTATGCTTGGTTTTTGATTGGGAGTGGTGTAGCACCTTGCGCAAGCATGGAAAGTGAGGAAACCATTGGAGGGCTTCAAAAACGTCCATCCAGAAAGAGAGGAAGGGGGAGACAGCTTGAGGAAGGAGAAAGGAGGGAAAGAGAGAAATGAGAGGAGAGAGAAGAGGGAGAGGTGCTTTTTACTTTTTCACTTTATTTGCTTTTTGACTTACTTTGACTAACTTGTTAATTTGTGAAAGCGAGTGTTATCCACGTAATAAAACAAGCCCCCTTAGCTAATTAAGCTGGGGGTGTTTTCATCTTTTACAAAACCGCTCGTTAATTTACCTGGTTTGGCACTATTCACTAACCAGGCCTGTTTTCTGGATTTTTCTTGTTTCTTTAATTTTAATGGTTCTTGAGCTTCCATTAATATTTAATTATAGTTATATAGTAAACTATAATTTTTACAGGTCCGTTTGACCACTTAAAGTCACGTTTTTGGGTTTTCTCGAAAAACATGCTTTGAGACTCCGTTAGCGTTTTAACCCATTATTTGGATCCGTTTTCTTTGGAAATTGTTCCCATATATTAATTAAGTATAACTAAGCCTTAGGAATTCATGTAGGACCCTTGCCAAGGTCGTATTCCTCCTATGGTCACGTAACGCTCATTTTTGCGTTTTATGCTTTTTAAGCGTTTTCTCTTTTCTTTTGGCTTTATTTTCTTCACCATAATTCTTTAGGCACTATTAGGCCCTCAAATACCATATTAGAATAATTTAATCACCATAATAAGTTCGGGGTATTTCAAATGGCAGAGTCTCCGACCGACGAACCATCTTGGTTCATTGAAACTTTTCTTCATACTTACAGACACATACGCGGACATCCTAGCATCGTTTCTGTGATCACATCACGCACCAAGGGCTTCACTGTTGGATTTCTCCATACTTTATCTCTATACATATTTCAGAACACTGATGATTAAGGTCTCTTAATCTAATCCTAAGTACCAACTCGGGATCCAATGTAACATTTTGAATGTGTGCCTCATAAGGTCTTATATCTAGTATCTCTAAGTTTATCTTGTGTCTACCAGGATTGTGATTCCAAGGAACAACAATAGATTGGGAGAATGTGCAAGGGCCTTTACATCTTAGATTTTGGTCTAATAAGAATTATATGAATTCTATGATTTTGTAACAGTAATGTAATTAGCTCAAGTTTTGGCCGTAATAATGTTCTTAATCTTTGGCATCACAGAATGAGTCATTTACCCAAAGATAAGCTTATACAATTAGGTCTCATGGAGAGAGCGTTAATGAGACAATAATTCTTATGTGAATCATGTTGTAGGGCCAAAAGCCACAGACTTCCTTTTTGAAACTAGCTAGCGCTCCTGATGCA
Source organism: Limonium bicolor (assembly GCA_023374045.1). Taxonomy (NCBI): domain Eukaryota; kingdom Viridiplantae; phylum Streptophyta; class Magnoliopsida; order Caryophyllales; family Plumbaginaceae; genus Limonium; species Limonium bicolor. The sequence continues at coordinate 66,026,271 of CM041780.1, read as the reverse complement.
TCCCGATCGATTGTGGATGTATCGTTGACTCAAATAAACTTTTATAGAAAGAAAGACACGAGATAAACTTAAATTGGAAACTCCATTTCAATGGGAATTTACACACAGAAATTCACTCAATCTCCCTCACCCACACACACGGACTCTGTGAGAGTTTAGGACTTTATCCCAAAGTCCTCTACCCTCTCTTGACAGCTAGCCTACGGTTCCCCAACCGCTCCCTGAATGATCAGTCTACCAAATACAAAGTGTTGTCACACAACTCCAGTCCTAACCAGCTCACCAACTCTCTAGCTCTTACATACAATTAAGTCTGATTCACACTTACTCAGATAATCTCTATCTTTTATTCTCTTGTACAGACTTGTTTACATATGACATAAATGCAAGTATATATACGGTTAGTTAAGATATAACTACTCATAAACTTTAGGAGTCAATGCAGCAGCTTCGACCTTTCACATAACAATTTCACTAGATTTGTAGGGAGGCTTCAACTTGATCTGGAGTTGTCAGAACACGTGTCACCTTGTGATTGAACACGTTGACGACAACTCTTTCAATTGGTCCAGCATAACTTGTGTACTCAGATTGTCTGATCTTGTCTGGCTCATTAATACTCATAAATGCTCCTTTAGAATTCATTATGGCTATGTAATCGTTCTAATAAATAGCCCTTTTTATTATCTTGTTATTTTGCACATTAATGAGTTATATTCTTGTCGTGTGATAGTTAATTATGAGAATGTGTGAGTCTACATAGATGTGTCAATCTTCTTACAGTGTTTTGTCTTTGATTTACTTCTGAAACATAAGAGATGTGATCGTGTGATGCTTAACTTCTCTTGTGTGTACTAGAAGTTATATCGTGAGCTCTCTTGGACAGTTGCCCGACTGGTTGGGCACATGTCATGAATTGAGTGCGCTTGTAACCTTGCATGTGAAGCCACTTGTTTGCATGTCTATCTGAATTTCAAAGCTTAACAAACATGTTAAATATACAATACAAGGTTGCTATCATCAAACCTAAAGGATTTTTACTTAACAATTTCCTCCTTTTGATGATGGTAACCTATGCAAAATCATATGTACTTGGCAACTTAAAAATTTGAGAGATTCCCCCTAAGATGAATTTCCCCTGATTTTGTTAAAGGTTGAAAGATTAATCTAAATAAAATATGATAGCTTTTATACTATAACATAGTAGAGAGAGTTCTCCGCTAAGATAGTTACATAATACAAGGAAAATAGTCATAGGTCAGAAGTACATATCTTTTTTTCCCCCTTTGCCATACAGCAAAATAAGGAAGAGGAGAAACTACATGACCTAATTTATTGAAAAGGCGATGACATTCCATAGATTACAAGCTACAACTGTGATCGAGATAAGCTAGATAGAGTGACGTGTTTGGGTATCCATTCGGTGACATCTAGGCCAAAGGTTCATCCTCGGAAAAGCTTTGAACAAGGGTAATTTAGCTATGGTGGAGAGGTCTGAATCTTTGAATCTACTATGAACTCCATGCAGTGAGGAGTTCAAGACTGAGATGGAGTACCACTTGAGGTTCTAGACCAAGCTGTGTATGAGTCGGAGTTGGGTTGGACAAGCTTTGGGCGACGTATTTCTTGGGGTGTTATGTGAACATGAATTTATGAATGTGGAATGAACTGTTTTCTCATTTGAGCTATATGAGCTTTGTGGAGTGTTGTGCCATTTGGTAGATGTGAAGTATTGATCGTGAGTGGCAGTAGTGAACTAAGCAAGTATTTATAGACACTTAGATATGCTCAATGACTGCTTGGTGAGTGGTAATAAATGAGGGTGCTACGTCTTGTGGGCTTATGTTGTAGGCTTTTTAGGTGTCAAGTTTGGAGATTGGATTAGTGGAATGGATGAGACTAAATATCTCTGATCACTTATAATTTTTAATCAAGGAAGAAGCAGCCAATGCAATAAATTATTTCGTAAACAAAGTTTAATCATTCAAGTTGACAAAGTAACCGTTGCATTTTCATTCATATTAAAAGATTGACTTAGAACAGATAGTCAATGGCAGCAAAACATTAATGGAAAGAAAAAAAATCTAACTTAAAACTAATTTTTCTCACGGTCATTACTCATGTCTCCAAGAGACAAAGAACACTCAAGCTAGAGGTGGGAGTCTATGAAGTCTATAGCTCCTTGAACCATGTGATGAACACTTGGTTATCTGAGACGGCCTGCACAGCAGTGAGAGTAACTCTTACACTCGGTAGAAATTCCAACCAGAAGTATCCAAACTAGTCCCTGACCTGTCGTGGACCGATGAGATACTTTCTTCCTCTTAAGTGCCTTACTCTTGCTGTTGGTCGAGGCTCTGACCTAGAGTTTCCTCGCTCTTAGTGGCTTCTGAGTGACCACGAGTTGTCTCCCTTAGTCTGATCCCCCCTCTTGACCACATCTCTGAATAGATGTTGTCCTGAGTGGAGTGCGCGCATTCGTGGAACCTGTCGGTGTCCACTCCGTTTTGTTGTAGCGCCTTGGTCACCACTCCCCCATGCACCAGACCCTGGTTTACATATCGACTCTCCTCTATGGTGAGTAGTGTCATTGCGAAGAGATCAATCTTCTCCTTGGTCTTGAGTGCATAGAGCAATCTCACATCTCTTGTACTGACGATGTGAGTGTGTTGATTCCTTGGGGTGATATTGTGGGTGAGGATGTTGAATATGACCCTGTTGGGGATGGACATCTCCACTGCGTGGAAGTTCTTCATGGTGGCCCCTTTGTTGAGTAGCTGGACCATCTTCCCTCTTTGATGACCCAAATCATTCCAGGTTGTGTCCTTTCGAACAATCAACCCTTCTGATTCCAAGCCAAAAGTCTTACATATCCATGACTTAGTGATGTTGATGGTGACACCCTGGACTGTGGAGATGAGGTAGTTGTCGTCTTCATCACTCTAGAGCGGTCTAAGATACTTCAAGTGCTCTTTGAGCAGCTTAGTGTAGACGGGGATAGGCTCCTGAAAGAAGTTTACCCATCCTTGGAACTCCAGCAGCTTCTGGATCTTACTAAGACCCATCTGCTCCATCCAGTCCAAGTCCAGCGCCTTTGGTAAACGGAACAGGACTTGTCGTTGACATTCTCAGCTCTGAACATCGCTGGCTCTAGCTCTTTGAGCTTCTTCAGACGCTTGAGAGCTTGGGGTGGCTATGGCTTCCCAGCATCCTTCTTGGCCGGGAAGAGGTCCTCGAGCTCTTGACCATGTTTGGTGAGAGCACCATCTTTTGCTTCCCTTTGGCCTTCTCTGATTGCTTACGCTGCTCAACTGTTGGTATGATTGGTGAGGACTCTATGTCACTATCACCTTCATGACTAGATCTTTGAGGTGTCGGTGACTGTTCTTCGACTTGTACTACAGTCTAAACGACTGGTTCCACTTCCTTCTCTGAGTCTTGGGCAGTCACACCTTCTTCGTGACCCCTTTCTTTAGCTGTAGCCTCCTTCTGTGACTTCTCGGCACTTTGTACTTCCTCCTCCTCTATCAGTTGAACTACAGCCTCGACGACTGCTGAGGGAGTGGATTCCTCATCATCGGTGAAGTGCAACTAACGAATTGCTCCTTCCGGTGTGAAGTGGGCTTTTTGTGGAGTTTTTTGTTGGATTTTGGTGTGTTTGGAGGCACGAGTTGCGTGAGTTACGTGACTCATTGTAGATGTAGAAAGATCTTAGTCTTTTGAGACCTTGGAATTTTTGGCTTTTGAGTGCTTGGTGGCAATTTTTGGCGATGGAGCGGGAGAATACATTTCTAGTTCTTTGGTAGGGGGTTAGAGTAGGAAGGATTTTTTGTTTGAGAATCTCGGTTTGAATTAGATGGTAAAGCTTGGGTAGGTAAGAGCTTATATAGGTTACCTCTTCTTGTAGTAGGTCGCCTTCATCCATGACCCTACACACAAGTTGATCCTCCTCTTCCTTAGACAGGCGAGGGGGTGGCGATGCTCTGAGAGATTCTGTCAGCTGTATGTTGGCCACTTGTGTTGATGAAGCCTCCTTGAGAACGGCCTTACTCTTTGAGTGAAGTGAAAATTTTGGTGCCATAATTGATCTGAGGAATCACTGGAATTTACAAAATTTTTGCTCGAGAATTCTTAGAGTGGCTGTGAGGCAAGGGATTTTTCACACAAAGGTCTCTAGAGTGTTTGTAAGGAAGAAGAGAAGTTGCTTGAATGCTTTGAGAGTTCAGAAAGTGAGGGCAAATATCGTGATGAGAGCAAGACTCTCACCACCCTTTTATAGATATCGGGTAACAGTCGGCGACCACTCCTCGTCCACTCGCTGACATATCCCAACAGTACTATTCATAATGGGCAGCGGTCATGACGGTTGTTGGAGTAAAAGTGTGTTACAACTTCTACCACTTAGGCAGTGTACCTAATCGTTTTGCGGAATAGTGGATATGTGGGTTGTCGTACTCTTGGGGACCTCGCTGTGGATAACTGATAGTGTAGTAAATTGACTGAGAATTCTATTAAACAGATTTTATCTTTTTTATGGGAAATGATTAATAGCTAACTCAAAAAATAATAATAAAAAATTAATCAAACAAAAAAAGAAATAGAAATTATAAATCTTTTTGTGTTTTTAAGAAGCATCCCGGGTTGTTCTGCTCACCTATTTTATTTAATCATAATATAAATTTCCCACTTTAGCAATAAACTCAAGAATCTTAATTAGTTTATTGACCGTTCCCTGTCTAATAAACCCTGATTAATTTAAACAACAAGCGCAAATCTTGCTCAAGTCATAAATAAATAAATCGCATTATTAATAATCCCTATTGAAGTTAGATTAACCTATACGGCGAGAAACTCGCTTCAAGTCGTTAACCCATTTGACTTCCTATGTCTAGAACCTTGTCTCAGCATTGCATTTTAACAAAGAACTACAAATATCACTTTAATAATTGTACAAGAGAATTAAAGCGCATTAAGGACAAGAATCAGAATACTGCTTGGATACATTATAATGGAAAGCTTACATAACACAGTTATATAAAATAGGCTTGCTTCCTAACCCGGGAGGCTAGGTTTATTAATCACACATAATTATACAGTAAAACAAACGTAAGAAATAAAATAGTTGGAACCAACGAAGAAGAATGAACAGGCAATCGATTCCTTCGTTGGTTCTCTGGAAACTAACAGCATAAGGCTGATGAAGAAAGAAAATAAAATGGAGAAGTGGGGGATAAGAAGATGGAACAGATCATAGGTGTGAGCGATGTATTGTGGAAGAGATTGAATGATTTATTTGATGCAGAGGTACTGGGTTTATATAGAAGGGAGGAGGAGGAAGAAGACGGAGGGAACACCGCGTGAGGAAATTAAGGAATGGATTGGGGTGGCAGAACGCATGAGAAACTGTCGGCAGACGCCTGATATTGCTTGTCGGGTAGATGGATAAGTTGCAGGCGCCGCAACGAAGAAGATAAACAACACCCAAGTTGTCGCGTTAAAATCTGGATCTGGGTGCATTTTTAGAGGCGTCCGGGTCTGTGTCTGCCCTTATAGGGCCGGACGTCTCACAGTTGTTCCTTAGCCTTGTCCGGTCTTAAATCCACGGACGTGCCACGGTCTACTTGCGTCTGGGTTTATGTCCGGTCTTAAATCCCCGGACCAGACACACATTTCTACCCACGTCCGGCTTTAGATGGGCGGACAACACACGGACAGGATCAAGTCCGGCCTTAGTTAGGCGGACAAGACACGGACGCAACTTTAACTCGTTTTCTTTTGCGAGCTTTGACCGGCTCTAGATTCTTCGTTTGGACTCCGTTTTTTGAACCGTTTGCGCCTACGTGTTCGTCTCTTCGTCTACTTTGCTCCTAGCTTGGTTTTCCTCATGTTTAACCAATAAATTTGTGAGATATCCAATAAAACATAAACTAGAGGAAAAACATACGATAAGTGAGAAATGAGCAAGTAAAGTGCTAATATAATATATGAATTACACCCATAAAACATGCTCATTTAGACACTTATCACACCCCCACACTTACCTTTTGCTTGTCTTCAAGCAAAACCATGTACCCAAGTAAGTAGGAAATGCTCTATACTAACAAATATTATTATGAAGGGTAGGGTAAACATGATCTTTAAACTTTTCGAGGAGTGTGATCCATCAACTACTGGTGGCATAGGTGTGCTTAGGGTAAAAATAAAAATTAGAGTTTCGGGGTATGATCCGGAGTACTTCAATGTTTCTCAGTTAAGGTGACTTTGAGAACTTTTACCACGGCCAACTTCTCTCAAGAATGGGCATTGAGGAGAAAACAAAAGGAAAAATAGAATTTTGTATTTGTTTCACTTTTGCATAAGAGATGAGAAGATAAAATGTAGGCACCAAGCCCTTGTACTTAAGAACACTCAACTCTCTTTGTTGGTTACCAATGGCGTCTCGCAAGTCCCTTGTTTATTATTAATTTTTTTCTTTTTGACAGAGAAGCACCCCTTAGCAATCCCTAAGAAAGAAGACAGAAGGAACCCCTAAGCGATAAAAATCCAACCATTTCAGATCATTTGGTCACACCGCATAAAAAATGCTCCTCAAAAGTAATCAAAATTTTAAAATTTTGTACCATTTATCCCACAATTCATAACAGTATTTATTCATAAAGAGAACAACCCACATATAAAGGGTCCACAATATTGAATTTGGAAAAACGCAAGATAAGTAGAGAGATTAAGCATTTTAAGCAATGTGTCAATTTAAGAGAGACTTAAGACGAGCGATAGAGAAGTGAGTCCTCCCCCACACTTAGATTGGAGCAATGTCCTCATTGCTTAGGAAGAATTAAATTAACGAGGTCATGCAATCTACCAGAGTACCTCACACAATGCAAAGCAGTAGGGAGAATGTAAAAATTTGAAGTGCAAAGCAAAGAGAATGTACTCCCCAGAGTTCGCAGAGTGTTTAGACAGAGCTCCCCCACACTTGAGTTCAGCTGTAGAGATGTGCAAGATGTTCCTGTAATAAATATTCTAAACAGCCAGAAGAACTCAAGTTAATTCTCCTCGTTCTCTCTCCTCTCTTTTTATTTATAAAAGCATATATAGGAATAATAAAACAAAACAAAAATAGTAGGGAAATAATATTTAACCACTGGGTTGCCTCCCAGTAAGCTTCCCGTATTTTTAGTCTTTGGCTAGACTCCCGTTTCGTTATCCTGGATCAAAAATAAAGGTAGACAACAGCTTCGCCAGAAAAACGAAGTTAGCAGTAATTAAGAGCAAACCACCTGGATCAAAACAGAACGTTAACTCGGCAAATAAAATAGGAAAATGTATACTCCACAAAACCTGGTGTTTGAGGAGGTACTACCGGTAACGTAGTTCTAACAGGAGACCAGGTGGTGATGACTTTTCTTCCTCAAAATGGAGGATGTAAATATCTTGTTGTTGAGGCTTATGGAGGCAGGGTGAGAGTTTATGAGAGACTGGTGGTAGCGTTGTTCCTTCCTCAGATTCGAGAATATAAATATCCTCTTCTGGTTGTTGAGGCTCAATACGATAATCCTTTTCGCGGACTGGCTCACACAAAATACCTTCAACTTTTAATTGCTCCTCTTGTGCTGGGGATGAAGATGGAGGAGAATTGTAACTTTCAGACATTTGCTCCAACTCGGCGTCGGAGAAAAATGTCCTGATAAGTTTTTTATCTCCTCATCAGAACTTGTAGCTTCAATAATATCTGGCTCGAATCGATCTTCACTCATTGGACTCACCACTGGAATCTCTTCTAGCGGCTTGGTCTGACTCGGGAGGAATTCGTCTGGCCCTTGTGTAGATTACTGTTCATTCTGATTGAAGTAGCAGTATCCCAACTGAGCTTCTTTGTACTGTGTATTAGCCTGGTCGACTTCCCACCAATACGGCTCTCGATTTGACTGTTGAGGTGATTGATAATCCTGACCAACCTTTGATATGAGGACATCTCCTTTTGCATGTGAGTCCATTCCAAATTGATCAATAATCTCTTCACCTCATCGTCGCTGCTCTCCATAACTAGTAACTATCCTACAAAAAACAAAAATAAAAATACCAAGTAGAATAGAACTAAAAATAGAAATAAACATAAAAGCAGAAATTAACTAAATAGAAAAACAAATATGAAACAAAAAGAGAAATAAAATTGCTAAAATAAAAAAAAGGTATGTAAAATTACATAAAACAAAAAAAAACAAAATAAAAAGAAAATTAAACAGATATCTCAATAAAATTAATAACTATCAATTAACCGTGCCGGAGGTCCCCGGCAACGGCGCCAAAAACTTGTTGGAGTAAAAGTGTGTTACAACTTCTACCACTTAGGCAGTGTACCTAATCGTTTTGCGGAATAGTGGATATGTGGGTTGTCGTACTCTTGGGGACCTCGCTGTGGATAACTGATAGTGTAGTAAATTGATTGAGAATTCTATTAAACAGATTTTATCTTTTTTATGGGAAATGATTAATAGCTAACTCATAAAATAATATAAAAACAATTAATCAAAACAAAAAAAAGAAATAGAAATTATAAATCTTTTTGTGTTTTTAAGAAGCATCCCAGGTTGTTCTGCTCACCTATTTTATTTAATCATAATATAACTTTCCCACTTTAGCAATAAACTCAAGAATCTTAATTAGTTTATTGACCGTTCCCTGTCTAATAAACCCTGATTAATTTAACAACAAGCGTAAATCTTGCTCAAGTCATAAATAAATTAATCGCATTATTAATAATCCCTATTGGAGTTAGATTAACCTATACGGCGAGAAACTCGCTTCTAGTCGTTAACCCATTTGACTTCCTATGTCTAGAACCTTGTCTCAGCATTGCATTTTAACAAAGAACTACAAATATCACTTTAATAATTGTACAAGAGAATTAAAGCGCATTAAGGATAAGAATCAGAATACTGCTTGGATACATTATAATGGAAAGCTTACATAACACAGTTATATAAAATAGGCTTGCTTCCTAACCCGGGAGGCTAGGTTTATTAATCACACATAATTATACAGTAAAACAAACGTAAGAAATAAAATAGTTGGAACCAATGAAGAAGAACGAACAGACAATCGATTCCTTCGTTGGTTCTCTGGAAACTAACAGCATAAGGCTGATGAAGAAAGAAAATAAAATGGAGAAGTGGGGGATAAGAAGATGGAACGGATCGTAGGTGTGAGCGATGGATTGTGGAAGAGATTGAATGATTTATTTGATGCAGAGGTACATGGTTTATATAGAAGGGAGGAGGAGGAAGAAGACGGAGGGAACACCGCGTGAGGAAATTAAGGAATGGATTGGGGTGGCAGAACGCGTGAGAAACTGTCGGCAGGCGCCTGATATTGCTCGTCGGGTAGATGGATAAGTTGTAGGCGCCGCAACGAAGAAGATAAATAGCACCCAAGTTATCGCGTTAAAATCTAGATCTGGGTGCATTTTTAGAGGCGTCCGGGTCTGTGTCCGCCCTTATAGGGCCGGACGTCTCACAGTTGTTCCTTATCCTTGTCCGGTCTTAAATCCGCGGACGTGCCACGGTCTGCTTGCGTCCGGGTTTATGTCCGGTCTTAAATCCCCGGACCAGACACAGACACTTCTACCCACGCCCCGCTTTAGATGGGCGGACAACACACGGACAGGATCAAGTCCGGCCTTAGTTAGGCGGACAAGGCACGGACGCAACTTTAACTCGTTTTCTTTTGCGAGCTTTGACCGGCTCTAGATTCTTCGTTTGGACTCCGTTTTTCGACCCGTTTGCGCCTACGTGTTCGTCTCTTCGTCTACTTTGCTCCTAGCTTGGTTTTCCTCATGTTTAACCAATAAATTTGTGAGATATCCAATAAAACATAAACTAGAGGAAAAACATACGATAAGTGAGAAATGAGCAAGTAAAGTGCTAATATAATATATGAATTACACCCATAAAACATGCTCATTTAGACACTTATCACACCCCCACACTTACCTTTTGCTTGTCTTCAAGCAAAACCATGTACCCAAGTAAGTAGGAAATGCTCTATACTAACAAATATTATTATGAAGGGTAGGGTAAACATGATCTTTAAACTTTTCGAGGAGTGTGATTATTAACTACTGGTGGCATAGGTGTGCTTAGGGTAAAAATAAAAATTAGAGTTTCGGGGAGAGGAGTACTTCAATGTTTTTCAGTTAAGGTGACTTTGAGAACTTTTACCACGGCCAACTTCTCTCAAGAATGGGCATTGAGGAGAAAACAAAAGGAAAAATAGAATTTTGTATTTGTTTCACTTTTGCATAAGAGATGAGAAGATAAAATGTAGGCACCAAGCCCTTGTACTTAAGAACACTCAACTCTCTTTGTTGGTTACCAATGGCGTCTCGCAAGTCCCTTGTTTATTATTAATTTTTTTCTTTTTGACAGAGAAGCACCCCTTAGCAATCCCTAAGAAAGAAGACAGAAGGAACCCCTAAGCGATAAAAATCCAACCATTTCAGATCATTTGGTCACACCGCATAAAAAATGCTCCTCAAAAGTAATCAAAATTTTAAAATTGTACCATTTATCCCACAATTCATAACAGTATTTATTCATAAAGAGAACAACCCACATATAAAGGGTCCACGATATTGAATTTGGAAAAACGCAAGATAAGTAGAGAGATTAAGCATTTTAAGCAATGTGTCAATTTAAGAGAGACTTAAGACGAGCGATAGAGAAGTGAGTCCTCCCCCACACTTAGATTGGAGCAATGTCCTCATTGCTTAGGAAGAATTAAATTAACGAGGTCATGCAATCTACCAGAGTACCTCACACAATGCAAAGCAGTAGGGAGTATGTAAAAATTTGAAGTGCAAAGCAAAGAGAATGTACTCCCCAGAGTTCGCAGAGTGTTTAGACAGAGCTCCCCCACACTTGAGTTCAGCTGTAGAAATGTGCAAGATGTTCCTGTAATAAATATTCTAAACAGCCAGAAGAACTCAAGTTAATTCTCCTCGTTCTCTCTCCTCTCTTTTTATTTATAAAAGCATATATAGGAATAATAAAACATAAAACAAAAATAGTAGGGAAATAATATTTAACCACTGGGTTGCCTCCCAGTAAGCTGCCTGTATTTTTAGTCTTTGGCTAGACTCCCGCTTCGTTATCCTGGATCAAAAATAAAGGTAGACAACAGCTTCGCCAGAAAAACGAAGTTAGCAGTAATTAAGAGCAAACCACCTGGATCAAAACAGAACATTAACTCGGCAAATAAAATAGGAAAATGTATACTCCAAAAACCTGGTGTTTGAGGAGGTACTGCCGGTAACGTAGTTCTAACAGGAGACCAGGTGGTGATGACTTTTTTCCTCAAAATGGAGGATGTAAATATCCTCCTCTTGTTGTTGAGGCTTATGGAGGCAGGGTGAGAGTTTATGAGAGACTGGTGGTAGCGCTGTTCCTTCCTCAGATTTGAGAATATAAATATCCTCTTCTGGTTGTTGAGGCTCAATAGGATAATCCTTTTCGCGGACTGGCTCACACAAAATACCTTCAACTTTTAATTGCTCCTCTTGTGCTGGGGATGGAGATGGAGGAGAATTGTAACTTTCAGACATTTGCTCCAACTCGGCGTTGGAGAAAAATGTCCTGATAAGTTTCTTTGTCTCCTCATCAGAACTTGTAGCTTCAATAATATCTGGCTCGAATCGATCTTCACTCATTGGACTCACCACTGGAATCTCTTCTAGCGGCTTGGTCTGACTCGGGAGGAATTCGTCTGGCCCTTGTGTAGATTGCTGTTCATTCTGATTGAAGTAGCAGTATCCCAACTGAGCTTCTTTGTACTGTGTATTAGCCTGGTCGACTTCCCACCAATACGGCTCTCGATTTGACTGTTGAGGTGATTGATAATCCTTGACCAACCTTTGATATGAGGACATCTCCTTTTGCATGTGAGTCCATTCCAAATTGATCAATAATCTCTTCACCTCATCATCGCTGCTCTCCATAACTAGTAACTATCCTACAAAAAACAAAAATAAAAATACCAAGTAGAATAGAACTAAAAATAGAAAATAAACATAAAAGCAGAAATTAACTAAATAGAAAAACAAATATGAAACAAAACAGAGATAAAATAAAATTGCTAAAATAAAAAAAGGTATGTAAAATTACATAAAACAAAATAAAAAGAAAATTAAACAGATATCTCAATAAAATTAATAACTATCAATTAACCGTGCCGGAGGTCCCCGGCAACGGCGCCAAAAACTTGTTGGAGTAAAAGTGTGTTACAACTTCTACCACTTAGGCAGTGTACCTAATCGTTTTGCGGAATAGGGGATATGTGGGTTGTCGTACTCTTGGGGACCTCGCTGTGGATAACTGATAGTGTAGTAAATTGACTGAGAATTCTATTAAACCGATTTTATCTTTTTTATGGGAAATGATTAATAGCTAACTCATAAAATAATAATAAAAACAATTAATCAAAACAAAAAAAAAAAGAATAGAAATTATAAATCTTTTTGTGTTTTTAAGAAGCATCCCGGGTTGTTCTGCTCACCTATTTTATTTAATCATAATATAACTTTCCCACTTTAGCAATAAAATCAAGAATCTTAATTAGTTTATTGATCGTTCCCTGTCTAATAAACCCTGATTAATTTAAACAACAAGCGCAAATCTTGCTCAAGTCATAAATAAATTAATCGCATTATTAATAATCCCTATTGGGAGTTAGATTAACCTATACGGCGAGAAACTCGCTTCTAGTCGTTAACCCATTTGACTTCCTATGTCTAGAACCTTGTCTCAGCATTGCATTTTAACAAAGAACTACAAATATCACTTTAATAATTGTACAAGAGAATTAAAGCGCATTAAGGACAAGAATCAGAATATACTGGATACATTATAATGGAAAGCTTACATAACACAATTATATAAAATAGGCTTGCTTCCTAACTGGGGAGGCTAGGTTTATTAATCACACATAATTATACAGTAAAACAAACGTAAGAAATAAAATAGTTGGAACCAACGAAGAAGAACGAACAGACAATCGATTCCTTCGTTGGTTCTCTGGAAACTAACAGCATAAGGCTGATGAAGAAAGAAAAGTAAAATGGAGAAGTGGGGGATAAGAAGATGGAACGGATCGTAGGCGTGAGCGATGGATTGTGGAAGAGATTGAATGATTTATTTGATGCAGAGGTACTGGGTTTATATAGAAGGGAGGAGGAGGAAGAAGACGGAGGGAACACCGCGAGAGGAAATTAAGGAATGGATTGGGGTGGCAGAACGCGTGAGAAACTGTCGGCAGGCGCCTGATATTGCTCGTCGGGTAGATGGATAAGTTGCAGGCGCCGCAACGAAGAAGATAAATAGCACCCAAGTTGTCGCGTTAAAATCTGGATCTGGGTGCATTTTTAGAGGCGTCCGGGTCTGTGTCCGCCCTTATAGGGCCGGACGTCTCACAGTTGTTCCTTAGCCTTGTCCGGTCTTAAATCCGCGGACGTGCCACGGTCTGCTTGCGTCCGGGTTTATGTCCGGTCTTAAATCCCCGGACCAGACACGGACACTTCTACCCACGCCCGGCTTTAGATGGGCGGACAACACACGGACAGGATCAAGTCCGGCCTTAGTTAGGCGGACAAGACACGGATGCAACTTTAACTCGTTTTCTTTTGCGAGCTTTGACCGGCTCTAGACTCTTCGTTTGGACTCCGTTTTTCGACCCGTTTGCGCCTACGTGTTCGTCTCTTCATCTACTTTGCTCCTAGATTGGTTTTCCTCATGTTTAACCAATAAATTTGTGAGATATCCAATAAAACATAAACTAGAGGAAAAACATACGATAAGTGAGAAATGAGCAAGTAAAGTGCTAATATAATATATGAATTACACCCATAAAACATGCTCATTTAGACACTTACACAACCCCCACACTTACCTTTTCTTGTCTTCAAGCAAAACCATTACCCAGTAAGTAAATGCTCTATACTAACAAAATATTCTTGAAGGTAGGGTAAACATGATCTTAAACTTTTCGAGGAGTGTGATCCATCAACTACTGGTGGCATTGGTGTGCTTAGGGTAAAAATAAAAATTAGAGTTTCGGGGTATGATCCGGAGTACTTCAATGTTTCTCAGTTAGGTGACTTTGAGAACTTTTACCACGGCCAACTTCTCTCAAGAATGGGCATTGAGGAGAAAACAAAAGGAAAAAGAATTTTATTTGTTTCACTTTTGCATAAGAGATGAGAAGATAAATGTAGGCACCAAGCCTTGTACTTAAGAAAACTCACTCTCTTTGTTGGTTACCAATGGCGTCTCGCAAGTCCCTTGTTTATTATTAATTTTTTCTTTTTGACAGAGAAGCACCCCTTAGCAATCCCTAAGAAAGAAGACAGAAGGAAACCCTAAGCGATAAAAATCCAACCATTTCAGATCATTTGGTCACACCGCATTAAAAATGCTCCTCAAAAGTAATCAAAATTTTAAAATTGTTTGTACCATTTCCCACAATTCATAACAGTATTTATTCATAAAGAGAACAACCCACATATAAAGGTCCCACATATGAATTTGGAAAAACGCAAGATAAGTAGAGAGATTAAGCTGACAATACCCCAACCTTGGTATGTTGTGTAAATGTTAAACTATGGTATTTAAAGGCTAAAAAGTGCCTTAGAAACATAAATGAACCATTTAAACCATGGTAAACACAATAAAACACTAAAACACGGTTTGAGCAAAAACATGCTCTAAGGTTGGAGTGAACTGGTTAGGACCCAAGAGCCTACCAAGACTTGATAATGTTCAATTATGACTTTGTAAAGGCTAATTAAGTCCTTAGGAAACTTTGTAGACAATGAAACCAAACAAAACACAAATAATACTCTTAAGGTCAATAAGAGCAAAAATGTGCTCTAAGCTTGGGATGAAGTGTATAAGGCCTAATGGTCATACCTATGCCTTAATATTTGTTAATGAACATATTAAATCATTACCAAAGAAAACCAAGCTTGAAAACAAGTTAAAACATAAAATGTGCTTTAAGAAGTCTTAAAGCACGTTTTTGAAAAATTGTCTTGTAAATGAGTTTTGAATGGCTAAATGTCCATCATTACTCTTTAATTAACATGTGTACTATATAGTATCACATTTGGGTGGCTATGTCAATGGGAAATCAAAAAATTTCACTTCTATGTGCCTTGTTATTGTGAATAGTGATTTTTATAACTAGTTTGTAACATATAATGTTATAAGTGATTAAGTTGGTCAACAAAGACCAAAACACCTTCTAACTATATGGGGGCCGGTTTTTATCATGTGGTGACTCACCACTCACTTGTTAACTTGTTAAAGAAATAAAATGACTAAGATAGTACTATTTGCTTTATAAGTTACAAATATCTTCTAAAAAGCAAATCTATCTTCATTCTCCTTCTCTTCTCATTTCACACGGTCCCATTCTCCTTCTTCCTCTTTTCTTCTTGTTCTCTCTCGGTAATGCTACTACCACCATGGAAGTTCCAACTTTGAACACATGTAAATCTTGCTCACTTGTTCAAATCAGAAACAACACCACCATTCTCTTAGTTAAGCCAAGCTCTACAATCTTGTCTCTTCAAAACTTCAAAACCTCCATTTCGGTGCCAAGAGAAACCACCATGGGAGGAGCTTGAGCTCACCTTTTCACATATTCATGTTCTCTTTTGCTTCAAGGTAAGGAAACTCAAAGAAAATCCATGTTTCCTCCATGTTTTCATGTTGTCCGAAAATTCACCTCCAATGGTGTATTTATCTTGCTTGTTTTAGCTTCATTTGAATCTTCCAAGGGCAAGGAGGAGTCCTCTCTTGATACTCATTCAAGCTCTCTTTCCATTCAAAGGTAAAACAATTACCTTGATGTGTTAAAACAATGTATGTAACTAGGGTTTACAATGAGATGAAGCTTAAAGCTTATATACTCATTACAATGTTGGTATATTGTTTAGTTGTTGACAAGGAAGGAAATGCCTTACCGGTTTACAAGGAAACAAGAAAGAAATTGTGAGGAAAAGAGGTAAACAAGCTATCTCAATGTGGTTTAATGCCTTAGGAGAAATAAGCTTATAATGCTTGTTAAAACTACCTAAAGAGCAAATGGTAAATGAGCTAGTAAAATGCTCTCAAGGAGTTTATTAAAGGAATATGTATTGGGTGTATTATTTGCAGGTCAAAGGCATTATTTATGTGGGAAATTCAGTGTTTAAGGTTATGCAATTTAAGGGCCTAAGAGCCATGTTATTTAAGGGCCTAAGTGCCAAGCAATTAAGTTATGCACTATATTGTGATGTAGTGCTTAATGTGTGAAGTTTGTGTATAAAAATGTGTTTGATGGATTTTAGGTGTTTTGAATGAAATAAGGTAAAAACCTAAGTGTTTGGATGTGAGTATATACAGGAGAGCTATGGCCAAATTTGGAAAAACGTGTGAGAAGTTCTAAGTTTTTAAGTGGTTTTGGTGAACTAGGAAGTGTTATAGTGAATAAATGTTTACTTGAGAAGAAAACATGTGTTAAGGTGATTTAGTATGATGTGAAAAGGAGATTTAGTTAGTAAGAGGAGATGTTTGAGAGATGATGTTCTGAAGGTGAAAGTCAGCATTTAGTGTAGAGGTCTTAGGTGAAATGCCACCTAGAAATCATAAGGAGAAAACATGTAGTGTTAGGAATTTTGTGGAGATATAAGTAAAGGTTTAAGGAATTAGGAAACATAGTTTTGTGAGTGCTAAGAATATCTTAAGGTTGTTAAAGTGCCAAATGTTGTTAGGAAACATTAAGAGGCCTAAGGAGAAGTTTGGTGAAGAATTGGTAAAGTTTGGGTAAGTTAGAAGGCGACCCCCGGGGTCCGACCCAGTTTTGGGGCGGTCGAGCCTCTGTTAGATGTTAAGAAAGTGTTCGGTAAAGGTCCGACCCAAAAGGGTGGGTCGGACATGGGTCGGTCGGTCAAGTTTCAAAGGAAGAAAATGTTCGCACATGGTCCGACCCAGTCGAGTGAGTCGGACGTGGGTCGGACGGGCATGTTTATAAGGAAGTAAAAGGGCTTGTAATGGACCGACCCAGTGGGTCGGACTGTGGGTGGGCGGTCGGACCAAAAATGTGGGTTTAAGGTTATGAAATGATATGAGATGATGGGGATTGATAGGTAATGATGTTATAAGGTTGTTAAGGACATGTTAGGTGAGTTTAAATGGCAATTAAGTGGGTGAAAAGTTGTATCAAAATGTAAAAGTAAAACAAGTTAAAAAGTGAAGTTATGTAACTAAGTTAACGGGGAAAATTATAAGCTTTGGACACTAAATAATCAAGCAAACCCCGATGTTAATAAAAACACATGTGATGTTAACAGTTGTTCGAGAATTGCTCGAGGAACATAAGTGGACGTGGTAAAGTGGACTCCGGTGACAGGTATGGTTTTCTTGCAACCTGTGTCCTACCGGATTACACCGGCTTGTATGCCAATATGTTTTTCTGTGTGTTTGCCACGTTGTAAGATAAAACATGTAATGAGTTTACAGCAATTCATTTATGTGGCGAATATGATTCCGATACCGTTTAAACTCAAATGTGTGTTAAACTTAACTAACCGACTCTAGGATCATACAAGAGATCGGTAATCGGATTTAACGACCCATACAATGGGATCGTTCTAACCACGGCTATGCGTGAGTTGGTTGTATATCGTTGCTATGTGCAAGTGTGTGAACCTCCCTTGGGTGATTAACTCGGTTATGATACCGTATGGTTGTGGATGTGATAGGCTCCAAAAGAGAGCTCTAACTATTAACTTATAAGTATATGTATGTACTAATGGGGGGAGAGGAGTCCGGTCTGTTCCGGCCACGCGTGTGAGGATGGGGGTCGTGCCATTATAGGTTCGACCCTCTGTGTATGTCATGGTTGTTTTCCCATTGGGTTTCCAACCTTCCCTTTAGCTTAACCAAAGCTATATTACTGACTCACGTCGGGCCACGGGGGGCATACTAATGGTTATGTTACTTCGGTGTGCTTGGGATTACTATATCCGACACACCTTGGGTATAAGTTAACCGTTCTATATAACGGACGGTAACGAGGATGGTAACGAGCTTAACATGGGATTGGCAAAAATCCCTAGGCTCACCTGGTATACTAACTATGGTGGAAGGTTCCTTGTGAGAACCGATTTTATGGTGTATGTAATGTTACAATGCTATGCAAATTCCCTGCTATGCTTTGGTATATATATGTATATTGGATGTTTTAAATGAATGCAATGTTGTCATGTGTACATCGAAGCAAGAAAGGTTTGTTATGTTTTGTTATGTGTGGAATGAGTTATGTTGTAGGATATGGAATGTGTGGATCATGGAAATGAATCCCAGCTTGTGACAAGAGGCGTTTAAGGATAACCCGATTGATGGGTACACGTCGTTCGTTAAGGAAGTAGCTCCGTTAGAGGAGAGCCACTCTAGGGTTTAAGGAATCATTGGATGGTTGGTTAAGTGTGGATGTTTTGGTTATAGATTGAGCCCATTGAGGCGAAATATTATGTGTTGTATGGATATGGCATGTATGCATGATTTGAATATAATCAACTGCATGCTAAGACGACAATTAGTTGTGCGTGGCCCGGTAGCATGTGGGCTGCGGGATTACCATACCAGCAAAGGTGCTGAGCCCCTTGGGGGCCACCCCTTTCTCTCCTTCTCTATTTCAGGTACAAGGAGCTGGAACCCGTTCGAGAGTAGGACGGGGCAGATGTTTATACGTGGGTAGCCATTTAAATGGCGTGAGTATCATAGGCGTAGTAAGACCGAAGTTGTTATCGGCGGTAGTTTATAAATACTCGGTATAGTTGGAAGTTGTATGTCGTTGTTGTGTTAATGGAAAGGAATAGTAATGTGTAGACGCTCGGGAATTTAGCCCATCAGACCGGTACAATGTGTATGTATTAGCCTTGTTAGCCACGAGGGTGGCTAACGGCGTGTAACACCAACGAGTTAAGTAATGTGATGAGGTTGTTCTTCCGCTGCAGTTCATTGTAAGTATGTTAATGTTGGATGGGGTGTTACAAAAAGTGGTATCAGAGCGAAGTATCGCTCTGATGACTGAATTACCGAGCTTAGGAAATACCGAGTTAGGATTTAAGTACTTTGGGTTAAGGGTTAAGTGATAGCGTGAGAGATACGCTAGATAGGAACTACCAGTGAATACTGGAAACCTACTATATCCTTCCCGCCCTCCACAATCCCTGTTTTTTTATAACTTGGGAAAGAATGCCAGAGAGATGGAAGTCCACTCTTACTCGGGAATACCCGATCTGGCTGCTATTAAATACCTTTAGAGCACGGAGAACCTGTCATACGGTAGATCCCGAAAACTGGGAATCCCGGAGACGGTTTCCATCTAAACAGTGTTAACCGCATTTCATAGCAATGAATGAAGGATCTTGTGTATAAGAGAATAGAATTTCCGGCAACCTGGGTCGACATGCAGAGCAGTCGAGAATGACCAGCTTGCAACGCACCTACCGTGCAACAGGCAAGAAGTGGATTAGTGAAACCCGAGACGAGTGTCTACGGGACCACAGTTAATAAATAACACGCCCACGGTGTACCAACCGGCAAGGGGACTACAACGTAGTGCCCAAATACGTGGAATGGGCTACAAGAGAATACAATACTAAGAAAAAGGGGTCTCCCAGAATGGGAAACACCCTAGTTAATGATTATTATGTGAAGACAGTGAGAAGTCACCTAGAGAAATTATTATCAAGACAGTAAGATCAGTGAGGGCCAACAAGGCCACTGATGACAGTATGGGTAAAAATAATACCACAACTGGTATGTGTTAAACCGATAGCCAGTTAGCATGGCGCACTTGCCATAGCAAGTGCTGCTATAACAGGGCTATTCGGGAAAATTTATAACCACTACAGAGTACTTAGTAAAGTACCACGAAGTTAAGTGTGAACATTATAACCATGGAAGGACTTAACAGCCTGACCTTTGTAATTGGAAGTACACCAGTCAGCAAGAAGCTAGACTTGGTTAAGGTAAGAAGATGTTGTGAAACCATGAAAATTTTCTTTCGACCCAGATTTATACAAACTCTTTTTCTTTTTAAAACCAGATTTCCTTTCAAACCAACACTTCTTTCCAACCTTCTTTTAAACCAGACCAGGAGCAATTGACAAGGATGCAACATTGGATAAACTTTCCCTCGATTAAGTCCGAGAAGCAAGGAATGAATATTGTCACGGGACAATATAAGGGAGTTGACAACAGAATACTTCACCTAGGCGTGTGACGGACACTACGAGTGTACCAACTGTGTTGTGGGACGACCGCACTCCGTTAGGAGCATGTGGGCCTGACAGACCTACTTATAGGTTAGTTGGGTAAGTAGCAATGTATCAGTATGATACCCCATATATGTATACGAGTAGAGTCCGAAACACGGGAAGTAGTCGACTCCGTCTACGGTCAGCAGTATAAATCAAACGAAAGCTAGAGATTACAAGGACTAGTTGAAGTAAAGGAACTCAGTTAAGTTAACGAGACTAAAGGAATTAGTGAATTCCTTTTAAGGAAATGTATAGAGTTAAGAAGTGCGAAGAGCACGGAATGTTATGTAAAGACATTGCATATGTCTTAATAAGGCGAGGGATAAAACATGATAGCTGGAACGGAGATTCAGCCTATGCATGGCAAGGCAGATGCCTAATGTGGACACATTAATGTGCAATGAACGGGATGAAAATTCCCAGAATGAGTACCTACACTACCAGGAAATATTGATCTTCACAGAAGGAGATAATAAGCCATTAAGAACGCGAGAAGCCGTGCCTAACGGAATGTACCAATAAGTGTGAACTAGATGTAAATGATAACTTAGCAACACCCAGGAGCAATCCTTGAAGGGTGTTCGCATCAACAATTGTTGAATGAAATGCATGACAGAAACACAAGGGTTGAAACTAACACCCAGTTTAGACATAAGTTGTCAGGAGACGGACTGACAAACCTAAGGGGCATCCCATGAAAGGAAACGGAATGCAACGACCTTGTCATGAAGCCCACTACAACCTCTAAACATGTAATGTTGTACAAAGAAGTACATATGTGTGGACAGCCTACAACGAGCCCAGCTCAAGGCGGATAAGGCTTATAAACCATAAGCAAGATATGTTACATAAATTCGATTGATTGTAGAAGTTTATATTGTATGTGTGGTTAAAGGGGTAAGAGAACCACTACACTAAGAGTGGGGATATCTCTCAATATTGTCAGACCGCAGAGGCGGTAGTTATGTGAATCAAGTACAAGAGATATGTGGAGGAAGGACCACGTTGTCATTACCCCAGGGTGATTTAAATAAAATAACACGAAAGGAAGTGCTCGTACCAGTTGTGTACGCAGGAAGTGTGATAACTTGATAGCAATCACCATAGGTGTGTGAAGCTAAATGTATAGCGAACAACGCTCAAGGGAAAAATAGTAGTATATTCAAAAATCAGCCAAATAAGTGGCCAGATAAACCCAGCGTGATAGCAGAAGCTAATATAATAGCGGATGCAGTATAAGTTGATGTTGTATAATGAGTAAGGACACGGTGCGCAATAAGCGACCGTTGTATGAGGATGGTTAGATTAAAATGGTGAGTAAGCAGAGTTGTGAGTTAACCCCAGTGGAGATACAACAGTAAGTGATAGCAAATGAACCGAGCAGTAAACCGGTGGCAAGTGTTAGATGATAAGGATTTCAGTGAAAATTCCTATCGCAATCGCATGAGAGGGTTGCTGTCAAGGGTTTACGCCTCTGCACTCTGTATGACTGAGTGTTTTGGTATTGCACTTGCGCAGTAATGATCAAGTGGGATAGCTAGGAATCAGAAGCATGGTAATGGTGGAGGAATAATGTTATAATGGCGGTTGCATAGGAAATGCAAGGCCGCACCAATAAAAGAGTACTTGTATAAAACCAAATGTGGAGACATGATTAACAGTAAGCGACTACAGTAGCACTAACTGCCAAATATCGGTATGGAATATACCCCAAATATTGTAAATAGCTGGGAGAGCTCTACACACTTGGTAGTAGCTTAATCTCAACCGACAGTAAGTCGGTAGAAGCAAGTCAATCATTGCGAATTACATAGTAGTTTATGCTGTAAGCTACTGGAGAAATGGATGGAAAATTGTGAAACTCACCGAATTCGCTCAGGGTAAGAGATACCATGCGTCGGTTGAGAACCCATTGTTCCCAAGATAAGGGTAATGCATTGGAGATGTACAATACAGTAACAGTAACGAATGGGGCAAACTAGCCCTATAATTATCAGAATGGCGCAGCAGAGGCCAGTGAGCCCATGCATCAAATGCCGAATATACATTGTGAATATGAATGGATGGCTAGTCATCAATGCCTAGAAGCCTCACAGGCCAGGACCGAAACCGGTTATGAGTTAGAACTCCAATGCGAATTCTTGGTTTAGGGACTAAACCGCCAATATGGTTAAGATCCTCTAATCAGAATCCATTGTGTAATAGACCGCGTGGAAATTAAAACACTTCACGACGGCAGAACATTTTAAGCTAATGCTCAGTGATTGATTACGTGGGCGTAATCCCTTTTAAGGGGGGTAGAGCGCAAAACCACTTAGTGTGTTTTACCGTACAAGTGTACGTGAACGGGGTTGTGCATAGCACAAAATGATTTGTTATGATGGTTGGCGCGTGTGTTATATAAACATACGCATTTATTTGTGGTTAAATTGTGGTAATTGCGCACAGAAGATGCGAATACCATTGTGGGTAGTGTGTTTATCTTGTTAACAGTGGTGTGTGAAAGTACAAATGGAAGGGAGTAAAGAAACTCCCGGGGAACTAAAACCCCGACGGTGCATAAATGTAAACCATGTATTGTATTTTGATAAAAAATATGTATATATATACAGTGTTGTGATTTATGAAGGGTATGAGACCGACATAGAACCTAGTGAGAATTAAATTCCCTAGGTAACTTGAATTAAGTTGGATTTGGGTGATGATTGATAGACGGAGTTCTATCCCTTGGAGATGTAATGATTATGACTAGAAGGATTTAAAGATAGAAAATGGGATACGCTTGAATTAGTTGTTGGTTGAAAATGAGGTGGGAGGTGAAACTTGATTATCATGAGATCAAGGGAAGCCGAACACAAATTGGGGTGGAAAGATAGTTCAACACTGATGCTGATCACATCAGGGTTGGGTAACTCTTGAAGCTCCCTGTAAGTGGTCACAAACAACCATGTTAAGAAAAATACAAGGAGCATAAATTGGACTTGGAGTTGTATGGTGTTTTCAAAAGAATTTTCAATTGGTGTTTTCAAACAATCGATTAATATTTTGAATAAAAGATCTTCCTATACTTAACCTAGTAAAGAATATTTTTGTAGTACTTGCTCACGAGCTGAGGACGTATGAGCCTTTGTCTTCGGACCGGTGACATGAGAAGTACATATGTTGAAAGTTGAGTGAATGTTTTGACCTCCCAAAGGAACGGGGACCAGAAGGGGTCCATCGCGACCGGGTTCTGCGGGATCACAATGTATATGTACTCAACGTGGGATTCGAACCCATGGAGAGATGGAAAAGGTATTTCTGTCTGATATACATGCTATGACATGTTGTTTGGTATGGGTGATAAGGGTTATTTGACTTGGATCTCCTAAAGTGTGTGCTATCAAGACCTATGAGTCTAAATGTGTTGTGTTACATAGACCTATGAGTCTAAATGTGGTTTGTCACCCAGACCTAAGAGTCTGAGGGATATTGTATGGGTGCAAGTGTGGTGAAGGTACCCGGACCATTGAGTCCGAGGTTACCATGTGAATATGATATTTTATGTATAAGGTGGATATGTTGCCCGGACCATTAAGTCCGAGGTTGGATGTGAAAGATGGTTGGTAATGGAAGTTTTATGGCTATAAGTAATTCCCGTATTCTAATCCAAGGATGCGAGGAAATGTGAACTTCGAGGACGAAGTTCTTTTAAGGGGGGTAGATTGAAATACCCCAAACCTTGGTATGTTGTGTAAATGTTAAACTATGGTATTTAAAGGCTAAAAGTGCCTTAGAAACATAAATGAACCATTTAAACCATGGTAAAACACAATAAAACACTAAAACACAGTTTGAGCAAAAACATGCTCTAAGGTTGGAGTGAACTTGGTTAGGACCCAAAGAGCCTACCAAGACTTGATAATGTTCAATTATGACTTTATAAGGCTAATTAAGTCCTTAGGAAACTTTGGTAGACAATGAAACCAAACAAAACACAAATAAATACCTTAAGGTCAATAAGAGCAAAAATGTGCTCTAAGCTTGGGATGAATGTGTATAAGGCCTAATGGTCATACCTATGCCTTAATTATTTGTTAATGAACATATTAAATCAATTACCAAAGAAAACCAAGCTTGAAAACAAGTTAAAACATAAAATGTGCTTTAAGAAGTCTTAAAGCACGTTTTTGAAAAATTGTCTTGTAAATGAGTTTTGAATGGCTAAATGTCCATCATTACTCTTTAATTAACATGTGTACTATATAGTATCACATTTGGGTGGCTATGTCAATGGGAAATCAAAAATTTCACTTCTATGTGCCTTGTTATTGGTGAATAGTGATTTTTATAACTAGTTTGTAACATATAATGTTATAAGTGATTAAGTTGGTCAACAAAGACCAAAACACCCTTCTAACTATATGGGGGCCGGTTTTATCATGTGGTGACTCACCACTCACTTGTTAACTTGTTAAAGAAATAAAGATGACTAAGATAAGTACTATTTGCTTTATAAGTTACAAATATCTTCTAAAAAGCAAATCTATCTTCATTCTTCCTTCTCTTCTCATTTCACACGGTCCCATTCTCCTTCTTCCTCTTTTCTTCTTGTTCTCTCTCGGTAATGCTACTACCACCATGGAAGTTCCAACTTTGAACACATGTAAAATCTTGCTCACTTGTTCAAATCAGAAACAAACACCACCATTCTCTTAGTTAAGCCAAGCTCTACAATCTTGTCTCTTCAAAACTTCAAACCTCCATTTCGGTGCCAAGAGAAACCACCATGGAGGAGCTTGAGCTCACCTTTTCACATATTCATGTTCTCTTTTGCTTCAAGGTAAGGAACTCAAAAGAAATCCATGTTTCCTCCATGTTTTCATGTTGTCCGAAAATTCACCTCACAATGGTTGTATTTATCTTGCTTGTTTTAGCTTCATTTGAATCTTCCAAGGCAAGGAGAGTCCTCTCTTGATACTCATTCAGCTCTCTTTCCATTCAAAGGTAAAACAATTACCTTGATGTGTTAAAACAATGTATGTAACTAGGGTTTACAATGAGATGAAGCTTAAAGCTTATATACTCATTACAATTTGGTATATTGTTTAGTTGTTGACAAGGAAGGAAATGCCTTACCGGTTTACAAGGAAACAGAAAGAAATTTGTGAGGAAAAGAGGTAAAAAGCTATCTCAATGTGGTTTAATGCCTTAGGAGAAATAAGCTTATAATGCTTGTTAAAACTACCTAAAGAGCAAATGGTAAATGAGCTAGTAAAATGCTCTCAAGGAGTTTATTAAAGGAATATGTATTGGTGTATGTATTTGCAGGTCAAAGGCATTATTTATGTGGGAAATTCAGTGTTTAAGGTTATGCAATTTAAGGGCCTAAGAGCCATGTTATTTAAGGGCCTAAGTGCCAAGCAATTTAAGTTATGCACTATATTGTGATGTAGTGCTTAATGTGTGAAGTTTGTGTATAAAAATGTGTTTGATGGATTTTAGGTGTTTTGAATAAAATAAGGTAAAAACCTAAGTGTTTGGATGTGAGTATATACAGGAGAAGCTATGGCCAAATTTGGAAAAACGTGTGAGAAGTTCTAAGTGTTTTAAGTGGTTTTGGTGAACTAGGAAGTGTTATAGGTGAATAAATGTTTACTTGAGAAGAAAACATGTGTTAAGGTGATTTAGGTATGATGTGAAAAAGGAGATTTAGTTAGTAAGAGGAGATGTTTGAGAGATGATGTTATGAAGGTGAAGAAGCATTTAGTGTAGAGGTCATTATAGGTGAAATGCCACCTAGAAATCATAAGGAGAAAACATTGTAAGTGTTAGGAATTTTGTGGAGATATAAGTAAAGGTTTAAGGAATTAGGAAACATAGTTTTGTGAGTGCTAAGAATATCTTAAGGTTGTTAAAGTGCCAAATGTTGTTAGGAAACATTAAGAGGCCTAAGGAGAAGTTTGGTGAAGAATTGGTAAAGTTTGGGTAAGTTTAGAAGGCGACCGACCCAGGGGTCCGACCCAGTTTTGGGTCGGTCGAGCCTCTGTTAGATGTTAAGAAAGTGTTCGGTAAAGGTCCGACCCAAAAGGGTGGGTCGGACATGGGTCGGTCGGTCAAGTTTCAAAGGAAGAAAATGTTCGCACATGGTCCGACCCAGTCGAGTGAGTCGGACGTGGTCGGACGGGCATGTTTATAAGGAAGTAAAGGGCTCTGTAATGGACCGACCCAGCTGGGGTCGGACTGGGTCGGTCGGACCAAAAATGTGGTTTAAGGTTATGAAATGATATGAGATGATGGGATTGATAGGTAATGATGTTATAAGGTTGTTAAGGACATGTTAGGTGAGTTTAAATGGCAATTAAGTGGGTGAAAAGTTGTATCAAAATGTAAAAGTAAACAAGTTAAAAAGTGAAGTTATGTAACTAAGTTAACGGGGAAAATTATAAGCTTTGGACACTAAATAATCAAGCAAACCCCGATGTTAATAAAAACACATGTCATGTCAACAGTTGTTCGAGAATTGCTCGAGGAACATAAGTGGACGTGGTAAAGTGGACTCCGGTGACAGGTATGGTTTTCTTGCAACCTGTGTCCTACCGGATTACACCGGCTTGTATGCCAATATGTTTTTCTGTGTGTTTGCCACGTTGTAAGATAAAACATGTAATGAGTTTACAGCAATTCATTTATGTGGCGAATATGATTCCGATACCGTTTAAGCTCAAATGTGTGTTAAACTTAACTAACCGACTCTAGGATCATACAAGAGATCGGTAATCGGATTTAACGACCCATACAATGGGATCGTTCTAACCACGGCTATGCGTGAGTTGGTTGTATATCGTTGCTATGTGCAAGTGTGTGAACCTCCCTTGGGTGATTAACTCGGTTATGATACCGTATGGTTGTGGATGTGATAGGCTCCAAAAGAGAGCTCTAACTATTAACTTATAAGTATATGTATGTACTAATGGGGGGAGAGGAGTCCGGTCTGTTCCGGCCACGCGTGTGAGGATGGGGGTCGTGCCATTATAGGTTCGACCCTCTGTGTATGTCATGGTTGTTTTCCCATTGGGTTTCCAACCTTCCCTTTAGCTTAACCAAAGCTATATTACTGACTCACGTCGGGCCACGGGGGGCATACTAATGGTTATGTTACTTCGGTGTGCTTGGGATTACTATATCCGACACACCTTGGGTATAAGTTAACCGTTCTATATAACCGGACGGTAACGAGGATGGTAACGAGCTTAACATGGGATTGGCAAAAATCCCTAGGCTCACCTGGTATACTAACTATGGTGGAAGGTTCCTTGTGAGAACCGATTTTATGGTGTATGTAATGTTACAATGCTATGCAAATTCCCTTACTATGCTTTGGTATATATATGTATATTGGATGTTTTAAATGAATGCAATGTTGTCATGTGTACATCAAAGCAAGAAAGGTTTGTTATGTTTTGTTATGTGTGGAATGAGTTAGTTGTAGGATATGGAATGTGTGGATCATGGAAATGAATCCCAGCTTGTGACAAGAGGCGTTTAGGATAACCCGATTGATGGGTACACGTCGTTCGTTAAGGAAGTAGCTCCGTTAGAGGAGAGCCACTCTAGGGTTTAAGGAATCATTGGATGGTTGGTTAAGATGTGGATGTTTGGTTATAGATTGAGCCCATTGAGGCGAAATATTATGTGTTGTATGGATATGGCATGTATGCATGATTTGAATATAATCAACTGCATGCTAAGACGACAATTAGTTGTGCGTGGCCCGGTAGCATGTGGGCTGCGGGATTACCATACCAGCAAAGGTGCTGAGCCCCTTGGGGGCCACCCCTTTCTCTCCTTCTCTATTTCAGGTACAAGGAGCTGGAACCCGTTCGAGAGTAGGACGGGCAGATGTTTATACGTGGGTAGCCATTTAAATGGCGTGAGTATCATAGGCGTAGTAAGACCGAAGTTGTTATCGGCGGTAGTTTATAAATACTCGGTATAGTTGGAAGTTGTATGTCGTTGTTGTGTTAATGGAAAGGAATAGTAATGTGTAGACGCTCGGGAATTTAGCCCATCAGACCGGTACAATGTGTATGTATTAGCCTTGTTAGCCACGAGGGTGGCTAACGGCGTGTAACACCAACGAGTTAAGTAATGTGATGAGGTTGTTCTTCCGCTGCAGTTCATTGTAAGTATGTTAATGTTGGATGGGGTGTTACATAAGCATTTTAAGCAATGTGTCAATTTAAGAGAGACTTAAGACGAGCGATAGAGAAGTGAGTCCTCCCCCACACTTAGATTGGAGCAATGTCCTCATTGCTTAGGAAGAATTAAATTAACGAGGTCATGCAATCTACCAGAGTACCTCACACAATGCAAAGCAGTAGGGAGAATGTAAAAATTTG
Organism: Limonium bicolor; assembly: GCA_023374045.1. Classification (NCBI taxonomy): domain Eukaryota; kingdom Viridiplantae; phylum Streptophyta; class Magnoliopsida; order Caryophyllales; family Plumbaginaceae; genus Limonium; species Limonium bicolor. Next base: position 65,997,525 of record CM041780.1, on the reverse strand, counting down.
AAGTGCAAAGCAAAGAGAATGTACTCCCCAGAGTTCGCAGAGTGTTTAGACAGAGCTCCCCCACACTTGAGTTCAGCTGTAGAGATGTGCAAGATGTTCCTGTAATAAATATTCTAAACAGCCAGAAGAACTCAAGTTAATTCTCCTCGTTCTCTCTCCTCTCTTTTTATTTATAAAAGCATATATAGGAATAATAAAACATAAAACAAAAATAGTAGGGAAATAATATTTAACCACTGGGTTGCCTCCCAGTAAGCTTCCCGTATTTTTAGTCTTTGGCTAGACTCCCGTTTCGTTATCCTGGATCAAAAATAAAGGTAGACAACAGCTTCGCCAGAAAAACGAAGTTAGCAGTAATTAAGAGCAAACCACCTGGATCAAAACAGAACGTTAACTCGGCAAATAAAATAGGAAAATGTATACTCCACAAAACCTGGTGTTTGAGGAGGTACTACCGGTAACGTAGTTCTAACAGGAGACCAGGTGGTGATGACTTTTCTTCCTCAAAATGGAGGATGTAAATATCCTCCTCTTGTTGTTGAGGCTTATGGAGGCAGGGTGAGAGTTTATGAGAGACTGGTGGTAGCGTTGTTCCTTCCTCAGATTCGAGAATATAAATATCCTCTTCTGGTTGTTGAGGCTCAATACGATAATCCTTTTCGCGGACTGGCTCACACAAAATACCTTCAACTTTTAATTGCTCCTCTTGTGCTGGGGATGAAGATGGAGGAGAATTGTAACTTTCAGACATTTGCTCCAACTCGGCGTCGGAGAAAAATGTCCTGATAAGTTTCTTTATCTCCTCATCAGAACTTGTAGCTTCAATAATATCTGGCTCGAATCGATCTTCACTCATTGGACTCACCACTGGAATCTCTTCTAGCGGCTTGGTCTGACTCGGGAGGAATTCGTCTGGCCCTTGTGTAGATTACTGTTCATTCTGATTGAAGTAGCAGTATCCCAACTGAGCTTCTTTGTACTGTGTATTAGCCTGGTCGACTTCCCACCAATACGGCTCTCGATTTGACTGTTGAGGTGATTGATAATCCTTGACCAACCTTTGATATGAGGACATCTCCTTTTGCATGTGAGTCCATTCCAAATTGATCAATAATCTCTTCACCTCATCGTCGCTGCTCTCCATAACTAGTAACTATCCTACAAAAAAAAAATAAAAAATACCAAGTAGAATAGAACTAAAAATAGAAAATAAACATAAAAGCAGAAATTAACTAAATAGAAAAACAAATATGAAACAAAATAGAGATAAAATAAAATTGCTAAAATAAAAAAAAGGTATGTAAAATTACATAAAACAAAAATAAAACAAAATAAAAAGAAAATTAAACAGATATCTCAATAAAATTAATAACTATCAATTAACCGTGCCGGAGGTCCCCGGCAACGGCGCCAAAAACTTGTTGGAGTAAAAGTGTGTTACAACTTCTACCACTTAGGCAGTGTACCTAATCGTTTTGCGGAATAGTGGATATGTGGGTTGTCGTACTCTTGGGGACCTCGCTGTGGATAACTGATAGTGTAGTAAATTGATTGAGAATTCTATTAAACAGATTTTATCTTTTTTATGGGAAATGATTAATAGCTAACTCATAAAATAATAATAAAAACAATTAATCAAAACAAAAAAAAGAAATAGAAATTATAAATCTTTTTGTGTTTTTAAGAAGCATCCCAGGTTGTTCTGCTCACCTATTTTATTTAATCATAATATAACTTTCCCACTTTAGCAATAAACTCAAGAATCTTAATTAGTTTATTGACCGTTCCCTGTCTAATAAACCCTGATTAATTTAAACAACAAGCGTAAATCTTGCTCAAGTCATAAATAAATTAATCGCATTATTAATAATCCCTATTGGAGTTAGATTAACCTATACGGCGAGAAACTCGCTTCTAGTCGTTAACCCATTTGACTTCCTATGTCTAGAACCTTGTCTCAGCATTGCATTTTAACAAAGAACTACAAATATCACTTTAATAATTGTACAAGAGAATTAAAGCGCATTAAGGATAAGAATCAGAATACTGCTTGGATACATTATAATGGAAAGCTTACATAACACAGTTATATAAAATAGGCTTGCTTCCTAACCCGGGAGGCTAGGTTTATTAATCACACATAATTATACAGTAAAACAAACGTAAGAAATAAAATAGTTGGAACCAATGAAGAAGAACGAACAGACAATCGATTCCTTCGTTGGTTCTCTGGAAACTAACAGCATAAGGCTGATGAAGAAAGAAAATAAAATGGAGAAGTGGGGGATAAGAAGATGGAACGGATCGTAGGTGTGAGCGATGGATTGTGGAAGAGATTGAATGATTTTTTTGATGCAGAGGTACATGGTTTATATAGAAGGGAGGAGGAGGAAGAAGACGGAGGGAACACCGCGTGAGGAAATTAAGGAATGGATTGGGGTGGCAGAACGCGTGAGAAACTGTCGGCAGGCGCCTGATATTGCTCGTCGGGTAGATGGATAAGTTGTAGGCGCCGCAACGAAGAAGATAAATAGCACCCAAGTTATCGCGTTAAAATCTAGATCTGGGTGCATTTTTAGAGGCGTCCGGGTCTGTGTCCGCCCTTATAGGGCCGGACGTCTCACAGTTGTTCCTTATCCTTGTCCGGTCTTAAATCCGCGGACGTGCCACGGTCTGCTTGCGTCCGGGTTTATGTCCGGTCTTAAATCCCCGGACCAGACACAGACACTTCTACCCACGCCCCTTTAGATGGGCGGACAACACACGGACAGGATCAAGTCCGGCCTTAGTTAGGCGGACAAGGCACGGACGCAACTTTAACTCGTTTTCTTTTGCGAGCTTTGACCGGCTCTAGATTCTTCGTTTGGACTCCGTTTTTCGACCCGTTTGCGCCTACGTGTTCGTCTCTTCGTCTACTTTGCTCCTAGCTTGGTTTTCCTCATGTTTAACCAATAAATTTGTGAGATATCCAATAAAACATAAACTAGAGGAAAAACATACGATAAGTGAGAAATGAGCAAGTAAAGTGCTAATATAATATATGAATTACACCCATAAAACATGCTCATTTAGACACTTATCACACCCCCACACTTACCTTTTGCTTGTCTTCAAGCAAAACCATGTACCCAAGTAAGTAGGAAATGCTCTATACTAACAAATATTATTATGAAGGGTAGGGTAAACATGATCTTTAAACTTTTCGAGGAGTGTGATTATTAACTACTGGTGGCATAGGTGTGCTTAGGGTAAAAATAAAAATTAGAGTTTCGGGGTATGATCCGGAGTACTTCAATGTTTTTCAGTTAAGGTGACTTTGAGAACTTTTACCACGGCCAACTTCTCTCAAGAATGGGCATTGAGGAGAAAACAAAAGGAAAAATAGAATTTTGTATTTGTTTCACTTTTGCATAAGAGATGAGAAGATAAAATGTAGGCACCAAGCCCTTGTACTTAAGAACACTCAACTCTCTTTGTTGGTTACCAATGGCGTCTCGCAAGTCCCTTGTTTATTATTAATTTTTTTCTTTTTGACAGAGAAGCACCCCTTAGCAATCCCTAAGAAAGAAGACAGAAGGAACCCCTAAGCGATAAAAATCCAACCATTTCAGATCATTTGGTCACACCGCATAAAAAATGCTCCTCAAAAGTAATCAAAATTTTAAAATTTTGTACCATTTATCCCACAATTCATAACAGTATTTATTCATAAAGAGAACAACCCACATATAAAGGGTCCACGATATTGAATTTGGAAAAACGCAAGATAAGTAGAGAGATTAAGCATTTTAAGCAATGTGTCAATTTAAGAGAGACTTAAGACGAGCGATAGAGAAGTGAGTCCTCCCCCACACTTAGATTGGAGCAATGTCCTCATTGCTTAGGAAGAATTAAATTAACGAGGTCATGCAATCTACCAGAGTACCTCACACAATGCAAAGCAGTAGGGAGTATGTAAAAATTTGAAGTGCAAAGCAAAGAGAATGTACTCCCCAGAGTTCGCAGAGTGTTTAGACAGAGCTCCCCCACACTTGAGTTCAGCTGTAGAAATGTGCAAGATGTTCCTGTAATAAATATTCTAAACAGCCAGAAGAACTCAAGTTAATTCTCCTCGTTCTCTCTCCTCTCTTTTTATTTATAAAAGCATATATAGGAATAATAAAACATAAAACAAAAATAGTAGGGAAATAATATTTAACCACTGGGTTGCCTCCCAGTAAGCTGCCTGTATTTTTAGTCTTTGGCTAGACTCCCGCTTCGTTATCCTGGATCAAAAATAAAGGTAGACAACAGCTTCGCCAGAAAAACGAAGTTAGCAGTAATTAAGAGCAAACCACCTGGATCAAAACAGAACGTTAACTCGGCAAATAAAATAGGAAAATGTATACTCCACAAAACCTGGTGTTTGAGGAGGTACTGCCGGTAACGTAGTTCTAACAGGAGACCAGGTGGTGATGACTTTTCTTCCTCAAAATGGAGGATGTAAATATCCTCCTCTTGTTGTTGAGGCTTATGGAGGCAGGGTGAGAGTTTATGAGAGACTGGTGGTAGCGCTGTTCCTTCCTCAGATTTGAGAATATAAATATCCTCTTCTGGTTGTTGAGGCTCAATAGGATAATCCTTTTCGCGGACTGGCTCACACAAAATACCTTCAACTTTTAATTGCTCCTCTTGTGCTGGGGATGGAGATGGAGGAGAATTGTAACTTTCAGACATTTGCTCCAACTCGGCGTTGGAGAAAAATGTCCTGATAAGTTTCTTTGTCTCCTCATCAGAACTTGTAGCTTCAATAATATCTGGCTCGAATCGATCTTCACTCATTGGACTCACCACTGGAATCTCTTCTAGCGGCTTGGTCTGACTCGGGAGGAATTCGTCTGGCCCTTGTGTAGATTGCTGTTCATTCTGATTGAAGTAGCAGTATCCCAACTGAGCTTCTTTGTACTGTGTATTAGCCTGGTCGACTTCCCACCAATACGGCTCTCGATTTGACTGTTGAGGTGATTGATAATCCTTGACCAACCTTTGATATGAGGACATCTCCTTTTGCATGTGAGTCCATTCCAAATTGATCAATAATCTCTTCACCTCATCATCGCTGCTCTCCATAACTAGTAACTATCCTACAAAAAACAAAAATAAAAATACCAAGTAGAATAGAACTAAAAATAGAAAATAAACATAAAAGCAGAAATTAACTAAATAGAAAAACAAATATGAAACAAAACAGAGATAAAATAAAATTGCTAAAATTAAAAAAGGTATGTAAAATTACATAAAACAAAAATAAAACAAAATAAAAAGAAAATTAAACAGATATCTCAATAAAATTAATAACTATCAATTAACCGTGCCGGAGGTCCCCGGCAACGGCGCCAAAAACTTGTTGGAGTAAAAGTGTGTTACAACTTCTACCACTTAGGCAGTGTACCTAATCGTTTTGCGGAATAGGGGATATGTGGGTTGTCGTACTCTTGGGGACCTCGCTGTGGATAACTGATAGTGTAGTAAATTGACTGAGAATTCTATTAAACCGATTTTATCTTTTTTATGGGAAATGATTAATAGCTAACTCATAAAATAATAATAAAAACAATTAATCAAAACAAAAAAAAAGAAATAGAAATTATAAATCTTTTTGTGTTTTTAAGAAGCATCCCGGGTTGTTCTGCTCACCTATTTTATTTAATCATAATATAACTTTCCCACTTTAGCAATAAAATCAAGAATCTTAATTAGTTTATTGATCGTTCCCTGTCTAATAAACCCTGATTAATTTAAACAACAAGCGCAAATCTTGCTCAAGTCATAAATAAATTAATCGCATTATTAATAATCCCTATTGGAGTTAGATTAACCTATACGGCGAGAAACTCGCTTCTAGTCGTTAACCCATTTGACTTCCTATGTCTAGAACCTTGTCTCAGCATTGCATTTTAACAAAGAACTACAAATATCACTTTAATAATTGTACAAGAGAATTAAAGCGCATTAAGGACAAGAATCAGAATACTGCTTGGATACATTATAATGGAAAGCTTACATAACACAATTATATAAAATAGGCTTGCTTCCTAACTGGGGAGGCTAGGTTTATTAATCACACATAATTATACAGTAAAACAAACGTAAGAAATAAAATAGTTGGAACCAACGAAGAAGAACGAACAGACAATCGATTCCTTCGTTGGTTCTCTGGAAACTAACAGCATAAGGCTGATGAAGAAAGAAAATAAAATGGAGAAGTGGGGGATAAGAAGATGGAACGGATCGTAGGCGTGAGCGATGGATTGTGGAAGAGATTGAATGATTTATTTGATGCAGAGGTACTGGGTTTATATAGAAGGGAGGAGGAGGAAGAAGACGGAGGGAACACCGCGTGAGGAAATTAAGGAATGGATTGGGGTGGCAGAACGCGTGAGAAACTGTCGGCAGGCGCCTGATATTGCTCGTCGGGTAGATGGATAAGTTGCAGGCGCCGCAACGAAGAAGATAAATAGCACCCAAGTTGTCGCGTTAAAATCTGGATCTGGGTGCATTTTTAGAGGCGTCCGGGTCTGTGTCCGCCCTTATAGGGCCGGACGTCTCACAGTTGTTCCTTAGCCTTGTCCGGTCTTAAATCCGCGGACGTGCCACTCTGCTTGCGTCCGGGTTTATGTCCGGTCTTAAATCCCCGGACCAGACACGGACACTTCTACCCACGCCCGGCTTTAGATGGGCGGACAACACACGGACAGGATCAAGTCCGGCCTTAGTTAGGCGGACAAGACACGGATGCAACTTTAACTCGTTTTCTTTTGCGAGCTTTGACCGGCTCTAGACTCTTCGTTTGGACTCCGTTTTTCGACCCGTTTGCGCCTACGTGTTCGTCTCTTCATCTACTTTGCTCCTAGCTTGGTTTTCCTCATGTTTAACCAATAAATTTGTGAGATATCCAATAAAACATAAACTAGAGGAAAAACATACGATAAGTGAGAAATGAGCAAGTACAGTGCTAATATAATATATGAATTACACCCATAAAACATGCTCATTTAGACACTTATCACACCCCCACACTTACCTTTTGCTTGACCTCAAGCAAAACCATGTACCCAAGTAAGTAGGAAATGCTCTATACTAACAAATATTATTATGAAGGGTAGGGTAAACATGATCTTTAAACTTTTCGAGGAGTGTGATCCATCAACTATTGGTGGCATAGGTGTGCTTAGGGTAAAAATAAAAATTAGAGTTTCGGGGTATGATCCGGAGTACTTCAATGTTTCTCAGTTAAGGTGACTTTGAGAACTTTTACCACGGCCAACTTCTCTCAAGAATGGGCATTGAGGAGAAAACAAAAGGAAAAATAGAATTTTGTATTTGTTTCACTTTTGCATAAGAGATGAGAAGATAAAATGTAGGCACCAAGCCCTTGTACATAAGAACACTCAACTCTCTTTGTTGGTTACCAATGGCGTCTCGCAAGTCCCTTGTTTATTATTAATTTTTTTCTTTTTGACAGAGAAGCACCCCTTAGCAATCCCTAAGAAAGAAGACAGAAGGAACCCCTAAGCGATAAAAATCCAACCATTTCAGATCATTTGGTCACACCGCATAAAAAATGCTCCTCAAAAGTAATCAAAATTTTAAAATTTTGTACCATTTATCCCACAATTCATAACAGTATTTATTCATAAAAAGAACAACCCACATATAAAGGGTCCACGATATTGAATTTGCAAAAACGCAAGATAAGTAGAGAGATTAAGCATTTTAAGCAATGTGTCAATTTAAGAGAGACTTAAGACGAGCGATAGAGAAGTGAGTCCTCCCCTACACTTAGATTGGAGCAATGTCCTCATTGCTTAGGAAGAATTAAATTAACGAGGTCATGCAATCTACCAGAGTACCTCACACAATGCAAAGCAGTAGAGAGTATGTAAAAATTTGAAGTGCAAAGCAAAGAGAATGTACTCCCCAGAGTTCGCAGAGTGTTTAGACAGAGCTCCCCCACACTTGAGTTCAGCTGTAGAAATGTGCAAGATGTTCCTGTAATAAATATTCTAAACAGCCAGAAGAACTCAAGTTAATTCTCCTCGTTCTCTCTCCTCTCTTTTTATTTATAAAAGCATATATAGGAATAATAAAACATAAAACAAAAATAGTAGGGAATTAATATTTAACCACTGGGTTGCCTCCCAGTAAGCTGCCCGTATTTTTAGTCTTTGGCTAGACTCCCGCTTTGTTATCCTGGATCAAAAATAAAGGAAGACAACAGCTTCGCCAGAAAAATGAAGTTAGTAGTAATTAAGAGCAAACCACCTGGATCAAAACAGAACGTTAACTCGGCAAATAAAATAGGAAAATGTATACTCCACAAAACCTGGTGTTTGAGGAGGTACTGCCGGTAACGTAGTTCTAACAGGAGACCAGGTGGTGATGACTTTTCTTCCTCAAAATGGAGGATGTAAATATCCTCCTCTTGTTGTTGAGGCTTATGGAGGCAGGGTGAGAGTTTATGAGAGACTGGTGGTAGCGCTGTTCCTTCCTCAGATTCGAGAATATAAATATCCTCTTCTGGTTGTTGAGGCTCAATAGGATAATCCTTTTCGCGGACTGGCTCACACAAAATACCTTCAACTTTTAATTGCTCCTCTTGTGCTGGGGATGGAGATGGAGGAGAATTGTAACTTTTAGACATTTGCTCCAACTCGGCGTCGGAGAAAAATGTCCTGATAAGTTTCTTTATCTCCTCATCAGAACTTGTAGCTTCAATAATATCTGGCTCGGATCGATCTTCACTCATTGGACTCACCACTGGAATCTCTTCTAGCGGCTTGGTCTGACTCGGGAGGAATTCGTCTGGCCCTTGTGTAGATTGCTGTTCATTCTGATTGAAGTAGCAGTATCCCAACTGAGCATCTTTGTACTGTGTATTAGCCTGGTCGACTTCCCACCAATACGGCTCTCGATTTGACTGTTGAGGTGATTGATAATCCTTGACCAACCTTTGATATTAGGACATCTCCTTTTGCATGTGAGTCCATTCCAAATTGATCAATAATCTCTTCACCTCATCGTCGCTGCTCTCCATAACTAGTAACTATCCTACAAAAAACAAAAATAAAAATACCAAGTAGAATAGAACTAAAAATAGAAAATAAACATAAAAGCAGAAATTAACTAAATAGAAAAACAAATATGAAACAAAACAGAGATAAAATAAAATTGCTAAAATAAAAAAAAGGTATGTAAAATTACATAAAACAAAAATAAAACAAAATAAAAAGAAAATTAAACAGATATCTCAATAAAATTAATAACTATCAATTAACCGTGCCGGAGGTCCCCGACAATGGCGCCAAAAACTTGTTGGAGTAAAAGTGTGTTACAACTTCTACCACTTAGGCAGTGTACCTAATCGTTTTGCGGAATAGTGGATATGTGGGTTGTCGTACTCTTGGGGACCTCGCTGTGGATAACTGATAGTGTAGTAAATTGACTGAGAATTCTATTAAACATATTTTATCTTTTTTATGGGAAATGATTAATAGCTATCTCATAAAATAATAATAAAAACAATTAATCAAAAGAAAAAAAGAAATAGAAATTATAAATCTTTTTGTGTTTTTAAGAAGCATCCCGGGTTGTTCTGCTCTCCTATTTTATTTAATCATAATATAACTTTCCCACTTTAGCAATAAACTCAAGAATCTTAATTAGTTTATTGACCGTTCCCTGTCTAATAAACCCTGATTAATTTAAACAACAAGCGCAAATCTTGCTCAAGTCATAAATAAATTAATCGCATTATTAATAATCCCTATTGGAGTTAGATTAACCTATATGGCGAGAAACTCGCTTCTAGTCGTTAACCCATTTGACTTCCTATGTCTAGAACCTTGTCTCAGCATTGCATTTTAACAAAGAACTACAAATATCACTTTAATAATTGTACAAGAGAATTAAAGCGCATTAAGGACAAGAATCAGAATACTGCTTGGATACATTATAATGGAAAGCTTACATAACACAGTTATATAAAATAGGCTTGCTTCCTAACCCGGGAGGCTAGGTTTATTAATCACACATAATTATACAGTAAAACAAACGTAAGAAATAAAATAGTTGGAACCAACGAAGAAGAACGAACAGACAATTGATTCCTTCGTTGGTTCTCTGGAAACTAACAGCATAAGGCTGATGAAGAAAGAAAATAAAATGGAGAAGTGGGGGATAAGAAGATGGAACGGATCGTAGGTGTGAGCGATGGATTGTGGAAGAGATTGAATGATTTATTTGATGCAGAGGTACTGGGTTTATATAGAAGGGAGGAGGAGGAAGAAGACGGAGGGAACACCGCGTGAGGAAATTAAGGAATGGATTGGGGTGGCAGAACGCGTGAGAAACTGTCGGCCGGCGCCTGATATTGCTCGTCGGGTAGATGGATAAGTTGCAGGCGCCGCAACAAAGAAGATAAACAGCACCCAAGTTGTCGCGTTAAAATCTGGATCTGGGTGCATTTTTAGAGGCGTCCGGGTCTGTGTCCGCCCTTATAGGGCCGGACGTCTCACAGTTGTTCCTTAGCCTTGTCCGGTCTTAAATCCGCGGACGTGCCACGGTCTGCTTGCGTCCGGGTTTATGTCCGGTCTTAAATCCCCGGACCAAACACGGACACTTCTACCCACGTCCGGCTTTAGATGGGCGGACAAGACACGGACAGGATCAAGTCCGGCCTTAGTTTGGCGGACAAGACACGGACACAACTTTAACTCGTTTTCTTTTGCGAGCTTTGACCGGCTCTAGATTCTTCGTTTGGACTCCGTTTTTCGACCCGTTTGCGCCTACGTGTTCGTCTCTTCGTCTACTTTGCTCCTAGCTTGATTTTCCTCATGTTTAACCAATAAATTTGTGAGATATCCAATAAAACATAAACTAGAGGAAAAATATACGATAAGTGAGAAATGAGCAAGTAATGTGCTAATATAATATATGAATTACACCCATAAAACATGCTCATTTAGACACTTATCAACGGTTTGTAATGATTCGTAGCATTTTTCCCGTTTCTATCAGTCTCTAATCTATCCTTACTTTTGTGTAAATACTTACATATCTATTTCAAGTAGTCGTTTGACATATTTTCCATGCAGGTAACTATATGTTGACTACTGAACGACTAGGTTAAATGTGTTGCTCACGTGTTGGTGACCGGTCGTGGGAATCAAAAGACAGCCTAATTGTGATTAATGAATATCATTCCAAGATCATGAACAATCTTGTTGAATTTTTCTCTACTTAGAGGCTTAGTAATAATGTCAGCTAGTTGGTCTTCGGTAGAAATGTACTTTAAGCCAACTAATTCCTTTTCACAACAATCTCTAAGAAAATGATGTCTACGATCAATATGCTTGGTACGAGAATGATGCACAGGATTTTTGGAAATAGAGATGGCACTGGTATTATCACATATAATTGGCAATGTACCTGTTTTGACGCCATAATCACCAATTTGTTATTTGAGCCACAAGAGTTGAGAATAGCAACTTGCTACAGTTATGTATTCAGATTCAGCAGTTGAGATTGCAACACTTTATTGTTTCTTTGATCCCCATGCGATCAAACTTGATCCAATAAAGAGCGCTATTCATGACGTGCTCTTTCAGTCAGTGATAGATCCTCCATAATCTGCATCTGAAAATCCTACGATGTTACAGTTAGTAAACTTAGGATAGAAGAGACCAAGGTTCATGGTCCCCTTGAGATAGCGTAGAATCCTTTTCACAGTTGTGAGGTGACTTTCTCTTGGATCTGCTTGAAACCTGGCACATAAGTAAACGGTATACATGATGTCAGGTCTACTAGCAGTTAAATATAGTAGAGAACCAATCATCTCCCTATACGATCGCTGGTCGACCGGTCAGTCACCAGTTGTGATGCCCATTTTTGTGCCAACTACCATAAGTGTGTCAAAAGGTTTACATGCCTCCATTCCAAATCTCTTCAGCAAATCCTTTACATACTTTTTTTGATATGATAGTCCCATCATTGTCTTACCTGACTTGAAGTCCTAAGAAGAATGTCAATCCCCTAGATCACTCATCTCAAACTCCTTTTTCATCAATGCCTCAAATTTCTTACAATATTTCTCATCAGAGGCTCCAAAGATTATATCATCAACATATACTTGCACAATTAAGATGTCCTTTTTGTTATTGGAGACAAACAAGGTTTTATCTACTTTACCTATCTTAAAATTGTTTTCTAAAAGATAGGAAGACAGACAATCATACCATGATCTTGGAGCTTGTTTGAGCACATAAAGAGCTTTGTCAAGCTTGAGTACCATGTCTTTTTCTTCTTGTGTCTTAAAACTGGGAGGTTGTTCAACATACACTTCCTCTTTTGACGTACCAATTGAGAAAGGCACTTTCGATGTCAAGTTGGAAGAGTTTGATTCCTTTGCGTGAAGCAAATACAATTAGTAATCTGATGGACTCCATCCTTGCTACTGGAGCAAAGGTTTCTTGGAAGTCTATCCCTTCTTGTTGACGATATCCTTGAGCTACCAGACGAGTTTTGCTCCCAACGACTTCTCCCATTTCATTTAGCTTGTTTCTAAAGACTCATTTTGTACTAAGTACTCCTTGATGTGAAGGACTAGGCACAAAATGTCGGACTTTGCATGTTTCAAACTGATTCAATTCTTCTTGCATTGCTTTAATCCAGTCTGAGTATTGAAGAACTTCTTTGATGTTTTTGAGTTTGATGGGTGAAACTGTCATTGAGAAGGATGGAAGATCTTGAGTTTGTGCTCTGGTTTGAATTCCCTTGGAGATGTCTGATATGATGTTCTCCAATGGATGATCTTTGTACAGAGTACGAGATTGATGAATGGTTGATGGTGATAGGGGATCTTTGACATCATTGTTCTCTTTATTGACCTGTTGTTGACCTGTCGCTGACCTGTCAGGAAAGTTTTCCTTGGTTGGTGATTCATTTTTGAAATTATCTGTGTGATTTTGATAAGCTAGATCAAATCCAAGTTCTTCATCTCCTTCATATTCTTTGACCTTATGAAATTCAGCCTCATCAAAGACTACATGTACACTTTCTTCCACTATCAATGTCCTTTTGTTGTAGACTTAGTATGCCCGACACCTTTCAGAGTACTCAGGGAAGATGGCCACGTCACTTCTGGCATCCAATTTTCCTAGGGGATTCTTTTCATTGTTGTGGACATAACATTTACAACCAAAGATCCTGAAGTGGCTTATGTTTGGTTTTTTTTGTTAAGGATAGGTCGTATGAGCATTCTATTTGTGATATAGCATGCAGTTGCCACTGCTTCTGCCCAGAAGACCTGAGGAAGACTACTCCCCAATAGCATGGCCCTGGCTACCTCTTGTAATGTTCTGTTCTTACGCTCAACTACCCCATTTTGTTGGGGTGTCCTTGGTACTGAATATGTGTGATTGATTCCATGTTGTTTACACATATCCATGAATTATTGATTCTCAAATTCTGACCCCATGATCATACCTAAGCGCCCTGATCTTATGGTTGAGTTGTACTTGGACTTTTCCTGCAAAGACTTGAAAATTTTCAAAGACTTTTTCTAAAACTTTTGATTCTCATAGGCCCACATAAGTTCATGTGAAGTAATTCAAGTGGCTTGGATTTACGTACTAAGTTCTTTGATTTGAAAGAAGTCTTAGTTTGTTTGCTTTTAACACAAGCATCACAAAGATTGGTCTCAGATTCTCTAATCTCAGGGAAACCTCTTACCAACCGTTTCTTGGCAAGCTTTCTTAACAAGGAAATGCTAACATGCCCTAGTATTTTGTGCAATAGTGTGGACTCAACTATTGACGCCGTCAAGCATGGAAGGTTTGGACTGTCAATATCCTCCAAACTAGTTACATAGACATTTTCCCACCTTTTTCCCTTTAATAATTCTTTGCCATTGATCTGACTTACTATGCTATAATGTGTAGAATAGAAGTGAAATGAATTGCCTTTATCACATATTTGAGATACACTGAGCAAAATGAATTTTAAACCATTAACTAAATTGACATTTTCAATGACATAATCTGAAGTAAGGCCAACCTTAGTTACACCGATGATTTTTCCTTTCTTGGTATCGCCAAACGGTTCCTTGGCTTCTTGGTTCGAGTGAGAAGAACTTCAATTTGTCTCCTATCATGTGTTTAGAGCACCCACTGTCGATGTACTAGTAGGGGTCCATTCCCACTCGATTCTGCACTTAACAAGTTAGCGGTGTGGGTTAGAGTCCACAGAAATGTTGGACCCATTTCCACCATCAATCATTGTTCTAGGATCATTTTTTACTACCCATTTTAGTCTTATCTTCTTGAGTTTCCAATGCCTCATGAATCGTGTTCTATAGCATTTGGCTTCATAATGACCAGGTTGTCTGCTTTGATGGCAGACACCTCTACGACTGGCCCTGACTGATACCCGACCTGTTGTTTGTTTCTCCACATGGGTGTCCTAGGAATAGCTTATAGCTTTGCATGTTTTTCTTTGATTAATGCTAGTTCCTTTTTTTTCATAAGGGCAGTAATCAACTCATCTATTCAGGTTGTTTTCCTAGTTTCATTTTTGCATGAACGGAAACAATTTCACTATAGTTGATTTGCAATTACATGAGTGCTTTCATAAGGTTTTCTACCTTATCCTTATCCGAGTTTTTCTCCAGTTTCTAAATTTTCCTCCACGCGTTCCTTGTTTTAATTTTCCAAAGCATCTAGTTGATCAACTAGTATAAAAGAAAACTTTGTAAGTCCTGGAAGTTCAGCCTTTAGAATTTTCTTTCTAAGTTTAGAGTAGTTTACCTTGTTTTGATCTTCTTCTTTTGATTCTGACTTGTCCTTGTCTTGCTCCATCAAGAAAACTTCCTCAAGGCATAGGCAAGCCTTTTCATCCTTCGAGAGATCACTATCTAAGGTTTGATTGTTGTCGCTTAGCTCTGAGTCTCCCCATTCAGCAACAAACGCTTCTTTCCTTGGCCCTTTGTTGAATGATCTTCGGGCAGGTTTCTTGACCTTATTGTTATCCTCTCGGGATTGTTGAGGACAGTCTTTGATGTGATGCCCCCGTTTTGAGCACCCAAAACACTGGTCATTGTTCTTTTTACGATGATCGTCAGTCTCCTTGGGCTCTCTTCCTTTCCTCATGTTGTTTCTCATGAACTTAGCATAAAGGACCATCTCATCATTGTCTTCTTCTATATCGGAGTTTTTAGCTACCTGAAGGGCTATGCCTTTTCCCTTTTCTTTTGTTGAACTTTTTGAGTTTCGTTGTTGTAGTTTTAACTCAAACGCCATTAGGGAACCTAACATGTCTGCCAAAGACATCTAAGATAGATCATGGACTTCTTGCATGGCATTGACCTTGCTATCAAAGCAGCCAGGAAGAGATCTGCGGAACTTCAGAATTTTATCCTCATTTGAAATAGTTCTTCCAAGCACCAACATTTCGTTGATTAGCTTGGTGAACCTTGTATGCATTTTAGAAATGCTTTCCTTTTCTTCCTTCTTGAATAACTCCCAATGAGTGAGCAGCAACTCAATGCGAGTCTTTTTTATCTCATCATTTCCTTCATATGTGACTTCAAGAGTTTTTCAAATCTTCTGAGCTGTTTTAGATGAGGCTATTTTGGAATATTGCTCGGGTAGTAGTGTACAACGAAGAATCCTTACGGCTCGGGCATTGAATACCAACTTCTTGATTTGATCGTCCATCATGCTGTCAACTAATATGTCTTGTCTTTGAGTATCTCGGAAGGTGTATTCACCGTGTGATATAACCCTTCACATCCTTGAATCATCAGACTTGATGTGAAACTCCATTTTATTCTTCTAGTGAGTGTAGCTATCTCCAATGAAAAGTGGTGGTAGATTTGGTGCGGAACCTTCTTCTGACGTTAGTAGGCTTGCGTGAGACATTTTGATCGTCTTCCAAAGCAGTTAGCTTTCTAGAAGAGACCCGCTCTAATACCAATTAAAACTAGCTAGCACTTCTGGTGTATTCCCGATCGATCGTGGACATATCGTTGACTCAAATAAACTTTGATAGTTAAGGAAAGACACGAGATAAACTTAAACTAGAAACTCCATTTTGATTGAGAATTTACACACAAAAATTCACTGAATCTCCCTCACCCACACACACTGACTTTGATACAGTTTAGGACTTTATCCCAAAGTCCTCTACCCTCTCCTGACAGCTGGCCTACGGTTCCTGAACTGGTTCCTGACTGATCATTCTATCAAATACGAAGTGTTGTCATACAACTCCAGTCCTAACCAGCTCACCAACTCTGTAGCTCTTACACACACGTAAGTCTAATTCATACTTACTCAGATAATCTCTATCGTTTTCTCTCTTGTATAGACTTGTTTACATATGACATAAATGCAAGTATATATACGGTTAGTTAAGATTTAACTTCCGTCCTATAAGCTCATAGACTTTAGGAGTCGATTACAGCTTCGACCTTTCACATAACAACCACACTAGATTTGTAGAGAGGCTTCAACATGATCTGGAGTTGTCAGAACACGTGTCGCCTTGTGATTGAACACGTCGGCGACAACTCTCTCAATTGGTGGAGCACGACTTGTGTACTCAGCTTGTATAATCTTGTCTGGCTCATAAATGCTCCTTTAGACTTCATTATGGCTATTTAATCATTATGATAAATAGCCCTTTACTTATCTTGTTCTTTTGCACATTAATGAGTTATATTCTTGTCGTGTGCTAGTTGATTATGAGAATGTGTGAGTCTGCATAGATGTGTCGATCTTCTTGCAGTGTTTTGTCTTTGATTTACTTCTGAAACATAAGAGATGTGATCATGTGATGCTTGACTTCTTGTGTGTAGTAGAAGTTCTATCGTGAGCTCTCCTAGACAGGTGCCTGATTGGTTGGGCACATGTCATGAATTGAGTGCGCTTGCAACCTTGCATGCGAAGCCACTCCTTTGCCTGTCTATCTGAATTTCAAAGATTAACAAACATGTTAAATATACAATACAAGGTTTGCTATCATCAAAACTAAAGGATCTTGACTTAACACTTTTCCCTCCAGTTCAATAAAATCTCATGATGTCTTTGAGCTGATACATGTAGATCTTTGGGGTCCATATAACCAATAAACACATGATGGTACTGTAACACCCCTACCGCTAATCTCATCGTTAATGCCAAATTGTCTCAATTATCATTACATTCGCAGCGGAAAATTTCTAACACAACGGTGGGTGAAACAATGCCGTTAGCCACCCACGTGACTAACAAGGCCTAAATTAATGCAGTAACAGTCTGTTGGACCAAAATTCCCAAGTACTTATACAATACAAACTTATTCCATTTCTAAACTGAGTCTTATACAATCCTCAAACCAATTCTATGCCGAGTTTATTACAATCCACAACTTGTCAATAACAGTTTCGGTTTTAATCTATTGGTAATACGTAAACACTTAAGTAAAACTGCCCATGCATAATAGCAGCCCCCGTCCTACTCTCGAACGATGGTCTGCTCCAATGTACATGAAAAGTAAAGGGTGGCCTCAAAGGGGCTTAGCACCTTGCTGGTATGGGAGACGTGCAACCCGCTACTACCAGGTCACACCCAACTAAGTTTCATATGAACATGCGATTGATTTTATTTAAATCAAAACAAGAAATGTTGTAAACACACAACATGCTCGCATTCAACACAAGTATTCAACAATGGAATATAATCAACAAAGCTAACACATTAGGTTTGTTATTTTACATTACCTAGTTCTTTAGGCCTTGAGGGTTCCTACCTCAATAATGCCTCATACTTATTACTCAAATACTTATCCATCTTACACAGATACTTTTTACTTGTTCTCTTAGATCTATAGACACTCTCGGTCTCGATCTTGTTCTCTCGATTATTCTTCTCTTGAATAATTCTAAGTCAATTCTCTTGACTAATTATAATTCAATTCTCTTGACCTCCAGGCATATACATTCACAATTCTCACCACCGGGCTTTTCGGGTTCTAGTCTTACTTCCCCAGTTTTGACCGTATACCAGTCTAGCATAGTGGGAAGATTCAACTAGCAACCGGAACTACTCTTTTAGTTCCTCTTTCTTTCACATACATCCAAATCACTATCGAACTTCTCACATTCCCAATCACTCCTCTCATCGGAGTCACAACATAATTAGGTATGTTAGTCTAGAAGCATCGCTCTCGATGTCATCTAATAACTTAGGGAATTTTCTTGAGTTCTTGTATTCTCAGATTTAAGGGTTGCCCCAACATTTCAAATACTTATACGTTCGGGTAGCTTTCTCATATCGGGTTGAATCCTCATATAGGAGGTCAACTATCATTAAGAGGGAGTTCAAGAGTCCCGTATATCTCTATTCACGTTTCAGTTGATTTCATAAGGTTGAACTACGATTAATCTCTAGTTGAGATTTCTTACGTGTTTCTCCACGTTTTAATTACTTTGTGTATCTACTCTTTCTACGATTTGCTAACCAAACGTTATTTTATTGTGAAGTGATCTACGATATTCAGTTAGATCACATACTTAAGCAAGGATGGTTAGCACATACAGTAGGCATCTAGATATATATATATCCAATGCAATAAACATTTTTATGCTTTTATCTTGTTAGGTCGGCACACAATAACAAGTAGCACACAAGCTAAGTGTAACTCGGCAGGATACAGATTGCAAGAAAACCATACCGTTCACCAAGGAATCACTCTAGCACGTCGTCTCACACTCCTCAGATAATTCTCGCATTACTGGTAACATTCCAAGCGTTTCTTTAATACCCCAGACTTAAAAATGGTGATTAAATTATTCTAATACAATTATTTAAGGCCTAATGGTGCCTAGAGAGTATTGGTAAAGAGAATAAAACCAAAAGAAAAGAGGAAACACAAGAAAAGCGAAAAACGCTAAAACGCGCGTTAAATGAGTATAGGAGGTATATGACCTCGTAAGGGTCCGAGATGGATTCCTAAGGCTTAGTTAGGCCTAATTGGTATACGGGAATGATTCCCGAAGAACACGGATCCAAATAATGGATTAAAACGCTAACGGAGATTTAAAGCACGTTTTTTGAGAAAACCCGAAAACGTGACTCTAAGTGGTCAAATAGACCCGTAAAAATTATGGTTGATTATATAACTATAATTCAGCATTAATGGAAGCTTAATAACCATTAAAAATAAATAAACAAGAAAAATCCGTAAAACGGGCCCGGTAAGTGAGTAGTGCCGAACCGGGTAAAATAACGAGCATTTTCTGTAAAAGATGAAAAACACTCCAGCTCACATGCTATAAGGGGGCCGGTTTTATTGTTGAACATCCCTCTCCATTTGACCCTTAATAAGTAAAGAAAGAAAGAAAAGAAGAAAGTAAAGGGAAAAAGTGAAAAAATAGAAAAGGTGAGTGCTCCTCTCTCTTCTCATTTCCTTTCTTCCTTTTCTCTTTCCTCTCTTTCTCCTTCCCAGCCGTTCTCTATTTCTTCCTCCATGGCTGTGATTTCTCTTCTTCTCCCATGGCTACTCAAGCCTTCCTTGTCAAGCCCAAGATTTATTAAAGTTCCAATCACAAAAATAATTACATATTCTTCATCTCCTCATCATTCTCTATCATCCTCTCTTTTCAAAATTCCAAAATGAAGAAGTTCATCTCCATGGGTTTTCCCCATTTGAAGAGAAAATAGCATCAATGTGTAGCTTGGGTTTTCTCTAGGAATTGGAGATAAGTAAAGATGGATTGTTTTATGAATATGACTAGAAAGAGTAAAAGATAGAAAACAAAAATGTTTAACTATCTGATTGTTTGAAACTGACGTGAGAGGTGGAACTTGATCTGCTAGCGATCAAGGGAAACCGAACACAAATTGGGGTGGAAGGATAGTTCAACACTGATGCTGATCAAATCAGGGTTGGATGATTCTTGAAGCTCCCTATAAGTGATCACAAGTAATCACGCTAAGAAAGATATAGCTACCATAAACCGGATTTGGAGTTGTGTGATGTTTTTAAAAGAATTTTCAAACAGAATTTGAAAAAGGATCTTCCTTCGAGCATGAAGGCGAAAAATGGTTTTGAAACCATTGCACTGTACGTGCGGCGGTCCTAAGTGACCGGTTGGGGCGGTGACAGTGTGGGATTTTTCCAAAGACAGCGGGACGGGGAGAGTACCCTGAGAATGTCCTGTGTTGAGAGAGTCAACCAGAGTGCCTGAGGATATGTATATATGTAACATTTTGATCAGTACCGAAGGGACCGTGGGCCAGAGAGAGTAAGTGCCCATTTGTCATGAGACGTCCGTGAACCAGAAAGCGTAAGTGTTCAACGTGACTGGTACCTGAGGGATCAGTAGTGTATTACTCAATATGGATTCGAGGACCGTAGTGCCTTCTTATCTTCAGACCGATTCCATGGGAGAATACAAAAGAGTATTTTTGGTTGTTGCACATGCTATGATATGTGTGTGGTATGTGTAGAGAGTATAGAGACAGACCTGAGAGTCTGTAAGCTCGTATAGAGATTATGACCTTTGCATAGAGTACCTATGCGAGCAACAATATTAGATTCACCAACTTTGAGGGCAAAGTTCTTTAAGGGGGGTAGATTTTAGTACCCCGGACTTAAAAATAGTGATTAAATTATACTAATACAATTATTTAAGGCCTAATGGTGCCTAGAGAGTATTGGTAAAGAGAATAAAACCAAAAGAAAAGAGGAAACGCTTGAAAAGCGAAAAACGCTAAAACGCGTGTTAAATGAGTATAGGAGGTATATGACCTCGTAAGGGTCCGAGATGGATTCCTAAGGCTTAGTTAGGCCTAATTAGTATACGGGAATGATTCCCGAAGAAAACGGATCCAAATAATGGATCATAACGCTAACGGAGTTTTAAAGCATGTTTTTCGAGAAAACCCGAAAACGTGACTCTAAGTGGTCAAATATACCGTAAAAATTATGGTTGATTATATAACTATAATTAAGAATTAATGGAAGCTTATTAACCATTAAAAATAAATAGTGCCGAACCGGGTAAAATAACTTGCGTTTTCTGTAAAAGATGAAAAACACTCCAGCTCACATGCTATAAGGGGGCCGGTTTTATTGTTGACCATCCCTCTCCATTTGACCCGTAATAAGTAAAGAAATAAAGAAAAGAAGAAAGAAAAGGGAAAAAGTGAAAAAGTAGAAAAGGTGAGTGCTCCTCTCTCTCCTCTCATTTCCTTTCTTCCTTTTCTCTTTCCTCCCTTTCTCCTTCCCAGCCGTTCTTTCTTTCTTCCTCCATGGCTGCGATTTCTCTTCTTCTCCCATGGCTACTCAAGCCTTCCTTGTCAAGCCAAGCTTTATTAAAGCTCCAATCACAAAAATAATTACATATTCTTCATCTCCTCATCATTCTCTATCATCCTCTCTTTTCAAAATTCCAAAATGAAGAAGTTCATCTCCATGGGTTTTCCCCATTTGAAGAGAAAATAGCATCAATGTGTAGCTTGGAGTCTCCTCTTTCAAACAAGGTAAAAAGTTTCAAGAGAAAAGCTCATTCTCTCCATTTTCTAATGTTGGCCGGTTTTTTTGCCCTTCTTAATACCTTGTTCTTTCCTTGTTGAGCATCTATTCAAACCTCCAATGG
Organism: Limonium bicolor; assembly: GCA_023374045.1. Taxonomy (NCBI): domain Eukaryota; kingdom Viridiplantae; phylum Streptophyta; class Magnoliopsida; order Caryophyllales; family Plumbaginaceae; genus Limonium; species Limonium bicolor. The sequence continues at coordinate 65,975,846 of CM041780.1, read as the reverse complement.
TGGGTTGGAGCTCCTCCTTTGATTCTTGGCAAATCAATTCTAGGGTTTCCAAAGGTAATGTTCAAATTTTATACCTTAAGCCCTCTTCTTGAATTCATGAGTTGTTTTCACAACTAGGAGAACTAATTAGTACTCCTTATATCCATTGGTATATTGGTCTAGAGAATTGGGCAAGATATTTGCCTTGGCAAATTTTGGAGTGAAGAGAAGAGGAGAAGAGTATTTAAAGGAAACTTAAGAGAATTCAAGGTAAGAAACCAACCCTAATATATATTCTATATGTATTAGAATTTGGGTTGGGTTAATAAAATAAATGAACCCCACTTGAGTTGTGGTAATAATGTGCTAGTATAGTAATAATGCAAGTGAGAAAACATTTGTGAATTAATGCTTGATTAAGGGCCTAAGTGCTAAATGTTTAAGTTATTGCTTTATGTGGTTCTCGATGAGATTTTGCTTGAGTAATGAGGAAATATTGTGTGCTGATAGAACCCTTGTGGTTTGGCTAGTTTTAGGTTGATTAAAATGGTGGTATGAGTTTTGGGCAATGTTAGAAAAGTAGCCGGACTATGTCGAAATTCCGGTAGAAATCTAAGTGATTTTAGTGATGTTTTGAGTGAAGTATAACCTAGGGTTAGCTAGGTATGAATGGAGATTGATTTGGGTTAGCAAACCACTTTGGGAATGCGTGTTCAAGGAGAGGAGATTTGTGCAAAATCTGTAGCAAAAGGGGTTGTTTAAGTGCCTTAGGAGTTTTAAGAAATAAAGAAGGTTTAAGGCATTAAGAGTAAGGCATGAACCTTGGTGTGAGAAGTGCATTGTCTAGGAGGATGTGGAATGGTCAAATGGAATGAGAACAAAATGCAAATTTCCAAGAGATAAAAATCTGTAGCACAAGTGTGCAAATTGTAACAGAGAGAATGGAAAATTTGTGAATTAGAGCAAGAATTTGAGTAGGGATTAAACCCATGTTTTGAATCGGTTTATAGCATGTTTTGAGATGATTAAACATGTAGGAAACATGTGGAATGATTAGGGAATGATTAGAGGTGATTTAGGGGTTGAAAACTGGTCAAAAACTGTAAATTTTGACAATTCCAGGGGTGGTCCGGGTTTGCAAATCGGTACACAAATCCGGACCACATCAAAAACGCACCAGAGAGTGATCCCAGGGGTTGGTCCGGGTTTATATCCCAGGACACAAACCCGGACCACATGTAAAAGTGGCCAGAAACTTATTTCCGTGTTTGGTCCAGGTTTGTAACCCCGGACACAAACCTGGACCAATGTAAAAACTTGCCAGAAAGTGTTTTAAAGTGTCCTAATGATGGGGAAGTGAATGGTAATGGTTTTAAATGATGTTTAGGCCTTGTTTGGTGACTAGTAAAGGTCCTAAGAAGTGTAAATAAGTGTTAGAAGTGAGTGAGAATTAAGAACCTTATTTGGCAAGAGTAAAACTAAGTGTAACGGGACAACGGGGTAAGTACGGGAGTTATATTCGTTTACCTACTGTAAAGTATTGGCATTAATAGAATCACTTGATATGCGATTAGTGATTCGGAAGTGAGATCCGAGGAACTAGAGGTGACTCGATAAAGATAATCCATGGTGAAAGGTATTATTTTCTCATGCCCCGTATGCTAACCGTGTTACGTTGATTTGTGTGTTTGTGTGCCGGCTTAACCAAGACTAAAGCATGAAAATGAACCATTACTTGATTATGTAGGACTTGTTGTATGTTGTATGAGCTAACATACTTGAATGTCGGTGAGGTCTAGCCTAGTGTATAGACCGACTCATAAATGAGTAATGATTGGCTAGAGACTCGTAGATCGGGTTGTATCGTAAAATAACGAAAACGTGCAAACACACATACTATCGATTAAGAACAACGATATCGTAAACTTATGAACTCACTAGTATGTGAGAGAGTTGTACGGGTTTAGTAAACACCCAGTAACGGTTAGAAAACCAAACTAAAACAATCCACGTAATGAATAAATGTGGAAAAGTACATGAACCTCCAACTAGAGGATTATAGATAGTTCAAGATGTGAACTTGTAAGAAAAATAAAAAAGACCTAAGGGACCATTTAACTCCCTTGAGACATGGTCAACCTCCTATATGAGGATTATACCCGGTATGAGAAAATAAACGAAAGTATAAGTATACGAAACGTAAGGGTAACCCTTAAACCTAAGACTACCCGAACTTAAGTAATGTCCCCAAAGTCATTAGAAACATCGAGAGTGATGCTTCTAGACTAATATACATAATAATAGTATAACTCTGAGAGAGGAGTGTATGGGAATGTGAGAAATCCGAGAGTAGTCAGACCTATGTGAAAGTAGTAGGAACTAAGAGAGAGTTCCGGGAGCTAGCTGAACTATGCTCGAGAGCCATGTGTTTTGGCTTAAGAAAGTATTAAGAGAAACAAGCGTGACGTAGGAGACCTGTAGTGTCTCGAGAACTACAAAAGCTTGAGTATTAGTAACCCAAGAGTGTGGGTGAGATAAAGATTAAGTAACCCAAGAGTGTGGGTGAGATAAGTATAAGTAACCTCAGAGAATGGGTGAGAATAAGGATAAGTAACCCGAGTGAATGGGTGAGTTATTGAATAAGTAACCGAGGCATTAGAGAGGTAGAAACCCTCAAGGCCTAAGAGCAAATTAATACAACTAATAACCTTGTTATGTCAGTTAAGGATTGTATTCCATGGTTGAATGTGAATCCTTGTGTAGTGAACATATGTAGTGTATTGCTATGTTGCATGTTGACTGAATTAAAATGAATCTCATGCTCTAGACAAAAGTATTCGGCGTACCCCGGTTAGCACTCGGGGTATGCGAATTTCATATGCAGCGTAAGCTGAGCCCCTAGGGGCATCGTTTTTATTTTCAGGTACACCGAAGATGATACCATTCGAGAGTAGGACGGGGACGGTGGTTAGCATGGGTAGTTAGACTTTAATTACTTCTGTATTGGAATGAGGTGTAAGACCGAATATGTTATCGGCATCCGTATATTGTAGACTCGGTATAGTAAAGAATGGATTTGAGGTTTGTATATGTGACTCGGTTAGAAATGAATAAGTAATGTTTGTATTGAGTACTCAGTTATTCCAGTCCATCAGACCGATGCTGTAGTTGAGATAGGCCTGGTTAGCCAAGTGGGTGGCTAACGGCGTTGTATCACCCTCCGCTGTATTTAGAGTTCCGCTGCGAGTTTAATGGTAATTTGAGACAGTTTAAGAGGTAATGATGAGCTTAGCGGCTGGGGTGTTACAGTTTCTATTAACGTCAAGGTAATACGGAATTTAAACGACTAATGCGCCCGTAATTAACCCTGTTATCCCGTTAATCTTAACTTTACTCATGTGATCTTAAGTCCTCAACTTTTACCTTCAACCTCATACTTGTTTATACTTCTAAGGACCTTTACATGTCACCAAACAAGTCCTAAACATCATCTAATACCAATACCAATCAATCCCCATCATTTAAAATCATTTTCAAACTCATAGTGGCATTTTTGGGGTGGTCCGGGACTGGGTCCGACCCTTAAGTCCTGGATCAATGCACTGTAAGAACTCTCGGGTGATTTTTCTATATGGTCTGGGACCTTGTACTCACCCCAAGTCCCGGACCAGTCATATTTGCAACTCTCGGATAAAATTTCCAAGTGGTCAGGGACTTTATCCTTCTCGTAAGTCCTAGACCAAGTGCAGGAATCATTCTCAGCCCTTTTTTGTTGTGGTCCGGGACCTTATCCAAGGACTAGGTCCCGGACCCTGCTACAGGCTGTAAAATTAAACAGTTTTCAATTTCTATTCTAACTTCAATTCTTACCCAATTCTTTTCTAATTTTTTCCATGTTTTCAAACATGTTCTAACCCCATAAACACACATTAAACCTCCTCAAATCCTTGATCAAACCTACCATCTAATCCTTGATCAATTTTACAAATTTCCATTCCTATTTTCTGCACACTAAGCACACTAATGCATTACCAACATCCCCATGACAGTTTTCACCTAATTCTCAACCAATTTGACCATACCAAATCCTTCTTAATCATATTCATCTCTATTAGTCAAGTTCATACATTGCTTTCCAAGTCCTATACCTTAGTTCATCTCTAGCAAACCCAAGACACTCATCCTCCATTTTTGCTACAAATTTTTGTACAACTTTATTCCATCCTCCAACTAACACCTCAAGGTGGTTAATCAACCCATATTAATCCCTATCCACTTCTAGTTAACCTTAGGCTTCATGCTCATAACATCACCTAAACCACTTTATTTCTACAGAAATTTTGCCATAACTTCGTTACTATACTAGCACATCCAAATTTCATTATCTTCATCACCTAGACCAAAATATCCACAATTCAACACAAGCTAACCAAATCCTTAGTGGATTCTACCAGCACATAATTTCTTCCAAAATTAATCAATCACCATATAATGCAATAATCTTAAATTGCTTGGCACTTAGGCCCTTAAATCAAACAACATTTCACCAATGCACTAAGCATAAATCGCAATTCCTTCTCATATCAATCAATACCTTTCCAGCACAGATTTTTGTTCATTCTTTTATTTACCCATCCCAAAATTCTAAAACATTTAGGATATTCATTAAGGTAGATTATTTACCTTAAGCTTCTAAGTTTCGCTTTCACTTCTCTTTATTATCTTTTCCTTTCCTCTTGAAAAATTGGCCAGGGGCCATGAAGTTGCCCAACTCTATATTAATACCCAAATGGGAAATTAAAGACTAAGTAACTCACCTAGACTTATTAATTGAGCTATGATACAAGAGGAGGTGCTTAAATCACAAAAATGAAGAATTGCCTTGAACCCTAGAATAGGTTTTGTCATGAATCAAAGTGAGAGCTTCAACTACACTCTTGAAGCTTGAATAAATGCTCATAAAAAGAGAGAACAAGGTACCTTTAGGAGCCAAAATTGGCTGAGTAAGGGATGGAGGAAAACATGAGCTTTTAGAGTTTTTTCTTACCTTAAATGAGAGAGGAGAAAATCTAGCTCCAAAAAATGTGCTTTTTTCCTCAAATGGAGCTATAATACCTGGAGGTCAAATTCAACCATTGGAGATTTTGAAAGGTGGAGAAGGAAGCCCTTGACTCAACTAAGAATAATATGTATTTTGTTTTTGATTTGGAAAATGGAGTTGGCTTGGGCAAGTGAAAGAATGTGAGTTTCCATGGAAAGGCTGAATCTTTACGGTGGGAGAATAAGAAGGGAGAACAGCCGGCCGGGAGGGGAAGAAATTGGCTGGGAAGAAAGGAAAGTGAGGAGAGAGAGAAAGTAAAAGCAAATATGTACTTTCTACCTTTTTACTTTATTATTTTCTCTTTGTCTTTCCTAACTAATAGAGATAGTTTATTAATTGTGAAAAGAGTGATGACTCATCCCTTATTAAAACCGGCCCCCTCTCTATTTTGGGTAAGGGCTTTTTCATCTTTTCACAAGAAACGCTCTTAAATCTCCCGTTTTGGCACTATTCATTAACCGGGCCCGTTTTCTGGATTTTTTTTTCATTTCTTTAATTTAATGGTTCTTAGACCTTCATTAATGTTTACTTATAGTTATATGATCAACTATACTTTTACAAGTCCATTAAACCATTTAAAGTCACGTTTCCGGGTTTTCTAGAAAAACATGCTTTAGGACTTCATTTGCATTTTTAACCCACTATATGGATTCGTTTCCTTTTGAGAATTGTTATCACATGTTCTTAGTGTATAATTAAGTCTTATGAATCCATCTAGGACCCTATTGAGGTCATATGCCTCCTATGGTTGCATAATGTACGTTTTTACGTTTTATGCCTTTTACACGTTTCTCTTTTCTTTTGGTTTTACTTTCACTACTAAAAAGTTGCTGTTTACCCACGGAAAATTACCCACGGGACCGAAATCATAGGTAAATACCCACGGTTTACCTACGGAAAAATCAAGGAAGAGTATACCAACATAATACCTACGAATTACCCACGGAAATTTATACCCACGGACAATTCCGTAGGTAAATGGCGTGGGCGGTCACGCAGGGACTCAATACCAAGTGGCGCGAAAAATACCTACGGACTATTTCCGTGGGTAAACTGGCGGCAATAGATACCCACGGGATGTTTCCGTAGGTAAACTTAGATACAAGATTTACCCACGGTATTTTCCGTAGGTAATGTGTGTTCTAAAATATTTAACCAAATAAATTACCCACGGACTGATTCCGTAGGTAAAATATTAAAATAAAACACCTGCGTTTACGCCTAGATAAGTAGCTATACTAAGGGTACTTTTACCCACGGAATATCCCGTAGCTATTTACCCACGGACTTTTTCCGTAGGTAATTATTACATACTAAGGCTACTTTTACCCACGGAACGTTCCGTAGGTAATTACCCACGGAATTTTCCGTAGGTAATTTTACTACAAAACGACAGTTTATGTAAGCATATAAATACCTATATACTAAGGTCACTTTTACCCACGGAAACTCCCGTAGGTATTTACCCACGGACGCATTCCGTAGGTAAAATATCAAACCAGAATATGACGTTTTCGACAAGTAGCTGTATACTAAGACTATTTTTACCCACGGAATATCCCGTAGGTATTTACCCACGGACTGCTCCCGTAGGTAAAAAAGACTGCATTTAACACTTCTAATGCCTGCATACTAGGGCCAAGCCAACAAAAGAAAGAAAGTAGTAAAACGCGGTCGTTTAGTTTTTTTTTTTTTACCTACGGGATTTCCCGTTGGTAATCCCTATTCTAAAATTCTGCTCTCCGCTTAATGTATCTACGATATTCACAATATACAGGCATCAAAGTTTCCCTTAATTTCTCCTTCCCCTTCTTCTTCTTCCCGCTAATTTCTTCTGTCCATTTCTGGGCTCATCGATCTGCTTTCTTGTGCGAATTCACAAATTCCGCTCTCCGGTGTTGTAGCTTGTAGAATCTAAAGACGCTTCTCCCCTGTTGGACTTGAAGAAACTTCTCCTGTGCGACTCTGAACCTGAAGAAACTGCTCTCTTTTGCTGTTGATTGAAGAAGGAGAACAAGTAAGTCTTTAATACACTCTTCCGGTCACTCTAATTTGTTCCCCTATCTTGTCGGTTCAAATGATTTTTAGTCTCTCCCGGTAGCTAGAACCCTAATTTTGAAGAGTCTGCAGTTTTGGTTTATATCAATAATGGGGGTACCAATCAATGCATCCATCAGTATCAAATTCATCTCGCGTGTGTATGATATCTGTATATATGTGTAGTTTTGAAGAATCTGCAGTTTTGGATTGAACGGGTGCAATATTATTCTCCCTCATAACTTGACCAATCTCAGCAGCAGTGGGTCTAAGACTCGGCGTATAATATTTGTATATATGTCTCCATGGGCTATGTGTGGCGAGCATTCTTCGTGGAGATAGTGGTGTGATTTGGCGAGGTTGTAAGCTATTGACATTCTAGTTTTTCATCAGAGGGGAATGTTCTTTTAGGCACTATCGTGTGGAGGATGTCTTGTAAATTTCCAGATTGAATGTAGTCGAATACCAGAACACCTTCATCTGTTAATTTTATAAACGGAAAAAATTAGTTAGTTAACCAGTTGTAGATAGATAAGTAAGATCAAAGTGGTGGGAATTGATCTAGTGGAGGGTTGAGATTCGACCAATCGATGATCTATGATATCAACAACATCGCTCTTTTTCTGAGTTCAAAAAACGTCCATGAAGAAATGTGTTTTTTGGCTAGGCTCTGCACATGTATGTTCTGATTTCTTTAGTGCCATGAGTATAGTACATATTTTCGAATGCTTGTTGCCTGTTTTTCCTTAGAAATGTTTGACCAGAACTTAAAATCATTATCAGTTTACTGCCTGAACTTAAAATCATGAGTGTTTCTGCTACAAACTAGTTCTCCATGATCTACTGAAAATGTGGTTATGCTAAGAGAAGGATCATTGCTTTCACGTTTTGCTTCTTTCAGGCTTCCACGTGATGATTGAGCTTGTGCAAGAACTAATAAGAAATGAGGTATCTCCTAAGATGAATGTTGAACTAATTAGGGGCCCTGCATTATCAGCCTAGCAGGGAACAAATGAAGACTTAGGAAAGAAAGCTATCTTGAAGCTCATAGATATTGTAGATGAATACATCCATGACCTTGTTTGGCAACATGACAAATGGTTCCTAATGCCAGTTGAGGATGTTTTTTCTGTTTAGGTAACAAGGTGTTGTAATCAACAAATTCTATGTGAGTTCTATAGACCACTAAACTACTTTTGTACCAACTGATTCTATGCCCATTAAAGAAAGTAACTTGATTACTATGAATACGTAAAGAAGAAGCTGAAATTCTTGTAGCCGAAAGGGTAACAAGAGTCTATGAAGTTTCAGAATGATTAAATTATCTTTTTTTTTATTGAATATTTAACACTAAACAATATGCTGAGGTTGAATGAACAAGTAATTTGGATTAGAAATGTATTAATCATGGGTTCAAATGGCCGTTGCCCAAGTTGATTTGATGTTTCCCAATTTTATTCTGTGTAAGGTTTAAAGACATTCTCACGATTTGGGTTCATGTGATTGAACCTCTGCTAGTTATCATAGTTTTCGGCATATTTCATCTGTTACCAAATGTTAATTTGTTTAGCTAAGAATTTTACTGTATTATTAGTCTACTTCTAGTATTTTTAAGTGACTGGAAATTTGAGAACTGTTTTTGAAGTTCTTCTCTAGGGTAATACAAGATGAGAACTTCTATGTCCTAATACTAATTATTTTACTGTTGCTGGGCGAGAGGACTGTTGTCACTGGCGTGTTGAACAAGAAATGATAAAAGTTGGTGAAGAAGTTCAAATGTTGGGGTTGATGCAGGTAATGTATTAAAACCATCATTTTTTTGTGATCTGAATCTCCAGTAGTGTATCACCGATGCAGAGGAGTTGTTGTGATCTGAATCTCTCGTCGCCATCAGAGGAGTTGCTGACAAACCTCTCATCCATAAGCTTTATGTACTTGATTTTTTCATTCGTGCCTTTGCAGTCGTCAATGACATTGAGGTAATCTTTAATCTCACTTCTGCTGTTTATAGTAACTGTCTCTTCTGCGGCTGAAGTATGTCAGTAAAATCTTCTTTTGGTGTTTACTAATTACTTTACAGTGTCCACTTATACTTGAGTGAGTGACGTGACGATCTTTGTGCAAAATGTTTGTTAGAGTTGTTTGGCGTTGAGATACAAGGCTTTGATTATGAGAGATTCAGAGGCATCTTATTCTGGTGGTTCTCAGAATGTGATGACATCTGTGGAAGATTGGAAGGCATTTGCTCAGGACTCGTATGACAATGGTTTCTACTCTGTCACTGCGAAGGTGATTGATTTTTCTTGTTTTCGTTTTACACTGCTTCTGAATTGCATCATGCTTCTTTTTTTTTTTTTGTTTGCAATTTACGCTCTTTTACTCGGCAGCGGATATATACTGCAAAATTCTATGGATTCCTTGAGGATAGGAATATGGATGTATATGCCGCCTCTGTTAATCTTCATCTACTGATGAGTGTAATAGATGACGGATCTGAATTTTGCTGCTCAGTAACTCACATTGCATTGCAAGCTTAATGAGTTTTACTGCCATTTTATTCGTTCTATTGGTTCACCCTTGACATATAAATGACAAAACTATCTGGTGGTGGAAAATGAATCATCACAGTTTTGTCTAAGAAATGAAGTACAGGCAAGATTGTGATCTATGGAGGAAAATCTAATGGCAATTTTTTTGCCTTAATGAATTATTAAAAAAAATGAAGCCACTGTTGCGTTGCATTACAATTTGTAAGACAGTTTTTCTTATCAAGAGCAGTCAGGGTCATTCTTCTAGAGGGGGCCTTAGTAAGCCTTAAATTATTAGTAATTTAAAGTATTTAGCTTCTGATCATCTTTATCAAGCTAAAACTGAGTTCCCTTAGATAAATGTATTTCTTCTACACTTCAATTTGTCTGTCAAACTTCTCATTTTGTTTCTCTAACTAATACTACTCAATAGTAGCAAAGTAGTTGTTACTATTATATTATTTCAGCATCTGTTGTTTATCTCCTCAGGCGTGTGAGTGGGCTCTTCTTCTACACCCTGATATCTGCACTGATCCCGTGCAGAAGAACAGCAAGACTCCCAAAGATGATGCGGAGGTGGCCATACAAAAGAAGAAGATTCAGAACCTCAGTTATGCTGCGATGAGATCATCTTCTTCTACACATGCTGGTGAGTGAATAATCACCAGTATTTATCTCTAACCCATCAATTTACCATACTTTTGTACCTCATCCGTATTCAATTAATGATTGGTCTCTTGATATACTATCCTGATTTTATCACCGATGCAGAGCAAACCCAGCTGTTAAACATTGTAAAAGCGCTTAATTTTTTCTCCAATCATTTTCTGTTTGATCTTATCCTAATGCTGAGAATGACTCAATAGTTTGATACTACATTACTCTTATTCTTTCGCATCATGCTCTTAAGAGTGTTGTTGTTTTTGCGGTTCTGGTCTATCAGATCAGTTTTGTTTGAACCTATGATTGTAAAACAGTTCTGCTGCCATGTTTAGTGCTATCTGCTTGATAATTTTATAAACGTAAATGTTACTATTCTTATAGATATATCAAGCACCCGTATCAAAGTGGAAGATATTGAAGAACAAGAGATTACATAATTGGGGTATGCAATACAAGTAGTGATTATATACTCAGGCATATTTTCTTTTCTTTTATGATCGTTACTGGAGTTTATATGTCATCGAATGATTGATTTGCTTTCTTCAGGGGCTAAAATTTATTAATATTATTCTGATAATGCAGGTGGTGTGGTTCATGAGAAGGGACTTATCAGTCAAAAATGTAAGTGAAGTTTCCCCCAATCGTTTTCTCTTCCTTATATATATATATATGAGATTGTGACAGTTCTTATGTAATGTGCAGTGCGTTCTTGGCTATCTTCGATAACACAAAGAATACATGACTAGTCTGGGATCTTCCCAAAGTTGCCTAATCATGTGCTGATCAATGAGTACCTCCCCGGTCAAAGGCATAATGGTTTAGTTATCTTCTCTGCAGTTGCAATTTTCTCTTCTGTCTATATTTTTCTTTGTACCTTCGATAACACAAAGAAGACATGTCTGGGTTGTTAAAGGAACGGTAGATTAAGATGTATGATAGTTGCAACTTTTACATTGCGCAGCCTCATTGGGATGGACCCGTTTATTACCCGGAAACATCCATCTGTACTCCGGCAATTACATGTTTTGGGTGTCTTGTATACTATCACAAGTTTACAAGTTCAGTTTTCAATCTGTTATGTTATTTTCCAACCGGCTCTCGGTGTAAGATACTGGTTATTTCTTTCTGATCGAACAGAAGCGCATATGCGCTGTAATATTTCTTTTTTTTTTAAAAAAATGTTAAAGATTTACCAACGGAATACCTACGGAAAAGCCCGAGGTAAAATGGTCCGTAGGTATTCCATGGGTATACTACAAAGGAAAGTCAAATACTTATCCGTGGGTGATCCGTAGGTAATACCTACGGGACATTTCCGTGGGTATTTAGTTTCGTAGGTATTCCGTGGGTATCCACGTGGCATACGAACATGATACCCGTGGGTATTCCGTAGGTATTCACCCACGGACTTTTCCGTAGGTATTTACCAACATAATTAGCCGTGGGTATTTCATAGGTAATTACCTACGGGAAATTTTTTTGGTGGGTAATTAGCTTACCCACGAGGTATTTACCCACGGAAAGTTTCCGTAGGTATTCCGTGGGTATAATTGATTACCTACCACTTACCCACGGAAATGTCCGTAGGTAAATCCGTTTTTTCTAGTAGGTTTTCTTTCACCAAAGTTCTTTAGGAATTAGTAGGCCTTTAAATCTCATATTATAATAATTAATAACCATTTTTAAGTTAGGGGTATTTCAGGTACTCATACTTTCTTACCATTGTGGAAGATAAAAGTCAGGCAATCTGGAATTGTTTATGCAGTTCCAAGTCAAATTCTTTTAAGATAATCACAGAGTTTCTCATCATCATGAGTGACAATTTAATAAGAGGGTTAAGTGTATAAGGACTTATAATGCCTACGAGCTAGGGAGTTATAAGTTAGGAGTTGAATACCTTAGGCAAAAAAGAATAATCCACCAAACAACTAGTTCACATACCCCAAAACAAAATGGGATAGTGGAATGTAAACATAGACATATTCTAAAGACAACTAGAGCTATTATGTTTCATTCCTTTCTTCTGAAAATATTTTGGGGTGAGAGCATATTGATAGTAACCTACCTTGTTAATAGAATGTCCTTAACAACATTGATGGGAAAAGTCCTTTAGAAATCATTTACAAGAATAAACCTGACTATTATCAACTTAAAGGCTTCAGTTGCCTCTTTTTTGCTCATGTTACTAAAGATAAACATGATAATTTTCATCCAAGTCTCTGAAATCCATCTTTCTAGGCTATGTTTGGCTGTAAAAATGGATATAAGTTGTTAAGTTATGACAATAATTAGGTGTTTTATAGTAGGGATGTTACTTTCTATGAAAACCTTTGCACTCACAAGAAAGAGGCACTCCTATAGATGATGATGATGTTCATCCCTCTGATGAAGGGAAGAAGTTATTTTATGGCCAAAATTTTTGAGTTCCCTCTGATAGTGACAGATCTATTATCATCAACACAAGTGATACTACTGCTGATGCCAATGATAGAGAGGAGATTGAAGAGCACATTCAAGACGTGGAACCTGAGGCAGATACTAAAATAAGAGAAAGTGAAGTTACTGAAGAAGAGGTTGTCATGCCTAGACGGTCAAGCAGAGAAAGGCATTCCCCTAAGCTATCTAAAGGACTACGTAGTGGGAAACTATGTTTTTGCCAATACATATAAGTTCTTTCCATACCCTTTTATGAAGTTTTGCATAATAGAATTCTACTGCTATTGGTAGTGATTATTTCTATGATCTGGTTTAAGCATGATATCATTTTGATTTGATAACAAAGACTGGATAATCAGTTCTGATTATTAGAAGCATTCGATTGGTTTTCATGTCATTGAAAATCCTGATTGTTTTAGTTTTTAGTCTAGCGAAGGTAGGGAGATTGAACCTACCTATTATGATGATGATATAAAGGAAATTAGGTGGAGGAAAGTCATGGATGAGGAGTTTAAGGCATTAGACAGAAACAAAATTTGGGAACTTGTTAATTTACTACTAGGAAAGAAAACAATCAAGTGCAAATGGGTGTATAAATTTAAGTACAAAGCACATGGCATACTTGAGAGATATAAAACTAGATTAGTCGTCAAACGTTACACACATAAAATTGGGATAAATTACATGGAAACATTTTCTCCCATAGTTAAACTCACTACTATTAAGACCTTAGTTCTTCTAGCTGCTAATAGGAAGTGGTATATTAGTCAGTTAGACATTAATAACACATTCCTCCATGGTGACATGGTGGAAGATGTTTATATGGATGTTCCTCGTGCCCATGTGCATGAAAATTCTAGAAGTAAGCCTATAGGCAGTGACACTGTAAACTTAGTGTCCTCTTAGGAAAGTTGGGCTTTGTTAAGTCCCAAAATGATTACTCTCCATCTTTACAAAGAAAACCTAAAATACCCCAAATTTAAATGTGTTAATAAATTAAATAATTATGATATTCTATGGCTAATTAAGTCCTTAAGAACATTGGTGAAGAATAGAAACCAAAAAGAAAAGGAAAACATGTAAAAGTCACAAAATGTAAAAATGTGCGTTATGTAATCATAGGAGGTATATAACCTCGACTAGGGTCCTAAATGAAATCCTAGGACTTAGTTACATACTAAGAACATGTGGGAAAAATTCCCAGGGAAATGGATCCGTATAGTGGATTAAAAACACAAATGAAGCCTTAAAGCACGTTTTTTGAGAAACCCGAGAAATGAGACTATATGTGGGTTTAATGGACTCGTAAAAATTATAGACAATCATATAACTATAATTAAACATTAATGAAGGTCTAGAACCATTAAAACTAACAAAATGAGAAAAATCTAGAAAACGGGCCCGGATTAGTGAATAGTGTAAATTCAAGTTTAGGGGTGTTATTTGCTAAAGGCCAAAATGCCCCTCCTTTATATTTGTGTAAAAAAAATTATTCTCTCCTATGTACCCACGTTTTTCCATCCCTCTCTTATACTCATTACTTTACTTTAGTCACTAAAGGACAACAATAAAGTACAAATCACCTTTATTTCTCGCTCTCCCATTTCTTCAGCTCTCTCTCTCTCTCACGATTTCTCTTTTCTCCAGCAACTCACCATCCTCTCTATTCTCCTTTATCTTTGGATATGGCGATTTCTTGAACCCTCACCATCTCAAGACTTCTTCTTCCATTTGCAAGCCCTAAATAAAGTCAAAACAACAAAATAAATACACCATCTTGCTCCCCTCATTTTGGAGATGCTTTTCCATCTCTCAAAATCTCCAAACTCCACAATTTACTTTCATGGTTGTAGCTCCTTTTGAAGAGAAGAACACCATTTCTTGAGCTAGTCAACTCCTTGATTATTGTTCTAAGGTAAGAAAAGCTTGAAAAACCTTCTTCTTCCTAGTTTTCTCTCATGGCCGATTTTTCCAAATGTTGAGCTCCATTATCTCTCCTTATTCTAACTTTGTTTCATCTCTCAAGAAGGTTCTTGAGCTTTCTTGTTTAATTGCCTAAATAATTCACTTTAAGGTCAGAAGGTAATCCCCTTTTTAATGCCTTAAACACTCTCTCATTCTAGGGTTATGTCAATAGCTTAAGTGTTTGACTTAGTGCTTATTATATTCTCCTGGGCATGGTCTATAGATTAGCAAATACACCCCCATTGTGACCGGTTGTTAGACAAGAACAAAGGATAAAGAAAAGAACAAGAGAAGGAGGTTGGAAAGGAAAAGAGAGCCAAAGAGTCTAAGCTAATTGACTTACCTTAGAACTGATTTTGTTTGCCTTGTAGTATTAAAATCACAATGATTTATGTTGATGTTTAAGTTTTATGTTGAGGTTAAAGTTTTATGTTGGTGTTTAAAGGCCTTGGAGCCAAGTTATTTAAGTTTAAAATGCCTCATTATATTGTGGAGAATGTGCTAGAATTGATGTGTTATGACTGTCTAGAATTGAGTGTGGTTATTGAATTGGTTTGATGAGCTGACTAGAACAATGTGGGCAATGCTTAAAATTATAGGGAA
The DNA here is from genome assembly GCA_023374045.1 of Limonium bicolor. Classification (NCBI taxonomy): domain Eukaryota; kingdom Viridiplantae; phylum Streptophyta; class Magnoliopsida; order Caryophyllales; family Plumbaginaceae; genus Limonium; species Limonium bicolor. Next base: position 65,960,534 of record CM041780.1, on the reverse strand, counting down.
ACTCTGTCAAAATTTATGTAGAAACTATGTGACTTAGGTGTTTTATGAGTAGAAGTGACCTAGGTTTAATTAGGTGTCTTGAGAAGTAAAATTGATAAACAAATCACCTTGGAACTAGATTAGAGGAAAATGATTTAGCTAGGTAAAACTTGGAATGTAAATGATGCAAGTTGAATGCTAGTAATACATTAGTTGAAGAACCATTGAGTTAGTGAAAAGGAAGAGAGTAAAACCTGCACTTAGAACTTCTAGGAGAATTAAGGGTGGGAGTTGTGTAAATTAACCAAGAATTGAGTAATGAGTTTAGTAAATGAATTAAGAAAGTTTAGAGTGTCAAATTGTGTTAAAACATGCTAGATTACATATTGGAAGATTGGAGAAGAAATGGGCAAAAGATTGAAGTAGAAACAGAGCTAAAAACGTTCAAATGTAACAGGACCTGTGTTGGTCCGGGTTTATAAACAAGTACACAAACCCGAACCAACCTAAAACCTTGGCAGAATGTTACTCGGGAGGATGGTCTAGGTTTACAAACAAGTACCTAAACCCGGACCACCCTAAAAACTAGGCAGTGTGTTCTACCGTTGGATTGGTCTGGGTTTACAGAGCGGTACACAAACCCAAACCAACCTAAAATCATGTCAGTAAGTTACCCGAAGGGATGGTCCGGGTTTACAAACTCGGACACAAACCTGGACCAACCCAAAAATTTTCTAGAATGTTGAAAAATGGGATTTTAATAGGGGGAATTGTTTGACATTGTTATATGATTGTTAGGACATGTTTGGTGACTTATAATGACCATTGGGGGGTGAACAATTATAAGTTTAAGTATGAAAGTATACAACATGAAAATGTGAAGCAATTAGTTAATCGGAAAGTAAGAACGATAGTTAACTGACATGATTAATTATTTATAGGAGCTGCATTCAGTGGGCAACGAACGCGGCAAGGGCCGAGGTATGGTTTTCTTGCAATCTGTTTGCTACCAGTTTACATAAGCTTGTGTGCTTGCGTGTTTTTTTGGATGTTTACGACCTTGTAAGATTAAAGCATGAAATGAGGTTAATGTTATTGTTTTATGTGGCGCGTATGTTCCGATACTGTCTAATCTCAAATACGTGCTAACCCCATTAGTTAACCAACGTTAGGATCACGTAAGAGAATAATATTCAGTTTTAACGTCCCAACCTACGGGAACGTTCTAACTATGACTATTCATGTATTAAATTGGTGTTTGTTGTATGTGATTATATCTTGCCTCCCCTGTGTGTCTAACTGGACCTGATTAACCATAATGTGATACAACGTGATAAGTTCCCTAAATGGGACTCCTAACCATTGTATAACCCGGGGGCGAGAATCTGGAGTCCGGTTGCGCGCGTAAGTACGAAAGTTGATATATGAATCAGATTCAACTTTCTCCATGTATGGTTGTTTTCCTTCTTGGAATTCAATCTCCCACGAGCTTCATAAATGGCTCTCCTACCTTGACATGAGTTCAGGGTTAGGGGGATTTGTGTACGGTGGGTTTGGATCACTATATCCAGCACATCTTGGTGTAAGTAAACGTTTGATAAAAAGAACGGTAACATGTTATGTAACGAGCTCGACATGAGAATAAACTCATTCTCTAGGCTCTCCAATGTTGACTAACTCTTGTTTCAGTTCGAATCCTCACGTGATTCGTTCCTGAGTTATGTTGTATGTGTGTTGTTAAGTGATGAACGTTATTATGTCCCTGTACATTGTTATGTAATGATCATTCTTATGTCCATACATGTTGAATGCTTAAAATCAATCCCATGTTCATTATGAAAATTAGTTGCGTGTAGCCCGGCAGCCGGCAGGTTGCACGTTAATCATACCAGCCAAGTGTTGTTGAGCCCTTCGGGGCACCATATTTTATGTCAAAATGAGGATCAAAGAAGCGGAGTCGCTTTAGCTTCGGAGTAAAAAGAAATTCTTTTGATTATTTTTGGATAGTGAACCCGAGGTGCCTGTACACTCGAGGTTGTATATTTTGGTAGAACTAGACTAGAAATGTGATCTTTTGTACATTATCACTCAGTTTAGTGTACACATGGAAGCTTGTAGGAATGCTGTTTCTTATGCTCGGGAATCTTGTCCATCAGACCATTACATTTTGTAAGTAATAGCCTTGTTAAGTGTGGAGTTTATGGTTGGGGTGTTACAAAAGGTGGTATCTGAGCGAATTATCACTCTGTTGACTGTTGACCGGTTTACCGAGATTAGGAATATACCGAGTTAGGAAACTTAACCATAGTTACAAGAGTGAACTATTTTGTGACCATGCAACGGATGACCACTAATTAAGGGCAGATTCACCTTGTGGTCTGAAAGGTGTTATATTCTTGTCCCTACGTTAAACACACATGCTAATGTGCGTTCATGTAAATTCAGATGTCAGGTTATGGACGCGGACAAGGCCGCGGGCGCTCTAGAGAGACCAGAGGAAAACCCTACGGTACAGATGATGGCTGATGCCGTCATGGCCGTAGTGGCTCAGATGGTTCCTCAGCTAGTCGCTGTATTGCAGCAAGGGCAACAGTAGCCCGAAGGTCAGAACCAACCACAACCACAGCCACGCGTAACCAACTGAGTGAAAGCGTTGGCAGATTTGTGACCCCCCATCATTTAAAGGAGGGACCGAACCGCTAAGCTAGAGGCGTACTTCTCCGAGCTGGAGACCGCCTACGAAACCTTGGATGTCCCTGCTGGTGCCAAGGTCCGTCTTGCTACATACTACTTGAAGGGTTCAGCGATGAACTGGTGGAAGTTGGTGCGGGTCAAGAAGATGGCCAATCCAAATTTTAGTTGGGAGGAGTACACGGCGCTGTTGCGAGCCAAGTACTACCCGGTACACGTTCAAGAGGCAAAGAGCCTAGAGCTGGACAGCCCGAGGTAGGGAGATAAGATGTCGGTTGATGACTACTACAACCGCCTTCACTGAGCTTATCAACCTTTTACCAGACCTGGGTTACTCAAATCGAGTTCTGGTAAACCATTTCTACAGCGGACTCAGCCACCGCCTACGCTATTGCATGGGGCCAGCCGAGTACAACACCTTGCAGGAGTGCTATCATGCCGCTACAAAGGTCGAGATTACCGTCCGACTGAGGGACGAGGAGCAGGCGCTCAAGCGCAAGGTGTCTAGTGATGGTCAGAATTCTCAAGGGTATGGTGGGGGAATAAAGAAGGGGAAATCCTACCACCAGCCTCAGAAAGGCCAGCAGCAGAGCGGCAAGGGCCAGGGCCAGAATTCTAATACAGAGGAGCCACTCTAGCTCACTTATGCTGTTGCGGTCAAGCCCCTGCGCTCTCATCCACCCAAGAGTAACAATTTATTCCTAAGTACAAAATTAAGCGTGTATTATTAACCTTGTGAAGTGAGTACTAATGGTGTGATGTGATAGCAGCTAGTACGGGCTCTAGCTCTGGGGGCAACTTCGGGTGCCACTTCTACTGTAAGCGGTGCAACAAAGATCACCACGAGGTAGACTGCAAGGGGATGAAGTGCAGTGCTTCTACTGCAGGAGGATGGGACACCATGATTTTAAGTGTTTCCAGAATCCCGAAAGCAGAAGTTACAGACCCGAGTGGAAGGGCAAGGGTAAGGTCACAGTGACATATGAGGGCCCAAAAGCGACGAACCAGCCTACATCAGATCAGGGAAAGCGTAATTTCCAAAAGGGGAAGGATCGGGAGCTGGCAAGGCCACCTTTAATATGGTTGATCGGTCAGAGGGAGTTGGACCCTCTTCTAGACCAGGTACTACTTAAAACAATTGAGTGAATTAATTGTTTGTTTGCCGCATGTCATGTATGGATGTTAGTAAATTAGGATATATTACTACATGACCAATAAATTGAAGTATGACATACACCCTACCTAAGTTGATAATTCGAAAACTTAGGAGATTTCAATATATGTTACCCAATCCCTCTCACACCAACCCCCGAAGAGACTGTCATTGACATCACCGATTTCCTGACGGAGCAGTGTCAGGTTATCCAGCCAGGTATTGTATTATTAAGCGGATACCTGACACCAGAAGCGCAAATCCAGGTCATCCGACGATGCAACGAACTTGGAGCAGCAGCTGGAGGGTTTTACACTCTAGAGTACCCAAGCAGAGCAAAGATGAAATTAAAGATGATGTGCATGGGTAACCACTGGAACCCTTACACCAAGTTGTATCAAGAGACAAGAGCTGATGATGGAGCGACTATACCGAGTATACCTGAGGAATCCCTTGTAGTGGTCGTTAATCATGCCGTGGGAATTGCTTAGCAAGTTGAATCAGAGCCAATTCCAAGTATCAAGGCAGACTTATATATCGTAAACTTCTACGAAAAAGGTGGAAGATTGGGCTTACACCAAGACAAGGACGAGACACCCGAGTCTGTTAGTAAGGGAGTAGCCTTGGTGTTCCTATCCATAGGTGATACCGCTGAATTCATTTATGGCAAGCGGAAGCGTGCTGACCTCGCAAGGAAGTTAGTGTTGAAGTCAGGAGATGTCTTGATCATGGGTGGGCAGTCGAGGATGATGTATCACGGTATTAAAAAGATCAACCTGAACACGGCACCTCCAACAATGATAAATGTGACACACATGAGACCTAGACGCCTGAACCTAACCTTTAGGCACTTCTAAGCCATGTATAAACATGTGATATAAGAAGTCCGATTTATGTTGATCATGTGATGCATTAAGTACGTTACACATTAAGTGAAGTTGTCATAATGTAATACAACTCATGGTGTAACGGATGGTTTTAATGAATAAAGCAATGTTGATTAAGTAGTATTCCACTTGTGATATTACAATTCTACTTATGAAGTATATGAAATAAATTAGGTTGTGCACTCAGAACGGGAGGTACATTAAGTGTGTGTACCGAGGCAGATGCCGGTAAAAGTGGCACTATCCTCACCGGTACCTTCCCAGTGAATGGTGTGAGTGCATCGATCTTGTTCGACTCTGGAGCCTCACATACATTTATATTGCTCTAATTTGTGAGGAGGCTAGGGTTAGATGCGGAGGTGATGCCTAACTTTATAGTCACCCTCCCGTCTAAGGAGCGGATCAGATGTACCTGTTATTACTGAGATACCACCATCCGGATCAAGAACGAAGAGTTCCCGATTGATATGATAGAATTCGAGGAACTAGGATTTGATGTGATCGTGGGGATGAATTGGTTGGAGCGGCACAAAGGCCGAATCCTATGCGCCGAGCACCACCTGCTTCTTTGGAGTCCAACTAGGGTTACCGTCTCATACCGCCAGAGACCCAGGGAGCCTTCGACCCAAATCATTTCCACTATGGCGATGTATCATGAGTTCTGAAGGAAGAATGATGCATACCTCTGCTATGTCCAGGACATAGAGAGAGATCCAGAGTTTAGCCCAGATGTGCCAGTCGTGTCTGAGTTTCCTGACGTCTTTCCAAAAGAGCTCCCAGCATGCCACCAGCACGGGGAGTTGAGTTTGAGATTGATTTGTTGCCAGGCACCAGACCGATATCGAAGGCGCCCTACCGTATGGGTCCAGCTGAGATGACAAAGCTCAAAGTGCAGCTGCGAGACCTGCTCGACAAGGGATTCATACACCCAAGCGTTTCACCATGAGGAGCACCACTCCTCTTTGTGAAGAAGGACGACAGTCTCCTCCTTTACATCGATTACAGAGAGCTAAACGCGGTTACGATGAAGAACTGTTACCCATTGCCATGCATCGATGACTTATTTAATCAATTGAAGGGAGCATCTGTGTTCTCCAAGATCGACCTACGATTGGGTTACCACTAGATTGCTATTAGAGTGGGTGACATCAAGAAGACCACATTCTGAATCAGATATGGTCATTATGAGTTCACAGTCATGCCTTTTGGTCTATCCAATGCACCGGTGAAGTTTATGGACTTAATGAATCGCTTGTTCCAAGATCAGTTGGACAAGTCAGTGGTTGTCTTCATCGACGACATTCTTGTTAATTCTAAGACGAAGAGTGAGCATGAAGATCACTTGAGGACTGTACTGCAGACGTTGAGAGAGAACCAGCTATATGCAAAGTTCTCAAAGTGTGAATTTTGGCTAGACCAAGTCTCTTTCCTTGGTCATGTCATTTCTGAGGCCGGGATCGTTGTGGATCCGGCCAAGATTGATGTTGTGTGCACCTGGCCTAGGCTGAAGACGGTTACCAACATCTGGAGCTTCCTTGGTCTGGCGGGGTATTATAGGAGGTTCGTGAAGAACTTCTCCAGTGTCTCAAAGCCGATGACGTTCTTGATGAAGAAGGATGCACCATTTGAGTGGACTGATGACTGTGAGAGTTCCTTTCAGAGTCTCATAGACGCTCTGACTTCTGCACCGGTTTTGACTATTCCAGATGGTACAGAAGGTTTTGAGGTATATTGCGACGCATCAAGTAGAGGCATGAGGTGTGTATTGATGCAACACGAGAAGGTTGTTTCTTACGCCTCCCAACAGTTAAGAAACACGAAGAAAACTACCCTACACATGATCTAGAGTTGGGTGCCATCGTCTTCGCCTTGAAGGTATGGTGACATCATTTGTATGGGGTGAGTTTGACCATTTATTCAGATCACAAAAGTTTGAAATATCTGTTCACTCAAAAAGAAACATGAGGCAACGAAGATGGGTCGAGTTCCTAAACTACTACGACATCAACCTTCAGTACAAAGAAGGGAAGGCGAATGTTGTAGTTGATGCCTTGAGTCGCCAAGTACACTCTCTTCATTGCTACTCTCCTGCTCTAACTTGGTTGATGAGGTGCGAAGTGCTCAGAGGTCTGACCAGTATATGCAAGATATCCAGCAGAATCTTTGCGACGGCACATTCGAGGGTCAGAAGTACAACTTCTGACTTCACGATGATGACCTGATCAGGCTGAACGGACGACTATATATTTCATGAAGTAGTGTTGAGCTAAAGGAGCGCATACTGAGTGAATCACGTTGTTCCTCTACTTCTATTCACTGGAGCTTTGAAAATGTACAAGAGTATGAAGAGATACTTCTGGCGGACTGGGATGAAGAAAGACGTGACTGATTATGTTGTTAGGTGTCTCTCACTTGCCAGAAGGTCAAGTTTGAGCACCGATGGCCTGGAGGTATGGTAGATCCAATGCCAGTGCCAGAGTGGAAGTTCCATGACATTTCCATGGACTTCGTTGTAGGGCTTCCGCTACACGGGGAGGTCTGAACATGATATGGGTCGTTGTTGACCGACTGACCAAAGTGGCCCGATGATGAAGGACACTTGGAAAGTGGCGAAGCTAGCAGAGCTCTTCGACCGAGAGATTATATGGCATCATTGGGTACCAAAGACTATCGTGTCTGATAGGGATACCAGATTCCTCTTGAGGTACTGGAGATCTACATGGGAAGCGCTTGGTACCGAACTGAGTTGAGTACAGCGTTCCACCCTCAAACAGATGGTTAGAGTGAGCGCACTATCCAGATGCTTGAGGATATGTTACGCGCGTGTGCACTAGACTTTCAGACTAGCTAGATCGATAAGCTACATCTGATTGAGTTTAGCTATAACATAGTTACCACGCGTAAATCAAGATGTCTCCTTTCTAAGCATTGTACGGTAGACCATGCCGCACACCTTTATGCTGGGATGAGTCAAGTGAGGTGGTCATTTTGGGGCTGGAGTATCTGGAGCAAGTGCAAGCAGAAGTACGCCAGATTCGAGCAAACATGAAGGCAGCTCAAGATAAACAGAAATCGTATGCTGACATGTGCCAACGAGACCTGGAGTTTGTTGTAGGCGACCAGGTGTTTATGAATCTCGCCTATGAAGGGCGTATTTTGTTTTGGCCAGAAGGGCAAGTTATGCCCGAAATATGTGGGGCCATATGTTGTGACAGAGCGGGTGGGCCCAGTAGCTTACAGGCTAAATCTGTCTGTTAAACTGGGAAAGGTGCATGATGTATTCCACGTGTCGCAGTTGAAGAAATACATGCCCCATCCGTCTCATGTATTACAGCCCGAGAGGCTAACACTAGAGCCGACCATGCAATCAGTGGAGACTCCCATACTAATCCTAGACACTAAGACTCGAGACACTCGCCATAAGTCTGTTCGACTGGTGAAGGTTCTCTGGTCTAACCAAGAAGTCGAGGAAGCCACTTGGGAGCTGGAGGGTGATATGAGGGTGAAGTACCCGTCATTATTTACTCAGTAGTATTCGTGTGTATAGGGTACGGGGCGTACCCCTATTTAAGGGGGTAGAGCCTTTTCAATTTATGTATGTACGGTATGTATTGGAATACATTATCCAATACATTATCTAAACCTCAAGTCTGAAGGTTGTTACATTACCTAGACCTTGAATCTGAAGGGTTATATCAGATGTATTTTGAAAGGTAAGATGTATGTTTCAAAAGTATTTATGTTGCAAAAGTAAACCTTGTATTTTAATTAAGTGATGCATGGAAATTTTAGAACTTTGAGGACAAAGTTCTTTTAAGGGGGTAGATTGAAATACCCTAAATTTAAATGTGTTAATAAATTATGTAATTATGATATTCTAAGGCTAATTAAGTCCTTAAGAACATTGGTGAAGAAAGAGAAACAAAAAAAAAAGGAAAGCGCGTAAAAGTCACAAAACATAAAAACGTGTGTTATGTAATCATAGGAGGTATATAACCTCTACTAGGGTCCTAAATGGATTCCTAGGACTTAGTTACATACTAAGAACATGTGGGAAAAATTCCCAAAGGAAACGAATCCGTATAGTGGATTAAAAACACAAATGAACCTTAAAGCACGTTTTTCGAGAAACCAGAGAAAAGAGACTTTATGTGGGTTTAATGGACTCGTAAAAATTATAGTCAATCATATAACTATAATTAGACATTAATGAAGGTCTAGAACCATTAAAATTAACAAAACGAGAAAAAATCCGGAACACAGGCCCGGATTAGTGAATAGTGTAAATTCAAGTTTAGGGGTGTTATTTGCTAAAGACCAAAATGCCCCTCCTTTATATTTGTGTAAAAAAACTGATTCTCTCCTATGTACACATGTTTTTCCATCCCTCTCTTATACTCATTACTTTACTTTAGTCACTAAAGGACAAAACAATAAAGTACAAATCACCTTTATTCTCTCTCTCTCTCCATTTCTTCAGCTCTCTCTCACGATTTCTCTTTTCTCCAGCAACTCACCATCCTCTCTATTCTCCTTTCTCTTTTGATATGGTGATTTCTTGAACCCTCACCAGCTCAAGACTTCTTCTTCCATTTTCAAGCCCTAAACAAAGTTAAAACAACAAAATAAATACACCATCTTGCTCCCCTCGTTTTAGAGTTGCTTTTCCATCTCTCAAATCTCCAAACTCTACATTTTACTTCCATGTCTGTAGCTCCTTTTGAAGAGAAGAACACCATTTCTTGAGCTAGTCAACTCCTTGATTGTTCTATGGTAAGAAAAGCTTGAAAAACCTTCTTCTTCCTAGTTTTCTCTCTTGGCCGATTTTTCCAAATTTTGATCTCCATTATCTCTCCTTGTTCTAGCCTTGTTTCATCTTAAATAAGGTGCTGAAGCTTTCTTTTAATTTACTAAACACTTCACTTTGAGGTTAGAAGGTAATCCCCTCTTTTTTAATGCCTTAAACACTCTCTCATTCTAGGGTTATGTCAATAGCTTAAGTGTTTGACTTAGTGCTTATTATATTCTCTTAGGCATGGTCTATAGATTATCAAATACACCCCCATTGTGACCGGTTGTTACACAAGAACAAAGGATAAAGAAAAGAACAAGAGAAGGAAGAAGGAAAGGAAAAGCGAATCAAAGAGTCTAAGGTAATTGACTTACCTTAAACTGATTTTGTTTGCCTTGCAGTATTAAAATCACAATGATTTATGTGTTGTTTAAGTTTTATGTTGGTGTTTAAAGGCCTTGGAGCCAAGTTATTTAAGTTTAAAGTGCATCATTATATTGTGGAGAATGTGTTGGAATTGATGTGTTATGAGTGTCTAGAATTGAGTGTTGTTATTGAATTGGTTTGATGAGATGACTAGAACAATGTGGGCAATGCTTAAAATTATAAGGACACTTGGTCAAAATTTTGTGTAGAAACTATGTGACTTAGGTGTTTATGAGTAGAAGTGACCTAGGTTAAATTAGGTGTCTTGAGAGGTAAAATTGATAAACTAATCACCTTGGAACTACATTAGAGGAAAATGATTTAGCTGGGTAAAACTTGGAATGAAAATGATGCAAGTTGAATGCTAGTAATACATTAGTTGAAGAACCATTGAGTTAGTGAAAAGGAAGAGAGAAAAACCTGCACTTAGAACTTCTAGGAGAATTAAGGGTGGGAGATTGTGTAAATTAACCAAGAATTGAGTAATGAGTTTAGTAAATGAATTAAGAAAACTTAGAGTGTCAAATTAGTGTTAAAACATGCTAGATTACATATGGAAAGATTGGGGAAGAAATTGGCAAAAGATTGAAGTTGAAAACAGAGCGAAAAGCTGTCAAATATAACAGGACCAACCTAAAAACTAGGCAGAATGTTACTCGTGAGGATGGTCGGGTTTACAAACAAGTACCTAAACCCGGACCACCCCAAAAACTAGGCAGTGTGTTCTTCCATTGGATTGGTCCGGGTTACAGGCCGGTACATAAACCTGGACCAACCTAAAATCATGCCAGTAAGTTACCCGAAGGGATGGTCCGGGTTTACAAACTCGGACACAAACCCGGACCAACCAAAAATGTTCCAGAATGTTGAAAAATGGTATTTTAACAGGGAGAATTGTTTGACATTGTTGTTATATGATTATTAGGACATGTTGGTAACTTATAATAACCGTTGGGAGGGTGAACAGTTATAAGTTTATGTATGAAAGTATACAACATGAAAATGTGAAGTAATTAGTTAACTAGAAAGTAAGAACGATAGTCAACCGACGTGATTAATTTTTTATAGGAGCTGCATTCGGTGGGCAACGAACGCAGCAAGGGCCGAGGTATGGTTTTCTTGCAATCTGTTTGCTACCGGTTTACACCGGCTTGTGTGCTTGCGTATTTTTCTGGATGTTTACGACCTTGTAAGATTAAAGCATGAAATGAGGTTACAATTATTGTTTTAAGTGGCGCGTATGTTCCGATACTGTCTAATCTCAAATATGTGCTAACCCCGTTAGTAACCAATGTTAGGATCACATAAGAGAATAATATTTGGTTTTAACGTCCCAACCTACGGGAAACATTCTAACTACGGCTATTCATGTGTTAAATTGGTGTTTGTTGTGTGTGATTATATCTTGCCTCCCTGTGTGTCTAACTAGACCTGATTAACCATAATGTGACGACGTGATAAGTTCCCTAAAGGGGAATCCTAACCAATGTATAACCTAGGGGGGCGCGAAATATGGAGTCCGGTCGCGTGCGTAAGTATGAAAGTTGATATCTGAATCAGATTCAACTTTCTCCATGTATGGTTTTTCCTTCTTGGAATTCAATCTCCCACGAGCCTCATAAATGGCTCTCCTGCCTTGACTTAAGTTCGGGGTTAGGATTTTGTGTACGGTGTGTTTGTATCACTATATCCTGCACATCTTGGGGTAAGTAAACGTTTGATAAACAGAACGGTAACATGTTATGTAACGAGCTCGACATGAGAATGAAATCATTCTCTAGGCTCTCCAATGTTGACTAACTCTTGTTTCGGTCCGAATCCTCACGTGATTCGTTGCTGAGTTATGTTGTATGTGTGTTGTTAAGTGAAGAACGTTATTATGTCCTTGTACGTTGTTATGTAATGTCGTTGTTATGTTCATGCATGTTGAATGCTTAAAATCAATCCCAATGTTCATTATAAGAATTAGTTACGTGTAGCCCGGTAGCCGGTGGGTTGCACGTTAATCATACCAGCCAAGAGTTGCTGAGCCCTTCGGGGCACCATATAATTTTTAGGTTGAGGATCGAAGAAGCGGAGTTGCTTTAGCTTCAGAGTAAAAAGAAATTCTTTTGATTATTTTTGGATTGTTGACCCAAGGTGTGCCTGTACACTCGAGGTTGTATATTTTGGTAGAACTAGACTAGAAATGTGATCTTTTGTACTTGATCACTTGGTTTAGTGTAAACATGGAAGTTTGTAGGAATGCTGAAATACCCCAAACCTTAATATATTAATGAAATATCTAATTAGGATATACTAAGGCTAGAACGTGTCTTAGAAACATTAGAAGAAGTGTTAAACAACAATTTACACCAAAACATGCCTTATGAACAATTAGAGCAAAAAGTGTTTTAAAGAGTATAAATAAATTAGGGAACTACCAATAAGTTCCAAGAGATTTCAAATGTGAAATACCTCTAAGATTAGTAATAAACATTAAGCGGAATTAGCGTTTAAACCAAAAACGCACCTTAGAGCACAAAAATGTGCTTTAAAGAAAAATGTGCTTTAAAGGAGAATGCCTTAAGCATTTATACATGGAATTAAAAGGCTAGTGAGCCTAAATACCAATAAGGAATAATGGAACAACAATAAAATGGTCATAGGAGCCATAGCGTATACACACAAACTAAGTATACAAGTCCACACAAAAACCGGTACTAAACTGACGAAAGTCAAGGAGAAACCACCAAACGACTTGGTTTAAATTGGAATTAGCAGCATGCTATTTCATGAACAAAGTTTCTAAAGGTTGTAAATGTACTAAGAACACATTTAAACTAGCCAAAACAAATTGCAAAATCAATGTGAACCGGGAAGCACATAAAATGTGTTTTAAGGCATTTTTGGCCTTGTAACATACCTATCACATGGTATAAGTCATTAGGAACGAGTTTAATGTATCAAATATTACATAAACACATTAGAGAAACAAAAAATTCAGGTCAAATAAGCTATAAGCTGGCCGACCTCAATGGTGACTCACCAAGGCATTATTTGCCTTTACTTTATACTATTACACCTAATCAAGACTTCCTTGCATTACATTATTATCTTATCCCCTTAGTGAATGATTACCCAGACTCTTACCTATCAAATGAGAGCTTCTAAATTCGGAACTCATCCTCTCTTTGAAGGAAGAACACAAAACAAAGCAAAACTTCACGATTTTGAACCTTAAAGAACCCTTCCTTGTAAGGATCATAACTTTCTCGTCCTAGCTCCAAATCACAAGCTTGATAGCTCGTTGGAATCCACTATTCAAGAGATTTACAACCATAGCTCATGAGCCCCAAGATTCGCAGGAAAAACCACTAAGAAGTGCCTTTGATTCTCGAGGTAAAATATTGCCTTCTTGAAAACTTCTTATTCTTTGGTTTTTCTTACAGCCGATTGGCATGGGATACTAACCCATCTTATTCTTCATCTTGTTGTATAATTTTGGAGCCAATTTCTCTAGCAAATTGCTGTCAAAATTTCTAAGGAAATCAAGCTTAAATATTAAGCTAATGGTTAATATACAAGGTAAATCCTACAACTACCTATTTCAAGGTTCTAAATATTGATCTATATATGATCTAATCTATGTTGTACTTTGTTTATTATGACCGATTTTGTTAGGTGTTAGATTTAATTTTTAGCACCTAAAATGTTAATATTTTGTAAATCTAAAATTAGATTTATAATCCTTATGATATAAGCTTTAATATAAGCTATCATAATATATAAGAAAAGTTCATATACTATTATTTAAGGGGTGGCCGAAAATTAAGAGGGCTTATTTGAGTTAGGAAAATTTATAAACTAAGTTAAATTAAAGGAATTAGTATAATTAAGTGTAATATGAAAAATTTGTGAAGTTTTGGTCACATATCATAATTGCCGAAAATATATATGGTCTATTATGAGATTTATGAAGTTTAGATGATGGGAAAATAATTGTAGAATTAAGTTTACAATTTATAAAGAGTATATGAGTATTACTAGAATTTATAAGGTTTTTGGTATATTTAAAGTTAATAAAAGATAGTATATGTATACTACAACATTAGATAATTAAATATGGTGATTTAGAGATGTTTAAAATGATTTTTGATGTTCAAAAATCTGTAGGAAAATTAATTACGAAAATTAGAAATTAATTAGAGTTAATTTGGTTATTAAATGAGTTAGGATAAAAGAAAAGACCAAAGGGTAAAATGGTAATTTCCCTGGTCAAACTTGGTCAAACGTGGTCAAACTTGGTCAATGACAGTTTGTAAAATGTTTAGAGAAGCTAAAATAAAATTTGTAGCAAAAGATTAGATATTAAAAGGATAAAGAATAAAAAAGTTAAGTTAAATTAACTTTAGGGGTAATATTGTAAATAATGGAAAGTTAGGGGGTTTGACCATAAAAGGCTGGTCAAACTGGGGTATATTTTGGTAATTGACCAAAATTATAAAAGAATTAATTAATAAGACTTTGGAAGAAATCAGAAATAAAAGTAACAAGTTTAGAACTTATTATAAGAAAAATAGAGATTAATAGGAAACTATGGGTAAGTAATGTAAATGACACATTTTTATGTGTTTGGAAGGTTAAGGAAATTAGATAAAGAATTTAGAAACAAGTTGTAAAAGAAACAGAGTTAAGACAGGGTTAAACGAGACCCGTATATAAATTAAGGTATACGAGGGGTATACTCGTAATTTAATAAGTATAGGAGAAATAAATACTTAAAGTTTTTTAATGAAAATACAAGTTATATTGGAAAAAGAAAAAAAAATAGTATCATACGGACGTATACGAAAATTTTGGTATATATGAATAGTACTCGTATACGTGAATAGTATACGTATACAAGAATAGTAAATACGTATACATGAATAGTAAATACGTATACATGAATAGTATACGTATACATGAATAGTAAATATGTATACGTGAATAGTAAATACGTACACATGTATAGTGAATACGTATACATGAATAGTAACTACGTATATATGAATAGTCAAATACGAGACGTATACGTGAATAGTAAAATACGTATACGTGAATAGTGAAATACGGTGAATAGTAAAATACGAGACCGTATAAATGAATAGTGAAATATGGTGAATAGTAAAATACGAGACCGTATAAATGAATAGTGAAATACGGATGAATAGTGAAAAATACGAAAATCTAATACAAGGTCCGTATGAGTCTAAAGTTGCTAACTGTGCAACTAAATAACTGCTAACGACGTTAGTGTGTTAATGAATTGGAATTGAGCTCAAAAACGCTCCTAAATGAACGAACCCGTTTAACGGTATACTATTATACCCGGGTTAACCTAGGAAGAGGTTTAAGTTGACAAGAGAACCAAATTAGTTCTAAGACACATGATACTAATACTAGTTCTGATTACAGATCTAGATAAGTCAGAGGCGTTCGGCGGATTAGGCGAACGGGGGTTAAGTGCTAGCCAATCTCCGGTGTACTGTATGGGATTCTTGTAGCTTGTTTGCTAACGAGGTCTACCTCAGTTTGTGTGCTATGTGTTATTGTGATACGACCAAACAAGATTAAGCATGAAACCGATTTACTGTATTGTTATTGTGTCCATTGTACACTAACATTACTTGATTCAGAGCTTGTTCATTAACTTTGTTTAATAAACAATTGTATAAAGTTATCAGTACCCCTATTGTTAGTTGGTTAATACCGAGAGAGGTTTAACTAACCAATTGTCAAAGAGATTTCAGCTAACTGGAACTTGTGAGGAGAGGAATCCGGGACTGACTCCGGTCATGCATGTTCAGGTTTAGGAAGTCGGCATCTGCATCAGATCTGTCTTCCGCCTAGGGTCGACAAACTGACCCGGCCATCTCGAGTGAACAGTTCGAGATGAAGGCAACTTCAGGAGGCGCAGGAGGGTCAAGCCTACATCCCTCATAACTTAAGAATTATTGTTTATTAAACCAATGGAGCTAATAACTCATTGGCTAGGGTTACTTTGACCCGACAAAATAAACAATTCAGTTAGAGAACAACCAATTCTAATAGGAGAATGGTTGACACTTATAAGGAATGGTCAAACACGAGAACTAAACAATTCTCAGGCCTCATGAATAGGAACCCAACTTACTCATTAATGGACGTCCATTACGACGTCCGATTTATTTGAGCTGTGAATGTTCACATGATGTGTGTTGTTTGTTATCGTACTTCTTATTATTATTTGTATGAATAAACAATTGCATGTATACGACAAAGTAATCGTGTGTAACCCGGCTAGCTTGTGGGCTGCACGTTTTCTATACCAGCAATATGCTGAGCCCCTTAGGGCCTGTGATTTAAACTTTGCAGGTAGGTACCGGACGAAGACTCAACCTGAGAGTGGGAGCGGGTAGAGTACTTTGTGTCGCTTTTACATTTGTTACACGAGTTGTGCAGGTACACTCGTTTAGTAATTTGATGAGATGTTAGTATGATGTATTAGGATATGAGATACTCGGTATAAGTTGTGGTTTATGAATTGTAATGTTTTAGATGCTCGAGTAATTATCCGGTTAGTCAGACCGTGACTTGTTAAGAGAATAGGCCTAGTTAGTCACGTGGGTGACTGACGGCGGTAACACCAATTTAGTAGAACTTTTCCGCTGCGTTGTTAATGAATGAGATGGACTTAGGGCGACGATCATTGTATTTGGAGTTGGGGTGTTACAAAAAGTGGTATCAGAGCGTAGTTATGCTCTGATGACTGGAAATTACCGAGCTTAGGAATTACCGAGTTAGGAACTTTAGCTTTGGGATAAGGGTTGAGTATTAGTGCGAGAGGTGCGTTAGTTAGGATTCCCGATGCATGTCGGATATCTATAATACCTGACCCGCCCTCCGCTCCCCTGGTTCTAAGATACCAGAAATGAACGCCAGAGAGATGACAAGCTTTCTCTTACATGGGAAAACCCGATCTGGCAATTACTTAGTATTATGCAATACGAGAAGCACCTCGTTATGCAATAGTCTTTCAAGACTTGAAGGTCCTAATTGGAGCGCAACGTTGAATCAGGCGCTACCCATGCAATCCTACCATTGAGAGAATAATAATTACCGGCAACATGGGTCGACATGCTACGCAGTCGCTATAACCCCGCCATATCAGTAAGAAGAAAAGCACTACGAGTGCAATGAGAGGACAAGAGAAGCGACAGAAACACAGGACAACAGTCCAAGGGAGCAATAACAGTGGGATAATACCGCGCAAGAGCATAGGGACTACCTAAAAGTCAATTATGCAGTGGATATCCCCGAACCTATACAGAAGGGGTTGCAAAGACCTAACTGCAATAGCCCAGACGACTACGAATGCATATGCAAGTCATACTCCAAGATAGGACTATGATGTAGTGCCTAAGCAGAGTCAATACTCGATAACCTCGACGAAGGTGTGGAAATGAGAGTGAGAATCATAGCGAAAGCAAAAGAAAAAAAGTTTCCCTCAGAAAGAGGAATACCCTGATAAGTAACTAAACAATCAAAAGCAGTCGGGAAGCTGCCCAGATAATCAATTAACCAAAGCCAAAAAGGGCAAAGAAGGAGTCCCATGGACTACCACCTACATGGATTTAGGAGAATGTACCATTACCGACGTACACAGTACCGATAGCCCATCTTGCATGGCGCACTTGCCTTGGCAAGTGCCACCGCAATGAAGCTATACGGGAAGCCGTGAAGACCAAATGATAAAAACCCACAGATAATACATATTAACATCGGATTACAAATCCTTAAGACTGAAGAGCGAAACAATGGAAGGGCCTGACGGCCTGACCATGACAACTAAATCAATACACCAGTCAGCAGGGAGCTGGACGTGGTCAGGAAAGTAAACGACGTGAGCATCAGCAATAGGCAACCGACACTACAGGTAAGAACACCAACCCAAAACCTAGCCTAACCTTGAATGGGAACCGAAGAGATTACTCAACAATGAGAGAAGACCTGATGTAAGTAATAACCTACGAGGAAGGTATTACGACATACGATGAAGATGGAGGACATAACAACTTTCAAAAAAAAAACGGGATGAACTTCCAGAATAATACTATTACAAGCACTCTTCATTGAGAATGTTGATAAACCCAGAAACTGAATCAGAGAAAACAAATTTAAGCAATGACCTACCTAGGATCAAAGGCGTGCAATCACAAAGAGAGAACCTCAAAAGGACTACACCATAGAGTTGGTATAGCTGAGCAGGAAAAGACCCATAAATGATGGTTAGTATTATTTGCCAAACTCATTAACACCCAAGTATGATTAGTCATTAACGGGTGGCGTAGTCAACGAAAGTTGAACAAAGTATTGACATGGCGGCACATGATAGCCAGGATAAATAACCGACTTAGACACCGGAAGGCAGAGGCCTAATGAGAACTAATCCTTAATTACTAAAAGACGCAAATCTATGAGAGCGAGGTATTGTCACAAACACTGATTAACATCGGATTACCTAAGCGAACTTCCACAGCAGGAAGCGAGATACAGCAACTTATTGTGAAACCCAATAGTACATCCAATGATGTAACCAACATTGATAGAGTTCAGACAGCAAGAGAATCACGTGAATAACCTACAGATGATTAAGAATACAACAGTGAACCGAACACCAGCTATCACTTGAGACTAATCAAGCATTAAGGGCCTACGAGCCAAGGATGTTAAATACATCAGAGCTTGAGGCACAGGAAAGCATAAAAGGCTTATCTAGGCCATGAATGAACTACAACACGTACATACGAGTGGTTATGATAACCTATACTAAGTGGGGAAGAATTGCCAGGAAAGGGCACCAATGAGAATGTTGAGATAGTGCTATTGACAGGGGCGGACAACGAACCATTCCTTTTAGGGTGGGGATACCTCTCCTTGTTGTGAGGCCATGAGTGGGAATAAACCCCTCAAAAAGGGCTTTCACTTCTTAGAGATTGAATACTCTCTATAGGCGAATGGGAACCGTAGACCTAGAAATTACCTTAGAACATTCCAGTTACACATAAATAATATGGAAGGCTGCAGAGACAGACCTCATATCCAACACCCAGGATTTAAGAATCAGCAATCGTCAGAGATAAACATTGTGAGTGCGCAGTATGGAACGTCAAGTGACCAACGCTCAAAAGAGCTTGTGATTCAACGGATGACTTCTTCTGTAACCGATTAAATTATATGGTAAATAACATCATAAAGGATGAAAGAATGTGAGAAAAATTAGCCTACTTATGAACCTGAAATTGAAGCAGAACACCTTCATATTAAGAGATAACCATTTCACAACACGATACGGCAACTGCCAAACATCGAAATTAGAGAACCCCAGTGTGTTTACACCATGAAGGGGATTGAGAATAAGACAAGACATGGAAGTCAACAATTGAAGAATTATGCCATCAATGGGCAATATGAGAAAGCTAAAGCTACTCCGATAGTGGAGGCCATGAGAATAATACCTTTCAGAAATATTAAGTTACGGTGCACAGCAAAGCAACCACTATATATAAGCCATCAAATATTGACACGAAAGCAATCAGATTTATGAATTAAAAACCGATGTAAGTAAGGTGATGAAATGGGAGATAGACTGTGCAGTAATGCCAGTATCTTGGGCCATGTGATGAAAGGTTGCAAAGGAAGCACATTGTCCATTCCGTGAGGAGCTGGAAGTGCATTCCTAGTGGATCGACATGAGAAATAGGATAGAGGCTCTAAAGAAAGAGACCTCAAGTTACTAAGGGATCGAGTCTGTACCAAATACAGAAGGTATAAGGTAGTTATGAACCCAGTAGATGGATATTCCTTGATTAAGTTCAAGAAGAATGACATGTGTGTTATCAAGGATTAATGAAAGAGGAGATCGATAACAGAATACTTCACAAATTAGCTATAACTAAGCGTGTGACGAACACTACGAGTATACTTAAATGAGATGTGGGACGACCGCACTCCAAAGGAGCTTATGGACCTGGTGGACTTATTTATAAGTTAGTCGGGTAAGTGGCAATGTATCAGTAAGGTGCCCCATATATGTAAACGAGTAGTGTAAGTAACACAAGAAGTAGTCGACTCCGTACGGCAGTCAGAGATGCAAACTTACACCAGAACAGCAAGTTATCGTGAACAATTGAGGAGGAAGAACTCAGTTAAACCAATGAGATTAAAAGAGTCAAAGAACTTATCCCATGAGGAAACAATTAAGAGTTATGAAGTGCGAGAAGCACTGATTAGTAAGTATGAACAGTTTATATGTCTCAAGATTTTTGAGGAAACTGTGAAGAGCAATAAGCACTGAGCAGCAGCTCCAGATAATACCAAAATCTCAGACTGAGGGTCAGTTAGTAGGAAACAATTCAGACGCTGAAAGACGTAATAACAACATGAACATCAGATCTCCAGAGAACTGGATAGACAAGCTATAACTCATTGAGACCGTGTATACATAAATATACCACGCGTCCATTAAGAGAACTTTATTCCTAAGTTATAAGGATACAAAGGAGCTGTAAACATATTGAAGAGGATAGGAAGGGCAAACTAAGCCCCAAGATTATAGAGTCGCGCAGCAGAAGCTAGTGGACCGTATCTTAAAGGTTTGATATACCTAACAAAAGAGAAGAAGGAAGTATGTGTCTCACATCCTCTAGTTGAATAAATATACGACTTACCTACCAAATACTTTGGAACCTTAGAGACTACACTTGAACCAGTTATAAGATTGGTATAAAACACCAATAAGAATCCTTGATACAGAGACTAAGTCATTACCATGGTGAAGACCCTCTGACCCAGTCATAATGTGAGATAGAATACATGGGAGCCAGAATGCTCCATGACACCTAAACATCTTGAACCTATGTTCAAGGATGATATAATGTTAATTACGTGGGCGTAATCCATTTTAAGGGGGGTAGAGCGTACAATCGCTTAGCCTATATTTCACGTATTGAGTACGTAACCTACAGTGTGCATAGCACAATACAATTAGTTGTGATGTTTGGTACGTATGTTATATAAACACATGTATTCATTCTTATGTGGTTGTGGTTAGTACGCACAATTATGCGGATACCAGATGTATTAGAGGCTTACCTCGTTAACTTCGGTGCGAGAATTCAGGAACGGAGGAGTAGAAACTCCAGGGGAATTAAAATCCCTATGATATATATGATATGAGGCCAAATATGGTAATGTTATGAGGTATCAATTGGTATGAGACCAAATATGGTAATGTTATGAGGTATGAATCAGTATGAGACCGATGTAGAACCTGGTAGGAATTAAATTCTCTAAGTAATTGCTGAGAGGTGGATTAAGAATGACTGATGGACTGAGTTCCATAATTTGGAGATGTATTGATTTACAACTATGACTAGAAGGACTAAAAGATATAAAATGCTACTGAATAATTATTTGATTGTTTGAAGTTGACGTTGGAGGTAGAACTTGATCTTGGCCAGATCAAGGAAAACTGAACACAAATTGGGGTGAAAGGATAGTTCAACACTGATGCTGATCACATTAGGGTCGGATGATTCCTGAAACTCCCTACAAGTGGTCACAATTAACCACGTTAAGAGTAGATGCAGTAGCATAAAGTGGAATTGGAGTTGACATGTATTTTCTGTATTACTCGCTCATGAACTCGGAGACATGAAAACCTTTATCTCCGGACCGGTTACTTGAGGAGTATACAACAAAGAATATATAAAGAGTACTTTGATTACTAAAACATGCAAAGACATGTTGTGTGACAAGTGTGGTAAATATATATATACATATGGAAAACCTTAGAGTCAGAATGCCTATACAGATATTGAGTGATCTATATGATCTTTTAGTGTGAAGTTACCTGTGTATTCTAAGTGTTATAGATATATAGGAACTTTGGGGACAAAGTTCTTTTAAGGGGGGTAGATTGAAATACCCCAAACCTTAATATATAAATGAACTATCTAATTAGGATATACTAAGGCTAGAACGTGCCTTAGAAACATTAAGAAGTGTTAAACAACAATTTACACCAAAACATGCCTTAGAACAAAAAGCAAAAAAAAAGTGTTTTAAAGAGTATAAATAAATTAGGGAACTACCAATAAGTTCCCAAGAGATTTCAAATGTGAAATACCTCTAAGATTAGTAATAAACATTAAGTGGAATTAGCGTTTAAACCAAAAACGCACCTTAGAGCACAAAAATGTGCTTTAAAGAACAATGTGCTTTAAAGGAGAATGTGCCTTAAGCATTTATACATGGAATTAAAAGGCTAGTGAGCCTAAATACCAATAAGGAATAATGGAACAACAATAAAATGGTCATAGGAGCCATAGCGTATACACACAAACTAAGTATACAAGTCCACACAAAAACGGTACTAAATGACGAAAGTCAAGGAGAAACCACCAAACGACTTGGTTTAAATTGGAATTAGCAGTATGCTATTTCATGAACAAAGTTTCTAAAGGTTGTAAATGTACTAAGAACACATTTAAACTAGCCAAAACAAATTGCAAAATCAATGTGAACCGGGAAGCACATAAAATGTGTTTTAAGGCATTTTTGGCCTTGTAACATACCTATCACATGGTATAAGTCATTAGGAACGAGTTTAATGTATCAAATATTACATAAACACATTAGAGAAACAAAAAAATCAGGTCAAATAAGCTATAAGCTGGCCGACCTCAATGGTGACTCACCAAGGCATTATTTGCCTTTACTTATACTATTACACCTAATCAAGACTTCCTTGCATTACATTATTATCTTGTCCCCTTAGTGAATGATTACCCAGACTCTTACCTATCAAATGAGAGCTTATAAATTCGGAACTCATCCTCTCTTTGAAGGAAGAACACAAAACAAAGCAAAACTTCACGATTTTGAACCTTAAAGAACATCCTTCCTTGTAAGGATCATAACTTTCTCGTCCTAGCTCCAAATCACAATCTTGATAGCTCGTTGGAATCCTCTCTTCAAGAGATTTACAACCATAGCTCATGAGCCCCAAGATTTGCAGGAAAAACCACTAAGAAGTGCCTTTGATTCTCGAGGTAAAACATTGCCTTCTTGAAAACTTCTTATTCTTTGGTTTTCTTACAGCCGATTGGCATGGGATACTAACCCATCTTATTATTCGTTGTTGTATAATTTTGGAGCCAATTTCTCTAGCAAATTGCTGTCAAAATTTCTAAGGAAATCAAGCTTAATATTAAGCTAATGGTTAATATACAAGGTAAATCCTACAACTACCTATTTCAAGATTCTAAATATTGATCTATATATGATCTAATCTATTGTGTACTTTGTTTATTATGACCGATTTTGTTAGGTGTTAGATTTAATTTTTAGAACCTAAAATGCTTATATTTTGTAAATCTAAAATTAGATTTATAATCCTTATGATATAAGCTATCTTAATATATAAGAAAAGTTCATATACTATTATTTAAGGGGTGGCCGAAAATAAAGAGGACTTATTTGAGTTAGGAAAAATTATATAACTAAGTTAAATTAAAGGAATTAGTATAATTATGTGTAATATGAAAAATTTGTGAAGTTTTGGTCACATATCATAATTGCCGAAAATATATATGGTCTATTATGAGATTTATGAAGTTTAGATGATGGGAAAATAATTGTAGAATTAAGTTTACAATTTATAAAGAGTATATAAGTATTACTAGAATTTATAAGGTTTTTGGTATATTTAAAGTTAATAAAAGATAGTATATGTATACTACAACATTAGATAATTAAATCTGGTGATTTAGAGATGTTTAAAATGATTTTTGATGTTCAAAAATCTGTAGGAAAATTAGTTACGAAAATTAGAAATTAATTAGAGTTAATTTGGTTATTAAATGAGTTAGGATAAAGAAAAGATCACAAGGGTAAAATGGTAATTTCCCTGGTCAAACTTGGTCAAACGTGGTCAAACTTGGTCAATGACAGTTTGTAAAATGTTTAGAGAAGCTAAAATAAAATTTGTAGCAAAAGATTAGATATTAAAAGGATAAAGGAATAAAAAAGTTAAGTTAAATTAACTTTAGGGGTAATATTGTAAATAATGGAAAGTTAGGGAGTTTGACCATAAAAGGCTGGTCAAACTGGGGTATATTTTGGTAATTGGCCAAAAGTATAAAAGGAATTAATTAATAAGACTTTGGAAGAAATCAGAAATAAAAGTAACAAGTTTAGAACTTATTATAAGAAAAATAGAGATTAATAGGAAACTATGGGTAAGTAATGTAAATGACACATTTTTATGTGTTTGGAAGGTTAAGGAAATTAGATAAAGAATTTAGAAACAAGTTGTAAAAGAAACAGAGTTAAGACAGGGTTAAACGAGACCCGTATATAAATTAAGGTATACGAGGGGTATACCCGTAATTTAATAAGTATAGGAGAAATAAATACTTAAAGTATTTTTAATGAAAATACAAGTTATATTGGAAAAAGAAATAAATATGTAGTATCATACGGACGTATACGAAAATTTTGGTATACATGAATAGTACTCGTATACGTGAATAGTATACGTATACATGAATAGTAAATACGTATACATGAATAGTAAATACGTATACATGAATAGTATACGTATACATGAATAGTATACGTATACATGAATAGTAAATACGTATACATGAATAGTAAATAGTATACATGATAGTGAATACGTATACATGAATAGTAACTACGTATATATGAATAGTCAAATACGAGACGTATACGTGAATAGTAAAATACGTATACGTGAATAGTGAAATACGGTGAATAGTAAAATACGAGGCCGTATAAATGAATAGTGAAATATGGTGAATAGTAAAATACGAGACCGTATAAATGAATAGTGAAATACGGATGAATAGTGAAAATACGAAAATCTAATACAAGGTCCGTATGAGTCTAAAGTTGCTAACTGTGCAACTAAATAACTGCTAACGACGTTAGTGTGTTAATGAATTGGAATTGAGCTCGAAAACGCTCCTAAATGAACGAACCCGTTTAACGGTATACTATTATACCCGGGTTAACCTAGGAAGAGGTTTAAGTTGATAAGAGAACCAAATTAGTTCTAAGACACAAGATACTAATACTAGTTCTGATTACAGATCTAGGTAAGTCAGAGGCGTTCGGCGGATTAGGCGAACGTGGGGTTAAGAGCTAGCCAATCTCTGGTGTACGGTATGGGATTCTTGTAGCTTGTTTGCTAACGAGGTCTACCTCGGTTTGTGTGCTATGTGTTATTGTGATACGACCAAACAAGATTAAGCATGAAACTGATTTACTGTATTGTTATTGTGTCCATTGTACACTAACATTACTTGATTCAGAGCTTGTTCATTAACTTTGTTTAATAAACAATTGTATAAAGTTACAGTCTATTGTTAGTTGGTTAATACCGAGAGAGGTTTAACTAACCAATTGTCAAAGAGACTTCAGCTAACTGGAACTTGTGAGGAGAGGAATCCGGGACTGACTCCGGTCATGCATGTTCAGGTTTAGGAAGTCGGCATCTGCATCAGATCTGTCTTCCGCCTAGGGTCGACAAACTGACCCGGCCATCTCGAGTGAACAGTTCGAGATGGGAGGCAACTTCAGGAGGCGCAGGAGGGTCAAGCCTACATCCCTCATAACTTAAGAATTATTGTTTATTAAACCAATGGAGCTAATAACTCATTGGCTAGGGTTACTTTGACCCGACAAAATAAACAATTCAGTTAGAGAACAACCAATTCTAATAGGAGAATGGTTGACACTTATAAGGAATGGTCAAACACGAGAACTAAACAATTCTCAGGCCTCAGGAATTAGGAACCCAACTTACTCATTAATGGACGTCCATTTCGACGTCCGATTTATTTGAGCTGTGAATGTTTCACATGATTGTGTTGTTTGTTATCGTACTTCTTATTATTATTTGTATGAATAAACAATTGCATGTATACGACAAAGTAATCATGTGTAACCCGGCTAGCTTGTGGGCTGCACGTTTTCTATACCAGCAATATGCTGAGCCCCTTAGGGCCTGTGATTTAAACTTTGTAGGTAGGTACCTGACGAAGACTCAACCTGAGAGTGGGAGCAGGTAGAGTACTTCGTGTCGCTTTTACATTTGTTACATGAGTTGTGCATGAACACTCGTTTAGTAATTGATGAGATGTTAGTATGATGTATTAGGATATGAGATACTCGGTATAAGTTGTGGTTTATGAATTGTAATGTTTTAGATGCTCGAGTAATTATCCGGTTAGTCAGACCGTGACTTGTTAAGAGAATAGGCCTAGTTAGTCACGTGGGTGACTGACGGCGGTAACACCAATTTAGTAGAACTTTTCCGCTGTGTTGTTAATGAATGAGATGGACTTAGGGCGACGATCATTGTATTTGGAGTTGGGGTGTTACAAATGCTGTTTCTTATGCTCGGGGAATCTTGTCCATCAGACCGGTACATTTTGTAAGTAATAGCCTTGTTAGCCACGTGGGTGGGTAACGGCGTGTAACACCACTCTTTTGAGTTAGTGTTTATGTTATAATTTTTGTTGCGATTAATTGTTAAATGTGGAGTTTATGGTTGGGGTGTTACAAAACTGATGAAAAAATTGTTTCCTAGTTGTTTTTATTGATGATATTTTAGTCACATGGGATGATACTGTTTTGATTGAATCAGTTAAACATAAACTTAATTAAAGTTTCAGTATTAAAGACTTGGGAAAAATGAATCTCTTTCTTGGGATGCAATTCTTGCACACCAAGGTATTGTGTTGATGAAAATAGATATTGTGGGGAAATTATTCTTGAATATGACTGTGGGGACAAGAAATATGTTGTTAGTCCCTTAGACTTTGGGCTAAAGTTAAGGAAAATGAAGGAACGGCCTTGGAAAATCCTATTTTGTATAGAAGACTTGTGGGGAGATTAGCTTTTTTGTCACATAGCATGTAACACCCTTACTCCTAATCTCTTATAATCTTCAGTTGTAGCATAACTAAAAACGCGTGTCACAGCGGAAAATAAAACTAATCTAACTAACTCGGGTGTCACACGCATTACTCACCCACGTGAGTAATGAAGCAACCACTTACCACATAACATACCTCATAACCGCTGTAATGACTAGAGATAATTAATATATACATCAGCAAACCAAATTCTTAAACAAGTGAGCAACTAAGTAATGTCAACCGTTATACAACCGTAATATATATACAACACAAGTCTAGAAGTGCGATGATAAAAAACAAACGCCATCTACCTAAAAGTCCCACACTCCGGCATCAAGTCTCGGTCATACTCTTGTAATATGTTGTCGTATAGGCTCAGTAAACGCTGAATATGCTAAAGTATGATCCTAGAATCCTTTAGATTCCTTAAGTCATACAGCCATCTTTAACATGCGGTTCATTTCATGCTGTTCCGGTTTTATAAGCACATTTTAAAATTGTAAATGTTGGAATTTAAGCACACAACAATCCATCCAATAATAATCACATCAATCCACCAATAAATCATCCACTTACCACAAACAAATAAATACAATAACGAAACGAGAGTCACCTTCTTATGAACGGTTCTCATTACTCGGCCTTCGAGGCCCATTGTTTTGTTAACCTTGTTTACAAGGGATATTGAAGTCTCATACTATGACCTTGATTTTTGAACCACTATCCTATGTTGATTAGATTGATTAGGATCTGATCGGGTTCTAGGTCCACTTATAACCTAAGATTAATAACTATGTCATATAACACTAATTATTTAATCCTAAATTAGCTCACTGGAACCTATTATGAGTCGCCACCTAATTTTGACGTAGGTTTAAATTAGGAAAGGTGAGTTCGGGTTCGAGGAATTGGTATATGACTTATTTAGGGTTCAATTACTTTCATTACCCCTCGAAGTCGTTTTTCCTCTACTTAGTTAATTATGGCTTATTACAAGTCGTTTTAACCTAAGTACGCAAGTTTCTATTTTTTTTTTATTTTGATATTTTTTTGACAGGAAATAAAAGTGAGAACAAAAGTTACCAAAAGTAGGGTTTCGGAGGCAGAATTAGGTCAAATTTGTTCTGGTTCGTGGCCACGGACCTACTGTCCAAACCCACGGACCCTAGTTAAGCTAGTTATATAGAAAAAGTCGAATTTAAAAGAAAACTAAAGTTTTTAGAGTTTGGGGCCACGAACAGTACGTCTATGGGCCCGGACATTGTTTAGAAAACCCTAATTTTTTTTGAAAAAATTTGAAATTTCGCCACCGTCTGAGGGCGTCCGCGGCCACAGACTACCCGTCTGTGGGCCGGACATAGAGTTCAGGGCTACGGACCACCCACGGACGGCGGGTGTTAGGTGATTCCCGGCGGTGTTTTAAGCTCAAAATTTATGGGTAGGTAGCCTGAAAGATTCCACACACGTTAGTAATCAAAAGTTTTCAATTTAAATATGAATTAAAGCCGAAACTTATCAAACAAGTAGCAAGCCAGAAACAAAAAAAAATAACAACTCAGAGGCCGAAAACAGTCGGTTCGAACTAAAATTTCAGCACAAGGTTAACCAATTCATGGGGAGTCAGAAAAATCAAAGTTTCTACCTATTTCACCTTCGAATTCTATAGGATTCTTCACGCCGGGAGCCTTTCGGTGCTTCGTTGGAGCTAGTTCTGATTCGGGTCAGGACCAGCTTCTGGTTCCTGTGAATTGAGGTTGGTTCTGACGTTTGGAGGTGATTTGATGGTGGTTTGATGGTTTTGGAAGTGGTGGGAGTTGAAAAACATGTTTATGTGGTGATTTTAGGAGAGTTTCAGTGTGATTTTGGTGGTCGGGTGTTGAAAAACATTAGAGAATGAAGATGGCTGTGTTTTCTGGCTTGTTAGGGCTCGGTAGCTTCTCATTTGATCAAGGTTTAAGGTTTTTTATATAGGCTTTCTTAAAGATAGAAAAATATAGTAAAAACTAAGATTTTACCGACATTTTAGCTCAAGGGTTTCCAAAAGGATTTTAGCCATGAAATTTTAACCATGTTTAAAGGATGATATTTCTGATTTTCCAAGGTGGAATCAAATTTTTAGATGTTAGAATATTTTTAAATTCAATTACTAGAAAATTATTAGAAACTCGAAAAATCAAAATTCCAAAGCCATTATGTCCAAAGTGTCATCCTCTATCATGGGTTAAAATTTGAAAGCATTTCGAGTTGATTTAAGCCATCTTCGGAGGAGAGAGAAAGCTTATAGAGGGTTTAGGGGCCTTGAAAATTTACGAAAATGCCCCTGAAGATGACTAAGCTATCCCTAGCACTCTGGAATGTGCCGATTGAACTGGGAATCCTTGCTACTCGACCAAGCTACCCTTTAGCACCTACGTCTCAAGAGACTCTCCTCCGGGGGGTTAAAATTTGGGTATAACACGTACTACGGTATATCTGATACTCATAGTCTTGATCGTTTATTCTTTGAAATACCCCAAACCTTGATATGTGGTTTAAATATCAAACTATGGTATGTAAAGGCTAAAAAGTGCCTTAGTAACATCAGTGAACAATTTAGACCATAGTAAATGCAATAAAGCATTAAGACACAGTTTGAGCAAAAACATGCTCTAAGCTATGAGTGAACTTGGTTAGGACCCAAAGAGCCTACCAAGACTTAATAATATTCAATTATGATTTAATAAGGCTAAATAAGTCCTTAGGAAACCTTGGTGGGCAGTTAAACCAAATATAACACAAAAAAAATACCTTAAAGTCAATATGAGCAAAAATGTGCTCTAAGCTTGGGATGAATTTGTATAAGACCTAATGGTCATACCTATACCTTATTTATATGTTAATGAACATATTAAATCAATTACTAAAGAAAACCAAGCTTGAAAACAAGTTAAAACACAAAATGTGCTTTAAGGAGTCTTAAAGCACGTTTTTGAAAAATTGTCTTGTAAATGAGTTTTGAGTGGCTAAATGTCCATCATTACTCTTAAATATACATGTGTACTATATAGTATCACATTTGGGTGGCTATATTAATGGGAAATCAAAAATTTCACTTTTATGTGCCTTGTTTTATGAATAGTAACTTTTACAAGCTAGTTTATAAACATATGTTATGTTAAGTAATTAAATTGACAAACAAAGACTATATTACCCTCATTATAATAAGGGGGCCGGTTTTCTAAGGTGTGGTGACTCACCACCCTCTTGTTATTTTGTTAAGTAAATAATGATGACTAATGAATGTACTATTTACTTTAAAGCTACAAATATCTTCTAAAAGTAAACCAATCTTCATTCTCTCATTTCCTTTCTTCATTCACACGGTTTCACCTTCTTCATTCTCCCTTCTTGCTGCTCTCTCACGGTAATATCACCACCACCATGAAAACTCAAGCTTTAATCTCTTGTAAAATCTAGCTCACTTAACCAAATCAAAAACAAACACCACCATTCTCTTCCTCTCATCAAGCTCTTCATTTCTATCTTCTCAAAACTTCAAGAGCCCCATTTCGGTGCCATGGAGTTCCACCATTGAAGGAGCTTGAGCTTGTCTTTCCACATATTATTGATCTCCCTTGCTCCTAGATAAGGAATCTCAACAAAAAATCAAGTTTCCTCCTTGTTTTTGTCATGTCCGAAAATACACATTGAAGGAGCTCTTTATGTGACTTTGTTCTAGCTTCATTCCAAGCTTTCATGGACTAGGTGGAGTCCTCTCTTGATACTCATTCAAGCTCTCTTTCCATTCCAAGGTAAAACAATCATTTTAATACCTTAAAACAATATATGTAACTAGGGTTTACAATGAGATGAAGCATGATGCTTGAATACTCATTCTATTATGTGTACATTGTTTAGAAGTTGACAAACAACCAAACATCCCACCGGTTTTACAAGGAAACAAGAAAGAAGTTATGAGGAAAAAGAGGTAAACAAACTATCTCAATGTAGTTTAAATGCCTTAGGGAAATGAGCTTGATTTGCTTAATAAAATACCTAAAGAGCCAATGGCAAATGAGCTAGTAAAATGCTCTCAAGGAGTTTATTAAGGGCATATGTATTGTTGGGTGTATTTGCAGGTCAAAGGCATTACTTATGTGGGAAATTCAGTGTTTAAGGTTTATGCAATTTAAGGGCCTAAGAGCCATGTTATTTAAGGGCCTAAGTGCCAAGCAATTTAAGTTATGCACTATATTGTGATGTAGTGCTTAATGTGTGAAGTTTGTGTGTAAAAATGTTCTTGATGGATTTTAGGAGTTCTTGAATGAAATAAGGTAAAAACCTAAGTGTTTGGATGTGAGTATTTACAAGAGAAGCTATGGCAAAATTTAGTTGATAAACAAAGGAGTTTATGTGATGAAATGAGATTTTAAGACCTAGAAGGTACTAGGAACTTGTTAAGTGTTAAGATGGTGGAAGAAGGTGAATCATGGTGTTCTTAGGTGTTAAGGTGCCACGGGCATTGTCTTGGAGAATTTAGAACTCAAATGGGTGTTTTGAACACACCAAGGAATTGTTATGTGAAGTGTTAAGTCTTGTTCAAGGTTTGGTAAACAAAGGAAAAGAAATGCCTAGTGAAGGTCTAAGTGAAAACTTGTGGAAATTATAAGCAATTGTGCAAAGGAGGTGTGTATGAGAAATAATGTTTTTGGAGTGGTGGTAATGTTGTGAGACAACACTTTGGTTAGTTGAGGTAGTAGGCATGATATACCACTTAGAAATAAGAAAAATGTTATAAGTGCTAGGAATTGTTGTAAGGAATTGAGTAACCAGTTAGTGATGATTTAGGGAAGTTTAGTGCTTGTTTTAATGTGTTTAAACATGTAGGAAACATGTGGAAAGTTTATGGAATGATTAGGTAAGGTTTAAGGTTGGTTCAGGGGTTGAAAAATGATGTTTTGACAAGTTAATAACATGGTCCGGGACCTAGCCCTTGTATAGGTACCCGGACCACCCCTAAAAAGAGCCGAGAGTGAAGTTTAGAAGTGGTCCGGGTCCTTAGTCCAGGACCAAGACCCGGACCAAGGGTAAAATAAGGCCGAGAGTACATTCTACAAGTGGTCCGGGACCTTGGGTCCGGACCAAGTCCCGGACCAGGTCAAAAGTGTTGCAAAATCTGTTTTAAAGGCTTCTAATCATGGGGAATTGAATGGTAATGGTTTTAGGTGATGTTTAGGCCTTGTTTGGTGGCATATAAAGGCCTTAAAATGTGTGAACAAGTGTTGGGTTTGATGTGAGAGTTGTACACTTAATATCACAAGAGTAAGTTAAGTGTAACGGGAATGACGGGGTAAACTATGGGCGCTTTAAACGTTAAGCAAACATGTTACCCCAATATTAACAAAAGTAATTGTAATGTTATCAGTGTTCGAGAATTGCTCGAGGAACATAAGTGGACATGATAAAGTGGACTCCGGTGACAGGTATGGTTTTCTTGCAACCTGTGTCCTACCGGATTACACCGGCTTGTATGCCAATGTGTTTTTCTGTATGTTTGCCACGTTATGAGATAAATCATGAAACGAGTTTACAGTCGATATTGTTATTGTATGTTTACGTGCCGATACCGGTAACCTCGAATGCGCTTGAAGGGCTAGTTCACCACTATTAGGTAAACGTAAGAGAACGGTATCCGGTGATAACGTCCGACCTAAGGAACGTTCTAACCACGGCTATGCGTGAGTTAGTTATGTGATTTTGTGTGTGTGTGTGTGTTTGTGTGTGAATGTGTGACTCTCCCTTCCCTTGTGCGTGTCTAACAAGACTTAACCCTATGTTGTGATTGTTTAATTAAGTTCTATGTTGAACTTCTAATAAGTGCTAACGGGGGGAGTGAGGAGTCCGGTCTGTTCCGGCCACGCGTGTGAGTATGGGGGTCGTTGTCATAGCAGGTTCGATCCTCTCTGTATGTTATGGTTGTTTCCAATTTGGTTCCCAACCTTCCCTTTAGCTTAACCAAGGCTATTACTGACTCACGTCGGGCCACAGGGGCATACTATTGTTATGTTTGTTTCGGTGTGCTTGGATCACTATATCCGAGACACCTTGTGTTAAGTTAACCGTTCATTTAACGAGACGGTAACGAGTTATGTAACGAGCTTATCATGAGACTGGCAACATTCTCTAGGCTCACCAGTGTATTAACAATGTTTGGGTCGGTTCCTAAGAGAACCATTCCCGTTATGTTATGTGTTTTGTTGTGATGCAATATATATTGCGGTGTTATGTTGTGCACGTGGAAACGTGCAAATTGTTGTTAAGTGTTGTTAGTAGGTATGTTATATGTTGTAAAATGTGGAGTATGTGGATCATGGATATGAGTCCCAATTTGAGAAAAGAGGCGTTTAAGGATAACCCGATTTAAGGGTAAGTGTCGTCTGTTAAGGAAGTAGCTCCATTAGAGGAGGAACACTCTAGGGATATTGAATACCTTGAGTGACTTATTAAGTAAGGATATATTATCCGCTTGTTGAGCCCGTTGAGGCGGAATGATTATGTGTTGTGTGTTTACAGTTGCATGCATGATTAAAAATAATCAACCGCATGCTAAGACGACAATTAGTTGTGCGTGGCCCGGTAGCATGTGGGCTGCGGGATTACCATACCAGCAAAGGTGCTGAGCCCCTTGGGGGCCACCCTTTCTCTTCTTTTCCTATTTTCAGGTACGAAGTGCTGGAAGCCGTTCGAGAGTAGGATGGGTAGTCGTTGTACATGGGTAATCATTTAAGTGTATGCATACAGTAGGTGTAGTAAGACCGAAATTGTTGTCGGCATCAGTTTATAAATACTCGGTATAGTTGGAAGTGTATGTTGTTGTTGTGTTAATGGAAAGGGATAGTAATGTGTAGACGCTCGGGAATTTAGCCCATCAGACCGGTACAATGTGTATGTATTAGCCTTGTTAGCCAGTGGGTGGCTAACGGCGTGTAACACCAACGAGTTAAGTAATGTGATGAGGTTGTTTTCCGCTGCAGTTTATTGTAAGTGTGTTAATGTTGGATGGGGTGTTACAAAAAGTGGTATCAGAGCGAAGTATCGCTCTGATGACTGAATTACCGAGCTTAGGAAGTACCGAGTTAGAATTTTAGTACCTTGGGTAAGGGTTGAGTGATAGCGTGAGAGATACGCTAGTTAGGAATTACCAGTGTGTACTGGAAACCTACAATATCCATCCCGCCCTCCACAAACCCTGTTTTATAGCTTTGGAAAGAACGCCAGAGAGATGGAAGTCCTCTCTTACTCGGGAATACCGATCTGGCTGTTATTAAGTACCACTGTGAGTACGGAGAACCTGTCATACGGTTGATCCCAAAAACTGGGAATCCCAGAGACGGTCTCCATCTGAACAATGTCAACTGCATTTAAACAGTGAAGAATGGACAATCCTACATAAAAGAGAATGAAATTTCCGGCAACCTGGGTCGACATGCCGAGCAGTCGAGAATAACCAGCTTGCAACGCACTAACCGTGCAACAGGCAAGAATTGGATTACTGAAAACCGAGACAAGTGTCTACGGAACCACAGTTGATAAATAATACACCAAC
Source organism: Limonium bicolor (assembly GCA_023374045.1). NCBI lineage: Eukaryota > Viridiplantae > Streptophyta > Magnoliopsida > Caryophyllales > Plumbaginaceae > Limonium > Limonium bicolor. The sequence goes on along the minus strand of CM041780.1, from coordinate 65,926,006 downwards.
GGTATACCAACCGACAAGGAACTACGACGTAGTGCCCAAACAAGAGACAAGTCTCTAGTAACCACGACAAATACGTGGAACGGGCTACAAAGTGAATACAATACTAAGAAAAAGAGGGGGTCTCCCAGAATGGGAAACACCCTAGTTAATGATTATCATATGAGGACAGTGAGAAGTCACCTAGAAGAGTTATTATCAAGGCAGTAAGATCAGTGAGGGCCAACAAGGCCACTGATGACAGTATGGGTAAAACAATGCCGCAACCGGTAAGTGTTGAACGATAGCCAGTTAGCATGGCGCACTTGCCATGGCAAGTGCTGCTATAACAGGGCTGTTCGGGGAAATTTAACAAATACAAAGTACTTGGTAAAGTACCATAAAGTTAAGTGTGATCGTCATAACAGTGGAAGGGCTGTTAGCCTAACCTCTGTAATTGTAAGTACACCAGTCAGCAAGAAGCTAGACTTGGTTAAGGTAAGAAGATGTTGTGGAACCATGAGAATTTTTCTTTCAACCCAAATTTATTCAAACCCTTTTCTTTTCAAAACCAAATTTTCTTTCAAACCAACACTTCTTTCTAACCTTCTTTTAAACCAAGCCAGTAAAACCAAGGACAGTTGACAAGGATACAACAATGGGTAAACTTTCCCTCGATTAAGTTCGGGAAGCAAGAAATGAATATTGTCACGGGACAATATAAGGGAGTTGACAACATAATGCTTCACCTAGGCGGTGAGGACACTACGAGTGTACCAACTGAATTGTGGGACGACCGCACTCCGATAGGAGCTTGTGGGCCTGACAGACCTACTTATGGGTTAGTTGGGTAAGTAGTAATGTATCAGTATGGTACCCCACATATGTATACGAGTAGAGTCCGAAACACGGGAAGTAGTCGACTCCGTTCTACGGTCAGCAGTATAAGTCAAACAACAGCTAAGGATTACCATGAATGGTTGAAGTAAAGGAACCCAGTTAAGTTAACGAGACTAAAGGAATTAGTGAATTCCTTTAACGAAATGCTTAAGAGTCAGGAGGTGCGAAGTGCACTAACTGTAATGTAAAGATATCGTATACATCTTAAGGATCCTCAGGGATAAACATGTAGCTGGAACGGTGACCCAGCCTGTACATGGCAAGCAAATGCCTAATGTGGACACATTAATGTGCAATGAACGGGATGAAAACTATCAGGAAATGTTGATCTTCACAGAAGGAGATAAAAGCCAGTTAAGAACGCAAAAGGCGTGGCTAACTGAATGTACCAATGAGTGTGAACAGATGTAATGGCATGACTTAGTAACACCCAGGAGCAATCCTTAAAGGGTGTTCGAATCAACAATTGTTGAACGAAATGCACGACAGAAGCACAAGGGTTGAAATTAACACCCAGTTTAGACATAAGTTGTCAGGAGACGCACTGACAATCCTAAGGGGCATTCCATGAAGGGAAACCATGTAATATTGCACAGAGAGAAATTAATGAATGTGACAGCTTACAACGAGCGCAGCTCAAGACAGTAAGGCTTATAAGCCACAAGCAAGATATGTTATGTAAGTTTGACCGATTGCAGGACTTTATGTTATACAAGTAAATAGAGTGGTAAACGAACCACTGCATTAAGAGTGGGGATACCTCTCAATATTGTGAGACCGCAGGAGCGGTAGTTATGTAAATCAAGTTCAAGAAATATGTTAAGGATGGACAACGTTATTATTGAAAGAGAGCAGTTAGTTTAGTAGTACGTGTGTATAAAGTGAAGCACCTGGCTGAATAATGCCGGCTTGTGACTCGAATGATCGATGCTCAAGGAGCATTTAGTAGTCATCCAAGGAGGGATGAACCATAATGTGAAAATGTAAGTTTATGTATGGAAGTTGAGGTGACAGTAGATACGATATAAGCTGATGTTATACAGGGAGTAAGAGCACGGTGCGCAACAAGCGACCGTTGTATAAGGTTGTTAAACGATAATGTAACAGATAAGACCAGTTATGAGTTAACTCAGTGGAGATGCAAGATAAGTGATGTTAAACAAACTGAGCAATAAGCCAGTGGTAGTACTATGTGATGAGGAACTCAGTGTGAATTCCATGGCGAATCGCATAAGAGATTTACTGTCAAGAGTTTACACCTCTGCACTCTGTAGGACTGAGTGTTTTGGTATTGCACTTGTGCAGTAATGATCGAATGAGATAGCTAGGAATTGGAAACATGTTAATTGTGGAGCAATAATGTTATAATGGCCGATGCATAGGAAATGCAAGGCCGCACCATAAAAAAAAAAGTACTTGTACAGTAAGTGACATGATTAATAGTAAGTGACTACAGTAGCACTAACTGCCAAATATCGGTATGAAATATACCCCAAATGTTGTAATAGCTGAGAGAGCACTACACACTAGGTAGTATCTCAATCTCCAACCGACAATAAGCCGGAAGGGAACAAGTCAATCATTGTGAAATACATAGCTGTATACACAGTAAATTGTTATGGAAGTGGATAGAAAGTTTATAACTCACCGAATTCGCTAACGGTAAAAGATACCACACATCGGTTGAGAAACCATTATTACCAAGATAAAGGTGATATGGGGGTGTACAATACAGTAAGAATGCAAATGGGGCAACTAAGCCCTACAGTTGTCAGAGTTGCGCAGCAGACGCTAGTGAACAGTGATTCAAATGTACAACGTGAATAAGAATATGAGGGATGGCTAATTATTAACGACTAGAAGCCTAACAGGCAGAATCGAAACCAACTAAGAGTTTAAACAAACTCCAATGAGAATTCTTGGCTTAGGAACTAAACCGCCAATATGGTTAAGATCCTCTAATCAGAATCCACTGTGTAATAGACCGCGTGGAAGTTAAAAACTTCACGACGGCAGAAATTATAAGCCAATGTTTAGTGATTGATTACGTGGGCGTAATCCCTTTTAAGGGGGGTAGAGCGCAAAACCACTTAGTGTATATTATCGTACAAGTGTACGTCTATATTGTGCATAGCACAAAATGATTTGTTACGGGTTGGCGCGTGTGTTATATAAACATACGCATCTATTGTGGTTAAATTGGGGTAAATGCGCACAGAAGATGCGAATACCATTGTGATAAGTGTGTGTATTTGTTAACAGTTGTGTGTGATAGTACAAGTGTGGGGAGTAGAGAAGCTCGGGGAACAAAACCCCGACAGTGTATAAATGTGAAGTGTTGTGTGTTGTATTTTGATAAAATATATGTGTATATACATACTATATAGTGATTCAAGAAAGGCATGATACGACATAGAACCTAGTGAGAATAAGATTCCCTAGGCAACATGATTAAGTGAATGGAGTAACTGATAGACGGAGTTCTATCCTTTGGAGATGTTATGATCATGATTAGAATGATTTAAAAGATAGAAAATTGGAAATGAGTGATTTAATTGATGCTTGAAAATGAAGTGGGAGGTGGAACTTGATTTGCATGTGATCAAGGGAAGCCGAACCCAAATTGGAGTGGAAAGGATAGTTCAACACTGATGCTGATCACATCAGGGTTGGATGATTCTTGAAGCTCCCTATAAGTGGTCACAAATAACCACGCTAAGAAAAGGCAAAGAGCTTAAGTTGGACTTGGAGTGTGTGTGTTTTCAAAAGGATTTAAATGGTATTTATAAACGTTGATGGATACTTTACATAATTAAAGTCTTCTTACTTAACCTCACAAGGAAATTTTAAATAAGTGATTGTTTTAATCTCCCAAAGGCACGGGGACGGAAGGTGTCCATCGCGACCGGGTTCTGCGGGATCACAGTGTATATCAAAGAATCTTTGATTGCTATACATGCTATGACATGTTGTGTGGTATGTGTAATAAATGTATTTTGACTTTGATCTCCTAAAAGTGTTGCTATTGAGACCTATGAGTCTAAATGTGTTGTGTTACATAGACCTAAGTGTCTGAAGACTGTTATGTTATGGGGGACCTATGTGTCCAAATGTTGTGATGTTACCCGAGACCAGTGAGTCAAGGGGTGTTATGTATGTGTAAGTGTTGGTAAGATACCCGGACCAAAGAGTCCGAGGTATCATGTGGGATATGTTATGTTATGTGTGATGTGAATGTGTTGCCGGACATTAAGTCCGAGGTTGTGATGTAAAGTGTGTTTGGTTATGGAAGTTTATTTCCAAGTGATTCCTGTGTTCAAATTTAATGATGTGTGGAAAGTGTGAACTTCGAGGACGAAGTTCTTTTAAGGGGGGTAGATTGAAATACCCAAACCTTGATATGTGGTTTAAATATCAAACTATGGTATGAAGGCTAAAAAGTGCTTAGTAACATCAGTGAACATTTAGACCATAGTAAATGCAATAAAGCATTAAGACACAGTTGAGCAAAAACATGCTCTAAGCTATGAGTGAACTTGGTTAGGACCAAAGAGCCTACCAAGACTTAATAATATTCAATTATGATTTAATAAGGCTAAATAGTCCTTAGGAAACTGGGTGGGCAGTTAAAAAACAAATATAACACAAAAAAAATACCTTAAAGTCAATATGAGCAAAAATGTGCTCTAAGCTTGGATGAATTTGTATAAGACCTAATGGTCCATACCTATACCTTATTTATATGTTAATGAACATATTAAATCAATTACTAAAGAAAACCAAGCTTGAAAACAAGTTAAAACACAAATGTCTTTAAGGAGTCTTAAAGCACGTTTTTGAAAAATTGTCTTGTAAATGAGTTTTGAGTGGCTAAATGTCCATCATTACTCTTAATATACATGTGTACTATATAGTATCACATTTGGGTGGCTATATTAATGGAAATCAAAAATTTCACTTCTATGTGCCTTGTTTATGAATCGTAACTTTACAAGCTAGTTATAACATATGTTATGTTAAGTAATTAAATTGACAAACAAAGACTATATTACCCTCATTATAATAAGGGGGGCGGTTTTATAAGGTGTGGTGACTCACCACCCTTTGTTATTTTGTTAAGTAAATAATGATGACTAATGAATGTACTATTTACTTTAAAGCTACAAAATCTTCTAAAAGTAAACCAATCTTCATTCTCCTCATTCTTTCTTCATTCACACGGTTTCACCTTCTTCATTCTCCTTCTTGCTGCTCTCTCACGGTAATACCACCAACCATGAAACTCAAGCTTTAATCTCTTGTAAAATCTAGCTCACTTAACCAAATCAAAAACAAACACCACCATTCTTTTCCTCTCATCAAGCTCTTCATTTCTATCTTCTCAAAACTTCAAGAGCCCCATTTCGGTGCCATGGAGTTCCACCATTGAGGAGCTTGAGTGTCTTCCACATATTATTGATCTCCCTTGCTCCTAGGTAGGAATCTCAAACAAAAATCAAGTTCCTCCTTGTTTTTGTCATGTCCGAAAATACACATTGAAGGAGCTCTTTATGTGACTTTGTTCTAGCTTCATTCCAGCTTTCTGGACTAGGTGGAGTCCTATCTTGATACTCATTCAAGCTCTCTTTCCATTCCAAGGTAAACAATCATTTAATACCTTAAAACATATATGTAACTAGGGTTTACAATGAGATGAAGCATGATGCTTGAATACTCATTCTATTATGTGTACATTGTTTAGAAGTTGACAACAACCAAACATCCCACCGGTTTTACAAGGAAACAAGAAAGAAGTTATGAGGAAAAAAGAGGTAAACCAAACTATCTCAATGTAGTTTAAATGCCTTAGGGAAATGAGGTGATTTGCTTAATAAAATACCTAAAGAGCCAATGGCAAATGAGCTAGGAAAAATGCTCTCAAGGAGTTTATTAGGGCATATGTATTGTTGGGTGTATTTGCAGGTCAAAGGCATTACTTATGTGGAAATTCAGGTTTAAGGTTTATGCAATTTAAGGGCCTAAGAGCCATGTTATTTAAGGGCCTAAGTTCCAAAGCAATTTAAGTTATGCACTATATTGTGATGTAGTGCTTAATGTGTGAAGTTTGTGTGTAAAATGTTCTTGCTGGATTTAGGAGTTCTTGAATGAAATAAGGTAAAAACCTAAGTGTTTGGATGTGAGTATTACAAGAGAAGCTATGGCAAAATTTAGTTGATAAACAAAGGAGTTTATGTGATGAAATGAGATTTTAAGACCTAGAAGGTACTAGGAACTTGTTAAGTGTTAAGATGGTGGAAGAAGGTGAATCATGGTGTTCTTAGGTGTTAAGGTGCCACGGGCATTGTCTTGGAGAATTTAGAACTCAAATGGGTGTTTTGAACACACCAAGGAATTGTTATGTGAAGTGTTAAGTCTTGTTCAAGGTTTGGTAAACAAAGGAAAAGAAATGCCTAGTGAAGGTCTAAGTGAAAACTTGTGGAAATTATAAGCAATTGTGCAAAGGAGGTGTGTATGAGAAATAATGTTTTTGGAGTGGTGGTAATGTTTGTGAGACAACACTTTGGTTAGTTGAGGTAGTAGGCATGATATACCACTTAGAAATCTAAGAAAAATGTTATAAGTGCTAGGAATTGTTGTAAGGAATTGAGTAACCAGTTAGTGATGATTTAGGGAAGTTTAGTGCTTGTTTTAAGGTGTTTAAACATGTAGGAAACATGTGGAAAGTTTATGGAATGATTAGGTAAGGTTTAAGGTTGGTTCAGGGGTTGAAAAATGATGTTTTGACAAGTTAATAACATGGTCTGGGACCTAGCCCTTGTATAGGTACCCGGACCACCCCTTAAAAAGAGCCGAGAGTGAAGTTTAGAAGTGGTCCGGGTCCTTAGTCCAGGACCAAGACCCGGACCAAGGGTAAAATAAGGCCGAGAGTACATTCTACAAGTGGTCCGGGACCTTGGGTCCGGACCAAGTCCCGGACCAGGTCAAAAGTGTTGCAAAATCTGTTTTAAAGGCTTCTAATCATGGGGAATTGAATGGTAATGGTTTTAGGTGATGTTTAGGCCTTGTTTGGTGGCATATAAAGGCCTTAAAATGTGTGAACAAGTGTTGGGTTTGATGTGAGAGTTGTACACTTAATATCACAAGAGTAAGTTAAGTGTAACGGGAATGACGGGGTAAACTATGGGCGCTTTAAACGTTAAGCAAACATGTTACCCCAATATTAACAAAAGTAATTGTAATGTTATCAGTTGTTCGAGAATTGCTCGAGGAACATAAGTGGACATGATAAAGTGGACTCCGGTGACAGGTATGGTTTTCTTGCAACCTGTGTCCTACCGGATTACACCGGCTTGTATGCCAATGTGTTTTTCTGTATGTTTGCCACGTTATGAGATAAATCATGAAACGAGTTTACAGTCGATATTGTTATTGTATGTTTACGTGCCGATACCGGTAACCTCGAATGCGCTTGAAGGGCTAGTTCACCACTATTAGGTAAACGTAAGAGAACGGTATCCGGTGATAACGTCCGACCTAAGGAACGTTCTAACCACGGCTATGCGTGAGTTAGTTATGTGATGTTTGTGTGTGATGTTTGTGTGTGAATGTGTGACTCTCCCTTCCCTTGTGCGTGTCTAACAAGACTTAACCCTATGTTGTGATTGTTTAATTAAGTTCTATGTTGAACTTCTAATAAGTGCTAACGGGGGGAGTGAGGAGTCCGGTCTGTTCCGGCCACGCGTGTGAGTATGGGGGTCGTTGTCATAGCAGGTTCGATCCTCTATGTATGTTATGGTTGTTTTCCAATTTGGTTCCCAACCTTCCCTTTAGCTTAACCAAGGCTATTACTGACTCACGTCGGGCCACAGGGGCATACTATTGTTATGTTTGTTTCGGTGTGCTTGGATCACTATATCCGAGACACCTTGTGTTAAGTTAACCGTTCATTTAACGAGACGTTAACGAGTTATGTAACGAGCTTATCATGAGACTGGCAACATTCTCTAGGCTCACCAGTGTATTAACAATGTTTGGGTCGGTTCCTAAGAGAACCATTCCCGTTATGTTATGTGTTTTGTTGTGATGCAATATCTATTGCGGTGTTATGTTGTGCACGTGGAAACGTGCAAAGTGTTGTTAAGTGTTGTTATGTAGTGTATGTTATATGTTGTAAAATGTGGAGTATGTGGATCATGGATATGAGTCCCAGTTTGAGAAAAGAGGCGTTTAAGGATAACCCGATTTAAGGGTAAGTGTCGTCTGTTAAGGAAGTAGCTCCATTAGAGGAGGAACACTCTAGGGATATTGAATACCTTGAGTGACTTATTAAGTAAGGATATATTATCCGCTTGTTGAGCCCGTTGAGGCGGAATGATTATGTGTTGTGTGTTTACAGTTGCATGCATGATTTAAAAATAATCAACCGCATGCTAAGACGACAATTAGTTGTGCGTGGCCCGGTAGCATGTGGGCTGCGGATTACCATACCAGCAAAGGTGCTGAGCCCCTTGGGGGCCACCCTTTTTCTTCTTTTCCTATTTCAGGTACGAAGTGCTGGAAGCCGTTCGAGAGTAGGATGGGTAGTCGTTGTACATGGGTAATCATTTAAGTGTATGCATACAGTAGGTGTAGTAAGACCGAAATTGTTGTCGGCATCAGTTTATAAATACTCGGTATAGTTGGAAGTGTATGTTGTTGTTGTGTTAATGGAAAGGGATAGTAATGTGTAGACGCTCGGGAATTTAGCCCATCAGACCGGTACAATGTGTATGTATTAGCCTTGTTAGCCACGTGGGTGGCTAACGGCGTGTAACACCAACGAGTTAAGTAATGTGATGAGGTTGTTTTTCCGCTGCAGTTTATTGTAAGTGTGTTAATGTTGGATGGGGTGTTACATTCTTAAACTCATATTAGGTGTCATGTTAGGACAACCCCTTTATAATTCACCAAACTTGTTTAATTGGACAGTCGTCCTGTGTGCACCTACAGCAGTGCCCTCCGGCCAACGATCCGAAGTTCTCTTGTCTTCCTATTTGCCTAATAAAGGTGTCCCATGTGGCCGTAGCCATGCACCATTAGCAGTGGCCTCTGACCAACGATCATATCGGGCTCGTCAGATTTTCTCAACAAGTGGATTCCAAATATGGAAGTCCTCTCTAAGTGATCACTCTGCGCAACTAGCTAGTCCGTAGACTACCCTGGATTTCCCCTCCTCATACTCCAATTCTCCACCATGTGATTAAGTAACTTAATCAATTCACCTAAGATCTGCTCTTAGGTTGTAGAGAATACATTTTCATTTTAGTTGTCATATAGGTCTTACATAATACGTAGAAGTCATCTAGGTCATATTCATGTTCGAGTACAATGCTCTAGAGATGGGTATTACCGAATCTCTTTCCTAAGTCTTTTACTTAGGTTGATTAGGAATAACATGATATTCGTTGAACTTTAATAAGTAATGATCCTTCCTAATCTTGCTCGTAGCTTAATTCGAATAACAATCAATATTACAAGTCCGAAAGACGTTCGTGCATAGTTAATAACACGTGATAGTCGATCATAATAAATCACATAATCACATGCATATATCATACATATCGCTCTTAACAATTAAACACACAATATGTCTGAACCCAAGGAAAACCTCAGGACGTTCAGACCATACAGTAATATACCGTACACCGTTGGTAAGGAGAGCAGATGTTCGAATTCCGGGCCCGCTCTCTACGTATTAAAATCTGGAATGTATGTATAACACTCAGTATTAATTCCTATGATCCCAAATTAATTTGGTATCCCCAAATAAACGCCAATCCCCCGGTACTTAACCCCTTAATAGTTATTGTTACTCGGGTATTCGAATGTGTTCGGGACTAGTTAAATCATCCCCTACTTATGTTACAAATATATGTAGCATTATTTACTACTTATGATTTAATCCTTATAAGCTATCTCATTTATTCTTAGGCTTATTATATATATTTACATATATAACAATATAGTTTGTTACTATGTTACAATTGACCTTGTAGATTTATTAGACTTTAAACTCTTATTTAGTTTATGAGTTGGTCAACTTGACCCTTTTTGGTCAATTAGGTTGACTTGGTCAATTGGATTGACTTAAGTCAACGTGTTTATATAATTCATAATAAAACTCTTGACTTATATAGTTCATTATTTATTCAGTTCTTTATACCTTAACATTAGATCTTTATACATAATGTTTTATAATCAAATTCTTTATTTATATCTTCCTACACCTTAACTTTACATGATTACCTAATCATATTATATAATTCTTCACACTTCATATATTTATATTCATCTTTATGAATAATAAAATCTATTACATAAATGATATTCCTCATCACTTTATGTGAAGCACTTAAATTTTCTTATTTGTGCTATCTTTCACAAACCAACATTAAGACTATATTCTTAGTGTTGTGTAATGTTATATCATACATTACATTAAACTCTATACTTTCTTAAGTTCTCAACATTATCTTATAATTCTACTAGTCCCCGAATACTCACATTATTTTATGTGAATTACAATATTCCTCAACTTTATACTAGTTCCCCCTTAACTCCATTTAGATTTTATATAAATGTAACATTTATGACATTCTCAACCATGTACTAAAATTCATCCCCAACTCTTATTATTCTCGTATTCACCCTCATGCTTCCACATTTTACACTCTTTCCACACAAACTTTTATAATATTACAATTATACCCCGAATATCATATATTATAACATTTCCACTCATTTATTTTTAAACTAAGGTTTTCACCACATTTTATAATTGCCAAACAGACCCAAGGTCTATCCAGTTTTTATTTCCTTAACCACCAACTTTTCTTTATTCACAAATTGGCCCACATTATTGCCTAAACTTTACAATTTCATCCTTAACTCTTATATTATACAATCTTATCAATTAAATTCCAAATTCAACCCCAAAAAATTCTAGTAATTTCCTAACAGCCCCTAGTCTGTTTTAAATTCCTTTTAGCCCCCATAATTCTAGTTTTTACACTTTGACCCCATAAGTTTTATAAATCTTACATTTAACTCCTAAACTTTATTAAATTCATAATTTAAGTATTTCCCTCATCTAATTTGGTCAACACTTCTAATATAGTCAAGGTTGAACACCTAACACTTCCTTGACCCATAACTTTCCATAATTACGAATTTAACCCAAATTTTCCTAGAGTTTTCATTTAAGTTTAATTTTTATTAAATTCATATTTTGCATCAATTCTAATCCCAAACAATGCCTAAATTTCGGCCCTATTACACTTTGAAACCCCAATTATTATTTATTTACACCTAACCACTCATGTTATGACCATTTGTTCACTAGAACATCCCTTAAGTTTATAATTACTTTTAAAACTTATTTTTAACCTTAAACTTAAATCAATTACCACTTAGGTATTTTACCCTTAATATTTTTAGGTGATCAAAACTTGCCAAAAATCCCTTTAACACCAGATTTTCTCACTAAACACTATACTAAACAAATACCTAACTTTTAATGCAATAAAAGCATTAAATAACTTATTAAAGTGGCCTAAATACATGGCCTTGTTACAAACCTCAAACATAACATTAAAATGACATAAAATACTCATTAGACTATAAATAGTCTCGGCTTTCTAATGTTATACCCAAATTTTTTGGTAATTGTATTTATACCCCTTTAACTTATATTTATGACATTTTAAGTCATTAAACACTTAGGTAACCTAGCCAAATGGGTTACCATAATTTTTATGTGAATTTTAAAGACAAATTAACCCATTCCACCCACCGTTTCTAGGCCTTAACTTATCGAACAACATAAATTGCCTTAAAGCTTAAAAATGTGTTTTAAGCTAAACTTGCATGTTCAAGGCTCCAACACTCTTGTCACCTTCTCTTCTCGGCACTAATTTAACAATAGGCCTAAATTGTATTTTTGCCCAAAACATAAGCTTAAACCATGATTAAAGAGTTCTAAGACTTAGTTTAGTCACTTACCCTTCAAAATTTGATTTTTCCAACTTGTTTCATCCTCCTTGGTCAAGGTCAAGTCTAGGGTTTCCAAACACCCATTCAGAAATGATTTGAAAAATAAATAAAAGATCAAGTTAGGGTCTTTTAAGGAGCTTAACAAGATAAGGAAACTTAAGGCATCAAAATGAGCTTTAAGGAGATGAGTTTTACCTTAGTGATCTAAGAGAGATTTTCCCCTCAAACTCATGGCTTCCTATAGAGAATAATCTAGGAATTATATCTCTTATAGATCTAAGGATATAAGGTAAATCTAAGCACTTAGAAACCTTAAAAATGACTTACCCTTGAAGTCTCTTGGAAGATGATTCCTTGATGGAATCTTGCCTAAAAAAGGAGCTATAACACCCTTCATTTCATGTGTGAAAAGATTAAGAAAATGGGTGTAAGAACTTGTATATTCTCAGCTATATTTTAAACAAAGGAAAAGATGAACCTTAAGGCACCATTTATACGTTAAGCTTGAAAGGATCTTCCTTGCTTCTTGTGTGGATGATTTCCAAAAATTTGATCTAATAATCTCTTGATTTTGAGCTTGTTTATGGAAGAGAAGTGTTTGTAAGGATCTCCTTGTTGATTTAATGTAGAAAGGAGGAGATTTGGAAGGAAGATGATGTGTGGGTTCAAGTCACCATGGGAGTTCTTGGTGTTCTTCAGCTCAAGAAAATCTAAGGAAGATAAAGATGAAGAGAGGTCTTGGCTAGCTAGGATAGAGGAGGGAGCAAAGTGAGATATTTCCTTTCTTAAGTGATAAGTAAGAAAATGAAAGTTATCTCTTATTTTAGTCTTATCTAAGGAAGGAATCATGACTTGAGATGGTGAGTCATCCCCTTATTTCCACTTCATGAGATATTTTAAGGCTTAAGTTTTACCATTGACCAAGCTAAGGAGATTAAGGCCTTGTTTGGCACTATTTGGGTACTATTCACAAATTGGTGCCACATTTCTGATATTTTTATTTCTTTGTATTAGGATTTAGGGAAATTTCACGAGATATCCCCGAGGTTTGAGTGAATTTCACAAGATACCATTGAGGTTTTATTTTTATTACGAGATAGCCCCGAGGTTTCATTTTTTTACGATATACCCTTGATGTGTCATTTTCATTATGATATACCCCCGAGGTTTTAATTTTATTACGAGATGTCCCTCGGTTCAGATTCTGGTATATTATATGTTTCCTATCCTAATTTTACCCTCGCATCATATTCCCTACAATAACCTCACGGGTTTATAGTTAATTTTAAAAAAAATGTATAATATGAACAAAATGCAATCAATCAAAAGTTTGATTCAAATTTAAAAAACATAAATAAAAGTATGAAAAAATTAAAAAATTAGAATCATTAAAACTTTAAAATAAATAGAAATGACTAAACAACAAAAAAATAATCTATTTAGAAAACTTATATTGTTACATAATTTAAAAGCTATTATAGCGGTGACTTAAAATCGTAATTTTTTATAACAATTATATAAAATACAAGAAATTATTAAATAATTTTTTAATTATAATAAGAGTTTATTAACAGATATATTATTTGATATCAATAATCACTAGAGAAATGATCATATTTTATGACTTTTATACTTTATTTTTATAATTTAAAATAATGACCTTTTCTATGTACTATATGAAACGGTTGCTTTTAATATTCTTCATATTATTATACATTTTTACATTTTTAACTCATATCTAGGTAACTTCTTAACAAGTTATGTTTATTTTCCAAAATAATTAAATTTTTCATGTTTAGTCATTTCCATTTATTAAAATTTTTTATTTTTTGTTTATTAATTATATTCATTTTTTAATATTGATTTCAAATTTTATATAAACTTTAATTTTTTTGAGCATTCTATTTAAGTTTCAAATTCAAACAAAACTTTGACTATATATCCCTGAGGTTATTACGGGGCATATGATGCAAGTGTAAAATGAGGATATGAAAATATAATATATCAGAATCTGAATTGAGGGACATTTCATAATAAAATTTAAACCTTAGGGGTATATCGTAATGAAAACGAAACCTCATGGGTAAATCGTAAAAAAATTGAAACCTCGGGGGTAGCTCGTAAAATTCGCTCAAACCTCAGGGGTATCTCATGAAATTTCCCTAGGATTTATAATGTGATACATTATAGTACAAAAGTTGATTATGATGTATACAAACCTACTTAACCATCCATAGTCAATGTCTAGAACTTTTATAAAAATGTGTCTTTAGGAGTTTTAAGACTCCCTTTTATGTTTCAACTCATTTTTCAGTTTGGTTTTCTTTGGTAATGGTTTTATCTTGTTCTTACCTTATATATAAGGTTTAGGAATCCACTTTGGACCCTAATTGAGGTTACACAATCCTTTAGGTTTCTTAGAGCATATTTTTGCCCTAAGTGATCTTAAAGCATATTTTTGCTAGTTTGTGATCTTAGATTGTTCCTCAATAATCTTAAGGCAAATTTTACGCTTAATATAAAATTATTAGATGTTTTAATCATCATTTAGTTAGGGGTATTTCATAGCATGCCAGACTTATGATTAGCCATTCAAGTTCTTAGCCAATTTCTTGATCATCCCACTGGTATCCATTATTGAAATACCCCGACCTTAAATATGGCGATTTAATTATCCTAATAGGTATTTAAGAGCCTAATAATGATTAAGAAATATTGGTGAGGAAAATAAATCCAAAAGAAATAAAGAAACGCTTAAAAAGCGAAAAACGCTAAATAAGCGTTAAATAACCATAGGAGGTATGAGACCTCGGTTAGCGTATTATAAGGATTATAAAGGCTTAATTAAGTCTAAATAAATATTAGGGAACAAATCCCGAAGAAAAAGGATCCTTAAAATGGATTAAAGACACTAACAAACATTAAAGCGCGTTTTTCGAGGTAACCGGGAAAACGCGACTTTAAGCGGGTCAAATAGACTCGTAACAATTTTGGTCAACTAAATAATCGTTAATAAATATTAGTGAAGCTTTAGAACCAATAAAATCAATAAGACGAGAAATTAGTAAAAACTGTCAAAAACGGGAAGTTGTGGGGTAGAAACATAAATAACCAAAACTTATGTGTCCAATAATGTAAAAAGAAATTCAAAACCCACATGGGGCTGGGGTGTGTCCGATTTCATACCCCCCCCCCCCCCCCTCACACTCTCCCTCTACTTCCTTTTACTCACAAAAGACAAATACAATAAAAATACATAAAGTAAACACTCACCTTTATTCTCTCTCTCCTATCTCTCATTTCCTCACAACACTCACGCAACCCATCCCCTCACTCTCTGAATTCTTTCTGTCTTCTTCTCCAAAGCGACAGCCATGGGGGCTTGAGAAACCAACACAATATACTCACTTCTCCCTCTTGTAACCCACTCAAATCTCTTCCAAAAATTATAAAAATTATACCATTGTCTTCCTCTCATCAAGAGCAACAATTCCCTCTTTTCAAAATCCGGAAAAGAGCATTTTCGTTTTCATGGGTATACCCCATTTGGAGCTTCAAGACTACCATTAGAAGGCCCTCCTTCTCCTTGTTCTTTTAAGGTAAGGACCTTCTCAAAAACTCCATCTTTTTCTAGCCTCAAAGGCAAAACGAAATCTGAGCTAAAACTCTTGTTTACTCCTAGTGTTCTAGTCGATTTTGGCCTCATTGGTGGAGTTGGAATCTTGTTCTCGAGCCACTCCAAGCTTTATTTACACCCTTGGAAGGTAAAGGAAATTCTAAACCCTAGAACTTACGTTAAAGCTTAAGTAATGTTTAGGGATTGGTTTAAGTATTGAAATGGTGTGTATGTATGGGTTACGATATTAGATTTGTGAAGTACTATAACCGGTGGAGAAAGAGAGGAAGGAAGAAGAAAGAAAGAGAAAAAAAAAAAAACAAGAAGAAAAACAAGGTAAGGATGCTCACTTGTGTAGCTTGGTATATGTATGTGTGTAACAGATTTTTAGAAGTTGAAATTAGTAATGAAAATGGTATTGTGTAGTAGTGTAATGTGTAGGAGAATATAAATGTTTTTAAACCCTTAAAAGACATATTAAAAACTGTTACAGACTAGATGGTGAAGTAATGTAGAGTGCAGGAATTTTTAGTGGTGTTTAGTGTTTGGAAATGGTGTATGAAAACTTGTATATTGATGTCTAGTGAAACAGGTGAAAGAAGTGTTGAATTGTGAACTAGAATATGTGGTGAGAGTACAAAATTGTAGGGGAGACTATGGCAAAATTTGCCTAGAATTAGAACACTTAAGAAAACTAGGAACTAGGTGAAACCAAGTACTTGTAACAGATTTTTGTTAGAGTTGTTTGGTTGGTAGGTTTGGAGAGATAACTAGTGTATTGTAAACTCTAGAAATGACATTGTAAGAGGGAGCTAAAGATGTAGAAGGTGAGAGTTTAAATCTGTAGCAAATTGCAACTTAGAAGAACATTGTAAGTGTTGAAAGGTAAATGTGGAGAATTGGTGTGAGAATTAGTATGGAAAGGAGTAATGAGTAATAGTTGTAATGGATTTAAGCATGTTTAGGTGACTAATTAGGTGCTAAAACATGTGGGATTAAGTGTAGGAACAATGGGGAATTAATTGGGCAAAGTTAAAGAATGTAACAGACTTTGAAAATGTAAAATCGGTTGAATCTGTAGCAGGGTCCGGGACCTACCCTCTGTACAAGGACCCGGACCAGGGTATTAAAAATGGTCGAGAGTTACAGCAGGTGGTGGTCCGGGACTTAAGTCACATACAAGGACCCGGACCACCCCTGTAAAATAGGCCGAGACTTGTTCAGTGTTTGGGTCCGGGACTTGACCCCTGTACAAGGTCCCGGACCATACCATTAAAACACGCCGAGAGTTAGACCATGAGTTGGTCCGGGACTTAAGACCTGGACAAGGTCCCGGACCAACCTAAAATTGTAAAACTAAGTACACTAAATGGGTATTTAGGTAAAGAAGCGAATGGAAATGAAATTGTACAAGTAAGAATTAGTAAGTATGTAGAGTGGATGAACTAAGGCAATTTGAAGGGCCTAGGTAGTGTTTAAACATGTGAGATTACATGTAAGAAGATTGGAGAAACAATGGGTAAAGTATGGGACTGAAAACAGAAGTAAAAATGCAAATGCCGAGCCGGACCGAACTTGCGACCGGACTTGCAAGTTCGGTTGAGCCCAGATTTACAAAGACGGGAAAGCTTCTGGAATCGACCGGACTTGCAAGTTCGGTCGGACCAGAAAAATTCTCCCGTTTGTAACCTACTGGAATCGACCGGACTTGCGACCGGACATGCAAGTTCGGTCGGCAAAAAAAAATTTCCGTCGAGCAAGCTACTGGAATGGACCGACCTTGCGACCGGACTTGCAAGGTTGGTCGGGCTAAAATTTTTCCGTTAAGTAACTTACTGGAATGGACCGACCTTGGGACCGGACTTGTGAAGGTCGGTCGGCCCTGGAATTTTCACCCGATGTAACCTACTGACTCGGACCGAACTTGCAAGGTCGGTCGCAAGTTCGGTCGGGTCAAAACTTACAAAAAAAAAACTATAAGACTATGGTTAGTATATGTATGTATATGTATACCCACCTATACATACGTGCATATATGTGTAAGTAAACCATTGTTAAGTAATTAAAAGTAAGTAAATAAAATGTAAGTATAGGAATGTGAAGACCAAGTAAGTATGAGTTAGGAAGCGTAAGGGTAACCGAATTAAGTTAATGATAGTTAGATTAATTATTCGGTTGTATGTATATCATAGGATTTGAATTGTGAATACCGGAGGAACGTTGGGATACAAGTACAACGGTGAAAGGTATGATTTCTTCATGCCCTGTATCCTAATCTGGTTACCCCGATTTGTGTGCTTATTTGACCACCTAATAAGATAAATGCACGAATCGGATTATATTGCACTTACTTGTGCTTGTCTACATTGTTCTTGATATTTGTCTTGAACAATAGTTTGTATAATTCATGAAATGTATGGATGATGATGATGTGTAATTGTACCTTGTAGTGTACTTGTATAATGTATTGTATTGGTATGGATGTGTATATGAATAATGTATTTGTGTATGTGGTTGGATGTTGACTTCTACTAATTCCTAACTACCTAACTCCTAACTTAAGTGAGTAAATTGGAATGAGTAGAAGTCCAATATAGTTTCGGCCACGCGTGAGGATGAGGAGACACAAGAGGTTGGATCCGATTCCTGGTTCGTAAGCTGGTCCACGGCCCAAATCCCTTAAGTGGGTAGCATCCTGGATTAGTGAACCAAGTAAAGCCTGGTGGTGGGACGGTGTAGTCCCTGCCCAGAGGCCATACCGGCTTAACATGAGTAAGAGTAAGAAGTAAGTATGTATGAGTATGAGTATGAGTATGAGTATGAGTATGTATGAGTATGAGTATGAGTATGAGTATGAGTATGTATGCGTATGTATGGAATAATGAGTAAAAGAGTAATCTCCACCCGATTAACCTGGGTGGACCAATGAAGCTAACAAGAACTGTATCTTGTGTATGTAATGTGTATGTGTAATTCGGAAAAAGGTAAGTATGTATTGAATGGTTTATGTTGTACTTCTTGTATGTAATGAAGTGTATGTATGTGTGTATGCCTTGCGTAATGTATTATAATATTGTGTATAAGAGCATGTATGCATGTATGTTTGTATGAAAACGAACCGCATGTATTCGACCAAGTGGTCGGCGTACCCTCACTAGTACGCGGGGTATGCGGTTATCATGCTCGGCGAAAGCTAACCCCTTCGGGGGACCATTTTTAGTGTGCAGGTACCCGAAGCGAATATGGTCAAGGAAGAGACCGGAGGCACACCCTTGTACTTAGAAAGTAAGTAGTTATGAGGAATGGGTAGATGTAGACTCTTAGTGAGTATGTATGAACTTGGAAGGGATATTATAATTGTATAAGGATCCTAGTAGACTCGGTTACGTATATTGTAATGTATGGATTATGGAGGAGTATCATGAGGAGATAAGATTGAATGGAACATTATTGTATTTGATTGATGAATGGAGTATGTATTATAGATGTGTAGTACTTGGGATTCCGGTCCATCAGACCGATGTTGTAAGCAGTAGTAGTAGCCTTGTTAGCCACGTGGGTGGTTAACGGCATTGTATCACCCATAGTATGTAAGTAAGTATCCACTGTGTGTATCTGACGTGTAAGGAGATTGGACGACAAGCATGTATTAATGGTAGGGGTGTTACAAAAAGTGGTATCAGAGCGAAGTATCGCTCTGATGACTGGAAATACCGAGTTTAGGAAACACCGAGTTAGGACTTAGAAGCTTAGGGCTAAGGGCTGAGTGTTAGCATTAGAGATATGCTAGTTAGGAACTCCCGGTGAGTACCGGATACCTACAATATCAGACCCGCCCTCCACAAATCCCTTTGTATAACTTGGGAAAGTATGCCAGAGAGAAGGAAAGTCCTCTCATACTCGGGAAACCCCGATCTGGCAGTTGTAAAGAAATCACACAGTAAACAAGAACTTGATAAGTAGTAGATTCCAAGAAATGGAAGTCCCGGAGATGGATCCCGGTTCAACAACAATACCCGCACTCAATAGCGGTTGAATGAGCACTCCAACCATAAGGAGGCTACGACTTACAACAGCATGTGGCGACGTGCTTAGCAGTCGCGAGAACCTAGCTAATCAATCATCAACAGGAAAAGAAGCACTAAGCGTGCAGCAGAGTGGGAAAAGGAGCTGTAACAAAACCCGAGACACAAGTCTACGGAACAATAATAGCTAAGTAATACCACCAACGGTATGCTAGCTGACTAAAGACATAGTTAGGAGTGATTAACTCCGAAACTACAACGCCCAAAAGGCTACAATACCTGGCTGACATAGCGTACACAGCTACAAGGATATCCACGGGATATAATCCGATAGGACTACAAGAGTGGTGCCTAAACAAGGAAGACTCAGTGACCGCCACAAATGTGTGGGAACGAGCCACAAGGAACGACACTAAACCAAATAGAACGGGAACCTCCAAGGAGTGAAGAAGTACCCAGATCTACGACAGCCATGTCTAGACCACCAAGAAGCTACCTAAAGGAGCGAGTATATCAATATTAGATCAATAAGATCGAGGGAAGCGCCAACAAGACTAATAAACACAAATGGAAACCCTACCAAGATTGGTATAAGATTACCCAAAAACCACCAGTACCACGCACTTGCCACGGCAAGTGCAGTAAAGACAGAGATATGTAAAGGGACACTAACGCGTCACAAGTACATAGTAATGTACGGTGACTGTAACGAAACAACCACAGGATCACACATCCTAACAACCAGATGTATGGAACCTTGGAAAGGCCTAACGGCCCGACCACTGTATTAGAACATACCAGTCAGCGAGAGGCAAGACTTGGTCAAGACCTCAAACATGGCTATGCCATGAGAGATTTCTTTTAACGCCGAACCGTTGTTTTTAAAACCCAAAAATTTTCTTTCAAAACCCTAAACCTTCTTTTAAAAACCTTGGATTTTAAAACCAGACCAACAGCATTACGGTGAGTATCATAGAATGATACAAGAGGAGTTGGAAACGGAATACTTCACCTAGGCGTGTGACGAACACTACGAGTATACCCGTTACGGGATGTGGGACAACCGCACTCCGAAGGAGCTTGCAGGCCCGACATATAGTTGGGTAAGTGGTAACGTATCAACATGGTACCCCACGTATGTATACATGTAGTGTCCGACACACGGGAAGTAGTCAACTCCGTTCTACGGACCATGAGTGAGTTCAATCAGAACAGCTGGACACCTCAGACGATCAAGTGTCAAGGAACTCAGAGAATCCATCTGAAGATAAGGAATGAGGATTGGGAAGTGCAAAAGCACAGATTAATAAGTATAGACATTGGATATGTCTCAAATAATCCAAACAATACATGACAGCTGGAAGGTATACCCAGCCTAAACACAGTAAGGCGATCGCCTAACGTGAACACCACGATGCTCAACAAATGGGACAGAATTCCCAAGAGCAACCCCAAGATTACCACAAGTATACTCCATCATTGAAGGGAATACCAAACCTAGTCTTAAACACTAGGAACAAGCATAAACAGTCTACCCAAGGACGGGAGACGTCATGACCCAAAAAGGGGAAAACTCAAGTATAACACCACAAGAAGGTACAGTGGACAACATGTCATCAACATTAGCCGGATGTAACGGCATGCTTCAACAGCACTCAGGAGCAATCCTTGAAGGGTGTCTGCATTGCAACAGTCGAACAACAGCGACATGATAAAAGCACGAAAGTTAGAATGAACACGGACCCGAAGGGATTTCACTTAACAGGAAATGCCTAAGAAGGTCTCCTATGGATGGAAGCGTGATGCCACGACTTACCATGGAGCCCGATAATACCTCCAACCCACGACAGTATACATGGAGTGGAAACATGTATAAGCAGCTTGCAAGAGCATAGCTGGCAGCAATATGGCTCTAAGGCCATAAACCTGATGTGTGGTGTAACCTTAAACGGTTACAAAACCCGCACCATCACTAACAAGACTTGCAAGAAATATTGCCTCATACGACAAGAAATCAACAACTGGACCATAAATTCAAACCCAACATCCTGATTGGCTTGGAGTAATGGCCAACTCAATGTCACTGTCACTAGAGCATCAGCCTAGTATACAGTTGACGGAGTTCTTAATTACCGCCATGCCTTCTGTAGCAATGGTAGCACAGAGGCATGAGAATCATGATAATGCCAACATTGGCCTAGTCCACACCTGGACACTACGAGAAACCCAAGGGAAGGTACCCCTCGTAACCGAAGACCACTAATGCGGTGATGATGTGAACCCCTAGAAAAGGCTTCCATCTACTATAACAATAAAACCACACAATAGATATTGCCAAGGGATGATGGGATAAGGAAATGAGATTTCCAAACCATTACGACTAAAGGGAGTAAGCATACTCCATATACACCCAAACATATAGTGAACCATTGTGTAAACACCTACATAGCAAACCTTGTCATTAGACCTATGAGTGGAGACAAACCCCTCAACAAGAACCTTCACTTGTCAGTGATAGAATACCCTCCAAGTGGAGAACGGGACCAGAAAACCCTTGAAGTTTCATGGGATGTCCTGGTAATATACATACAAGCAAACTACACAGCCAGAGCCTAAACCAATGCTCAGCACTGAAAGGCAATAATCATCAAAGCAATTAATGTGAACACACATTGAACACCATGAATGACTAACGCTCAAGAGAGCTTACGACCCAATGAGTTATCTCATCCATTATCAACCAAGATACTTGGTAAATTGTATCACAAATGATGATAGAATGTGAGGTAAGCTAACCTACACATGAAACCTAATTGGAAACAGAACATCTCCACAATGGGAAGATGATAACGTGCAGTATTCTACGACAACCGTCATACACACGAACACTAGGAACCTCCTAGTGTATTTACACCATAAGGAAATGGTGCCAATGACAATGGCAATGAGTAAAGACGAACTACCACAGTAACAGAAACAGTAAAGACAATGTTGTACAGTGAGTAAGAACACGGTGCGCAACAAGCGACCGCTATGAGGAAGTAGCAGATAATGACACGGAGTATAAGTATGAAATGACAGACAAAAATATTCTTTCCTATCACATAAGTGACTTACTGCCAAGCGTTTACGCCTCTGCACTCTGTATGACTGAGTGTTTTGGTATTGCACTTGTGCAGCTAATGATCTAATGGGATGGCTAGGGATATGGAAAATGTAAACCGTAGTAAACCCTTCTTCTCACCAACAAACATGGCATAAGCCAGCTAAGGAAGCTTAGCAACAGACCGTGCGGCCTGAGGCCAAGGAAGCACGAAGAGTGTAAAACACACTAACGACCACAAAATGTGAATCCCATTGGAATAAAAGGTGAAAGAAGACTTAAGAAAGTCACTAGGACCGAAGCATAGAAAATGCAAGGTCATACAAGTACAGAACACTTGTACTGAACCAGAAGAACTGGTATAATCCAGAAGCTAGTGACAACAGAGGAAGCACTACAACTAAGTAGTGACTTAACCTCGCCCGAAAATAAGTCGGAGGAACTTAACGAATAATCGTGGAAGCACGAATAGCATGTGCAGTAGATTACCAGAGAGCTGGTTATAAATCTTAACTCGTTGAGTTCAAACACGGTAAAAGAATACCGCAGTTGTTTAGTAAACCTTATTCCCATAATAGACAGATGAGAAGGTGATGTATAGCACATTAATGATAACATGAAGGGTAAGTAACCCAAGCTATCAGGGTCGCGCAGCAGAAGCTAGTGGGCCCTAGCTAGGAGACAATATACCTAGTGAGTATAATACAATGGCTATTAATGCCTTGAAGCCTAATAGGCTAGAACCGAATTAATGATGAGTTAAATAAACTCATATAGGAACTCTTGGTGCAAAGACTAAACCATTGGTATGGTTAAGACCCTTTGACCAGAGCATATTCTATAGTATACCGTAGTGAAGCTAAATGCTTCAGTTTGCCCAAACTGATTAAACCGATGTTTAACAATAATATATGGTAGATTACGTGGGCGTAATCCCTTTTAAGGGGGGTAGAGCAAAAACCGCTTAATGCAAGTTTTATGAATAAAACGCTTAAACCGTAATGTGCATAGCACAAATGAGAATCAAATTGATGATTGGTACTATGTTAAATAAACATAAGTACTCATTCATATTGTAATTATGGTAACCAGGCATTAAACATGCAAATACCATAGGAGGAATGTACCTATCTTGTAACACCAGTGTAGGAGTATTAGTAAAAGAAAAGTAATGAGTAGTGGACGGAGCTCCACAAGTATTGTAACCTTTGAAGAAGTAGTACGAAATGAATGAGGATAGTAGATGAATGAAGTTTATGAGTAGTGGAATCGTAAGTAAAATATGTGAAACAATTGAAGCCAACTAAATCTTATAAGTGTAGTATTTCGTAGTTAGAATATAGGAGACGATGGTGAGTAATGGATGGAAGTAGTGAGGGTTGATGAAATGAGCATTAGGACCGAACCATGGAGTAAAGCATTTGGGAAGTAGAGTGAGGACGATTGATGGATTGATTCCATCCTTTGGAGATGTATGAATTCGCAACCACGACTAGAAAGAATAAAAAGATAGAACATGAAAACAATTAAATTATTGTTTGGTTGAACCTGATGTGGGAAGTCGAACTTGATCCTGATCAGATCAAGGGAAACCGAACACAAATTGGGGTGGAAAGATAGTTCAACACTGATGCTAATCACATCAGGGTCGAATGATTCTCGAAGCTCCCCTCAAGTGGTCACAAGAATCATACATAGGATAGAAGTAATGAATATAAATTGGAACTTGGAGTTGGATGCTTTAGAAAGATTTCTAATTAGCTGTTGGGAAGGATTTTTCCTTAGACTGAGAATAAGGATTTGGCTAGAAGCTTATACCAGAGAAGATAGTAGTGTAGCATATGGTATTATTCCAAGGGCAGCAGGACATAGAGGAGTCCTGTGTCGAGATGACCTGAGTGCCTGCGGGATTGTAATGTGTATTGCATTGCTTTGGGGATAGCTTTGCACTGTACGTATGTATAAATTTGGTAGTGAGGAACCGGATGGTTAGTAGTAGTGTGGACTGGAGTAATTATAGTACATTTGTAGGGTATGGAATGTAGAGACTGTGAGTAGTGCATTTGGGAACTGTAAGGAGGAAGAATGTGTGACTTTTGGTATTAGACATGTAAGGATGAGTAAGCATTGTAAACCTATAACCTCGAACAACTTTGAGGATAAAGTTCTTAAGGGGGTAGATTGAAATACCCCGACCTTAAATATGGCGATTTAATTATCCTAATAGGTATTTAAGAGCCTAATAATGATTAAGAAATATTGGTGAGGAAAATAAATCCAAAAGAAATAAAGAAACACTTAAAAAGCGAAAAACGCTAAATAAGCGTTAAATAACCATAGGAGGTATGAGACCTCGGTTAGCGTATTATAAGGATTATAAAGGCTTAATTAAGTCTAAATAAATATTAGGGAACAAATCCCGAAGAAAACGGATCCTTAAAATGGATTAAAGACACTAACGAACATTAAAGCGCGTTTTTCGAGGTAACCGGGAAAAAGTGACTTTAAGCGGGTCAAATAGACTCGTAACAATTTTGGTCAACTAAATATCGTTAATAATATTAGTGAAGCTTTAGAACCAATAAAATCAATAAGACGAGAAATTAGTAAAAACTGTCAAAAACGGGAAGTTGTGGGGTAGAAACATAAATAACCAAAACTTATGTGTCCAATAAGTAAAAGAAATTCAAAACCCACATGGGGCTGGGGTGTGTCCTTTCATACCCCCCCCCCCCCCCCCCCTCACACTCTCCCTCTGCTTCCTTTTACTCACAAAAGATAAATACAATAAAAATACATAAAGTAAACACTCACCTTTATTCTCTCTCTCCTATCTCTCATTTCCTCACAACACTCACGCAACCCATCCCCTCACTCTCTGAATTCTTTCTGTCTTCTTCTCCAAAGCGACAGCCATGGGGGCTTGAGAAACCAACACAATATACTCACTTCTCTCCTCTTGTAACCCACTCAAATCTCTTCCAAAAATTATAAAAATTATACCATTGTCTTCCTCTCATCAAGAGCTACAATTCCCTCTTTTCAAAATCCGGAAAAGAGCATTTTCGTTTTCATGGGTATACCCCATTTGGAGCTTCAAGACTACCATTAGAAGGCCCTCCTTCTCCTTGTTCTTTTAAGGTAAGGACATTCTCAAAAACTCCATCTTTTTCTAGCCTCAAAGGCAAAACGAAATCTGAGCTAAAACTCTTGTTTACTCCTTGTGTTCTAGTCGATTTTGGCCTCATTGGTGGAGTTGGAATCTTGTTCTCGAGCCACTCCAAGCTTTATTTACACCCTTGGAAGGTAAAGGAAATTCTAAACCCTAGAACTTACGTTAAAGCTTAAGTAATGTTTAGGGATTGGTTTAAGTATTGAAATGGTGTGTATGTATGGGTTACGATATTAGATTTGTGAAGTACTATAACCGGTGGAGAAAGAGAGGAAGGAAGAAGAAAGAAAGAGAAAGAAAAAAAACTAGAAGAAAAACAAGGTAAGGATGCTCACTTGTGTAGCTTGGTATATGTATGTGTGTAACAGATTTTTAGAAGTTGAAATTAGTAATGAAAATGGTATTGTGTAGTAGTGTAATGTGTAGGAGAATATAAATGTTTTTAAACCCTTAAAAGACATATTAAAAACTGTTACAAACTAGATGGTGAAGTAATGTAGAGTGCAGGAATTTTTAGTGGTGTTTAGTGTTTGGAAATGGTGTATGAAAACTTGTATATTAATGTCTAGTGAAACAGGTGAAAGAAGTGTTGAATTGTGAACTAGAATATGTGGTGAGAGTACAAAATTGTAGGGGAGACTATGGCAAAATTTGCCTAGAATTAGAACACTTAAGAAAACTAGGAACTAGGTGAAACCAAGTACTTGTAACAGATTTTTGTTAGAGCTGTTTGGTTGGTAGGTTTGGAGAGATAACTAGTGTATTGTAAACTCTAGAAATGACATTGTAAGAGGGAGCTAAAGATGTAGAAGGTGAGAGTTTAAATCTGTAGCAAATTGCAACTTAGAAGAACATTGTAAGTGTTGAAAGGTAAATGTGGAGAATTGGTGTGAGAATTAGTATGGAAAGGAGTAATGAGTTAGTAATGGATTTAAGCATGTTTAGGTGACTAATTAGGTGCTAAAACATGTGGGATTAAGTGTAGGAACAATGGGGAATTAATTGGGCAAAGTTAAAGAATGTAACAGACTTTGAAAATGTAAAATCGGTTGAATCTGTAGCAGGGTCCGGGACCTACCCTCTGTACAAGGACCCGGACCAGGGTATTAAAATGGTCGAGAGTTACAGCAGGTGGTGGTCCGGGACTTAAGTCCCATACAAGGACCCGGACCACCCCTGTAAAATATGCCGAGACTTGTTCAGTGTTTGGGTCCGGGACTTGACCCCTGTACAAGGTCCCGGACCATACCATTAAAACACGCCGAGAGTTAGACCATGAGTTGGTCCGGGACTTAAGACCTGGACAAGATCCCGGACCAACCTAAAATTGTAAAACTAAGTACACTAAATGGGTATTAAGGTAAAGAAGCGAATGGAAATGAAATTGTACAAGTAAGAATTAGTAAGTATGTAGAGTGGATGAACTAAGGCAATTTGAAGGGCCTAGGTAGTGTTTAAACATGTGAGATTACATGTAAGAAGATTGGAGAAACAATGGGTAAAGTATGGGACTGAAAACAGAAGTAAAAATGCAAATGCCGGGCCGGACCGAACTTGCGACCGGACTTGCAAGTTCGGTCGAGCCCAGATTTACAAAGACGGGAAAGCTTCTGGAATCGACCGGACTTGCAAGTTCGGTCGGACCAGAAAAATTCTCCCGTCTGTAACCTACTGGAATCGACCGGACTTGCGACCGGACATGCAAGTTCGGTCGGCCAGAAAAAATTTCCGTTGAGCAAGCTACTGGAATGGACCGACCTTGCGACCGGACTTGCAAGGTTCGGGCTAAAATTTTTCCGTTAAGTAACTTACTGGAATGGACCGACCTTGGGACCGGACTTGTGAAGGTCGGTCGGCCCTGGAATTTTCACCATGTAACCTACTGACTCGGACCGAACTTGCAAGGTCGGTCGCAAGTTCGGTCGGGTCAAAACTTACAAAAAAAAACTATAAGACTATGGTTAGTATATGTATGTATGTTATGTATACCCACCTATACATACGTGCATATATGTGTAAGTAAACCATTGTTAAGTAATTAAAAGTAAGTAAATAAAATGTAAGTATAGGAATGTGAAGACCTAGTAAGTATGAGTTAGGAAGCGTAAGGGTAACCGAATTAAGTTAATGATAGTTAGATTAATTATTCGGTTGTATGTATATCATAGGATTTGAATTGTGAATACCGGAGGAACGTTGGGATACAAGTACAACGGTGAAAGGTATGATTTCTTCATCCTGCCCTGTATCCTAATCTGGTTACCCCGATTTGTGTACTTATTTGACCACCTAATAAGATAAATGCACGAATCGGATTATATTGCACTTACTTGTGCTTGTCTACATTGTTCTCGATATTTGTCTTGAACAATAGTTTGTATAATTCATGAAATGTATGGATGATGATGATGTGTAATTGTACCTTGTAGTGTACTTGTATAATGTATTGTATTGGTATGGATGTGTATATGAATAATGTATTTGTGTATGTGGTTGGATGTTGACTTCTACTAATTCCTAACTACCTAACTCCTAACTTAAGTGAGTAAATTGGAATGAGTAGAAGTCCGATATAATTTCGGCCACGCGTGAGGATGAGGAGACACAAGAGGTTGGATCCGATTCCTGGTTCGTGAGCTGGTCCACGGCCCAAATCCCTTAAGTGGGTAGCATCCTGGATTAGTGAACCAAGTAAAGCCTGGTGATGGGACGGTGTAGTCCCTGCCCAGAGGCCATACCGGCTTAACATGAGTAAGAGTAAGAAGTAAGTATGTATGAGTATGAGTATGAGTATGAGTATGTATGCGTATGTATGGAATAATGAGTAAAAGAGTAATCTCCACCCGATTAACCCGGGTGGACCAATGAAGCTAACAAGAACTGTATCTTGTGTATGTAATGTGTATGTGTAATTCGGAAAAAGGTAAGTATGTATTGAATGGTTTATGTTGTACTTCTTGTATGTAATGAAGTGTATGTATGTGTGTATGCCTTGCGTAATGTATTATAATATTGTGTATAAGAGCATGTATGCATGTATGTTTGTATGAAAACGAACCGCATGTATTCGACCAAGTGGTCGGCGTACCCTCACTAGTACGCGGGGTATGCGGTTATCATGCTCGGCGAAAGCTGACCCCTTCGGGGGACCATTTTTAGTGTGCAGGTACCCGAAGCGAATATGGTCAAGGAAGAGACCGAAGGCACACCCTTGTACTTAGAAAGTAAGTAGTTGTGAGGAATGGGTAGATGTAGACTCTTAGTGAGTATGTATGAACTTGGAAGGGATATTATAATTGTATAAGGATCCTAGTAGACTCGGTTACGTATATTGTAATGTATGGATTATGGAGGAGTAAGTATTGAATGGAGCATTATTGTATTTGATTGATGAATGGAGTATGTATTATAGATGTGTAGTACTCGGGATTCCGGTCCATCAGACCAATGCTGTAAGCAGAAGTAGTAGCCTTGTTAGCCACGTGGGAAATTAAACACTAAGGCGATTACAGATCATCGGGTTCCAAACACCCGGCACCAAACCTCACTAATTACAACTTGTGATATTACAAAAGCTACGGTCTGAACTCGAGAAAACATACATAAAGAATAATAACAAAATACAATAGCTCTCCAAAGTTCCTAATTCCCATCCCATACACTCATACTCTTCGTGGCTACCTGTATAGCAATTCGTACCTGCAAGATGAAACCAAGCAGCCCACCCCAGGAGGGGTGAGTCAGTTCCCTGGAATGGAACTGGTACAACTCTCCAAAACAACAGTTAAAAAGCATAACCCTTAAAGATAAACAATAAGATGAAGCCAAACACTTAGAACAAAAGCAGAAGAATAAGGCACACCAAAACACCAAGTCAAAGATAACAAGTCAAGGATAGAGATAAATAACAAGAAGTAAAGTGAGTCAACTTAAAAGAAACCACGCCAGAAGTTAGTGAACATCCATTGCTTAAGTTAGATTCTGTTTAGGATTAGCAAGACCCAAGTAGTCACAAGGACTAGGAACGAAAGAAGATATCCAGGAACCCATAACTCAAGAGTGGAATATACCCAGTTGGAAGAGATGGCTCGCTGTTGACTACGTCCGATAGGACAGGGGATATACAGCCCCTCGCTGTTTACAACGTCCGTCTGGACAGGGGATATACAGCCCCTCGCTGTTTACCACGTCCGATTGGACAGGGGATATACAGCCCCTCGCTGTTTACCGGTGAAGATGTGCGCACATCACAACAAAGACTCAGCTCATGGTTGAAATGATATCCACAGTCGAAAGAAGAATTTACCAAAACCAACATTCCTATATTCCCACTAGATTAATAACTGCACGAGCGCAATACCAAAACACTCAGTCCTACAGAGTGCAGAAGCGTAAACCCTCAGCAGTTAATATCTAATGGGGTAACCAGATAAGGAGAACCAATGATCATGTGAATTGTACATTCAAAGCCCAGTTAGTCACATCAAGCTGAGTTAGTCACACAACAGTTCACTTTCGAGATTCATTCAAGCTCAGTTAGCGTTTCTCAAAACATTCCAAGAAGTTCGTCACCAAAAGTATCTGAGTACGAGAAATCGTACCTGGTATATGTAGAAGCAGTAACCAAACTTGAAAATGCGAACTACTTCCACTAATCACCTAAAATTAAAGTATTCCAAGCATTAATTAGTTAAGGCACTATAATGCTACACATCCCCCATTTTTATTAGTCTATAGTTTTGTTTTACAGTTACTCCCTCCTAAGGATCTGGCTAGATCTCGTAATTAAATCTTTAGTGCATACTTAACTTATTCCATTTACCCACTCCTGATTATAGGTTTAGTTTATTTAAACCCTTTGGTTACGCTTGGCTAACTCACTTTATCACCTATTTAAGGTTTAAGATATGTATTACCCCCTAATAGTCCACCTAGATGCCACATTAACTTTTGATATTTTTAATTGTCACATAAGAATAAGATTTATCCCAATTTTTCCTCTTAATACGCTTCCCATAAGGTATGTTACTACTTTTATTTACTTCTAATGTATTTACATATACACTTATATTTTCCTTAGAATTTATCCAAATATTCTTTAAGAAATTCTATTGTATTTAATTATATTTAATACCTTTTAGACATATCCACAACTGATATATATATGGTTTGTAAAATAAAGTGTTTGCCCTAGTTTAATTCAGCGTATTAACCTCCATAATAATAATATGTAGTTTAGTTTAATACCTCGATTTAATATAAGTTCCCATTTTATTATATTTTTTCCCCCATATAAGTATTTTTATGTGTAAATAACTTTTACTTCACCTAAAAGATAATACCCAAAATATTTATAAACATACTGTTATAAAATATTAATTTAGTTTCCTTTATTTTCCCCTACCTAAAAAAAACTTATTAACAAACCATACTTTAATTTTTTGTTACATTAAAAACCATATATTATAAGTTATTCTTATGAAAATTCCATAAACATAATTTTTAAACCTATTTACCCTTGTCCATAAATTCCCAAATTTAATATATAATAACTATAACATTTTAGACATATTATAAAATTTTTATTTCATAAAAATATCTTTTTAAATTACCCAAATAATTCCATAATTCTCGTAACTTGCAAAAATCATAACTTATGTTTACAAACTCAAAACCCATATTAATTTACATCAAAATAAACTAGATTTTATAAGGAATCTATGGTTAAAATTTCAAGTCAAAATGCATTCGGGAAGGCCATTAAATAAATCTAGCAAGTTAGGACTTTATTCTGGAAAGTATATTAACTTATTATAACTTAAATACCCACGATCTAATCTTGGCCGTCCATGTTTATTAACTGCGATCCAACGGCCTAGAACTCGCGAGTTCATCAGGCAACTCCCCTTCTCACCCGAGTACTAATCACTCTATATATCCCAATCTACAGAACGAAATTCGATGATTCTTGTTCCTATCGATTCGTAATCTAATTCCGGTTCTAATGGTACCTATTTCCCCAATTTTCATGTAGAATTGAGTAGTTTCGAATCTGGGTTCAAAGTTAGGGTTCACGGTTTGAGTTCGAATTCAATTTTGACAAATTCTCTCATTGTAATGCATAATAGACTAAATTGGCATGTGGGTTTGATCGATGATGAAATTTCGAATAGAAACCATGGAGAAATTTGATCGGAAACTCACCGGAATTGCATTAACGGGGCGAAACCAAATCAGGAAAACTGGAAATCGTTATTTCATGTGCGGTTCAGGTATGCCACTTCTCGAATCAACTCGCACCAACTGAGAGAGATTTGATTCATGTAACCTATCACAATCCAAACTAGACATGTAACTCTAGATGTTAGTGGAAGAATCATTGATTTTGATGAACTAGGGAGAAAGTTACAGATCTCACAAGATTCGTGTTTACCTAGTTGGTTTCGGGATGAACTGGGCAAAATTACCGCCGTGATCGAGTAGGCATCTTTACACAGATTTATCTCCCAAACTAGTGCGAATCAGCCTTGACCATCAACATGAAAGTTATGGAGGGATTAGAGATCTTCAAAACAAGCTAAAGAACAAGAAATTTAGATGAGAAATGAAGAAGTTATGGCGTGACGAAGTTTACCCGATTTCAGGAAAAACTGCAGTTCTGGGTTACGAACTCGCGAGGAGGTATTTCAAACTCTTATGATCTGTCATAATCCGGACCTTGGCTCCATACAGGTAGTGTCGCCAGATTTTCAAGGCAAAAACTATGGCGAGGAGCTCAAGGTCATGTGTGGGATAATTTTCTTCGTGCTTTTTCAGCTGTCGAGAAGCGTAAGCCACGACTCTACCATTTTGCATCAATACTCCACCGATCCCCTTGCCTGAAGCGTCACAGTAAACCTCGAATCCCTCATTCCCCTCGGGAATCACCAATACAGGAGCTGTGGTCAGAGCATCCTTCAGTGCCTTAAAGGAGACCTCACATGCCTCTGTCCATACAAACGGGCTATCCTTCTTCATCAGAGAGGTTAAGGGCTTAGCTAGCCTAGAGAAATCCTTCACAAAGCGTCTATAATAGCCAGCCAACCCAAGGAAGCTCCGAATCTCAGTCACTGAGCGAGGTCTGTGCCAGCTCTTTACCGCCTCAATTTTCGCTGGGTCCACTGAAACTCCCTCAGCTGAGATCACATGACCAAGAAATGATACCTTGTCCAGCCAGAACTCGCACTTGCTGAACTTGGCATAGAGTTGCCTCTCTCTCAGAGTCTCCAAGACTGTCCTCAAATGCTGCTCATGTTCCTCTTTGCTCTTGGAGAAGATCAGAATGTCGTCTATGAATACGACCACTGACTTATCTAGCTGGGCTTGGACTCTCTGCATCAAATCCATAAATCTCGTCGGTGCATTGGTCAGTCCAAACGGCATCACTGTGAACTCATAGTGGCCGTATCTGGTCCGGAAGGTTGTCTTCTCTATATCTGATGATACCCAGAACGCAGATCAATTTTAGAGAACACCTTAGCTCCCCTCAGCTGGTCGAACAAGTCATCGATCCTGGGTAGTGGGTACTTGTTCTTGATTGTGACATTGTTCAGCTCTCTGTAGTCGATACAGAGTCTCAGGCTTCCGTCCTTCTTCTTGACGAAAAGCACTGGAGCACCCCAAGGTGAGACACTGGGTCTGATGAAACCCTTATCTAGCAGTTCTTGCAGTTGCTTCTTCAATTCCACCATCTCTGTAGGGCCCATCCGGTAAGGAGCCTTGGCAATTGGTCCTGTACCGGGTATGAGGTCGATGTTGAACTCAACCTCCCTCAATGGTGGTAGTCCAGGTAACTCCTCCGAAAAGACGTCGGGGTACTCCGACACAACAGGTACGTCATTCTTGAACTTTGGATCTGTCCTCAGATCCTGGGCATAACAGTAGTAGGCGGTCGCTCCCTTGGATACTTCCTTCATCAGGGATAGTGCCGATACAACCTTCACAGTCGGCTGCTTGGGCTGCATTCGGTATGATACTGTGATCCCTGTAGCTGACTTCAAGAGGAGGCGATGCTCTACGCAGTGTAGCCTACCTCTGTATCTCTGTAGTGTGTCCATGCCCACAATTATGTCGAACCCCATGCCAGGGATGACAATGGCATCAAAGAGGAAATCTGCTCCCTTGATGCGTATGTTCAAGTCCTTACATTGCTTACTGCACTTGATTAACTCTCTGGATGGCAATAAGACTGAGCAGTCATGGATATCTTCTGTAGGGGCATCTATCTTAGCATGGAATGCCTGGGATATGAATGAATGGGAGGCTCCAGAATCAAACAGAACAGTGGCTTCCACCTCATTAATTAAGAACGTGCCTGAAATCACAGAGTAAATTCTAAGATTCTCAGGCATTACTCCCAAGGTAATAAATCAGGCTAGTAGTTATACCTGTGATGACCATCCCATTGCTCTTCGCTTGAGCCTGGTTCAACACAGTTAACCTGATCTCTGAGTTCCCAACCCCTACAACGACGAAACAAACTTATAAGATTTCCATTCTTATTAAGGTCTTCATGAGCATTTTAATGACTACAATGCTGAAATTGCATAAATTACAAAGCTAGATCTGTCTAAAGGTCAGGTTTAAACGGCCAGGTTTCATGTGAGTCTGGTTGATGATGGATGTGGGGGCTGTGTGGGGCTTAATTCTCTTCACCCCATGGTAGATAAGTCTGGCTGCTCCCCCGAATATCAACACATCACCCGACTTCAGGAGTCTTTGTAGCAATATCCATTCTCTTCTGATCTCCAAATAGGAATTCCGCGTCGTCTCCAAGTGATATGGACACCACTGGTACTCCTCTGGTGATGGACTCCAGAGACTCGTCCCTATCCTGATGCATTCCTAGCTTACCTTCTTTCTCATAGAAGTTGATGATGCACACGTCTGAGGTTAGGTCTGGGACGGGCTCATCCTCCAATTCCTGGGCTGCTTTAACTGCAGCTCCAATGATGGTCTGCAACTCTCCTGGAATTGGTGGCACCTCCACCTCTTCGTAGCTTCTAGTGGTGTGGTCCCACTTCTTACCTAGGCACATGATCTTCACCTTCATGGTTGCACCGTTCTTGAAGGTAGGAGTGTAAAAGTTTCCTCCTTTCACACCTAATTCTCTGATCTTGAGGATCAATGCATATTGGTCAGCTGGGGTCAAAAATTCTCGTAATAAGACCATCCCAGGTCTCAATATCTCACACTTCTCTGGCGGGTGTGGTTTGGCTTCAAAGGAAATGGTGGGTGTGGAAATAGGCAATACAGGAAAGCAAATATCGAAAGCTGAACGAAAACAACAGTTGCCATTAAGTAAACAAGTCAATGTTCAAACTGGTCTTAGCACAAAGGTGTAAAAGAAAGAGGGATTTATAGTACATCCCTTTACAATGCAGAGGAAAAATTATTTGAGGAAATGAAGCAAAACGAAGGTCTAAGCTTCTTCAGTAGGAAAGTAGTCCTCACCAGGTGAACTCGGGTCATCACTCGCTGATTCGACACGGTCCACCAGGTTGAGAACTGGGCTTTGCCTGGCCTTTGAGGGTAGTTTTGGGCAGGACGATGGGTAGATGGTCCAGCACCTCCGGTGCCACCTCTACCTCCTCCTCCATTTGTATTAGTAGCTGGGGCTTTAGTCGCTAACCCGGTCGTGGCTTGTAGTTCCTGGAATCCGGGTTCGAGAAGCATTCGAATCCCCTGTGCCCCTTCTTACCGCAGTAGTGGCATTCTACCAGGTTCCCTTTACAGTCCTTACCTGGGTGATCCTTCTGGCACCACCTGTAGAAATACCTTCTCACCGGGTTTGTCTCCTGTTTCAGTCCAGGGTTAGTAATGTGATAGCAATATGTAACCACATTGTAGACTCTGTATTATCTTACCACTAGGTGGCTGGGAGCGGATTGGCTCCGCATCAATATGTGAAGGAACCATGGCCTTTTCATTCTTCCCTTGTAGAACTTGCCCTTCCTTTCATAGTTCTGGGAAGAGTTTCCTCCACCACCTCCTCCAGCATCTCCCTTCCTCTTGCCTAGCACAGAATCCTGATAGGCAATGGTGGTTTCGCAGTCGTTTGCATCATCAGCTAGTTCCTGTCGTTACAATATGTGTTAGTGGGAAAATCTTATCGAACCAGAAATTCCAAAGTCATATTCCATACCTGTAAAGTCTTTCCCCTGGTGGAACCGATCATGTTCATGATCCTGAAGTTCAAGCCAGTATGAAATTTATCCACCAGGTACCTCGGAGCGTAAGCTCCCTCTCCAATGACAGCAAGCAACTCCACAACTTGTCATAGTATTCAGCAACAGAGGAAGTCCCTTGCTTCAGCTGCTCAAATTCACTTCTCATCCTCTTTTGTAGGTAGGACGGGTAGAACTTAGCTCTCAAGGCCACCAGAAAAGCTTGGAAATCAAAGTTCGCCTGGACGGTCAGCTCGGCTCTGGCTGTCTGCCACCATCGATGAGCTGGCCCTTGGAGGAAGTATGCCGCTATGTCCACTTGGCGATCTGGGACATGTAGAGAGGTAAAAGCCTTTTGAATCTCAGCGACGTATTTCTCCAGGGCTTTCGGTACTGGCTGGCCTTCATAGACTGGGGGACGAAGATCGTTGACCGCTTTCAACCAGTTGAACTCTCGCGGACCGTGGGGTGGTGGTGGCGGTGGTTGAGGGATCTGACCCTGCTGCTGAGCTAATGCAGCGGTTACAATCTGAGCTATGACCTCAGGGGTAACAGCATCGGGTCCGTAACCACCTGGGGGTCCCGCTCCTCGTCCTCCTCTTCCTCCGCGTCCTCCTCTTCCTCCTCTTTGAGACTTTGGCTGCTGAGGATGTTGTTCAGAAGTTGTATGTTAAATCTAGACATCTATGTAGTAACGTGCAAAGTGTTTTAACTACCCAGGGACGGTGTGTAGTTAGAGTGTTCATGCATGATGTAAATAAGGTCAAGTATGGGGTAAGGGTAACGTACCTTACTGGAATCCTCACTTCCCAATTCTACCCCGAATCCCCAGTTTTAAGGGCCCCTATATTCTAAGTATTTCACTCGGCTTGTTTTCTCGGGCTCAGAGCGTAACTACACTCTGATACCACTTTCTGTAACGCCCCTAATTAACATAAATGCAGCGGAAATTAAACACTAAGGCGATTACAGATCATCGGGTTCCAAACACCCGGCACCAAACCTCACTAGTTACAACTTGTGATATTACAAAAGCTACGGTCTGAACTCAAGAAAACATAACATAAAAGAATAATAACAAAATTCATTAGCTCTCCAAAGTTCCTAATTCCCATCCCATACACTCATACTCTCGTGGCTACCTGTTAGCAATTCGTACCTGCAAGATGAAACCAAGCAGCCCACCCCAGGAGGGGTGAGTCAGTTCCCTGGAATGGAACTGGTACAACTCTCCAAAACAACAGTTAAAAGAAACATAACCCTTAAAAAAAACAATAAGATGAAGCCAAACACTTAGAACAAAAGCAGAAGAACAAGGCACACCAAAACACCAAGTCAAAGATAACAAGTCAAGGATAGATAAATAACAAGAAGAAATTGAGTCAACTTAAAAGAAACCACGCCAGAAGTTAGTGAACATCCATGCTTAAGTTAGATTCTGTTTAGGATTAGCAAGACCCAAGTAGTCACAAGGACTAGGAACGAAAGAAGATATCCAAGAACCATAACTCAAGAGTGGAATATACCCAGTTGGAAGAGATGGCTCGCTGTTGACTACGTCCGATAGGACAGGGGATATACAGCCCCTCGCTTTACAACGTCCGTCTGGACAGGGGATATACAGCCCTCGCTGTTTACCACGTCCGATTGGACAGGGGATATACAGCCCCTCGCTGTTTACCGGTGAAGATGTGCGCACATCACAACAAAGACTCAGCTCATGGTTGAAATGATATCCACAGTCGAAAGAAGAATTTACCAAAACCAACATTCCCATATTCCCACTAGATTAATAACTGCACGAGCGCAATACCAAAACACTCAGTCCTACAGAGTGCAGAAGCGTAAACCCTCAGCAGTTAATATCTAAGGGTAACCAGATAAGGAGAACCAATGATCATGTGAATTGTACATTCAAAGCCCAGTTAGTCACATCAAGCTGAGTTAGTCACAAACAGTTCACTTTGAGATTCATTCAAGCTCAGTTAGCGTTTCTCAAACATTCCAAGAAGTTCGTCACCAAAAGTATCTGAGTACGAGAAATCGTACCTGGTATATGTAGAAGCAGTAACCAAACTTGAAAATGCGAACTACTTCCACTAATCACCTAAATTAAAGTATTCCAAGCATTAATTAGTTAAGGCACTATAATGCTACACATCCCCATTTTATTAGTCTATAGTTTGTTTTACAGTTACTCCCTCCTAAGGATCTGGCTAGATCTCGTAATTAAATCTTTAGTGCATACTTAACTTATTCCATTTACCCACTCCTGATTATAGGTTTAGTTTATTTAAACCCTTTGGTTACGCTGGCTAACTCACTTTATCACCTATTTAAGGTTTAAGATATGTATTACCCCCTAATAGTCCACCTAGATGCCACATTAACTTTGATATTTTAATTGTCACGTAGAATAAGATTTATCCCAATTTTCCTCTTAATACGCTTCCCATAAGGTATGTTACTACTTTTATTTACTTCTAATGTATTTACATATACACTTATATTTTCCTTAGATTTATCCAAATATTCTTTAAGAAATTCTTATTGTATTTAATTATATTTAATACCTTTTAGACATATCCACAACTGATATATGGTTTATAAAATAAAGTGTTTGCCCTAGTTTAATTCAGCTATTAACCTCCATAAAATAATATGTAGTTTAGTTTAATACCTCGATTTAATATAAGTTCCCATTTTATTTTTTCCATATAAGTATTTTTATGTGTAAACAACTTTTACTTCACCTAAAAGATAATACCCAAAATATTATAAACATACTGTTATAAAATATTAATTTAGTTTCCTTTATTTTCCCCACCTAAAAAAACTTAAACAAACCATACTTTAATTTTTGTTACATTAAAACCAATATTATAAGTTATTCTTATGAAAATTCCATAAACATAATTTTTAAACCTATTTACCCTTGTCCAAAATTCCCAAATTTAATATATAATAACTATAACATTTTAGACATATTATAAAATTTTTATTTCATAAAAATATCTTTTAAATTACCCAAATAATTCCATAATTCTCGTAACTTGCAAAAATCATAACTTATGTTTAAAACTCAAAACCCATATTAATTTACATCAAAATAAACGATTATTATAAGGAATCTATGGTTAAAATTTCAAGTCAAAATGCATTCGGGAAGGCCATTAAATAAATCTAGCAAGTTAGGACTTTATTCTGGAAAGTATATTAACTTATTATAACTTAAATACCCACGATCTAATCTCGGCCGTCCATGTTTATTAACTGCGATCCAACGGCCCAGAACTCGCGAGTTCATCAGGCAACTCCCCTTCTCACCCGAGTACTAATCACTCTATACTCCCAATCTACAGAACGAAATTCGATGATTCTTGTTCCTATCGATTCGTAATCTAATTCCGGTTCTAATGGTACCTATTTCCCCAATTTCATGCAGAATTGAGTAGTTTCGAATCTGGGTTCGAAGTTAGGGTTCACGGTTTGAGTTCGAATTCAATTTCGACAAATTCTCTCATTGTAATGCATAATAGACTAAATTGGCATGTGGGTTTGATCGATGATGAAATTTCGAATAGAAACCATGGAGAAATTTGATCGGAAACTCACCGGAATTGCATTAACGGGGCGAAACCAAATCGGGAAAACTGGAAATCGTTATTTCATGTGCGGTTCAGGTATGCCACTTCTCGAATCAACTCGCACCAACTGAGAGAGATTTGATTCATGTAACCTATCACAATCCAAACTAGACATGTAACTCTAGATGTTAGTGGAAGAATCATTGATTTTGATGAACTAGGGAGAAAGTTACAGATCTCACAAGATTCGTGTTTACCTAGTTGGTTTCGGGATGAACTGGGCAAAATTACCGCCGTGATCGAGTAGGCATCTTTAGACAGATTTATCTCCCAAACTAGTGCGAATCAGCCTTGACCATCAACATGA
The DNA here is from genome assembly GCA_023374045.1 of Limonium bicolor. Lineage (NCBI taxonomy): Eukaryota > Viridiplantae > Streptophyta > Magnoliopsida > Caryophyllales > Plumbaginaceae > Limonium > Limonium bicolor. The sequence goes on along the minus strand of CM041780.1, from coordinate 65,886,024 downwards.
AAGTTATAGAGGGATTAGAGATCTTCAAAAAAGCTAAAGAACAAGAAATTTGGATGAGAAATGAAGAAGTTATGGCGTGACGAAGTTTACCCGATTTCAGGAAAAACTGCAGTTCTGGGTTACGAACTCGCGAGGAGGTAACTTTGGATCAACTTTCCGATCATTGTAGAAGGAGTTAGATGGTGTGTGAGTAATGGTTGGAAAGAGGAAAGATAGGTGAATCGAATGAAACAAACGGCATACCAAATGGTGGAGTAGAGAAAAAGATATAGGCGTCTAAAGATCGACCCATGGCATGCCAAAACTGAAGGAAATCTGAAAGACTAAGTAAATCGGGGCTGACTGGGCGCGGCTGAGTCAGCCAGTCTGGACACGTCAGCAACCTCCTAAATTTTGGCTCTAAACTTCAATTTATCATAACTTTGGCTAGGATGATCCGTTTTTAACGTTCTTTTTATCGATCTTCATGGTTTTTCATAACCTATTTATTGGTATAGGTTTCATGGCCTGGTTTGACCATTCTCAAAAAGTCAACTCTAGCAAGGCTTAATAGTCTTTAAGGTTTCTAGAATAGTATATTGACTTTTATGTTTCAAAACAATGTTCCAACACTTCCTAAAATCTTTATAATATATTTAAAGTGTTTAGAAATTTTCCCAAGATTTATTGACTTATAAATCTAATTATTAAATTCATAATACTATATAATAATGTATAATAATGGGGTTAAATAGGAGAAAACCCCTAAATAAATTTCACAACTCCATATAATAATTTAATATTCATTATTCCATATAATAATTTAATTTTAACAAAATAAATCCCCTAAATTAATTTAAATTAATTTAGGGGTATTTCAGTATATCCCCTTAAAAGAAACTTCGTCCCGAAGTTTAACACCAACTAATAGCTACTCACACCACATCAGGTGTGCTGTCAAAAATTACCAGAATGTTCATCCAATAACAATCCCAACCAAAATTCCATACCAATCCATACCAATGTAATTCCACAATCTATTTCCACTCATTTCCATTTCCAAATTCCACGCAAGATTATTCAGCGTCAAGCCAAAACCAAGATTTTCATAAATAGAAATCAAGATTCACACAATGTATAAATCAAGTACATGCATACACCTCTCCATCATTCTACTAACAAAACAAACAGGGCATAATCTGGATGAGGTGACGAAGGAAGAGTATGCACTACCCCCCCCCCCCCCCCACACCCCCCCCCCCCCCCCCCCCCCCCCCCCCCCCCCCCCCCCCGAAAAGAGCCAAGGTACGCCCTCGTACCGCTATGAACAAGAACCCAGTAGAGGCAAGAATACAAGGAAATATCATGGAAATAGGTGTGGGTACTTCACTCTCATAGAGTCCTCAGTCTCCCAAGTAGCTTCTTCAACCCCATGATGCTCCCAAAGAACCTTCACCAGCTTGACTGATCTGCCTCTCGTTTCCCGGACCTTCGTGTCCAGGATCTGAATGGGGGTCTCCTCATATCTCAGTGTAGGTTCAATCTCTAATCTCTCTGGCTGTAGCACGTGAGAAGGATCAGGTACATACTTCTTCAGCTGCGATACATGAAACACGTCATGTACCTTCCCCAACTCCGCTGGTAGGTCTAGTCGATACGCTGCTGGGCCCACGCGCTCCGTAATCCTGTACGGACCAACATACTTAGGGCTTAGCTTTCCTCTCATCCCAAATCTGAAGATACCTCTCATCGGAGACACTCGTAGGAAAACCATATCACTGATCTGAAATTCAAGCTCTCTGGTACGCTGATCCCCGTAAGATTTCTGCCTAGACTGCGCTGCCCTCATGTGCTGCTGAATAACTCTGATGTCATCCTGTAGTCTCTGAATATACTCTGGGCCAATCAAAACTGTCTCAGCAGGGTCACTCCATGATAAAGGTGTCCGGCACGGTCTGCCATACAGAGCCTGAAATGGGGCCATGCCGATAGACGAGTGATAGGAATTGTTGTAGGAGAACTCTACCAAGTGTAGACGCTCTATCCAACTCCCCTGATAGTCTAAGGCGACCGCTCTCAACATATCTTCCAGTGTCTGAATCGTCCTCTCGGTCTGCCCATCTGTTTGAGGGTGGAAGGCTGTGCTAAGTCGCAACTGAGTACCAAATGCCTCCTGCACCTGACGCCAAAATCTACTAAGAAAACGCGCATCACGATCGGAGACGATCGTCTTCGGTACCCCATGGTACCGGATGTGCTCCGTGGTGAACACCTCAGCTAGTTTGGGCACCTTCCATGTGTCCTTTATAGGTATGAACTTAGCTGTCTTAGTTAACCTATCCACTATCACCCAAATTGTGTTCAATCCACCTCTAGCTGGAGGGAGACCGACCACAAAATCCATACTAATATCGTCAAACTTCCAGCACGGTACCGGTAATGACTGAATCTGGCCTCCTGGTCGCCGATGCTCGAACTTCACCTTCTGACAGGTGAGACATCGCGAGACGAATCTGCTACATCCCTCTTCATCCCGCTCCACCAGAATAACTTCTTTAATCCTTGTACATCTTGGTGGCTCCAGGATGTACTGACAATGTAGAGGAATGAGCTTCAGAGAGAATCCTGGTCTGAAGTTCTGTCGCATCCTGAGGAACGCAGAGTCTGCCTCTGACTCGAAGGTGTCCCTCGCTGTCTAGCTCGTAGTCATACTTCAGACCATCAGTCAACCCATCTGCTAATTTCTGCTTGATACCCTGTAGATACACATCACTATCCTGAGCTGCATATACCTCCTCAGCTATCGTGGTCGTCTCTATGAGAGCAAGAAGTGAATGTGCTCTTCTGCTCAGAGCGTCTGCCACGACATTACCTTTACCCTCAGTGTACTGGAGGTCGATATCATAATCAGCTAGTAGCTCGATCCACCGCTGTCTCAAGTTCAGCTCCTTCTGGGTCCAGATGTATTTCAAACTCTTATGATCTGTCATAATTCGGACCGTGGCTCCATACAGGTAGTGTCGCCAGATTTTCAAGGCAAAAACTATGGCGAGGAGCTCAAGGTCATGTGTGGGATAATTTTCTTCGTGCTTTTTCAGCTGTCGAGAAGCGTAAGCCACGACTCTACCATTTTGCATCAATACTCCACCGATCCCCTTGCCTGAAGCGTCACAGTAAACCTCGAATCCCTCATTCCCTCGGGATCACCAATACAGGAGCTGTGGTCAGAGCATCCTTCAGTGCCTTAAAGGAGACCTCACATGCCTCTGTCCATACAAACGGGCTATCCTTCTTCATCAGAGAGGTTAAGGGCTTGGCTAGCCTAGAGAAATCCTTCACAAAGCGTCTATAATAGCCAGCCAACCCAAGGAAGCTCCGAATCTCAGTCACTGAGCGAGGTCTGTGCCAGCTCTTTACCGCCTCAATTTTAGCTGGGTCCACTGAAACTCCCTCAGCTGAGATCACATGACCAAGAAATGATACCTTGTCCAGCCAGAATTCGCACTTGCTGAACTTGGCATAGAGTTGCCTCTCTCTCAGAGTCTCCAAGACTGTCCTCAAATGCTGCTCATGTTCCTCTTTGCTCTTGGAGAAGATCAGAATGTCGTCTATGAATACGACCACTGACTTATCTAGCTGGGCTTGGAAGACTCTCTGCATCAAATCCATAAATCTCGCCGGTGCATTGGTCAGTCCAAACGGCATCACTGTGAACTCATAGTGGCCGTATCTGGTCCGGAAGGCTGTCTTCTCTATATCTGACTCAGCTACAGCTATCTGATGATACCCGGAACGCAGATCAATTTTAGAGAACACCTTAGCTCCCCTCAGCTGGTCGAACAAGTCATCGATCCTGGGCAGTGGGTACTTGTTCTTGATTGTGACATTGTTCAGCTCTCTGTAGTCGATACAGAGTCTCAGGCTTCCGTCCTTCTTCTTGACGAAAGCACTGGAGCACCCCAAGGTGAGACACTGGGTCTGATGAAACCCTTATCTAGCAGTTCTTGCAGTTGCTTCTTCAATTCCACCATCTTGTAGGGCCCATCCGGTAGGAGCCTTGGCAATGGTCCTGTACCGGGTATGAGGTCGATGTTGAACTCAACCTCCCTCAATGGTGGTAGTCCAGGTAACTCCTCCGGAAAAGACGTCGGGGTACTCCGACACAACAGGTACGTCATTCTTGAACTTTGGATCTGTCCTCAGATCCTGGGCATAACAGTAGTAGGCGGTCGCTCCCTTGGATACTTCCTTCATCAGGGATAGTGCCGATACAACCTTCACAGTCGGCTGCTTGGGCTGCATTCGGTATGATACTGTGATCCCTGTAGCTGACTTCAAGAGGAGGCGATGCTCTGCGCAGTGTAGCCTACCTCTGTATCTCTGTAGTGTGTCCATGCCCACAATTATGTCGAACCCCATGCCAGGGAAGACAATGGCATCAAAGAGGAAATCTGCTCCCTTGATGCGTATGTTCAAGTCCTTACATTGCTTACTGCACTTGATTAACTCTCTGGATGGCAATAAGACTGAGCAGTCATGGATATCTTCTGTAGGGGCATCTATCTTAGCATGGAATGCCTGGGATATGAATGAATGGGAGGCTCCAGAATCAAACAGAACAGTGGCTTCCACCTCATTAATTAAGAACGTGCCTGAAATCACAGAGTAAATTCTAAGATTCTCAGGCATTACTCCCAAGGTAATAAATCAGGCTAGTAGTTATACCTGTGATGACCATCCCATTTCTCTTCGCTTGAGCCTGGTTCAACACAGTTAACCTGATCTCTGAGTTCCCAACCCCTACAACGACGAAACAAACTTATAAGATTTCCATTCTTATTAAGGTCTTCATGAGCATTTTAATGACTACAATGCTGAAATTGCATAAATTACAAGCTAGATCTGTCTAAAGGTCAGGTTTAAACGGCCAGGTTTCATGTGAGTCTGGTTGATGATGGATGTGGGGGCTGTGTGGGGCTTAATTCTCTTCACCCCATGGTAGATAAGTCTGGCTGCTCCCCCGAATATCACACATCACCCGACTTCAGGAGGATCTTTGTAGCAAGATCCATTCTCTTCTGATCTCCAAATAGGAATTCCGCGTCGTCTCCAAGTGATATGGACACCACTGGAACTCCTCTGGTGATGGACTCCAGAGACTCGTCCCTATCCTGATGCATTCCTAGCTTACCTTCTTTCTCATAGAAGTTGATGATGCACACGTCTGAGGTTAGGTCTGGGACGGGCTCATCCTCCAATTCCTGGGCTGCTCTCCTTTTGCTTTTTTATGTTCTGCAACTCTCCTGGAATTGGTGGCACCTCCACCTCTTCGTAGCTTCTAGTGGTGTGGTCCCACTTCTTACCTAGGCACATGATCTTCACCTTCATGGTTGCACCGTTCTTGAAGGTAGGAGTGTAAAAGTTTCCTCCTTTCACACCTAATTCTCTGATCTTGAGGATCAATGCATATTGGTCAGCTGGGGTCAAAAATTCTCGTAATAAGACCATCCCAGGTCTCAATATCTCACACTTCTCTGGCGGGTGTGGTTTGGCTTCAAAGGAAATGGTGGGTGGGAAATAGGCAATACAGGAAAGCAAATATCGAAAGCTGAACGAAAACAACAGTTGCCATTAAGTAAACAAGTCAATGTTCAAACTGGTCTTAGCACAAAGGTGTAAAAGAAAGAGGGATTTATAGTACATCCCTTTACAATGCAGAGGAAAAATTATTTGAGGAAATGAAGCAAAACGAAGGTCTAAGCTTCTTCAGTAGGAAAGTAGTCCTCACCAGGTGAACTCGGGTCATCACTCGCTGATTCGACACGGTCCACCAGGTTGAGAACTGGTGCTTTGCCTGGCCTTTGAGGGTAGTTTTGGGCAGGACGATGGGTAGATGGTCCAGCACCTCCGGTGCCACCTCTACCTCCTCCTCCATTTGTATTAGTAGCTGGGGCTTTAGTCGCTAACCCGGTGCGTGGCTTGTAGTTCCTGGAATCCGGGTTCGAGAAGCATTCGAATCCCCTGTGCCCCTTCTTACCGCAGTAGTGGCATTCTACCAGGTTCCCTTTACAGTCCTTACCTGGGTGATCCTTCTGGCACCACCTGCAGAAATACCTTCTCACCGGGTTGTCTCCTGTTTCAGTCCAGGGTTAGTAATGTGATAGCAATATGTAACCACATTGTAGACTCTGTATTATCTTACCACTAGGTGGCTGGGAGCGGATTGGCTCCGCATCAATATGTGAAGGAACCATGGCCTTTTCATTCTTCCCCTTGTAGAACTTGCCCTTCCTTTCATAGTTCTGGGAAGAGTTTCCTCCACCACCTCCTCCAGCATCTCCCTTCCTCTTGCCTAGCACAGAATCCTGATAGGCAATGGTGGTTTCGCAGTCGTTTGCATCATCAGCTAGTTCCTGTCGTTACAATATGTGTTAGTGGGAAAATCTTATCGAACCAGAAATTCCAAAGTCATATTCCATACCTGTAAAGTCTTTCCCCTGGTGGAACCGATCATGTTCATGATCCTGAAGTTCAAGCCAGTATGAAATTTATCCACCAGGTACCTCGGAGCGTAAGCTCCCTCTCCAATGACAGCAAGCAACTCCACAAACTTGTCATAGTATTCAGCAACAGAGGAAGTCCCTTGCTTCAGCTGCTCAAATTCACTTCTCATCCTCTTTTGTAGGTAGGACGGGTAGAACTTAGCTCTCAAGGCCACCAGAAAAGCTTGGAAATCAAAGTTCGCCTGGACGGTCAGCTCGGCTCTGGCTGTCTGCCACCATCGATGAGCTGGCCCTTGGAGGAAGTATGCCGCTATGTCCACTTGGCGATCTGCTGGGACATGTAGAGAGGTAAAAGCCTTTTGAATCTCAGCGACGTATTTCTCCAGGGCTTTCGGTACTGGCTGGCCTTCATAGACTGGGGGACGAAGATCGTTGACCGCTTTCAACCAGTTGAACTCTCGCGGACCGTGGGGTGGTGGTGGCGGTGGTTGAGGGATCTGACCCTGCTGCTGAGCTAATGCAGCGGTTACAATCTGAGCTATGACCTCAGGGGTAACAGCATCGGGTCCGTAACCACCTGGGGGTCCCGCTCCTCGTCCTCCTCTTCCTCCGCGTCCTCCTCTTCCTCCTCTTTGAGACATTTTGGCTGCTGAGGATGTTGTTCAGAAGTTGTATGTTAAATCTAGACATCTATGTAGTAACGTGCAAAGTGTTTCATAACTACCCAGGGACGGTGTGTAGTTAGAGTGTTCATGAGTGATGTAAATAAGGTCAAGTATGGGGTAAGGGTAACGTACCTTACTGGAATCCTCACTTCCCAATTCTACCCCGATTCCCCAGTTTTAAGGGCCCCTATATTCTAAGTATTTCACTCGGCTTGTTTTCTCGGGCTCAGAGCGTAACTACGCTCTGATACCACTTTCTGTAACGCCCCTAATTAACATAAATGCAGCGGAAATTAAACACTAAGGCGATTACAGATCATCGGGTTCCAAACACCCGGCACCAAACCTCACTAATTACAACTTGTGATATTACAAAAGCTACGGTCTGAACTCGAGAAAACATAACATAAAAGAATAATAACAAAATACAATAGCTCTCCAAAGTTCCTAATTCCCATCCCATACACTCATACTCTTCGTGGCTACCTGTATAGCAATTCGTACCTGCAAGATGAAACCAAGCAGCCCACCCCAGGAGGGGTGAGTCAGTTCCCTGGAATGGAACTGGTACAACTCTCCAAAACAACAGTTAAAAAGCATAACCCTTAAAAATAAACAATAAGATGAAGCCAAACACTTAGAACAAAAGCAGAAGAACAAGGCACACCAAAACACCAAGTCAAAGATAACAAGTCAAGGATAGAGATAAATAACAAGAAGTAAAGTGAGTCAACTTAAAAGAAGCCACGCCAGAAGTTAGTGAACATCCATTGCTTAAGTTAGATTCTGTTTAGGATTAGCAAGACCCAAGTAGTCACAAGGACTAGGAACGAAAGAAGATATCCAAGAACCCATAACTCAAGAGTGGAATATACCCAGTTGGAAGAGATGGCTCGCTGTTGACTACGTCCGATAGGACAGGGGATATACAGCCCCTCGCTGTTTACAACGTCCGTCTGGACAGGGGATATACAGCCCCTCGCTGTTTACCACGTCCGATTGGACAGGGGATATACAGCCCCTCGCTGTTTACCGGTGAAGATGTGCGCACATCACAACAAAGACTCAGCTCATGGTTGAAATGATATCCACAGTCGAAAGAAGAATTTACCAAAACCAACATTCCCATATTCCCACTAGATTAATAACTGCACGAGCGCAATACCAAAACACTCAGTCCTACAGAGTGTAGAAGCGTAAACCCTCAGCAGTTAATATCTAATGGGGTAACCAGATAAGGAGAACCAATGATCATGTGAATTGTACATTCAAAGTCCAGTTAGTCACATCAAGCTGAGTTAGTCACACAACAGTTCACTTTCGAGATTCATTCAAGCTCAGTTAGCGTTTCTCAAAACATTCCAAGAAGTTCGTCACCAAAAGTATCTAAGTACGAGAAATTGTACCTGGTATATGTAGAAGCCGTAACCAAACTTGAAAATGCGAACTACTTCCACTAATCACCTAAAATTAAAGTATTCCAAGCATTAATTAGTTAAGGCACTATAATGCTACACATCCCCCATTTTTATTTGTCTATAGTTTTGTTTTACAGTTACTCCCTCCTAAGGATCTGGCTAGATCTCGTAATTAAATCTTTAGTGCATACTTAACTTATTCCATTTACCCACTCCTGATTATAGGTTTAGTTTATTTAAACCCTTTGGTTACGCTTGGCTAACTCACTTTATCACCTATTTAAGGTTTAAGATATGTATTACCCCCTAATAGTCCACCTAGATGCCACATTAACTTTTGATATTTTTAATTGTCACGTAAGAATAAGATTTATCCCAATTTTTCCTCTTAATACGCTTCCCATAAGGTATGTTACTACTTTTATTTACTTCTAATGTATTTACATATACACTTATATTTTCCTTAGAATTTATCCAAATATTCTTTAAGAAATTCTTATTGTATTTAATTATATTTAATACCTTTTAGACATATCCACAACTGATATATATATGGTTTATAAAATAAAGTGTTTGCCCTAGTTTAATTCAGCGTATTAACCTCCATAATAATAATATGTAGTTTAGTTTAATACCTCGATTTAATATAAGTTCCCATTTTATTATATTTTTTTCCCCATATAAGTATTTTTATGTGTAAACAACTTTTACTTCACCTAAAAGATAATACCCAAAATATTTATAAACATACTGTTATAAAATATTAATTTAGTTTCCTTTATTTTCCCCTACCTAAAAAAAAACTTATTAACAAACCATACTTTAATTTTTTGTTACATTAAAAACCATATATTATAAGTTATTCTTATGAAAATTCCATAAACATAATTTTTAAACCTATTTACCCTTGTCCATAAATTCCCAAATTTAATATATAATAACTATAACATTTTAGACATATTATAAAATTTTTATTTCATAAAAATATCTTTTTAAATTACCCAAATAATTCCATAATTCTCGTAACTTGCAAAAATCATAACTTATGTTTACAAACTCAAAACCCATATTAATTTACATCAAAATAAACTAGATTTTATAAGGAATCTATGGTTAAAATTTCAAATCAAAATGCATTCGGGAAGGCCATTAAATAAATCTAGCAAGTTAGGACTTTATTCTGGAAAGTATATTAACTTATTATAACTTAAATACCCACGATCTAATCTCGGCCGTCCATGTTTATTAACTGCGATCCAACGGCCTAGAACTCGCGAGTTCATCAGGCAACTCCCCTTCTCACCCGAGTACTAATCACTCTATATCTCCCAATCTACAGAACGAAATTCGATGATTCTTGTTCCTATCGATTCGTAATCTAATTCCGGTTCTAATGGTACCTATTTCCCCAATTTTCATGCAGAAGTGAGTAGTTTCGAATCTGGGTTCGAAGTTAGGGTTCACGGTTTGAGTTCGAATTCAATTTCGACAAATTCTCTCATTGTAATGCATAATAGACTAAATTGGCATGTGGGTTTGATCGATGATGAAATTTCGAATAGAAACCATGGAGAAATTTGATCGGAAACTCACCGGAATTGCATTAACGGGGCGAAACCAAATCGGGAAAACTGGAAATCGTTATTTCATGTGCGGTTCAGGTATGCCACTTCTCGAATCAACTCGCACCAACTGAGAGAGATTTGATTCATGTAACCTATCACAATCCAAACTAGACATGTAACTCTAGATGTTAGTGGAAGAATCATTGATTTTGATGAACTAGGGAGAAAGTTACAGATCTCACAAGATTCGTGTTTACCTAGTTGGTTTCGGGATGAACTGGGCAAAATTACCGCCGTGATCGAGTAGGCATCTTTAGACAGATTTATCTCCCAAACTAGTGCGAATCAGCCTTGACCATCAACATGAAAGTTATAGAGGGATTAGAGATCTTCAAAACACGCTAAAGAACAAGAAATTTGGATGAGAAATGAAGAAGTTATGGCGTGACGAAGTTTACCCGATTTCAGGAAAAACTGCAGTTCTGGGTTACGAACTCGCGAGGAGGTAACTTTGGATCAACTTTCCGATCATTGTAGAAGGAGTTAGATGGTGTGTGAGTAATGGTTGGAAAGAGGAAAGATAGGAGAATCGAATGAAACAAACGGCATACCAAATGGTGGAGTAGAAAAAGATATAGGTGTCTAAAGACCGACCCATGGCATGCCATAACTGAAGGAAATCTGAAAAGACTAAGTTAAATCGGGGCTGACTGGGCGCGGCTGAGTCAGCCAGTCTTGGACACGTCAGCAACCTCCTAAATTTTGGCTCTAAACTTCAATTTATCATAACTTTGGCTAGGATGATCCGTTTTTAACGTTCTTTTTATCGATCTTCATGGTTTTTCATAACCTATTTATTGGTATATGTTTCATGGCCTGGTTTGACCATTCTCAAAAAGTCAACTCTAGCAAGGCTTAATAGTCTTTAAGGTTTCTAGAATAGTATATTGACTTTTATGTTTCAAAACAATGTTCCAACACTTCCTAAAATCTTTATAATATATTTAAAGTGTTTAGAAATTTTCCCAAGATTTATTGACTTATAAATCTAATTATTAAATTCATAATACTATATAATAATGTATAATAAATGGGGTTAAATAGGAGAAAACCCCTAAATAAATTTCACAACTCCATATAATAATTTAATATTCATTATTCCATATAATAATTTAATTTTAACAAAAGAAATCCCCTAAATTAATTTAAATTAATTTAGGGGTATTTCATCCGCTGCGTGTATCTGACGTGTAACGAGATTGGACGGCAAGCATGTATTAATGGTAGGGGTGTTACAATTATAAGGCTTCCAATCACACATATAGATAAATTGAAGGAATTCTTATGTGTGGTATCCGGCTTAATAATAAACAGAATTTTAGTCTCACTGCGTTTTGTGACTCTGATTGGGCAGGATGTCCCAACACGAGGCGGCCCATTAGCGCGAACTTTATTCAGCTAGGAGGGAGTCCACTTTCCTGGAAGTTGAAGAAACAAACCATTGTCGCTCTTTCATCAGTGGAAGCTAAGTATCAAGCTATGAGTTATGTGACAGCTGAGCTGGTTGACGAGATTGTTAAGTGAGCTGGGGGTAACCGACATTCAGCCTAGCTCGGTCAAATCGGATAGTCAGGCGGCGATGTACATAGGAAGAAATCCTGTGCTTCATGGAAGAACGAAACACATCGAGGTAGACATACACTTCGTCGGACAGAAACTCTAGGAAGGGTTGAATTCAGTTGAATTTGTCTCATCCAAGGGGCAGCTAGCAGACATGCTGACTAATTCGTTGCCCAGGAAAATCCGCATGGGGCTCACAATGGAAGCAACATGATTCCAAATCTTGCAAGTTGGGGGCGTATTAAGAATATATATGTGTATATATATGTAACTTGTTATTTATGTAAACTGTTCTCTTAAGTTATTTTGTTTTAGTTGCAGTACGGTTCGCTGTAAATTAGTCAAGCCTTGACCTATTTGAGGTGGCTTCTTCTTTCTGTTCTGGATAACTCTTCTTTCAGTTGAGCCAGAGTGCTGCTGAAACAACTCATCTTTCTTATTGTTTAATTATAAACATGGAGTTCCTAGTTTTCTATTGTCTGATTGTTAAGACTTTTATCAAAAATTGGTTATCTTCTCGTTTGAAGTTTGTGGAATATACACGTACTACGTTGTTATCTATTTATTTATTTTTGAGAGGGGGCTGATGTGTGAAGGTGAGGAGTCTTAATTTTATGCAACTGACCCGACAACAAATACATCTTCACTTGGTTTGCAAGTTACTTCAGAGAAGGTCGTTTGGTACAACATATGAAAAACGCTTCCTTTTAAGATAAGTAATTTGATGCCAACAAAAAGAAAAAGTGTAGTAGCAGTAGTATTTCCTACCTCAAACATTTTGACTCGAAACAAAACAAAATAAAACAAAATAATTACAAAACCTTGCGCTGCTTAAAGTTATTACATGTATCTGACTTTCCAGTTAAGTACATAGTAGTGACTAAAAACCGTATACTGAGTTGGGGTTGGTGTAGAAAGGTTGATAAGGCTATCTGAGCAGCTAGCAATGGAGGAAGCTTCACTTGATGGCAATATAGACCCTGCAACCAACTTAATTTCATCTATTTCATTCATATATGGCAGTACTAACCCTTCATCTTACTCACCGTCAGTCTTCCTTTCTTGCATCTGCTGTGTTATGGAAGCCAGTGCAGGGCTTGTTGCTGGTTCTCATAATCGCAATGAGCTTGTTGTTATCCACGGGCATGAAGAGGTAGGCCGCCACCAGGCAGCATATTATAAAGCTAGATATAAATAGTATATAGCATGTATTGACTGACAGTTTAATTTTGGTGTACTGTTGCAGCCAAAGGCAGTGAAAGATCTGAATGGGCAAGTGTGTGAGATATGCGGGGATGAAATTGGGCTTACTGTGGAAGGAGACCTGTTTGTAGCCTGCAATGAGTGTGGTTTCCCAGTTTGCAGACCTTGCTATGAGTACGAGAGAAGAGAAGGGACACAAGTGTGTCCACAGTGCAGGACTAGATACAAGAGGCTGAAAGGGAGCCCCAGAGTGGAAGGAGATGACGATGAGGAGGACATTGATGATATTGAGCATGAATTCAAGATTGAGGATGAGAAGAACAAGGATATTGCTGAAGCTATGCTACATGGGAAGATGAGCTATGGCAGAGGTGTTGAGGATGAAGATAGCAACATTCAGGTCCTCCCTGTTATAGCAGCGAGGGGACGCACTGGAAGGGTGGTAAGTTGAATATAAATAAGGTTTAATTATTTGATGGGTGCAGCCAGATTAATTAATAACCTTGGTTGGGTATGGGTATGTGTAGGTTAGTGGTGAGTTGGTGCCGCCACATCATGGTGGTGAGTTGATGGCTACTTCTTCACTGCACAGGAGAGTCCCAACATCTGAGCATACGGGTAAGAAGTGGTTTTTCTCTGGGTTTTGTTTTTCTCCTTAATGGGATTGGCAAGCTCCTCATGGCGGACAAATGTTTAACAGGAAGTGGAAGATGGGATGATGGAGGATGGAAAGATAGGATGGATGATTGGAAAGTGCAGCAAGGGACAGAAGCAGCAGATGAATATACAGAACCAAGCATGTGAGGATTTTTTTTTTTTTTTGGCATTGTGTCTCTTGAATGAATTTCAACAGTTGGAGCAGAGTTAATAAGAAAACACAAATGAACTAACAGGGTAGATGAAGCACGGCAGCCACTATCGAGAAAAGTACCAATTGCATCTAGCAAGATCAACCCATACAGGATGGTGATTGTGATCCGTCTTGTGGTTCTCTGTATCTTCCTCAGATACCGAATCCTGAATCCCGTACATGATGCTTTTGGTCTATGGCTCACATCTGTGATATGTGAAATTTGGTTTGCTGTTTCATGGATACTCGATCAATTCCCTAAATGGTTTCCAATAGATCGAGAGACTTATCTTGATCGACTCTCAATCAGGTACTTACTACACCATCATAATCTTTTACCCAATTTGGCCATACCCAGTTTTCCATCGATCTTCAATCAAACAATGCTACTTGCTTTTTGTTTGTTGCTGCAGATATGAAAGAGAAGGGGAACCCAATTTGCTAGCTCCTATTGATGTATTTGTAAGTACAGTGGACCCACTGAAGGAACCTCCACTTGTTACTGGCAACACAGTCCTCTCCATTCTCGCAATGGACTACCCAGTGGAAAAGATCTCTTGCTACATCTCAGATGATGGAGCCTCCATGCTCACATTTGAAGCACTCTCTGAAACTGCAGAGTTTGCTAAGAAATGGGTACCTTTCTGTAAGAAATTTGTGATAGAACCCAGAGCACCAGAGTTTTACTTTTCTCAAAAGATAGATTACCTTAAGGATAAAGTGCAGCCCACATTTGTGAAGGAGCGTCGTGCAATGAAGGTTGATTTTATCTCTGTCTCTTTGTGTCTCCCCATCAACTAATTAATATTTGATCATGAAGTTCTTCCCTTAGATAATTATGCTTGCTTCTGGTTGCCTATATATGACAGAGAGAGTACGAGGAATTCAAGGTCAGGATTAATGCACTGGTTGCAAAAGCAACCAAGGTTCCTCCAGAAGGATGGATCATGCAAGATGGAACCCCATGGCCAGGAAACAATACAAAGGACCATCCTGGAATGATTCAAGTGTTTTTGGGTCAGAATGGCGGCCTTGATGTCGAGGGAAATCAGCTTCCACGCTTGGTATATGTTTCTCGTGAGAAGAGACCTGGTTTTCAGCACCACAAGAAAGCTGGTGCCATGAATGCTTTGGTAAGTAACGTTTTAATATAAATATACGCTTAGCGCTTAGCCTAATTGGTTCAACCACAGCATCAATCCTTCCTTTCAAATTTTTTGCAGGTTCGTGTATCTGGAGTTCTTACCAACGCTCCTTTCATGCTCAACTTGGATTGTGACCATTACTTAAACAACAGCAAAGCTGTAAGAGAAGCTATGTGTTTCTTGATGGATCCCCAAACTGGGAAAAAAGTGTGTTACGTTCAGTTTCCTCAGAGATTTGATGGAATTGACAGGCATGATCGATATGCCAACAGGAACACTGTCTTCTTCGATGTAAGCCAACCCAACCCTCACAATACACAATACTCCTTCTTTCATTATTCTCAACTCAACTCCTTAATTTCTTCTAGATAAATATGAGAGGTCTGGATGGGATTCAAGGCCCCGTCTATGTGGGCACAGGCTGTGTCTTTAGAAGGCAAGCCTTGTATGGCTATCAGCCTCCAACCCGTCCAAAGCGCCCAAAGATGTTAACTTGTGACTGTTGTCCATGCTTTGGACGCCGCAAAAAGTACTCAACCAACCGTGCCGATGGAGAAGCCACCCTGAGTCTTCAAGGTTTTGAAGGCCAACAAGACCAGCTGGTTTCAGAGATGAACTTTGAGAAGAAATTCGGTCAATCCCCGACTTTTGTAACATCCACGCTAATGGTTGAAGGTGGTGTTCCTCCATCATCAAGCCCGGCAGCTATGCTCAAGGAAGCCATTCATGTTATTAGCTGCGGATATGAAGACAAAACTGAATGGGGTGTAGAGGTATAATTCACACATCAACATCTTTCTCATTACCAATAAAATCTGACATATATGGATAATCAACCCATTTCACAATATTGCAGATCGGCTGGATTTATGGCTCCATTACCGAAGATATCCTCACAGGATTCAAGATGCACTGTCGAGGATGGAGATCCATCTATTGCATGCCTAAAAGGGCAGCGTTCAAAGGATCTGCTCCTATTAACTTGTCCGATCGTCTCAACCAAGTTCTTCGTTGGGCCCTAGGCTCTGTTGAGATCTTCTTCAGTCGTCACAGCCCTGTTTGGTATGGATACAAGGGTGGTCATCTAAAGTGGTTGGAGCGTTTTGCATACGTCAATACAACTATTTACCCCTTTACTTCTCTCCCACTATTGGCCTACTGTACACTGCCAGCCATTTGCTTGCTCACTGGAAAGTTCATCATGCCGACGGTACTGACCTAAATTCATCTACCTTCCTTGATTTTGAAATTCCTTAGTTGCAATGAGATAGATGATAAACCCCAATTAGTAATTAACCAACTATTATGTAATATATTTTGTTTTCAGATTACTACACTTGCAAGTCTCTTCTTCATCGGTCTCTTTCTCTCTATTTTCACAACCGGTATTCTCGAGCTTAGATGGAGTGGCGTCAGCATTGAAGAATGGTGGAGAAATGAGCAATTCTGGGTCATCGGAGGAGTTTCAGCTCATCTCTTTGCAGTTATACAAGGTCTTCTCAAGGTACTTGCAGGGATAGACACAAGCTTCACAGTTACATCCAAGACAGTTGATGATGAAGACGAGTTGTCGGAGCTCTACACCTTCAAGTGGACAACTCTACTCATCCCCCCAACCACCATCTTAGTAATCAACCTAATTGGTGTTGTGGCTGGCATTTCGGATGCCATAAGCAATGGGTACCAATCATGGGGCCCACTTTTCGGGAAGCTCTTCTTTTCTTTCTGGGTCATTGTCCATCTTTACCCATTCCTTAAAGGTCTTATGGGGCGACAGAATAGGACCCCTACCATTGTCGTTATATGGTCCGTTCTTTTGGCATCAATCTTCTCCTTGCTTTGGGTCAGAATTGACCCTTTCGTCTTAAAAACAAAAGGGCCAGATACCAAGCAGTGTGGTATCAACTGCTAGAAACAAGATTTTAATTTGTGTTTCGACATAAATCTGAGAGAACTTATTAGGTGTGGTCAAATTTTTGGAATGGTTTGTGGCAGTTTTCTTCCCACGGGATGAATTAATGGTTTGGAATCGTTTTTAGTGGTGTAAGCTAAAGTTGTGCAACAATACCTCAAATTTCACTATTGAAATATACAGAAATCTGGTTATTGCTTCATGTGCTCTTGTTGCTTAAACGCATTAGAACACATTAAGGTCGTCATTCTTTTATAAACCTCGTTTGTAAATAGTTGTTCTTCCAATTGGTTATTTTATATAAGTTGTTACATGTCGATTTTATGGAAAATGCCAACTGCCCATGAAATCTAGTTACAAAAAACCATTGGATAGCTACAGTTAGTTATCTGTTCTTGATTTTGCAGAAGTTGCCAGCTAGTAGCTTAAACACAAATGTTTAGTTGCATCTCAAATCCGAGATGTAGGGGTCATTGTTGGTTCCCAAACGATGACAATGTATTTGTTAATGAATAGTATGGAATGAAATAGCAAACTTGAATTTACAACACATTCAAAAGGGGATGGATAGTCTCTAAAAGCAAAACCCATCACCAAAATCATAAAATCTTTTATAGTTTTAATGACTCTTGAGACCTTTGAGTTGAGCTTAGTCTCATTATAAACAATCAAAAACATTATCTAAATAAAGCTTCATTGTAATAGGTGCAACCTCAGCTTCACAACCAAAACTAAGTGACTCTAAATATGTAAATCAGCATTAGAAGCAGCATGCAGATACAAGAAAAATGACAATCTAGGCAACCTATTTACCCATGAGTTTGTCAAGTTATTGGACTCTTTTGTCGATTGTTATTCTAGCCGTTGCCGGTTTAGTTGCCGATTTTGCAAAAGCTGCCAAATTATGATATTGTAAAGGTTGTCAATTGATAATTCATAGTGTTTGCTTAATCTTTTTTATGGGAACTAAAACTTAATCATGAAAATGCATGAGGTTGTGGTATTTTAGTTATTCTGCTAGTATTTAGTAAACTCAACATTCACTTAGTCTAAATCTATTACTTGTAGGAGTTATTGGTTTATCGGTGGTATCTTGACGCATTTTCTATTACGGATTTCAGGTTGACTAATGGAGAGTTGACTACCATAATCCTATGAATCAATTATCTTCATGAAACAAAATAAGAAAAATGCAACAAGTTATAGTACCTATAAGTTTGCAAAATGCACATAACAGTAGGAAAAGGGACGAAAAAAAATCTAAAGGAATCTTCCAAGACAAAAGAAAATGAAGAGTTCAAAGAAAGAGGAAAAACTCTAGCCCGACCTCATTTGAACCCATACATAAAGATCTAGATGGCACGGAAACTATACTTGTCTAAGTCGAGTCCAACACTTGGAATTCACTTGGACATAGGTGCATATCTTCAAGTAGCATCGAGCCATCAACTAGTCACTCCTCTTCAGGCATCTGTTCAAGCAGTTCTTGAGATCTAGACCATACTCGATCACACGACGACAAGGGTTGTCATATTAGCACAAATTAAAGTCAAGGCATCCCTGAGGCAGATTCTCAATGGACAACACCTCATCTGATCTCATTGTCAACGACACCGGAACGACCATCCATGCTCTCCTGAAAATCCCACTTCAAAAATTATATTCCTCTTTACTTTCAACTTGAACCTTCTCCGTAGAGAGTTACTTCGTTCTATATCAAAGTCCTTAAGTAGTTCCTAGATTTAAGATTTAGGATACTTTAATTTTAAGAATTTATACCTTTATAATTGGTTATTAATTTTCATGATGTAATCTAATACTCTAGTTGCACTTGTGATTAATGTCACATGTCTACTATAACGTAATTCTCATTGATCTTAATGCTTTAATGAGTTGGCCTCTTATTAATGATTGGTGACTATTAAGTCTAAACACCATTGTTGTGTTTAAGGGTTTGACAAGGCATAAGAACAGTTTGAATAGATCAATAGAGGTTTTCAAGCACCCAACGACTAATTTGTAACAAGGAGGTCCCTCTGAAAGGCTACAATGACCTTTTACAACCACTTTATTGACTTACTATAACCAATTTAATAATTCCATTTCGAATCGATTAGGTCTTAAATCACAACAGACAGGTTTTAGGATAAATATGATTATGGTTGTAGCACTAGAAAAGAGATAGCTGCTAGTATATGAATGAGCATGTATTAGAGGTTGTTAATGTGATTTATCAATTTTAATATTACTCATTTAGCTAGTTTTATTAGTGTTTTTACTCAATTATTGTTCAAATCTCAGGAAATAGCTACAAGTAAAACATACAAAAATAGCAGAGGGTGAGAATAAATAGAATAAAAAACAGAGCTAGACAAAGAAGATAAAACGAACACAATTTTCCCGAACAGGACCTACCCACGGAAGACGACTGGACCAAAAACAAATATTTCAACCCGACCGGTTCATGTAGGTCCCCGTCAACCTAATCTTAGGAAACCGACCCAACTAACCGCCACACATGAGTCAGTCAGACAGATTTTTTTTTTTTTTTTTTGCCACACACCACCTGCGTGACCGTGTTCATCATTTTACTCTCGTCATGACCGACCCACTACTGACCGCCCCATATTGGAATCTTTAGTCTACATGATAGGATTCACTCTTCTCCAACAATTAATGAATGATTTATGAATTTTATTTACATATTTTTTTATTTGTAACAGAAATTATCTACGAACTAATTATAGCTAAGTGAAAAACAGGCCTTAAACACCGTTGTGAATAACTAGCTTATACAATAAAGAAAAATAATAAGACTGAAACAGCATTAATGTGATAGGAAGCAGAGTATACATGATCTACCATAAGTTCTAAGGATCGAAATGAAAGAATAAATGTTCTGTCTTTCCATATTTTTGATTATCAGGACTGTTTCATTCATATACCAAATTAGGCATCAAGAAAAATCACAGTAGCAGTATAGACTGTGCTTTCTGTAGCCTCTATTAGATGCTCTACTATGAGTTGAATGACCGCATTACCAAATAAGATGCAGCTCATCCATTTAATCACACCCATCTTTGAAACTGCTCTTGAATTATCCCCATCTTTTTCTTTCTCTCCCTTTTATGGGGATACAACAAAATTACATTGCCTATGGGAACGGTAACATAACCTCAAATTTGAACAGTTTAAGATAGATAACTAATGGAGGCTGCAAGACCCAAATTAAGGGGCAATGAGTAGAGAAAGAAGAAGATCAATTTACATTCTGAAACCGAGGAGGTGGTGACTCAACCTACCGCAGTGTTAGCCCTTTTAGCATTTCAAGCTGTACGTTTCGGAAGACCATTCTGAAAGCAAAGTCTTTTCTTTTTTACATAGCCCAAAATGTCCGATTGTTCCTTGTACCTTGAAGCTGCTGAATTAGCTGGGCTCTAAGGCTGTACTCCTCTACCTGTTTCACATCCAGACATAGTTATTACATGTAACAGAAACAAAATATTTAGAATTCCAGCAGAGAAGGAATGAATGCATTGCCAAAGAATTAGACACTTCCAGCAGAAAAGTTTGCTGGGAGTCCTTTCACTGACCTGCATTGCAGCTGATGAAGTTGTTAATGCCTCGCACTCGTCAAGCATGGCTCTCTCTTCTGCAGCCAGTTCAGCTACTTCAGAGACCAAGCCACTCGTATCTTCCGCCTGTTCATCACAAACAATAGATTCCAGGTGTCAATTATTTTATTTCACTGACCTGCACTGCAGCTATTGAAGTTGTTAATAAATATGTCATCTTGTACATTCAAAGATGAATAAAATGCTCCCATTATCGAAATGACAACGTTTTTCAACAATCCACTGAAGATCTCACCTTCCGGAGCACTGAACAGATAGAGGATGTCATCGCGTGCATGACATCAACAGCTGAGCTGATAGCTGATTTTAAGGATTCAATATCCACCTGAAAATGGGGAGCAAATTCAAAACTAAGTGATAAAACTGCTTATTAATATGCAGCGGTTATAGTATTATCTGTTGATTCTGCATACCTTAGCACCACCAGTAACTGGGAGACGAAGAGTACTGGACTCCAAATCTTTGATTGCTCCAGCTACAGATGCTGAGTGTTCGCTTTGGAGCAAAGCCCAATCCTCAAGGACAGCCAACTGGAAAATTAAGTAAGCGCGCATTATTTAAAAAAGCAGAATCAAACTTACATGGCTAGCAACTTAGAGAGTGAGAGACAACTGAATAAAGATTTTGTGATCCGTCAAAACAATGTAGCACTAGTAGCAGCTCGCTATGACGTCTCAGACATTAAACTTCACGAGAATGACACCTTGAACTATACGATTTCACATACATTTCTGACTATAAATCTTCCTGATGCGACCAAAAACTACAAAACAGCACAATTGACAGAAATGCATTCTTGCAGGAAACCGATGAATGACAAAAAAATCTCCTCCATTATCAGACTTCACAACAAATCATTGAAATCCTTTCGCAATTCGCTTGCAGTTAAGACGTATTATTAACGATAACCCACCTGCTCATCCAACAACATGATTACTTTAACGTCCTGCTTTGACTGTTGAAGCTCAACTCTTTTCATGATGACGGAATCCCATAATTCAAGAGTTGCTCTCCATACATTGTATAGCATCTCCTGATCATCCCAACACAGACACTGGTTACTCTACAATAGTGCATGCAAAATACAAGTAGTTTCAGGTGGACTAATATGTTATCTACAAAACTATAGCAAGAAACCAAAATATCTAGATCTGAATCTTCAAAGTAAAAAAATTGCCGATGAACATAGCTACTCAATATTCCAACTACACAGACTGACCGTCATCTATTTGAAGTGAAATGGACCAAATCTAGCACACCTGAGCAGGAAAGTTAATTCTTTTGACTCATCAAATCCTACCTCTGCTGCGACTTTCTGGATGTGCAGAGCTGCATCAGCCTGGGCGTTTGTATACCTCCACTGCAAGTATCGATTGTATAACAACCTCAGATTATGAGCATCCTCCAATTGGTTTGCAGCCTTCTTCCCTTTCCTAATATCAGATACAAAACTGAGAACAGAAGTGGCAGTCGGACTCGTCTGACTCGTTGGGCTAGATGGCCATACCCGTGATGGGCTTGCTCCTCTTGCAGAAGTTGGTGTCGATGGCCATACCCGTGATGGGCTTGGACCTCTAGCAGAATTCGGAGTAGACGGCCATACTGGTGATGGGCTTGCTCCTCTTGCAGAAGTGGGAGTAGATGGCCTTGTCCTCAATGGGCTAGGCGTGACTCTAGGAACACTGATCCTACTCGGAGAAGGCATTCTAGAACCAGACAACGGCTGAGCTTTAGGTGAATTATTTGCCAGCATTTTGTTCTCTGGTGATCTGGGGGAATGTAGATTGTGCCTCATGGAGGTTCTAAATATTATATCATCAACAGCTTTCATCTGCACCAAATTCTTGCCTATATCATCAGTTGGAGATTGTCCAGTGGAAGCATCATCATTAGTCGTCTTCTGAAAAGGCCTTGGTATACCTTCACTAGAGAGTCTCCTAAGAGAAGACACGACAGGACTAGAAAGTGAAGAATTTGAACTTCTACCAGTCCTATCCCCCAGATCCATGCTTCTTGTAGCGATATTCAAAGATAACTTACCACCAGAACGACTAGGCCATCGATGATGATCTATTAGCCGAGCTTGTGCACCATCAGGCGGTGGTCTTGAATTCTCCGTCTGATCCGAAGAATTCTTCCCTTTCAGTGGGGTCCTCTTCCTCTCAGGGGTGGACTTTCTGGTCAGCCCAGCAACATCAGTCTGCTTTGAGGCTACATTCGAAGATGGTTTCAGTGTCCGATCAGAGAGCGCATGGGTAACAGGTTTCTCCTTCTTAGGCACAGGGATTGAAATGGAATCAGATTGGAAAGAAACACTAAGACTACGCATGGTGGAAGGCCACAGGGCCTCCGGTAACCTGCTTCCTGTTATCTTTTTTGATGATAATGGCGTCTCCACAGATGTGTCATGGACAGGGGTAGCGGGTCGGGATGGCGTTGTCGTCGGGGTAGTGGCCCTCTTTCTCTCAGCTGAGACAGCTCTCTTTGAAACTGCGAATTGGGTCGCTGCAGAATTGGTAGGTCTCGCGAAACTTGGTGATGAACAGCGTCTCGATGCTGCAGATGGCGCCGGCGCATGGGGGAAATGTCTGGGGCTAGCATCTCTGGTGGTGCGCGACCGGTGAGGAGTTGAGGGTATTCCATCGATGGTCTTCTCAACCGGAATCGAGGGTTTTTTCCTGGTATCCACTTCTTTGATCCGGCGGACAATTCTTTGTGATTCATATACATCCATCCACACGGTTCACTTCAGAAGACATCGATTGGGGCTTCTTCTATCAGGCGGAAACAAAAGACAACAGTCTCTCATGGATCTTCCACCCACCACATTAAAAAATTCACCGCATCCAATTTGCTATAAAGGACGAATCTCCTTTTCTCTGATGTAAATCTGCCGCAAAAAGAAAATGAAAACCAAGAAAAGGTCATTCAGATGCAGATTGTGGGGCAAACAATATCAAAATAGAAATACCGCAAATTGCGAAGTGAATATAATTACATCTTCACAGTCAATTACAAGATCTGATTCTGAACGAATTTGATAATCAGATAGGCTGCTGGTCGGTAGATACAAGTAGTCGGTTTTCCTTAAGAAGCGCCCAAATCCAAGTAGATCAGGCCATACAAGATGATCAAATACCATGGAGGCATTAGGTGGGTCCTCCAGTTATGATGAGAAGTGGAAGTCAGAACGCGCATCAACGGTCTCAGATGACATCCAAGTTTAGGAGTTGTTATATGGCGGAAAGAGTGGAGAGACAGAAAGGCATTGGAGGTGATATCATACACTCTTCCTCTTCTTCACTGCGAGAATTGGGCACGCTAGAGGGGTGGGGACTGAGAGAGAAAGAGTTGGAATAAAGCAGCAGGCTCACAGCTTTTACAGTAGTATTACTCCGATGCCTTTTCTCTCCCAGTAGTAGTAGTAGTCTCTCTGTCCTGGTGGGTATAAAAGCTTTTGTTAGTTTCACGAGAGTGCGATGGAGGTGGAGAGGAGGGAGAGTAGTAGGCAGGCTGGCAAGCAGGCAGGCTATCTGAGGTGAGGAGTATTTTCCTACTATCCTACTATCTCTTTCCCAATTCCACGTTGTCTTGTTTCCCCCTTCTTTATTCCATCCATCCATCTATTCAACAGACTACAGAGAGATGGGCAAACTCTGCGTATCGGGATTAGACTAGAAAGAGTTCACTTGGGATTAACTAAGTGCATTAACTATAACCATAATTATTACATGTATTAACGCTAGTAATAGAGTACGATCTACAGACACTCTCATTTTCAGTAAAACAGGAGCTCTTGGATGAAAAGATAAATTAATAAAATCAAAGGGAAACTTAAAGAAGAAACCTAATAATCATGAATTAGTAGTAAAGGCGGATCGTTTGATCATTAATTCTTTTCTCAAAAACTAAGTTTGATCATTACTAATCTAAGAGGGAAGATGTACGGAATGATCCTCAATTACCCCCCAAGATTAATTTTTAATTGTCTATCCCCATGAACTAACACCACGGTAGTTTATTAATGAAGAAGCCAACAAAAAAGAGCGAGAGAGAAGACACTGATATTCAATCACAGTTATTAAGGAATACCGATTCATGTAATCTAGTTGTACTCAGCGGATGAACCGGATTGACCTCAATGAGACTTGTGGTTTCCAGATTCGAGGAACGGAAAATGAAGAGCTTCACCACTAATTAAACAAGATAAAAGGGTACTCGACATTTACTGCTCTGGATTTTCTCGCGGTATCTTTTCTCCCTCTTATAAAATAGATTGATTGAATGATTGATTATGTTAACATGGCGATCTGATTCTTTGGCAGGCTCTTGTCCCTAATTTTCAAGACATTTAGCTTCGTGGGAAGAGAAACAAACAAAGAACAGATCGAAGAGCAGCAGCAGCTTCCACGGATCTGCTTGCCTCCCCCCACGGGTCACCACTATTAGTACCACCAGCTACTGTCACCGAACCGTACTGCTGTGCTCTCTAATTGATTAATAATGGAACGATTCCTCCCCATACATCACAGTCCCTCGGCCCTCTTACTCCCGCCGACGAGGCACGGGAAGCGAAGGCAGGGGCGTACATAGTAGTATTATCTATTTGGAATAACATTTTCAAGGAAAACAAAAAAGAAACAAGGAAAAAACAAAATTTTAAAACAATAGGATAACAAAGTTCGGCAAAAGATTAAACACTACTCACCTGAGCGAAGAATCGATGTCTATCAAATTCAAAGGCTTGAATACTACTCCAGTCGCAATGAATTCAGCTTCCTTTGTGGATCTAATTTAAATCCTCCCTTGCGGATTCATTTCTCGTCGAAACAGAAACCTAGAATTTCGCAGCTCCTTTACAAATGAAGAACGGAAAAAGAAGAAGAAAGAGATCTGTTCTTGCCTGGTCGCAATAGAATTCTATGGGGGGTGGAGAAGGAGGATGAGACAGAGGAAACGGAATTTCAGTTAGAGATGAAAATGACGTTGGCGGAGAGATCACAATTCACAAGATATGGGGGAAAAGCGCGCCACACCCCTTAAATACAGCTTACAATTACATCGCTAACTCCTCCTCACGTATATTAATAATCATAGGCGACAGTTTTTGAAAATGACAATTGTAAATGATACAAGGCTGTTTCAGTCTTGCTATAAACTTGATATATTTGAAGGTATAAATGTAATATAAAGAGTGATCTCTATGTAGATTTTACGCTTTTCCCAAATAATATACTGTTACATATAAAACATTTAGATCAAAACAGCTGCAAGAGACAATTGAGAGTCAAAAAAGCTCATTTCACTATCAATCAACATAAAGGGCGATCTCATGAGCGATTTTCTAGATGATTTGGAGGGAGTCTGGAGAGGCCACTCTAGAATATTATCTAAGGAGCCGTTAGGTGAGATAGATATTTTCAGATGTGATGGAGGGAACTGTGGGGGGTGTACGTATGTAATGATACCATGCAGATACGAGAGTATGGTGCCCCTTATTATAGGGACTAATGGATATTTCCAGCATAGTAGACTGGCGTGGGGGTTTAAGATTGGCTCCCAGTCTTTTTATTATTACAAATCAAATCTTAACAGGAAGGCCAACCACCATATTAAAGATGGTATTTACGGTAAGGAGGTATCTTGTACGGCCTTTATCCCTAGGAGATCGAAGAACAGATTTGGTTTACCTTTCCCATGGTGTATACTGGTATACAATAGAAAATCATATCCCTCAAAAAGGAATGTCCGCCCAAATAGAGTGATCAAGCCTAATAGCCTTAATCTTTGTTCTGATCTGGTAATTTCCACGGTTGTTATCCTGTCCTTATTTTTACCTCTCAAGATGGATAAGATTACTCCCTGCGGTAGTTCAAATGCTCCAGCTTTCGAAGGCATCATCTCCAATATCAACAATTTACTTCTCCACCCAACTAAGATGGAAAGAGTTAAAGGAGAACTTCTGTCTTCTGAAGCCTCTAATCCTGATATCCAAAATGCTTTGTTTGGAAAAGTTTGGCACCCTTCTCGTATAGGTCCCAAAGCGCTCCAAGCTTTCCTGATCCAGATATGGAAGCCTAAAGCGTTTCTAAGGGTTAATGAGATAGCCTGCAACAGATTCACTCTCAACTTCTCTTCTGGCATTGATAGAAACAATATTCTCACCAATGGGCCTTGGCACTTCCAACACCGTCTCCTCTCTATAATTCCCATTGATCCTACTATCCACATAGATGAACATGGCCCTAAGAAAGTTCATGTTTGGGTGGCCATTCACATTCTCCCGATGGCATATTTCAATAAAATCTCTGCTATCACCCTGGGGAACAAAATAGGAACTTTCATCAGGTGTCCTGACAAGATCAACCCTTTGGCGTCAAAGTTTCTGAAAGTCCTGGTCGAAGTTAATATTTCAGATCCTTTATGTAGGATGATAATAGTTTCAGATGGGAAACAAGATCACTGCTGCAGACTCTCTTATGACAATCTCCCGCATTTCTGTTTTTACTGCGGTAGGTTGGATCACATGATCCTGGAATGTGAATTCAAAAAGAAAGATAAGAGCTTAACTGAAAATTTTGGACCTTGGTTAAGGAGTGAATATAATGGGTCTGTAGCTTCAGTAACCAAGCAGTTTATGATGGATACAGGCATGATGGTTATCAGGAATCCTAACCCGAAGATCACTTTTAGAATGGTAGAAGGTGAGAAGATGGATGGGATCCAAATTAATGAGATGGTTTCTCCAAAAGGAACTACTAAGGAGGATCAACCGACTCTGGTTAAAGCTGGAATGGGAAAGATAGCTGGTCAACAATCTGAAGTTCCTTTCATGTGTTGGGATATTATAGAGCAGGAGAGCAGGACCAACTATAGAAAAGAGACAGCAGTTATGGTTACTCCAGATTCCCAGAAGATGGTCCTGAAAGGTCCCATAATCCCCCCTGGATATGAACATGCTGCTACACCTAATGGAAAGATAGAAGACAAGGATACTTTAGCTAAAAGGAAGTTTTACAATAACTTTGACTGGGCTAGAGCAGTAGAGAACTTCCAGAGTAGTGGTTCACACTGCCTAAAATCAAAGGAAGACAAGGTAGGATGCCATTCACACAGTAATCATCCCACCATTGCCCAACTGATGAATGAAGCAGAAGCCATGATTAACAAGTCTAGGAAAATACAGAAAGTTACCAATTCTGAAGAGGAAGTGAATCAGAGACCAGGGAAAGGGCTAGTCTTCCAGTTTGGCCCCAATACCAAATCCCGTAAGTTTGAGAAAAGATCCCTCAGGAGGAAAAGTTCCAAAAATGTGTCTCTTACAATCAAATCATCTCGTAGAGATGAGGAGATCTTGGACTCACCTAGTGCGGAACCAATCCCAGTTCAGGCAGACCTTGTCAAAGGACAAGGCTGCCAATCTCATTGACTTGCATAAGTCTTAACTGCCGGGGTTTGGGTCGACCCGCGGCAGTTGCTTGGGTTGTTGGACTTGTGAAGAAGTTCAAACCTGAGATGGTATTTTTAATGGAGACCCACAGATCTATCTATGATATGGATCTGATTAGAAAGAAATTTAAAGACTATGAAGGTAGTGGTGGTTTAGCTTATCTGTGGAGGAGCAACATTAAGGTTAAAATGACAAACTGGTCAAAACACCATGTGTCTGCTGAGGTCCAATTCCCAGGAGGTTCATGGTTTCAGTTCACTAGTTTCTATGGGTGGGCTGATTGGAAGATGAAATTTTTATCTTGGAAGCTTATCAGAATTTTGAGAAATCAGATTTCCCTCCCGTGGCTCATTGTGGGAGACTTCAATTAGATCATGTTTAATCATGAGAAAGAGGGTGGGAGATGGAGACACGATAACCTGATGGCCCCTTACAGAGAAGTGATTCTTGAGTGTTCTTTAACAGATTTGGGCTTTTTTGGGGAACCTTTTACCTTCCCTAACTGCCAGGAAGGGACTCACCTCAGCAAGAGTAGATTGGACAGAGCTTTCTCCTCCCTTGAGTTTGCTGGCTTATTCCCCTCCATCTCTGTTGAGCACCTTCAGAGAGATTTCTCATACCATAATCCCTTACTTATCAGGTTTTTTTGGAATGTCTAGAAAACCAAAAAAACCTTTTAGGTTCGAAAATGCTTGGAAATTGGATGATAAGTGCTCTCAGATTGTTATTGAAGCCTGGGGAGTACATTCCTACAACATTCAGGATAAGATCCAACTCTGTGCTTATAACCTTATGAGATGGAAAGGTTGGACTATTTCCAAGATCCAATGGAAGATTAAAAAGAAAAAAGAGGACCTTATTTTCATTGATAGGGCCTTCATGACTGAAGCAAACATCAGTAACAGGAAAAGGGTTACTATGGAAATTGAACTCCTTATGTACCAGGAGGAACTTTGGTGGCACCAAAGAGCTAGAACAATGTGGTTAAAGGATGGAGACAAGAACTTAGGCTTATTTCACTCTAGAGCTTCGGCTAGGAAAAAGAGAAACCAGATTTTCGGGTTGAAGAACTCTGAAGGAAACATGGTCTATGACTGAGGAGACATTGAATCTGTTGCAAGACAGTTCTTTTCAAACTTGTTTCTTAGTCAAAACAACCAGATTGACCCCAGAGTTCTTGATGCTCCTTATTCAGGAGAAGAAGTGATCACCACTGTAACACCTCGGTTTCCAGGATCTAAAATCACCACCTTAATTATTAAACATGTATATAAATACCTTTTTTTTTACATCAACATACTTGTATTCATATATCATAAAAAAAGTTTACATCAACGGAAGTTTTACAAAAGACAACCGGGAGTTACTGCCACACCTGCTACCCACTGCAGGTGCACAGGCTAAACCCCACCACTACTCCAGCTGTCAAAATTTCCATCGCCAAGTTCCTTTCCATACACCATACAACCAACCCCTTCCATTGCTAACCCTACGTTAGCTCTAAGTACCTATTTTACAGCCAAAAGATGAAGAGGTGACAAAAAGAGTTAACTACACCCCTCTTCCTAGTTTTCACTCTACAAAACTATCAGCCCAGTGTGTTACGGTTGAGTTACTCCCATACTCTGCATGCCTAAAGCCCTCGGTGGTCTGGATCCACTCCTCGTAGGTAATCCTAGTGACTCCTGGCGACAGCTCCTTACAGCATGTATAGTAAGCACACACGTAAAGGGTATTGTACATGGTATCTTCATACCATGTGATCTCCCCGAAGAAGTCTGTCTGCAACCATAAATACATACATATACCCAAAAGGGGTTGCAAATAAAATCAACAAAACTGAGTAACAAATACCACACCCTGTAAAATTTGTTTTCTCTTGGAAACTCATTAAACCATTATTATAAGCTCACACAACAATTACAAGGGAGTATAATTATTAAAACTACATCATGCCCGCTTTATCTTCTTTGCATTAATAACAAACCTGCAGGTTACTTATTTTAGAATAATAACATGGAATGATTCCCAATATGAAAGTTCCACCACCACCACCACCTCACCATATAATCCTTAAGTGTGCACACCCCCTAAGGTTAACATAACACTTAGAGTAGACTATCGGTCATTTCTTTTCATGGGACAGAAATGTAAAGAACCCGACTGATAAATCATAAAAGACTTAAATTTTCCTTAGGGACGGGCTAACCATAGCCCAGGCTAACCATTGCCCTAAATATTTATTCGTGATATCAATCCACCACCACCAAGGCAACATCAGTCAATTATTCAAAATGGTAACGTACTAATAAAATATAATTTAACACCAAGAAATCCTTAAAAACCATACATAAATTTCAAGTGTAAACATAAAAGTTTCACATTACAGTTTTAGCCAAAATTATGATTAAAGAAAGGAATAGGTGTGCATAGAAGTTACCTGGTTTCTCCCTGCCATTTTTTATAAACGCTCTAAAGTTTCTATAGCTTTGATGACCCTTAATCCTCCTCCTAAATTTTCCCCAGCACCAGGCGTAAACTTTCCTTCTTGCTTCAGCAACAATTCTCTTCGCCCTGTTCTCGGTTTTGAAATGTACTAATCAACTTACTTTGTTCTTGGTTTCTATACTACCCTAACTAATCTAATTTGTTATGTTCCCCTCCCCCCCCCCCCCCTCTTGGTTTTTATACCAACCTAGCTACCACGTTTACATCTTCTTCTTTTTTTCCTATTCAACCGCCTATATTCAACCACCTAAGATAATGGGATGATGAGCTGCCGATAATACTAACCTACTCTAAGAGATAATTCCTAACAATGACACCTCTCATGATTTAATTTGCTGGCTGCTTCAAATTCAAGACAACAAGAATCGGCAATCATTGCTGGTGGGATAAATACAAGTACGAGATTGAAAATAAGTAGATAGGACCGATTACGTCTATGTATACCAATCAGCCATTTATTCCATCTAACCATTATCATCTTATCCTTACCCCTTTGTAGCCGATATTCTTACTGTATAATCTCAGTGGTAGTTAATCTATATCCATACCAATGCTATGGTAATGGTGCGCCACCGACTGTATCTAATGACAATAATTAGTTATCTTACATAATCTAATACCACCATTATGTCAAGAGAATAAACTAGTTAATTATATATATTTACAACCGATAATATAAACTTAGCTCGTCATTGTAATAATGACGCATTTTACATGTCACTGTAATAATGACACATTTTAACATTACAGTCGGTAATATAAATTTAACATGCCACTGTAACAATGACACATTTTAACATTACAGTCAGTAATATAAATTTAACATGCCACTGTAACAATGACACGTTTTAATATTACAGTCGGCCACTTTTACCAATAAGCTAGGATATAATAATAATGGATAAGACTAAAATAACTAAGCAAGCTATATACATATACATAATCGATATACAAAATCGATTTAACTATCAAGGTATACATATACATAGGCGATTAGCTAAGTAACGTACACATATATATATATATAAGCGATTTAGTAATGTACTGTGCTAGCAAGTTTACTTGCTATAATGATGGGCTGATAACATAAATGGATGCCGATAATTTTAAGGCTATGTCTGGCCTGATTTTAGCTAGAAAATAATGTTTATATTAAGATATAAACTAGGTAAAGATAACAAAAGAATAAACTAGCTAACTATGTACATTTACAACTGGTAATATAAACTTAACATGTCACTGTAATAATTACAGTCGGTAACTATAGCTGAAAACTTGTTACTTGGTCGGTTAGTTCATGAACATGGCTATAATACAAGGCTGTACATATATATATTATCACGTCTAGCTCCTAATTGAAATACCAATATATAAATGATCACATGATAATTTAATCTCTTGCTATGGTATGATAATTAAATAACTAAAGGTACGGCGTTTTTCTAAATCTATCAAATTCATGCATATAAGCACGTACGACTTATATATTCCAAACATTTGAGTTTATCCAAGACTATTCTAAAATTGACGGTAATGTATTTGCTTCCTAAAATCTGTAGCTGTTAAAATACATGTATACATGTCTACAATTTTCACACATAAAATAACAAGGAAGGTATATTTTGTAACTAGGATTTTCCAGGGTGTTTCATTCTCCCCTCCTTAAATAAAGCTTCGTCCCCAAAGCTATTCAATCATAAATGATTCAGCGACATCACAAAAAGATTTCAAGCTAGTCAGTACTCACTACATTCTACACATAGTTGTTCAAGAAATTTCACATAAAATAATGATTCCCGTAGAGCAATAACTTATTTTAAAACACACATCCAACGTTTATAACAAACACATATCATCAAGCAATCACACAGCAATTTCAAAGACTATCCCTGTTTTACCTCAAGCTCTCCCCTACTTAAAAAAAATTTCTCCTGAAACTTTAACTACTAACCTTAACCAAAAAGTTCTGGTAATTTCTGAAAAGATATGGGTATAAACCGTAATATATGGGGATTAATGGTCAAGGAAGTATTAAGGTGGTCAACCTTGACCATATGGTAGGTTTTGACCAAATTAAATAAGCTAGATAACTTATTTAAGGTTTTATAATAAGTTATGTACTTAATTGTAACAACTTTATAACATATGTGGTATATATGTTATTACCGAAAATAAAGGGTGTATAATGGTATTATAACACCCATGGGCTATTAGGAATTTTTAGGAATTTATTGGGTTGATTTTTTTGGAATTAAAATAAACTATATATGTATAATATATAGTTATTATGTCATTATGACACTTTGGAGAAATATATGTGGTGGTATAGTAAATACCAAAAGTATATGGGTTAATATGGTAATTATAACCCTTTGGTAAAATTTGGTGATTTTTAGAATTTTATAAGGGTATTTATTGAGATATATGTATAATATATAGTTTTAATGAATTATTAAACTATATGTTATAAATTGGGCCAAATGGCTATTATAGAACATATATGGGCCTGTTCGGAATTTTACAAAATATTACCATAGGTTATACCCTTTTTATAAGTTAGAAATGTTATATTAAATGGTATATATAACATGGTATAAATAATGGGGTGATTTTGTAAATAAAGGAAACTATGGTTTATAGAAAAGAATAAGGTTTAATATATGTGCCTATGCGGCAATATATAATAGTTTTGTATAAAAACTATAGGTTATGAATTAAGGGAATAAAAATATCATAATATATGATATTAGTATATGGTATAACATTACATAATGTCATGTGGTCAAAATAGAATTTAAATAAATTCAAGGGCTGTACCGAAATATTAATAAGAGTTGGAAAATGAATTTTAGACTATGGTCTACTATGTTATAAATGTTATAACAATTATATGGTATAAAGGTGGTTTTAATGGAATTAAAATAAGTAAGGATATTCACATTAAGTAATGTGACAAACTATAAATAAATAGGATTTATAAACTAAGGTATTTGTTGATTAAACCTTGGGAGTTGTAAAGATACAACATAAAATGTTACATAATATTAGGATAGTAATCTTAATGTAAGTTGTATAATATAGTACAACTAAAGGGGATTAATCATCTAATAAAAGATGATAAAAATGTAACATATAATATAAGAGTTTATAACTCATGGAACTTACCTATGTGGTAAATATACGTACACAAGAAAAATGTATATGAGGATGTATATAGTTCAAAGTATTTTTACAGATGAATTATACTACATTAAATGGGGAAAAACTAACCTTAGGAAAATAAATACTAAGGTAAAATGTATGATATATGATTAAGGATTATACATGCGAATATAGAAACAAACTATATAATATACAAGGGTATATTAAGTTACATGCGATAATAAACGTTTAAAGTTAAGTATATTAATATACTCGACGTAATCATGCATGAAATATGACGTTTCTCCAAATTCCGAGTTAAGCCGAAAACCCGACAAACGTTGACAGTTAATAACAGGGGATTAACCGGGAGGTAGTAGCGACGGTACGGGGTACCGTATAGTTAAGTTGTTATACAGGATTCTAATCAGTAGCGTTATGTATTGTTAGACTGCTAGAGACGACACGAGGAGCATCGGATCTAGCTGAATCATACTCCACCGTAATACTTTCAGGGTGAACGGTATGTTATTTATGTGGCTTGATTGTCTCTGAGGGTTTCCTCAGTTCAGACATTGTGTGAAAATCTGTGATAAGATTGAATGTCTGCTTGTGTGAATTAATATGCTTGAGTTGTGTATTAATGCTGCTTTATTATTACTGTTGTACGATAACAGTACCGTTCGTATATATGAACATATTATAAAACGAACTAGCGGCAATGATGCTATCTTATATGTGTAATATAAGGAACGTAAGTAAAACGTTGTAGCATTAGGATAATAAGATATATAAAATATCTGAGACTTATATACGGAGCATTGGCCTCTTTAACGCCGCTCTCGTATCTAGCACTGGATCCCGAGTCGACATACTCAGGATTGGACTACGACCTTAGTCTGCTGTGTTAGGAAAAAAAAAGGTAAAACGATGCGATGGTTTAGATAAGTTTATCAAGAGGATGTGGCTCTTGCTGTGAACTGTGATCCATTAACGATACTAGGATACCGTTTGGTAACCGTAAGTAATCGGGATAAATTCCTAACGAACTACAGATTGTTCGTAGGTCGGAGACTCTACCGCTGGAGTGGCTATTGCCGGTGGGTGACCCACCATAAGAGCTGGGTAACTTAGAGACACGTCGTTCTAAACGAGACGTTGTCATTAGACATGACTGAACATTACGAACGACTATACTAGCTCGTAATTAGAGAACATTATTTGGGCTCGTACGCCAAAGACGAGTAATTATACCTGTTTAACTCTCGTTGGTTTTGCCTTTGCTCAGTGGTTATGCTTTGTAATTATGTGTGGTATGTTGGTGATTTGTTTGAACGAGCCATTGTGCTCATATTGTGTGTTGTGAACTGGTTGAGTCGAGTCGCAGTACTCATGTGTAGATTATGGGGATTGTTTGGTCGAGTGAGTCGCCGTACTCAATTATGAACTATTAAGTGTTTGTTGGAAATGGAGTCTCTGTACTCATATAAGCGTTGTGTAACGCTTTCAGTGGTTTATTACGATGCGATGTGTGAAGCCGGGGCTTATTGTTATTTGAGTTTACTGCAATATATATTGTTTGCTTTACAGTTTTAACATTAAACTACTTGCATGAAAATGAATTGCATTCTCTTGACCAATTAACTGAGGGTCCGAGGGGGCACGACAGTCATGTAGTAACATACTCAGCAAGGGCTGATTCCATATGTAACACCCCTACCATTAATACATGATTACCGCCCAATCTCCTTACACGTCAGATACACGCAGCGGATACTTACTTACATACAATGGGTGATACAATGCCGTTAGTCACCCACGTGACTAACAAGGCTACTACTTCTACATACAGCATCGGTCTGATGGACCGGAATCCCGAGTACTACACGTCTATAATACATACTCCATTCATCAATCAAATACAACACAATATACTTCACCGAGTCTACTAGGATCCTTATACATTTATAATGTCTCTTCCAAGTTCATACATACTCTCTAAGAGTCTACAACTACCCATTTTCTCACAACTACTTACTTTCTAAGTACAAGGGTGTGCCTCCGGTCTCTTCCTTGACCATATTCGCTTCGGGTACCTGCACACTAAAAATGGTCCCCCGAAGGGGTCAGCTTTCGCCGAGCATGATAACCGCATACCCCGCGTACTAGTGAGGGTACGCCGACCACTTGGTCGAATACATGCAGTTCATTTTCATACAAACATACATGCATACATGCTCTTACACACAATACAATAATACTTACGCAAACATACATACATACAATTCATTACATACAAGGAATACGACATAACCATTCAATACTTACTCGCCTTCTTCCGAATACACATACTCATTACATACATAAAGTACAGTTCTTGTTAGCTTCATTGGTCCACCCGGGTTAATCGGGTGGAGATTACTCTTTTACTCGTTACTTCATACATACGCATACATACTCATACATACTTACGGATCCATACTTACTTACTCTTACTCTTACTCAAGTTAAGTCGTCGGGACCTCCGGCCCTGGGGACTACTCCATCCCACCTCCGGGATTTACTTGACTCACTAATCCGGGATGCTACCCATTTAAGGGATTTGGGCCGCGGACCAGTTTAAGAGTCATGAATTGCAGCCAACCTCTTGTGACTCCGCATCCTCACGCGTGGCCGAAGCTATATCGGACTTCTACTCATTCCGGTTTACTCACTTAAGTTAGGATTTAGGTAGTTAGGAATTAGCAGAAGTCATTCATTCAAGCCACAACAATACAATACAAGACTCATATACACATCCATACAAAATACATTACAATATACAAGTACTCTACAAAATACAATACACTTCATCATCATTCATATGTTTCATGAATTATACAAACTATTGTTCAAGACAAATATCAAGAACAATGTAAACAAGCACAAGTAAGCGCAATATAGTCCGATTCATGCATTTATCTTATTAGGTGATCAAATAAGCACACAAATCGGGGTAACCAGATTAGGATACAGGGCATGAAGAAATCATACCTTTCACCGTTGTACTTGTATCCCAACGTTCCTCCGATGTTCACAATTCAAATCCTATGATACACATACAACCGAATAATTAATCTAACTATCATTAATTTAGTTCGGTTACCCTTACGCTTCCTAACTCATACTTACTAAGTCTTCACATTCTTATACTTACATTTTATTTACTTACTTTTAATTACTTAACATTGGTTTACTTACCTATATATGCACATATGTATAGGTGGGTATACACATACATGTATATATATATAACTATTATTTAATTTAATTAAATTAATTTAATTTTTTTTTTGTATGACTCGACCGAACTTGCAAGTCCGGTCGCAAGTTCGGTCCAAGTCAGTAAGGAATTACGCTGGAGAATTACGGGGCCGACCGACCTTGCAAGTCCGGTCCCAAGGTCGGTCCATTCCAGTAAGTTTCGTATGTGAAAATTTTAGCCCGACCGACCTTGCAAGTCCGGTCGCAAGGTCGGTCCATTCCAGTAAGTTACAAGGCGGAAAAATTTTGCGTCGACCGTCCATTCCAGTAGGTTACAGACGGGAGAATTTCTCTGGTCCGACCGAACTTGCAAGTCCGGTCGCAAGTTCGGTCCATTCCAGAAGCTTTCCCGTCTTGTAAATCTGGGCTAGACCGACCTTGCAAGTTCGGTCCCAAGGTCGGTCCGGCCCAGTATTTGCATTTTTATTTCTGTTTTCAGTTCTATACTTTGCCCATTGTTTCTCCAATCTTCCTACATGTAATCCCACATGTTTAAACACTACCTAGGCCCTCCAAATTGCCTTAGTTCATCCACCAAACTCCTTACCAAATCCATCAATCCACTTACACAATCTTCCTCACTTCCTTCCAGCACTTATACCTATTTTCTTTCTTCATTGCTACAGATTTTTAAACCAACTTCTACCATCCAATACTTCCTCTACCAATGTCACTCCTAGCATCCCAAATATCTCCTCTTACCATGCCAACTCCTTTCCAAGCAATTTGCACCTTCTATGCCCAAGTTCCAACATTTACTTTACCAAGTCTTGCACACTAATCCTTCCTAACTTCTCCAATGCATATTAATACACTTTGCTACAGATTTTGACACTTACTCCCCCCTTCTTTAACTACCTCTTCTAATGTCATTTCTAGAGTTCCTAGTACATCACAATACATTATCTATCTCTCCCAATCTACCCCTTTTTATCTTTCTCCATCAAAATCTGTTACAACACTTATTAGCCACCTAGTTTCTAGTTCACTAAGTGTTCTAATCCTAGGCAAATTTTGCCATAGTTCACCTACAATTCACACTTATCCACACATACTCTTTATCACTAAAATCATTCCTATTCTAGCCACACCCATACAAGGGTCCTACCAGCAATACAAAGCAATCTAAATCATTACAATACATCAATACTCCTTCCAACATCAATACCAATACTCATACACAATATACTTGGCTCTAAGGCCTACAATCCACATACTAGTTCACAAATACTCAAACTTCCACAATTACATTACTAATACATTATTTGGGTTCTTTTAGATTGGTTTACCCATTCCCATTACTCTAATGCACCAAAATTTAACATTAGTAATGAGCTCTTACCTTGAGCTTTTAATTCCTTCTTTCTTTCTCATTTCTCCTCCTTCTTCCTTTCTTGCCCAAATCGGCCATGTGGGGAATGGAGTTGCCAAATTCCATTCCCATCACCCAATGAGCACAAAACACTACAATTAATATACTAACCCTTAATTTAATGCTAGTTCAATGAAATGTTTGAAATAAAAATTCTAGGGTTTACCTTTGGAGAGTTTTAGAAGGGGTTTTAGCCCTTGGTTCAAGAAGGTGAATCCACCACCATTGCTAGGTTGATATTATGCTCAAAAGAGAGAGAGAGAGAACAAGGCATTACACAAGGGTAAAAATCGGCTACCAAAGGAGATGAAGAAAACTTAAGGTTTTCATGGAGATTTTTACCTTGTTGGAAAGAGGAGACTCCAAGCTCCATAATGGTGTGCTTTTCTCTTCAAATGGGGAAAACCCATGGAGATGAAACTCATCCTTTTCGAATTTTGAAAGAGGGAAATGTAGAGGAGAATGAGGGGATTACAAATATGTAATTATTTTTACATTTGGAGCTTACATGAGGATGGAGCATGTGGAGAAAGGGGAGAAGCCATTGTTGTTGTTGGAGAAGCTCCAAAAATCGCACCCAGCAGAGAGAGGGAGGAGGAAGACGGTGAGAGAGGGAGAAATGGGAGAGAGAAGAGGAAAAGGTGGGAGTGAGAGGTGAGAGAGAGTTATTTTGCTTTTTGTACTTTTACTTTTTGCTTTATGATTTACTTATTTGTTAACTAGTTACATGTGTGTGTGAGGGATTATTTAACCCTTTAATAACCGGCCCCCTTTACAGTATACTAGCTGGAGCGTTTTTCGTCTTTTTACAGAAAACGCTCGTTATTTTACCCGGTTTTGGTACTGTTCACTAACCGGGCCCGTTTTCCGGAATTTTCTTGTTTAATTCTTTTTATTGGTTATTAAGCTTTCATAAATGCTTAATAATTATTATTTAATGATCATAATTTTTACGGGTCTGTTTGACCACTTTAAGTCACGTTTTCGGGTTTCCTCGAAAAACGTGCGTTAAAGCTCTATTAGCGTTTTAATACATTATTTGGATCCGTTTTCTTCGGGAGTTGTTCCCGTATATTGTTTAGGTCTTATTAAACCTTTAGAATCCATATAGCACGCTAACCGGGGTCTCATACCTCCTATGGTTACTTAACGCTTATTTAGCGTTTCCCGCTTTTTGAGCGTTTATTTATTTCTTTTGGGTTTATTTTTCCTTACTAGTATTAATTAGGTACCATTAGGCCCTTAAATACATATTATATTAATTTTAATCCTTAGGTTTAAGTTCGGGGTATTTCACCATACCACAAACAACCATTTTTGCAGGTATGCAGCTTCCGGTGTCGGTAAAGAGAGGGACGCGCTGGGTAGTTTAATCACAGTTGTTTTAATATGCACTGTTGCATTTCGATACAAACCTAGAAACGTGTATAGGATTGGGATACTTAGAATGCTCACTGTGAATGTATTTTATATTGGTTTGGGAAGGTTAGACCTATCTCTCGTCGTCACTGTGGGAAATTGTTTCGTATTTAAGAATATATCAGTAAGCACGTTATTACTCATATGGGCGAGTAAGAATGGTGACACCTGTAGTACAATTGTTGAGATTACCGCTGCGATTATAATGTTAAGTAAGATAGTTAGGAGCCGATTAGAGTAGGGGTGTTACAAAAGTGGTATCAGAGCGGAGTACCACTCTGATGACAAGAGATAGTAGGATTTATACAGTGAGCATAGGTTTTGGGAATACGGGAAACGTTGTGAGGATACGTGACCTTGCGGGGTCGTTGCAATGCCCAAGGCTTGCACACCATAGCCGTGGAGGCACTTCAATATTAAACAACCGAGACTATAGTATTAGACCAAGTAAAGGTATAACCCGTCTTCTTGACATATGTCAGGGAGAGGTCTGGGTAACAGTACTAAGGAAGAACACGGAGCAGCGGAAGGTGGTGAGGGTCCAGCGACCCCAAGTAACGCAAAGACTGTATGAAACGCTCGCACTTGATGGGAGAACATCCCGGGAAATTTGTAATGGTACCCCACCCGCTGCAGCCCGTGCCACGAGTACCATGTAGTGAGACAATGAAATGGAAACACCACGGAGATAACTCTCCTGATCGGGAAGACCCGATGTGGATGCTAAGAGGATTATGTTAAATGTAGAAAATAAGACTTTGTGCTTTGATGTAATGTTTAGGACCGGGGGTCCTGGTAATGACATAATGTCTACCATACGAGGATGAGATAAATAATAAACCAAGTTTGAGGAGAAAATTCCTGTAGGACTAATGGGGCTAGCTTGCTATAAGCAAGGCGACCCTGTCTTACATCCAGGAAAGCACCGATGGTGCGCTTGAGGGGAAAGAGGTAGGAACCACGAGTAATGATTAGTTTATGAGATATGTAACAGACGGAAGGAGTTACCTTTAGAAGTCTCACCCGAAGCGAGTAACTCGAAAACCATGCAACACTGAAGGTTCATGATGGCCCGACGTGCATGAGGATAGATCAGGAGAACTGTAGAAACAAGAACTCGCTAAGTCGCTATCATGCAACGCCTCGTGAGGAAAGTAAGACCTTACTACCACGGTAAACTTGTGGGAACGAGTGAGGGAGTGAGACTGTATTAATTTGAATGAGAACTTTTGACTAGAACAGCAACCCGATTAGGGAATAACACTGCACTGACACACCGTACTGGTGGCTCAGTCTGCATGGCGCACTTGCCACCGCAGGTGCCACATTAACCAAAACCTTAAATTTCAACCTGCCTTGCGCACTTGCCACAGCAAGTGCAGCAATGATAACTAACCCTAAAAGACCGAGTGGTCCAGGCAGTTACCAATAAGCACTAAACTTTATGTGAGTCCGTAATGCAATGTAGTGGGACATAGCCTTCTTAAAGGCAGGGTACGAAACCCTTGGGTTGGAGGTCGATAAAACCTCGGGAAGACCTAGCCGGTCTGACCATTAAACCTGAAATAATACCCATTTAGTAGAGCATTAAAAGGGGAGCAAATGAGAATAACGATAATTAGTGTCTACAAGCCTAAACCCTAGTGCCGGTATGGACATTAAACGTCAATCATTACCGGTGGGGAGTGTCGAGTCTTCAGGACCAGCATAACCATATTTAGGGAGTGTGCGACACTTGTGGTTAAACCACTACCATCGAACATTGCCAGAGGACAAGAAGTGAGCTATATGAGCCAAGACTCTAAATAAAACCTATCCGATTGAGTGGATGAGAATAATAGACAAGTATCGTTATGACAAACTATTTTGATTGTTAAAAAAAACAATTTAATAGGGAGATGTGAACGTGCAATAAAAGGGCCGATGTTATGCTGCACCTCACATACCGGGGAGTGTTGTTAATCCATTAAGCTGCTAAACTCCCGTACGGAGGGCAGTAGATAGGACTACACAATGGAGAGCAATGATTAGAGGAACTCATTAAGTTGTGGGTATCCAATTGTAACCTAAGGAGAAAGTATTAGAACCAACTAGGATTAAATTAAATAGTAAGACCAACAATCGTTTAATTATTAGAATAAGCATTGTACCTGAACAAAGGTGATGAATCACAAATGCTGATTAATATCAGGCTAAAAAGGGACTACCATAAGGCAGGAGAAACACGAGGTGTCAACCCTTGTCATGGAGTCCATATTACAATAGAGGGTGTAACCTAATGAATTGGGTGGAGTTTTAGAACTGAAAACTCATATCTGAAGGCGTTAACAGCCTAGGAGTGAACGAGATAGATAATAAGTAGTTACTGATCCCCACTCACGGATACCTGTTGACGAGCATGTGGAAAACCAGTATTATGA
Source organism: Limonium bicolor (assembly GCA_023374045.1). Taxonomy (NCBI): domain Eukaryota; kingdom Viridiplantae; phylum Streptophyta; class Magnoliopsida; order Caryophyllales; family Plumbaginaceae; genus Limonium; species Limonium bicolor. The sequence goes on along the minus strand of CM041780.1, from coordinate 65,843,916 downwards.
CGATAAGTCGTAAACACCTATCTTAGAGAAGATAAGGGAAATACAGATTAATAAAGGAAACCATAGAACCTAGTATTAGAGCCATTCTCACATTAAAGGTTAAGAATTGGCAGCATAGTTACTTAAACATAAATTACCGGGACTAAGAGTATGATAATCACCGGGTACGAAAACTACGAGTACACTAAACGAGACATGGGACGACCACACTCCTAGGAGCTTGTGGGCCTGATGAAACTTACATTGAGTTAATTGGGTAAGTAGTAATGTATCAGTATGATACCCCATGTATGTAAACGAGTGGTGTGAGGACCCAGGGGGTAGTTGTAACACCCCTCTCAATAATCACGATATAATCTCTCACGTAGCAATAAATAAAACGTCTCGCAGCGGAAAAACAAATAACCATTACAAAACTCACTCGGGTGTCACCGGCCGTTACCCGCCCATGCGAGCAACGCAGCCAAACTACATCCAACTTCCAATAGAAATAAACTGCTAACCGCAGTGATAACGAGAAACTCCTATACATCATACTAAGTCCATAACCATAAACATCGACAAGTGAGCGACTACCCAATCCTGAAAAATACATAACCTTACCATAAGACCATACACCATCTTCATTGCTATACAACATCTCCAATTACCCTGTTCCTGCTCTTCAGCTCCGACAATGATCAACAACCTGTAATGGTGTAGTATCAGCGATAGACGCTGAGTATGCCGGGCCTGGACCCTAATGGTCACTTGTCATTTTAACCATCTTATTATTAGATTGGTTTCATGCTTTTCCTTTTTACAGTTATAATCAAAACTGAAGCATAAATGTATAATATACATAATCAACCATCCAAATATCCATAAACATTTAACCATCCATCCAATCCAAACAGTCATAGAATAAATCAAACAACATTTGTATATCGAACGTATCGAGTATCAACAATATATTGTACAATGTACAATCGCCGTAGCGTTACCATCCACTGTCAATTTATTTTAGTTTGGCTTTCAAGCCCCATCCATATGTACATTCGCCGTAGCGTACAGTTTCCATAGTTAATTTACCTTAGCCTTGAAGGCTCCATCCAACCATCAACACACAATAAAAAACCACAAGTTTAACCGATGAACAACAAAGCGAAACAACGAGAATAATAAACAAGTATAAAGTCTCGTCCATGGTTTTGTTCGCCACTGTATAAGTCTCAATTGTTTTAGTTGTTCAGTTATACCTAGTGACAATGTCTCGTTAAAACGACATGTCTCTAGTTACCCTATATTATGGCGGGTCACCCACGGCAGTAGCCACTCCAACGGTAGAGTCTCCGACCAACGAGCCATTCTAGCTCACGGGAAATTTTCTTGATACTTACGGACCCGTACGCGGACATCCTGGTATCGTTTTTGTGATCACAGCGCGCACCAAGAGCCACATCCTCTTGGCTTTACTTCCATTCCATTAATTAATTAATTATACCATCGCATCGCATTACCAAATTTTCTAACACAGCAGACTAAGGTCATTAGTCCAATCCGGAGTCTGTAAACTCGGGATCCAGTGCTAGATACAAGAGCGGCGTATAGAAAGGCCAATGCTCCGTATAAAAGTCTCAGATAATATGTATATGTTATTATCATAGTGCTACAACGTTTTACTTACGTTCCTTATATTTCATATAAGATAGCACCATAGCCGCTAGTTCGTTTTATATATATAGGTTCATATATACGAACCAATACTGTTAACTCAACAACAGTAAATGATAAGCAGCTATAAATATACAGTTCATGCATATTAATTATCACATTCAGACAAACAATCTTATCACAGATCACACAACAACATACAAGTTATATCAACCAAATCCGAGCCCAAGGAGCAACCTTAGGACAACTCGGATCAAACCCCTTTACATACCGTTCACCCTGATTGTATTACGGTGGAGTATGAATCAGCAAGATCCTATGCTCCGTGTAGTCCGCTAGCTCGTCGAGCGTCTTGTCAGAGGTACAATCTAAACGGTAATAAACTATAAGTCAGTCTCCATGACTAACTACATCCGGTATCTCCGAATAATAAGTAACCCCGACAGTTCACCCCTGTTTTCTACAGTTGTTCGTTACGGGTTTCTCTAAAACAGTCGGTTTTGTTACTTATAACGCGTACGTCATAATATTTCAACTGTTAAGTTTAATTCACTATTTCCTTTTTAATCTTATCCACCATCTAGTTTAGGTACGTAACCCATAGTTGCATGTATGCATGCATGATTATATTATATTATATTCTTTTTCTTATTGTATCATTTATTTTATTGTATGCTCTTTCGTATTGTTTTATTTTCCCACCATCCTTCATAATTCGACATGTTGTATAATCCCTTTATCTTTAGCAAATAATATTTGCTTCCAAAACTCATAACTTATAGTTCGTAACTATATTTTTTTTAATAACCACCACCATTAAATCATAGGATTTCCAACCAAAATATATATCCACCTTATATACATTACTCTTGTGTATGTATATATTTACCACGTAGGTAACTTCCATGAGTTTAATAAACTCTTATATTTTATGTTACTTTTTATCATCTTTTATTAGATGATTATTCCCATTAGTTGTATCATATTGTACAACTTATATTAAGATGATTATCCTAACATAAGTAACATTTTATGTTGTATAATTACAACTCCTAAGGTTTATTCAATAAATACCTTAGCTTATAAATCCCATTTTTTTTATAGTTTGTCACATTATTTTATGTGAGTACCCTTCCTTATATTAATTCCATTAAACCACCTTAATACCATATAATTGTCATAACATTTATGACATTGTAGACCATAGTCTAAAATTCATTTTCCAACTCTTATTAATTCGGTATAGCCCTTGAATTTATTTAATTCCCTTTTGCCCACAACATCATGTAATGTTATACCAAAATACTAATACCATTTGATATGATATTTTATTTCCTTTAACTTATAACCTATAGTTTTTATAGAAAACTATTGTATATTGCCTCATAGGCATATACTAAACCTTACACTTTTCCTTAAACCATAATTTCCTTTATTTACAAAATCACCCCTTTCTTTTTACCATGTTATATTTACCATTTAATATAACATTTCTAACTTACAAAAGAGTATAACCTATGGTTATTTTTTGTAAATTCCGAACAGCCCTTGTGCTATTCTATAGTTGCCATTTGGCCCTATTTATAACATATAGTTCACCATATCATTAAAACTATATTTTATACACATAACTTATTAAATTCTCTTAATAATTCTAAAAATCACCAAATTCCACCAAAGGGTTATAAATATCCTTATTAACCCATATACTTTCAATATTTACCATTCCACCATCTATTTTTCTCCAAAGTGTCATAATGACATTATAACTATATATTATACATATTTAGTTCATTTTAAATTCCAAAATCCACCAAATAAATTCCTAAAAATTCCTAATAGCCCATGGGTGTTTAAAATACCATTGTACACCCTTTATTTTTGGTAATAACATATTTACCACATATGTTATAAAAATATTACCTTAAGATACTTATCTTATTATAACACCTTAAATAAGTTATTTAACTTATCTAATTTGGTCAAAACCTATCATATGGTCAAGGTTGACCACCTTAATATTTCCTTGACCACCAATTCCTTATAATTACGGTTTGCACCCAAACTTTCTAGAAATCACCATTTAACCCCAAAACTTTACAAAATCTTATAAACTTTATTTTAACTCCATTTTACCTCTCATTTTCGGCCTTATTATTCTAAAGCCCCCAAATTTAATTTAATTACACCTAATACCCCATTTATTTTCGGTAATGCATTTATACTACTTAAACTTAATTAAAAGCTTGTAAATGCATAAATAAAATGGCCTAAAATACATGGCCTTATTACAAACATTGGCTTGCAAAATAAATTACACATAAATGTCCCAAAAACACTTATAATTCTCGGCCTCACCACACACTTTCCATTTAATTACCAAACTTCCACATAATGTCTTAAATTTGACATTTATGTTACTTAATCACTTAGATAAATTTACTAAGCCATTTCTTTAAACATTTTAAGGTCAAAAATGACCTTATTACCATGTTCTCTCAGGCAATTAATATAGAAATAGCTTAGAACATTTTAACTTAGCAAAGTTAATGTTTAAGTGATTTATACCTTGATTTAGCTTGAATAATTCCTTGTTTGAATTGGCCAGCCTTAGATAAAATTTCCAAAGCTTCTCTTGCATGTTTCAAACAGCAAACAAGGCCTAGTTAGTCTCCAAGAAAGATCTAACCATAAGGAGTAATTTAATGTAAGATTTAAGGCAAAAATCACCTTAAAAATGCAAGGGAAGTTCAAAGTGGTTTCGACCTGAACCAAACACACCACAAGGTGTTAGATCCACCATATTGACATAGGAAATAGTTAGATCTCGAAATGCTACCTTGTTGTTAGGTTTTACCTTGGAAAAATGCCTTAAAAGAGGGTATTTCCTTTGGATCTCGGCCATCCTTGCTCCAAATGGCTAACCAACAGATTCCACATGAAAAGGAGAAGAAGGTGAGGCTATGACCAAAGTTTCACAGCCGAACTTGAAGGGAATCAAAAGTTATGAGCTTAAAGCACATTTTTACCTTAAAATGTAGATTTGGACAACCTTGGTCCCTCTACTGGTCTCAACCGAGTTTAGCTCTTGTTCTAACCTTAGAACACTGAGAATAAGCCATAGGAATTGATGAGCCACGAAATCTAGGTGTTGGTAGTGAAGAGATGAAGAAAAAGAGCTAAAAATGACATTAAAACACTTACATTAAGAGCTTAGGAGCTAGGTTTGCCTTCCATGCTCAAGAACACACTTGAGAGCTTCAAAGGAAGGGGAGAGCTCGGCTGGGCAGAAGAGAATCGGACAAGGAAGGGAGAAATGAGTGGAAAGGCTTGAATTATTTGAAAAAGTAAGTTAATTTTCAAAAAGTAAATGTATTAGGTAGGAATTATTGTCAATCAAGGACTTATGCTGCCTCCTCTCTTATTGCAGCCGATTTCCATGGTCCAAGTGGGTCAATTAATTGACCATTGACCATACTTGGTCAATTTGACTCATGCGGGCCCCACTTTAGGGTTTTATTAATATTTTAATATTAAATTTGTAAAAATTCGTAAATTTCTGGAATTAAATTCCTAATATCATATAATATGATATTTTTATATTTAAAGGTATTTATAACCTTTTAGCCCATTTAAAACCAATTTAGAAGGCGATTACACAAAAACGTGCTTTAAGGAGTTTTAGTGCACATTTTGTGTCGCAAGGTGTTTCTGGGCTTGGTTTCTTTGACAACGGTTTTGTGTTCCTTACATGATACTTGATCATGGTATTCAATTTTATATCATTTAGAGGTCATTTGATTTTTAAGGTTTTCCTAGAGCACCTTTTTGCCCTTTTTGACCTTGAAGCATGTAAATGCTTTTTCTTTGTGTTGGAGTGTTGTCCAACGGTTATAATATGTTTAGTAATGTGTTAATATGCTTAGGACAAATTTTTAGGTCCTAAGTAGTTCATTTGGGTATTTATTTACCCTTAGCAGTCAAAGGGTGCAACATCTTGATTTGTGTTGACCACTGTTGTTCTCAGTTGACTTTTAAGGCATGTTTAGGCCTTAATTAATGTGATTAAATATTTAATCCATGCTTTAATAATTTGGGGTATTTCAGTCTACCCCCTTAAAAAGACTTCGTCCCGAAGTCTCTTAATCAAATAGGTAAGTATATATAAATGTATAACTACCCATTGTTCCCATAATGTATATCTATGTGATATATCATTTACACACATCGTATTGCGCTTATACAGCACATAGCCATCACGTTGTGGCGTAAGTTCAATCATATATGGATATAGGTGATCCATCAGCACCATCATTTCCTATCAGTTCTACCAACCCTGACAACCTCCCTGAGGTGTCCATGACATTCCATTGTTCCACATTCCATATCTAATGATTCATTTCGTATCTAGGCGATACCATATGTAATCATTCTATAAAGCAATATGAATACATATCACAAATAGCATAAGAAAAGTACTACACACATGGTGTACATACAATCATTCAAACAAGTATCTCATAAGATACATACATTCAAGTGTACATCACAACAAACAAACCAAACAACGCACGCCCCGCGTACCAACCATAACCAACAAAACCAACTCACTGTATGCTATGCATACTAAATAATTCACATACTAATCAAACAAACCTCGTATGCCCCGCACACCACCAATTCTTTGTATGCAATGCATACTAAACAAACAAAATTTAGTGTACACCTGTGCATAGCCAAGAGGCTCTACCCCCCTTAAAAAGGGTTACGCCCCCGTACCCCACAAGTATACAACAGCCGCTCAACAAGGAGCGCTGGATACTTGGCTCTCAAAGAGTTTACCAACTCGTGGATTATCCTCATATCAGAGAGACGGGTATGACTCTAGCCCTTCAGGGCTCCACAAAACATAAAGGGTGAGGCACTGATCTATTTGTGCTCTCTCCCAAGTTCATTCTTATGGGCCCACTCGCTCCGTATGAGGTGCAGACCCATGAATCATAGGCTCAATTTGCCTTTCCCTTTTTTTTCCCATTGCTGTGAATCCACTTGTTTGGATCACTAGCATATTTGCGTGTGTCTTCTCTCACTGATATTCAGCTTGATATGTAATATGACATTGGCTACTGTTAGTACTTAGTGCTCTTTGCACTTGTCTTTGTAATACTAAGACGTACCAGCCTATATGTCCACAAGGATGATGTTTGTCATCCATGTCTCCTGGTGGTTTTATTCCGGAGTAACACACTGTTATCGTTCTTTTTTTTTTTACACACTCGTGTTGATATCCACTTTATCTTTCTGCGTTCCCACTAGATTAGTAACGGCACGAGTGCAATACCAAAACACTCAGTCATACAGAGTGTAGAGGCGTAAACGCTCAACAGCTAATATCTCATGAGTCAAACAGATAAGATGTGCGAATTATCCTGTGAGTGGTACATTCCAAAATTGTTCTTTGCTTAAGGTATCTGCTATCATATAGCTTTATCTTTTCTCCTTGCGTAGTCACGCGTTTATGTCCATATCATCTGGTAGATTTTCTCTGGATTGTAAGAATTTACTCGATCCTTATGAGGATTCTACATATTATCCGTCCATAACGGGTTTTTCTCTCTTTTTTTTTGGGTTCCTGTCCTTGAACTGTTTCCCTGTCTTCACTGTATACTGTCTGCTGTTCTCTGTTGAAGGTTCTTTTTTTTTTAGCCCGTTGGTTTAACTGCGGCTCTCTCGTCCATCTTCGAGGTAATCCGTCTTACTGTCCGTAGAATGGAGTTGACTACTTCTCGTGTTCCTAACACTACTTGTCTACTTGCATGGGGTACCGTACTGATACATTACTACTTACCCGACTAACTCATAAATAAGTCTGTCAGGCCCACATGCTCCTAACGGAGTGCGGTCGTCCCATGTCTCGTTTAGTAAACTGGTAATGTCTGTCACACGGTTGTTGTGAAGTATTCTTTTGTCAATCTCCCTTTGATGGATATCCTTTTTTTTCTCTCTTCTCTTCTGCTTTCTTTCTTTTTTTGTTCTTCTTCTTTTGCTTCTTTTTTTTGTGTTATAGTTCACGTTATCAGTTATCCTGTAATAAGTGATATTGCCTTTGTGGCAACCGTGGTAACTTGTATCATAGACTAGTATTATTCAACTCGGTGTAAGTAAAATCCGTGCTATATTAGCAAACTTGTTTCTCCCCTTTTTTTTGATCTCATTGAGTACAACACATTTTTCCTTTTTCTCCCTGTTTTTTTTATCATATCTCATCCATAGTTCATATTCGTCCCCTCATCCATGTAATTGGATGTATTGCAGATTGCATAATAGCTTGAGCAACTTGGCTCTTCACTTCCCAACCATCCTCACTGACGG